>CM045464.1:33039367-33748998 GCA_024666655.1 Dascyllus trimaculatus | reverse complement strand
GCAGCCACAAGATTTTAATAACTTTTCATCCTGGAGGGGTCTAGATGCCACACAGCAAATTTGGTGAAGATCGGATAAAAGTCCTGGGAGGAGTTCGTTAAATTCCAATACCTGCGCACCACGTTTTCTAGGGGGCGCCGTGGAGCTTTTTCAAAATTTCAACAGCAGGAATGTTTTTGTCTCGGGCTACTGTACCTGTGTACCAAATTTCATAGCTGTATGTGAAACTCGCCGTATTAACTCCACTAAAGCCCAATTTTCAAGTTGGCGCTATTGAGTCATTTTGCCATTCATATGTGTAATTCCCCCAAAATATCAAATTTTTCGCCAGTCCTGATGTGTGTGCAAAATTTGAGGAGTTTTTGAGCATGTTTAGGGGGTCAAATTGGGGTTCAAAGTGGCGTAAGAAAAAGAAACAAAGAAACCAAGAAACAAACAGAGCAGGAACAATAGGGCCTTTGCCCTGCAAGGCAAAGGCAGCGTTCAGTGTTTCACACTGATCGCTGCCCTTTGCCTTTTCGGGCTCGGGCCCTAATTAAAGCTGCAAGCAGCGTCGGACGGGCCCTCGCTCCTCATCATACTCTTCTCCACACGACCTTGTCTAGGGGGCGCCGTAGAGCCGATTAGAATTGACTGTGCAAATCTGTTGGTCTTGGGATACTATATGTATGTAGCAAATTTCATGTTTGTAGGATAAAGCAATGATTTTATATGAGTATTTGAATATTTGTAGGGGGCGCTGTGGAGCCGTTTGACCATGTCCATTTCTGAATTGTATATCAAACATTAGTTTTTGAGATTTGTGAGGATTTGTGTGGATTTGGTGATATTAGGTGGATCCCTTCACCTCCAAAACTCATTTCATTCCATATGGCAAAATTGGTGACAATGGCCGCCATGCCACGCCCACACCGTGTGACATAGCCATGAGATTTTAATAACTTTTCATCCTGGAGGGGTCTAGATACCACACAGCCAGTTTCATCAAGATGGGATAAAAATCCTGGGAGGAGTTCGTTAAATTCCAATGTCTCCACACGACCTTGTGTAGGGGGCGCCGTAGAGCCAATTGGAATTTCGACTGTGCAAATTTGTTGGTCTTGGGATATTATATGTATGTATCAATTTGCATGTCTGTAGGATAAAGCAATGATTTTATATGACTATTTCAATATTTGTAGGGGGCGCTCTGGAGCCGTTTGACCACGCCCATTCCTGAATTGTATATCAAACATTAGTTTTTGAGATTTGTGAGGATTTGTGTGGATTTGGTGATATTAGGTGGATCCCTTCACCTCCAAAACTCATTTCATTCCATGTGGCAAAATTGGTGAAAATGGCTGCCATACCACGCCCACACCGTGTGACGCAGCCACAAGATTTTAATAACTTTTCATCCTGGAGGGGTCTAGATGCCACACAGCGAATTTGGTGAAGACCGGATAAAAATCCTAGGAGGAGTTCGTTAAATTCCAATGCCTGCGCACCACGTTTTCTAGGGGGCGCCGTGGAGCTTTTTCAAAATTTCAACAGCAGGAATGTTTTTGTCTCGGGCTACTGTACCCGTGTACCAAATTTCATAGCTGTATGTGAAACTAGCCGTATTAACTCCACTAAAGCCCAATTTTTAAGGTGGCGCTATTGAGTCATTTTGCCATTCATATGTGTAATTCCCCCAAAATATCAAATTTTTCGCCTGTCCCGATGTGTGTGCAAAATTTGGTGAGTTTTTGAGCATGTTTAGGGGGTCAAATTGGGGTTCAAAGTGGCGCAAGAAAAAGAAACAAAGAAACCAAGAAACAAACAGAGCAGGAACAATAGGGCCTTTGCCCTGCAAGGCAAAGGCAGCGTTCAGTGTTTCACACTGATCGCTGCCCTTTGCCTTTTCGGGCTCGGGCCCTAATAAAGAAAGAAAGAGAGAAACTCACGAGGAACAATAGGGCCTTTGCCCTGCAAGGCAAAGGCAGCGTTCAGTGTCTCACACTGATCGCTGCCCTTTGCCTTTTCGGGCTCGGGCCCTAATAAAGAAAGAAAGAAAGAAAGAAACTGAGCAGGAACAATAGGGCCTTTGCCCTGCAAGGCAAAGGCAGCGTTCAGTGTTTCACACTGATCGCTGCCCTTTGCCTTTTTCGGGCTCGGGCCCTAATTAGTGTCTTGGTGAGGAGCGGTGATGGCTGGCATTAGGGGAGTGACTCTGGGATGCCAGTGATCACTGTGTAGCCTCCTGGAGGTGTTGTGGGACCAAGTAGACAAAACACTGTTGAAGGGAGGTACCCACCTGATTACCCCAAAGACATGGTAGCAATCACTGCTCATTAGTTTACATAAGGAAAGCTGCAAGTGTGGTATTAAGCTCTTTACTGATTCTGATCCATATTGTGGAGCACAGGCTTTCTATGTTTACTTTGACTCTAAAACATAGAAGTTGCAACTGATTTTTATGAATGGAAAAAAACTATGTGAAAATGAATATATTAAACATCACTTAGTGAACAAAAATGACCAGCTAACTAAGGAATAGTTACCTGGTCATTTTTGCCCTTTAGGCACACTTGATAATTAAGCCTATTAGCCAAGCAGCAAACCAAGAAGCAGCATGTATGCAAAGAACAAGAATGAACACTTGTTGCAAAATACATATTAAATATGATGATGACTGGTAGATGGACTGTCTGACATCAACATACTGACCACCATCAGAGAAAAACATCTACCAATACCGCAGTGATCTTGGTTAATTAACCTGTCTGACCTTTCATCTGGTAAGCTAACAAAATATCATAACTTGTGTTGCTGTAATGACCAGTGCTTCAGATTGTCTTATCTTTCCAGGATGTGCTGTAACCACCGTGCTATTTGTCTCTTGTCTCTCAGCTTTAAAGTGGTACAGAGCCAAGTGTAACATCCAGGCTGAGATTGAGGAGATGCAGGAAGAGCAGCGCTCCTTGTCGTCAGTGGAAACGCTGTCAGTATGGAAACTGTTACTGGATGACACAGTCCGTTGGCAAGTGCTGAGTGTGGTGGTCATCAACATCGGCATGCAACTGTCTGGCATTGATGCGGTAAGGCCACATTGTATGCATATAAGGTCTGTGTAGAGCTTTAGAGGTCTTGGTTCAGTTCCAATCATCAAAATGAATCAAATAAAAAATGTGTTAAGTAGTCAAAAAAATGCTTAATTAAAGTTTCAAAACCATTTTTTCATTAGATTATTAGGGCCCGAGCACTACAGTGCGTAGGACCCTATTGTTCCTGTAGTGTTTCTTTGGGGGGACGGCGGTTTGTTTGTTTGTTTGGTGGTTTCTTTTTCTTACGCCACTTTGAACCTCAATTTGACCCCCTAAACATGCTCAAAAACTCACCAAATTTGGCACACACATCAGGACTGGTGAAAAATTTGATATTTTGGGGGAATTACACATATGAATGGCAAAATGACTCAATAGCGCCACCATGAAAATTGGGCTTTAGTGGAGTTAATACGGCTAGTTTCACGTAAATTCATGAAATTTGGTACACACGTACAGTAGCCCGAGACAAAAAAATTCCTGCTTTTGAAATTTCAAAAAAAGGCTCAATGGCGCCCCCTAGAGCACGTAGTGTGCAGGCATTGGAATTTATCGAACTCCTCCCAGGATTTTTGCCCGATCTTCACCAAATTCGCTGTGTGGCATCTAAACCCATCCAGGATGAAAAGTTATTAAAATCTCGTGGATACGTCACACGGTGTGGGCGTGGCATGGCGGCCATTTTGAACAAAAAAGCTCAACGGCGCCCCCAAGAAAACGCTGTGCGAAGGCATTGGAATTTATCGAACTCCTCCCAGGATTTGTGTCGTATCTTCACCAAATTCGTTGTGTGGCATCTAAACCCCTTCAGGATGAAAAGTTATTAAAATCTTGTGGCTGCGTCACACGGTGTGGGCGTGGCATGGCGGCCATTTTGAACAAAAAATCTGACCAATGCCCCCAAGAAAACGCTGTGTGAAGGCATTGGAATTTATCGAACTCCTCCCAGGATTTTTGTCCCATCTTCACCAAATTGGCTGTGTGGCATCTAGACCCCTCCAGGATGAAAAGTTATTAAAATCTTGTGGCTGCATCACACGGTGTGGGCGTGGCATGGCGGCCATTTTGAACAAAAAAGCTCCATGGCGCCCCATAGAACACGTGGTGCACAGGCATTGGAATTTATCGAACTCCTCCCAGGATTTTTGTCCCATCTTCACCAAATTCGGTGTGTGACATTTAGACCCCTCCAGGATGAAAAGTTATTAAAATCTCTTGGATACAACACACGGTGTCGGCGTGGCATGGCGGCCATTTTGAACAAAAAAGCTCAACGGCGTCCCCTAGGACAGGGTGTGTGCAGGCATTGGAATTTAACAAACTCCTCCTAGGATTTTTGTCCCATCTTCAAAAGATTTGCTGTGTGGCATCTAGACCCCTCCAGGATGAAAAGTTATTCAAATCTTGCAGCTGCGTCACACGGTGTGGGCGTGGCATGGTGGCCATTTTGAGCAAAAAAGCTTAACGGCGTCCCCTGGAAAACGCTGTAGCTTGAGACAAAAAAATTCCTGCTTTTAAAATTTTTAAAAAAGGCTCAACGGCGCCCCCTACAGCATGTGGTGTGCAGGCATTGGAATTTAACAAACTCCTTCCAGGATTTTTGCCCGATCTTCACCAAATTCGGTGTGTGGCATCTAGACCCCTCCAGGATGAAAAGTTATTAAAATCTCGTGCATACAACACACGGTGTGGGCGTGGCATGGCGGCCATTTTGAACAAAAAATCTCAATGGCGCCCCCTAGAAAACGCTGTGTGCAGGCATTGGAATTTAACGAACTCCTCTCAGGATTTTTGTCTGATCTTCACCAAATTCGCTGTGTGGTATCTAAACCCCTCCAGGATGAAAAGTTATTATAATCTCGTGGCTGCGTCACACGGTGTGGGCGTGGCATGGCGGCCATTTTGAACAAAAAAGCTTAACGGTGCCCCCTGGAACACGTGGTGCGCAGGCATTGGAATTTAACAAACTCCTCCCAGGATTTTTGTGCCATCTTCACCAAATTCCCTGTGTGGCATCGAAACTCCTCCAGAATGAAAAGTTATTAAAACCTTGTGGCTGCGTTACACAGTGTGGGCGTGGCCTGGCGGTCATTTTGAACAGAAAAACTTAACTGCGCCCCGTGGAAAACGTGGTGCGCAGGCATTGGAATTTAACGTACTCCTCTCAGGATTTTTGTCCGATCTTCACCAAATTCGCTGTGTCGTATCTAGACCCCTCCTGGGATGAAAAGTTATTAAAATGTCGTGGCTGCGTCACACGGTGTGGGCGTGGCATGGCGGCCATTTTGAACAAAAAATCTCAACAACGCTCCCAAGAAAACGCTATGTGCAAGCACTGGAATTTATCGAACTCCTCCCAGGATTTTTGTGCCATCTTCACCAAATTCCCTATGTGGCATTTAAACTCCCCCAGGATGAAAAGTTATTAAAATCTTGTGGCTGCGTCACATGGTGTGGGCGTGACATGGCGGCCATTTTGAAAAAAAAAGCTTAACGGCGTCCCCTGGAACACGTGGTGCGCAGGCATTGGAATTTAACATACTCCTTCCAGGATTTTTATCTGATCTTCACCAAATTCGCTGTGTGGCATCTAGACCCATCCAGGATGAAAAGTTATTAAAATTTCGTGGCTACGTCACACGGTGTGGGCGGGGCATGGCGGCCATTTTGAACAAATTCGCCGTGTGGTACGAAATGGGTTTTGGAGGTAAAGGGATCCACGTGAAATTACCAAATCCACACAAATCCTCATTAATCTCAAAAGCTAACGTTCAATATACAATTCAGGAATGGACGTGGTCAAACGGCTCCACAGCGCCCCCTACAAATATTTAAATACTCACATAAAATCACTGCTTAATCCTACAAACATTAAAATTGGTACATACATATAGTATCCCAAGACCAACAGATTTGCACAGTCGAAATTCCAATCGGCTCTACGGCGCCCCCTAGAAAAGGTCCTGTGGAGAGGAGTATGATGAGAAGCGAGGGCCCGTCCGACGCTGCTTGCAGCTTTAATCTAGATTTGTAATTTTGTTAATGAGAACTAAACACAGAACAGCATTGGATGGAGTCACAGTGACTCTGTGTGACAGTTCACCGGTGTGAGATGAACTAAAGTTCACAGTGTGTATTGCTGCTCGATTCTGATTGGTACTTACATTTAATTATCACATAATTAATGAAGTTAGTACTGTTACTCTGTGTATAAATTCATGCGGCTCTCTCTCTTTGGAGACTCTCGTGGATACTACCGCTGTCTGATGGTGCAGGTTTGTAAAAAAATTATGAACTGATAGTCCTGAAGCTGGAAACTAAACTACCATTCTGTGTGTAACAACTCACCTGTGTGATGTGACCACATGTAGACCTACATAGTGTGACCTGCCATCAGATCCTGGTCTGGACTTATCTGCTCTCCATGTTCTTTCATGGACAATTTATAATCATCAGAATTAGAATCAGAATCAACTTTATTGTACACACAAACAAGGAATTTGACTCCAATGTACCTTTGCTCTCTATACACAGTAACTATCAAACAAACAACAAAAGTAAACAACAAAATCGTAGTACTAAAAGCAACATAAACTATAAACATAAACATCCATAAACAGCAGTATTTACTGTGTGGGTGCAAAGTGGCAGGATTACTGAGGTAGAGTGCAAGTAGTGCATATGCGTAAGTATGGGTCATAAGAATTCATTTAGGTTAACAATGCTGTTTTTTTGTATGTTAATGTGCACAACTCTCTCTTTGTAAATGCTCGGATACTGCAGGTAGTAAACAAACTCAGAGCCAGTAGTTTCTCTGGAAGAAACAAACTTCAGCTTCTCTTCATCTTGTGGGGAAAAATACGGATTAAGTTCATTATTGGTTTTGTTTTAAAATGCAGGTACGAAGCAAAAGTTAAGATATATGAAGAGGTTTACTTCTGAGATTGTTCAAGCTTTCCTACAACAAGGTAGCCCCACAGGTTGACAAGCCCATAAGAATTCCATCCAGTGGTGACCTCACATACATACAGTGCTGTGAAAAAGTATTTCCACCCTACAGAAATTTTCTATTTTTGCGTTTTTGTCACATGTAAATGTTTCAGATCACCAAACTAATTTAAATGTAAGACAGAGATAACCCAAGAAAACATAATTATATTTTTTGAAGGAAAAATGTTGTCAAGCCCTCCTTGCATTGCCTCAGTTCATGTCTGTCTACATTATTCCACAATAAGGAAGACACTAGGCAAAAATGGCATCCATGGGAGAGTTGCCAGGCGCAAACAACTCCTGACCAAAAAGAACATAAAGGCTCATCTGGCATTTGCAAAAAAATACGTGGATGAGCCCTAAGACTTTTGAGGTAACATCCTGTGGACTGATGAGTCAAAATTGGAACTTTTTGGAAGACATGGGTCCCACTATATCTGATGTAAAGCTAATTAAAGCTGCAAGCAGCGTCAGACGGGCCCTCGCACACCTATGCACGTTGGGATGTGGTGCACATCGAGGTGTAGTGTACGTCAGGGTTTGGCAAAAATTTTGAGTTGTTGAGATTATACCAGAAATAAGAATTTCATATTAGAAATTTCTAGGGGGTGCTGTGAAGACTTTTGGAAAGTCTATTGATGCTAATGTGTTTGTCTCATCCTGCTCTGCACATGTACCAAATTTCATGTCTGTAGGTTAAAGCGGTGATTTTATATGAATTTTTGAAATTTCTAGGGGGCGCTGTTGAGCTGTTTGGCTGCGCCCAAGTGTTGATGGATAGCCTGTCATCAAGCATATCAAGTTTCATTCACATCTGATCATGTACAGTCAAGTTATGAGCATTTCACGCTTCATGGCCACACACTCAAAATGGCCGCCCTGTCACGCCCACACCGTGTGACGCAGCCACGAGATTTTAATAACTTTTCATCCTGAATGGGTCCAGATGCCACACAGCCAATTTGGTGGAGATGGGATAAAAATCCTGGGAGGAGTTCGTTAAATTCCAATGTCTCCACTCGACCTTGTCTAGGGGGCGCCGTAGAGCCGATTGGAATTTCGACTCTGCAACTCTGTTGGTCTTGGGATACTATATGAGTGTTTCAAATTTCATGTGTGTACGATGAAGCAGTGATTATATATGAGTACTTGAATGTTTGCAGGGGGCGTTGTGGAGCCGTTTTACCAAGCCCATCCCTGAATTGTATATTAAATGTTAGGTTTTGAGATTAATGAGGACTTGTGTGGATTTGGTGATTTTACATGGATCCCTTCACCTCCAAAACTCATTTCGTTCAACATGGCAAGTTTGCTCAAAATGGCCGCCATGCCACGCCCACACCGTGTGACGCAGCCACGAGATTTTAATAACTTTTCATCTTGGATGGGTCTAGATGCCACACAGCGAATTTGGTGAAGATTGGATACAAATCCTGGGAGGAGTTCGTTAAATTCCAATGTCTCCACACGACCTTGTCTAGGGGGCGCCATAGAGTCGATTGGAATTTCGACTGTGCAAATTTGTTGGACTCGGGATTCTATATGTATGTACCAAATTTCATGTTTGTAGGATACAGCAGTGATTTTTTATGAGTATTTGAATATTTGCAGGGGGCGCTGTGGAGCCGTTTGACCATGTCCATTCATGAATTGTATATTAAACCTTAGCGTTTGAGATTGATGAGGATTTGTGTGGATTTGGTGATATTAGGTGGATCCCTTCACCTCCAAAACTCATTTCATTCCATGTGGCAAAATTGGTGAAAATGGCTGCCATACCACGCCCACACCGTGTGACGCAGCCACAAGATTTTAATAACTTTTCATCCTGGATGGGTCTAGATGCCACACAGCGAATTTGGTGAAGACCGGATAAAAATCCTAGGAGGAGTTCGTGAAATTCCAATACCTGCGCACCATGTTTTCTAGGGGGCGCCGTGGAGCTTTTTCAAAATTTCAAAAGCAGGAATGTTTTTGTCTTGGGCTACTGTACCTGTGTACCAAATTTCATAGCTGTATGTGAAACTAGCCGTATTAACTCCACTAAAGCCCAATTTTTAAGGTGGTGCTATTGAGTCATTTTGCCATTCATATGTGTAATTCCCCCAAAATATCAAATTTTTCACCAGTCCTGATGTGTGTGCAAAATGTGGTGAGTTTTTGAGCATGTTTAGGGGGTCAAATTGGGGTTCAAAGTGGCGTAAGAAAAAGAAACAAAGAAACCAAGAAACAAACAGAGCAGGAACAAGAGGGCCTTTGCCCTGCAAGGCAACGGCAGCGTTCAGTGTTTCACACTGATCGCTGCCCTTGCCTTTTCGGGCTCGGGCCCTAATAATGTACTCCACAAGAAGACCATCATACCAATATCCACCTGTCAGTTCATGACCTAAAGGTCAAGCACAAATGGTTTATGCAGCATGACAATCAGCCAAAGCATACAAACAAGTCCACCTCTGAATGGCTAAAAAAAATAAATAAATAAATAAAAAATCAAGATTTTCATAATGAGCAGCTAACTAGCAGTCCACCAGGGTTATTTCCTTTCTAAAGCAGCTTCTGCTACCTGCTACATTTACTTAGTTTTCTGTTTCTGTTGACAGACAAGAGGACAAGGACAAAACAGTAAGTGAAGCACAGCCCATTAAGACAACATTTTAACCAGCAATCACTTTAAAGCCATTTTCAAGATGCTGTTCTGCATAGCTTAAATAAAAAGAAACAATAAGAAGTCTTGGTCTTCTCACAGCATGTTATCAGCTGTTTGCTCTGCCATGTCAGTCACACATGCACAGACAGTGTTCTTCCTGGAGAGGATGTGGACAACTCAAGTTTTCAGAGCCAAACAGCCCAAACAGTCATATAGGCGTTTGCTTGAAGAAAAGAAATGTATCAGTCTATATAGCCCATGTTTGTGATATCTTCACGTCAGCTGTTAGCTGCCAAATAGTTTCTGTTAAATTGAGTCTTTAGGCTACAGTGCTAAGCAGCATAAACTCCTGATAAAACAATTTTAGATGGTTTTGGTCAGTATTGACTCTATCCATTTGCCTTCAATCTCCCTCCTGAATAATTTATTTCCATCTTTCTCTTTTTTTCATTCTACCCCTTTCTCCACTTCCTGTGCTCCCCTATTACTACAGCTCCCTCATTTGATTGATCTAGTTCATAGACAAATACACTGAAATGAAAACCGGCCTATTATTGTTTTATGAGCTGGTGTCATCATTTTTCTGCTAATACAATTAGCTAGATTTCCTCTCTGAATTCTGCCCTAGAGATTCATTAATTATTCAAAAGATTAGTGAGGTGCCCAGGCTAGAATGTCCACATCATAAGTGCTGGAGCTAGAGTCATTAGGACACCTTCTCCAGGCTGTATTTTTCGCTGCTAGGTAACTCTGCTGAAACAAAATGTAGTGCAGAAACATACACATACTGAGAGGAGCAGTGACGATGATGGTTATAGTGACACTGGTGATGGTGGTGACTAGAACAGTAACACTATGATTATAAGAATAATATGCAACTATATAATGGTGAATGATTAATGTAATATAAAATTAACAAGTAAATATAATCAGTGATGATGTGTCTGATGACTGACACTAAAGATAAAGGTGATGGTTAATAATTATGATGATGATGATGATGATGATGATGATGATGATGATGATGAAGGTGGTGGTGATGATGATGTTATAATGATGATAGTAGTGGTGATGACAATTGTGTGTTGGTGAGCTACCAACACACAATTGTCATCTACCTGGTCATCTAACCACATCACTGTCTTCTGTCTACATTTAATACACTTCCTGTCTTGTCTTGCCCCCTTAAAGGCTCAAATTAGATAGAACTGAAAGTGAGTACAAGTGTGCTGTTCTTCAGGGGCAATGGTGTATCACCTGTGCAGCCTGCAAGTCCTACATTTCTGCTGGCTCATTTCCATTTTCACACCATTACATTTTCTTCTCAAGGCATCTGTCACATTGTGGGACAAAATGTTATACCTTTGCTTCTCTGCCAAAACTGCTCACAGATTACTTGTGAGCTAGCTTTGGGTAACTGTGGCTGTGTACTGTGCATTGTGTCTCAACTTATACTCTGTAGTTGTAAATCTATGAATGTGTATGTTCATTAGTCTGTGTTCAATTAAATTCAATTCAGTTTTATTTATATAGCACATATTTACAACATAAGTCGTGACATAGGCGGGGGCATGGGTTAGTCATATGTAATTGTGATATATGACAGTACGGAGAGTAGAGGAGAGGAGCCCAGTGCGTCATGTGAGTTCCTCAGCAGTCTAAACCTATGGCAGCTTAACTAAGGGACAGCTCAGGTGATCCTGAGCAGCCAATAAAGAGAAGCTAATACAGGAGAAATAAGATCTATTTTACTGGTTCCTGTCAGAACTCTGGCTGTAGCATTCTATATAAGCTGGAGGTTCCTGAGAGAGTTGCTGGGACATCCTGGCAATAGGGAATTACAGTAGTCCAGCCTAGAGGTTACAAATGCATGGACTAGTTTCTCAGCATCACTCTGAGACAAGATGTTTCTGACTTTGACAATATTACGTAGATGAAAGAATGCTGTCCTGCAGACTTGTTTTATATGTAATTTGAACAACATATCCTGATCAAAAATAACTCCAAGGTTTTTTACGGTAGAACTGGAGGCTAAGGCAATACCATTTAGAGTAACTATCTGGTTAGATAGTGTGTTTCTGAGGTGTTTAGGGCCAAATACAATAACCTCAGTTTTATCCGAATTTAAATGAAGAAAATTATATGTCATCCAGGCCTTTATGTCCTTCAGACATGTTGGAGTTTGACCAATTAATTGGTTTAATTTGGCTTCATAGATAAATATAACTGGGTATCATCTGCGTAAGAATGGAAATTTATGCAGTGCTTCCTAACAATGTTTCCTTGAGGAAGCATGTACAGAGTAAATAATATTGGACCTAATACAGAACCCTGTGGAACTCCATAACTAACTTTAGTGCGGGTGGAAGAATCCTCATTAATATGAACAAACTGGAATCTGTCTGATAAATATGATTTAAACCACTTTAGAGCGGTTTCTTTTATCCCAATATGATGTACCAGTCTGTGAAGTAAGATGCTGTGATCAACTGTATCAAAAGCAGCACTGAGATCCAGCAGAACTAGTATAGAAACCAGTCCACTGTCTGAGGCTATTAGAAGATCATTAGTGACCTTCACTAGTCCTGTCTCTGTACTATGATGGATTCTAAATCCAGACTGAAACTCTTCAGACAAACCATTTTTATGTAGATAATCACATAATTGGCTTGCAACAACTTTTTCTAGAACTTTAGAAATAAAAGGGAGGTTGGATATGGGCCTATAATTGGCTAAAACACCTGGGTCCAGAGTAGGCTTTTTGAGAAGTGGCTTTATTACAGCAACTTTAAAAGCCTGTGGTACATAGCCTGTTAGTAAAGAGAAGTTAATGATATTTAAAACAACATTGTTAATTAAAGGAAAGATATCCTTGAATAATCTAGTGGCGATGGGATCCAGCGAACATGTTGCTGGTTTAGAGGAGTTTACTATTGACATGAGCTCTGAGAGATTTACAGCAGAGGAGTAGTCCAAGTAGAAATCGGGTCAAATGGATGCTTCCAGAACTGCTGCACCTAAGGACAGGTTCATCATTTTCTGTCTAATATTTAAAACTTTACTAGTGAAGAAGGCCATGAAATCTTCACTACTGAGATCTAAAGGAACGCAAGGCTCCACAGAGCTGTGACTCTTTGTCAGCCTGGCTACAGTGCTGAACAAAAACCTGGGGTTGTTTTTGTTTTTCTCAATTGAAGAGGAATAATAGGAATAGGAATAATCTTTTTTATATGCAGTAAAACTGTCTTTCCAGGCCAGATGAAATTTTTCTGAATTTGTAGAACGCCATTGCCTTTCCAGTCTCCTTGAACTCTGCTTTAAAATGCGCAGATGTTCATTAAACCAGGGAGCTATTTTATAGCTATTTATAAATTCATGGTTTTCCAACTCATATTTTGTATCAAATAATTTTATGGAAAGTGCTACCGCACGCAATTTCCTCCATGTTTATTATCTATATATTTTTACTTCTTTTTGATTTCTTCATCAAGTCTGTTTTATTACATTATAACCATGTTAGCAAAGAGTTAGTCACATAATTTATTTCTCATAAAGTATGCCTCTGACTGGTACCCTACTCTACATTTTTAAATCTACTATTGGTGCCAATCACAGGAAAGAAATTCAGCCTCTTGATGGTGGAAAATAGAGGTTTTATGGTTGGTGGAATATCAGAATAGAAAAACGCATGGACATTGTTTGACCAAATTTGTACCATCAAATAACTGGTTTGTATTAGTCCATCAAAAAGGGGTTGTACCATTGAATACCATACATACATATCAATGAGCCTGCAAAATTTCAGGACTTGCTAGCTATATTATGGCACTTCAAACATCGCTCCACAGACTAACATAAAGAAAATGCAAAAATGGACATGGCCACACCCCTCTTTAAGAATTTTTAATTCAAAAACTAATGTTGTCTACGAGCCTAGCTTTTACACATGGTCAGCTCAATCAGTATTCACTACTTTTTAAAAAATGTGTGAACCTGAACGATGGTCAGGTGTGAACTTTCTTGGGTGAATTGAGGTGCAGTACCCCATTTTGTCTGATCCCTTCCAGATTTCAAGTGTGCTTCAGTTTAGGAGATTAGAGCCCACAGTAATTAAAAAGTTTTCAGCATGTTATGATATCATATAGTGGCAGACCAAGAAAGTTTTGAAGTGAACTAGTTTCTGAAAACTGATGAGCAGGACTGAGACAATGGCTTTTACTTCACAGATTCTTCAAATGTTTGTTTTTTCACAACAGATTTGGTTCTATACCAATGACATCTTTGAGAATGCAGGTATTCCAGCTCCAGAAATCCAGTATACCACAGCAGGAACAGGAATTATAGAGATCATCGCTGGACTCATTGGGGTAAACTTACAATAAGAGAAATATAGTTATTACTGCAGCTGGAGTAATCTTGTTATTGATGTTGTGTCTTGAAAGTCTTACATAACTGATTGTTTTGAAGTAAGATAAGAGGATATATACCAATCTGATGTATGTGAGTTTCATATAGAAATTAACCCAGGAAATGTTTGAATGAGCTTAATGTAAAGATTGGAACCAGAAGGAAACTGTGTGCCTGTTCAGAAATACAGATATTATGACCTGTAAATCAGAAAATACTCTCTGTGTAAAAGTAAATAATAATATATGTTAAGGAATAATTTATTGATAAAAATACTTTACAAAGTATATCATGTTAAAGGGCAAAATATAAATAAAATTGATGAACCAGATGAATTCAATAAATGCATCTATGATTGGCATTTCATTAAATTACTGTGTAATCACTGCACATTCTTTCGTCATCTTTGTCTTTTTTTTTTAAATTACCGTGAGGTTGTCAGATTTGGTACCACTGGACCAAATCTGGTTTGATGTCTGACTGTAGCTGGCAACCTACACTATAGCCAGAAACATTTTCCACAAAAGATTTCTTTTTTGCATTTCTTTTTAACATCAGTGCTTGTAAAACATACAACACTTAACTTTGAGCTTTAGAGGTGTTGGTAAGTACATTTGTTTGGTGTATGTTTGGCAGAGCTAGATTATTTGATTTTCCCCTACATTCAGTCATTATGCTGTATTATATTAAACACACCCTGACTCCAGTTCACATGAAACTGGTAAAAGTAAGTGTGCCTCTCAAAAGTTGAATTATTTCTTTATCAAAGCTTGCTGTAGTTTATGTTTTTCCATGTGTATTGTGTATTTAACTATAAGCTCTGTGTCTCCTCCTGTAGTGTTTTACCATAGAGAAGCTGGGCAGGAGGCCTCTCATGATTGGGGGTTTTGCCATGATGGGCATCTGCAGTGGTGGAATCACATTAGCCCTCCTTTTACAGGTGTGTGTGTGTGTGTGTGTGTGTGTGTTTGTGTTTGTGTGTGTGTGTGTGTGTGTGTGTGTGTGTGTGTGTGTGTGTGTTTGTGTGTGTTTGTGTGTTTGTGTGTGTGTTTGTGTGTTTGTGTGACACAGGCTTGCTACAGGCATCAATGTCCAGCACTCCTAACCTGTATTGTTTTGTACTGCTGGGGAAACCCAAGGTGATATGAGAATACACAGGCTCCATACAGAAACGCTTCAGCTGAATTTAAAATTTCACTCTTGTTTAAGTCACTGTTCTCCCTTATTTGTACTCACTTTCTCCACATTACCTCTCAGTAAAAGACAAGAGGGAGTGTAGGAGGAGAGGAAACAAGCAGAGGAAAAGACAAATGAACACATTTCAGTGGTTCAACAGGGGAATGATTATTTCCCTTTCAGTTGGCAAAATGCACTGTGCTCCTGTTTTTCCCAGTCAGTGATTTACATGTAAGGCCAGGTAGCAGTGGATTGCAGTGTGAAGCAGTGTTTACAAAGGAGTAAGTTTGCCACCAAAGAAAAGTACTAAATGTTGTCAGACTGTCTTATTTAATGTGCTGTTTCTTCTATCTGCAGGCTCACTTACCATTCATGCGCTACATCAGTGTCTGCTGTGTGGTCGGCATCATTGCTGGCTTCTGTATCGGACCAGGCAAGTTGCTCTATACTGCATATTAAAAGAATGGTTCATTCAAATGATGAAAAAACACATTATAAACTCATACTTTTTAAAATGATATATACAGAACACAATGCAATTGCACTTCATTTTTATTTTCAGTTTGTCCGTTAATTATTTTCTCAATTCAATCAGTTAATTATTTGGTCAACAAAATATACAAAGACGATCACAAACTCCCCAAGTTTAAGTTGACACCTAATGTTTAAATGTCTTGTTTTTGCCAACCAACAGTCTAAAACTCAAAGACATTGCTTATTGTCATCACAGATTACAATACAGGCAATGTTCAGATTTTAAAATCTAGAAGCAATGATGTTTTTATTCTTTCGTTAAAAAATTACATAATGACTGATTAGTCACTAAAACACGAGCTGTTTTTCTGTCAAATAATTAAGATTAGTTATTGTATCATTTTAGTTTAAATATAGACTGTTCATAGTGTGGAAGTAAACAGGACACTGGTCGGGGATTAATCCTATCACTTACTCCAGTTATTCTTCATTATATTAGTGTCACAGCAGAAATCTCTATTTACTGACAAATAAACTAAAACTCTTAGCAGGTAGAGACACTACAAGCAGAAAGTGATGAAATATGTATGGTTGTAATTTTAGTATGATTTGACTGAAATAGAGAAGGGATAATATATTTATTTATTCATTTATTTTTTAGAGCAGGGTTACTTTGTCTGGCACCTTTTGCAGGGGTTCAGGTTGGTTTGTGAATGAATGCTGCCCTCTGGAGGTCATACCTTGAAAATTATTTAAAAAGTCTTAAGCTGAAGGAAAGAATCAAACTCTTACAACATATCAAGGCATAAGTCTTTAATTTTAAATGTAGTCTTTCAAGTCTGATAAATGACACTAAATTAATAATGTTTAGGCCATAAACATTAGCCATAGGAAAACTGTAAATTTCAAAATTTTAAGTGATGTTCTCTGTAAACTGTGAGAGAGATAAATATGCCCATTTTTTTCCTGTATGCTGGCAAATCCATTTTCTATGGCCCACTGTAAGAGAGACAAATAATGCAGTTTTAATGGCAGGATATGATAATACAGTATTAGTGATATGCATTCTTTGATATATGACTACTTGGGCCACATTCAGGCCTGGCCCTCACCCAAATGGACAAATTTGTTTATCTCTAATTAGCCGTTTAGAGGCTTTACTGGTATAAAAACAATGATTAATGAACATAAAAAATAAAATCATGAACATATATACAATTTTGCACACACAGACACAGAAAATTGTTTGCTTAAACCTCTTCTGTTGGGAGACTTTTCTTCATAACCTTTTTTGCACTTGATTTGTGAAAACAAAAGGTGCTTTAACACCAAAGAATGAAAACCTTCCTGGCTGCAGGGAATTGCTTCATGTGTGGTTTAGAAAAATTGTTGTTCAGTCTAACAAAAACAGATTTTTTGGTAATTACTCTAATTACTCCAACATTTAATAACATTTTAGTGGTGTGACAGCATACATTATTCTCATTAAAAATAGTAACAATTTTGGTTACTGTGCGTATTGAAAAAGGGACACTACACATTAAGATCTGCTTCCTCACTATGGTTATTACTACTCAGTTTGAAAATGGAAGAAAGTACCCTTGATCACATCATAATGATGTCATCAGAAGATAATTTTTTCAAACTGGAAGCAGTAACTTTGAAACATGGAAGGTTAAGGAAAGACATGGTCAAGCTGAATTACAGGACATGTAGGATAATGAGTTTTAGGAGCATACAAGGGACAAAAAAATCTCAGGTTTTGACTACTCTTTCTCATGAGCAGCCAAGCTAAATAAAATGCTGTACAAAACCATGTGTTGCCTTCTTTTAAATTAATTCAATGCAACAGCATTCAGATCAAAAAGTGTAATTGTCATTTATGTTTTTGATATGTTTTGTTTTTTCCTTATCTAGCGGGTGTCCCTTTCCTGATCACAGCAGAGCTGTTTAAACAGTCCCACCGCCCAGCAGCTTACATCATAGGAGGGTCACTTAACTGGCTGTCCAATTTCACTGTGGGCTTCGTCTTCCCCTTTTTACAGGTAAAAGCAATACACTGTGCTGTCCTGCATCTATTTCCTTAATGTTAATATCACTAGGGGTGCTAAAGGTTTCCCAAGCTTAATGTCATGAGAACTAATTGATGTGATCACTGAGCACCCACCTGCGTTGGGTCTTCATTTTTGTTTATACATATTTTAAGCAATCTTCAAACAGTGACTGCTTTTGTAACGTTTCCATTAACCTTGGAGCAGCTTTCCCTTGCATGACTGATTAGAGAGCAGCTTGAAAGATCAAGAGATATTTATTTAAGCAGTTTAAAATGACAGTCATACATCCCATTTGTGTGAACACAGATTCTTAACCACTCCCTTTTCTTTTGGTCTCTGTTTGAATCCATTCCTGTTAGACATAAGCTCTGATCACTTGTGTGTTGTCTACATGCAGGCTCATGTGAGTTCTTGTAAACAAACTAACAAAATGATGTTTGTAAATTCTGATACCCTGTGTTTAAAACTCATGTTTCTATCCTCTTTGCTCTATTCCTCCAATTTTCCTCTATTCATCTGCCCTATCCAATCATCAGATGTCAGCAGGGGCTTACTGCTACTTGGTTTTTGCCGCCATTTGCGTGTTTGTCGCTATCTACGTCTATATCGTGATCCCAGAGACCAAAAACAAGACCTTCATGGAGATCAGCCGGATGTTCTCTAAGAAGGAGGCGGTCCTAGAGACCCAGGGTCTGATTCATGTTGATCAGCTGAAGCTGAAGAAGATGAATGGCTACGGTGGTGTGGAACATGCTTCACTGGAGTTTGACAGCTCTTCTTCAGTACCTTAACTGAGCTTCAGCTTCTCACTGAGATGAGAAAGCCCTTGAATATGTTACCTTCAATATGTACCCTTTAACTCAACTACAACTCACCCATATTTAGAGGGTTCTAGTTTAGTGAAGCTGGACTCTCTACTTGAACCATAATGAGGTTAAAACATTGTTAAATAAACAGTATAGTATGCAGTCCTGGTATTTGCAACAATTCTATCAACTTAATGTTTTAGTCTAAGAGAAAAAAACATCCAGTTTTGTTTCATTGGTTTGGCCTTTTTTTTCCAAATTACAATATATGAATCAATGTGAAGTCTGGGACATGGTGAAATTACAAGAAAGAAGTATGACAGGACGAGAAAAATAAGCAGCCAAACCTCTTGGCAGGCTGGAAACAGACCTGACAAACACATTTGGAGAGAAAATCCATTACAGTTTGTAAATCCACTTCTCACTTCATCTGTACTGTACCAATTCTTGTTTAGTTTTCTTAAACTAGGGGAATTGGTAGTCACATTTCAAGTGCCCTCATTTTTAGTTTGACTTCCAAGTAAAGTGAATAAACTGCTAGATTGTTTGTTTTCATAGCGTCATTGTATAAGTGTTACCATGTCACTGTTCCCAGATCTCAAAATTGTTAGGAATGATGGACAAAACTGTAAAAAGTTCCACGCCAGTTTTTTATTATATAATTTTTGAAATAATAGACTGTTTAATCACTAGTAAAACAATGTGCAATGTAAAGACATATCTTCAAGCATCAGATAGGGATGACCACCCAGAGCTATGTAGGCACAAAGAAGATCAGGGACACCGTCTTTCTACATAGTTTGCTAACTACATTTCTGAAAAAAAGAAGGGTGGCAACTAGAAGGCATGAGATTGACACCACTGTAGAGGCTGCTAGAAGTTAATGTACAGAAATAACAAATCTCTAATTGACATATTTTTTGATCAGCACTTAAAATGTACATGCTTTCGCAACTGCTTCCTGCTTTTCTCTATTTGTAAACTGTAATAGATGTTTACAGCATAAGGTTTGGGTAGTTTGGCTTAATAAAAGCTAGAAAAATAAAGTTCAGATTGTAATAAACAATTTTTCTTTCAGTGCATTGTCATTTTCAGGGTTTTCAACTTGTATTACTGGGGATAGGGGTTTGAGGTGTCTGTTATGGCATTGAAAACTGTAATGAAAGTTTTAGTAATTTCCATATTATAATGGACACAACTGGTTGTAAACCATAGCACACCTCTATCCATTGTCTGAACACTAGGTGCACTTAAGTTGTATACATCACGGTCCCACATGTCATCGTGGTAACACACAAAGCAATAAACAACAATGACATGTATTTCAGGTTGTCTTAACAAAAATGATCAGAACTTGTTGACACAAATAAAGCAGCTAGCTTGTCACTGAGGCATGTATTGATGCTGAATTTTTTACAACCATAATGCTACCTTGTAGCACAATATAAGCACACTATAAATTCTAAAAAGTCATGTCATTAAACAAAGGCCACAAGAGAAAATGGAGGACCTGTTACACAGTGGTGTAAAATTCTAAGACCTAAATAACGTGCAGTAACGGTGGGACTTTTGGGCTACGTGAGGGGTTTGGGGACTCTCTATCATTGCTTGCTTTGCACAAATAGTAATCTACCTCTTCTTGATGTCCTTCCCTCTGTCCTCCGTCTCTGTGAGCTGGTGAGGATCAGAGTGTAAATGCTCTGGCAGATAGCTGACGAATGTAGCACTTGTCTGCTACAGGCTTTAATTGTTTTGTGAGCAAGTTTGTTACGACTGGGCCGTCCTGATCTTTAGGATTCAGCACCATGCTGCCACACAGACAGCTTTGTG
This sequence comes from Dascyllus trimaculatus, assembly GCA_024666655.1. Lineage (NCBI taxonomy): Eukaryota > Metazoa > Chordata > Actinopteri > Pomacentridae > Dascyllus > Dascyllus trimaculatus. The sequence goes on along the minus strand of CM045464.1, from coordinate 33,728,546 downwards.
GCCATGCATATGTTTTCCCCTCACATAAATACACCAATGTACAGGCTGTGATTTTTCTGAGAAGCCCTGAATCAACATTCAGTGACTGTAATTGTTTAACAATTTAAATTATCTTAAATTTGCATATAAAAACCAGACACCATGAACAAATAAAGGGCAGTCATTTATAAAGGCTGGGCAAAAGATGTCTGAGAAATTAATAGTAGCCACAACCTATAACAGTTAACTGTTTAATACAATGTACTACTGAGTTTTTCTGTTGACATAATTTTTTTCATCCTGTTCTATGTCCTTTCTATTTTGGTGTACTCCTTCATTTTAAGCTATGGTCAACAATAGCAACAAAAACACACATTAACCTACACCTACTAATGAAGGAAGGCTGTAAAACATTTAGTGTGAAAAGTCTAGAGGATGTGCTGAGTTTCATTCATGTTAGCTTGGCATTGTTCAGGGAAGTGAAACACCTGCCAACACTCTTGATGTACTGATAGAACAGAGGAAAGGCATGGAGTTTAGAGTTTTAATGACCAGGGGAACAGGGGAAATTCCGAATAAAGGCATGCCTCCAAAGTAAGCCTGTCCCCAGTTGAGATCTCCGACTCTTGGTCATGAGGACAAATATAGGCCTTGAGGCATTATTTCAGAATTTATGATATATTCCTCTCATTTTGTTAAATAGATTAATCAGCTGCTACTGTCCAGTTTTTACCTGTTTTGTTCACTATCTGCAAGTTTGCATCTTCTCTTGGTGAATTGTGTGACTGGACCTGCTAATACACACTGCAGTAGTGAAGCTAAAGAGGTTTTTTAAAATATAATATAATATAATATAATATAGGGGCTGCACAGTGGCTTGGTGGTTAGCAGCGTCGCCTCACAGCTAGAAGTTCGCGTCCCGGTTAGGACACCTGGGATCTTTCTGTGTGGAGTTTGCATGTTCTCCCTGTGCATGCGTGGGTTTCACCAGGTACTCCAGCTTCCTCCCACAGTCCAAAAACATGCTGAGGTTAATTGATTATTCTAAATTGTCCGTAGGTGTGAATGAGAGTGTGCTTGTTTGTCTCTATATGTAGCCCTGTGATAGACTGGTGACCTGTTCAGGGTGTCCCCTGCCTTCGCCCTGAGTCAAATGGGATAGGCTCCAGTCCCCCCACGACCCTACAGAGGATTAAGCGGTGTATAGATAATGGATGGATGGATAATATAATATAATATAATATAATATAATATAATATAATATAATATAATATAATATAATATAATATAATATAATACACAGCACAGTGGACTCACCTAGCCAAAATGGCCTCCAGGGTAAATCTGAAATGCTGACTTGGAGTTGGGAAAAAACAAAGCTTTTTACAAAGCAATGATGTAAGCTGCTCAGTGAGGGTTGGAGTTGTGTAGCTTCTTTGAACAGGTCCTGGGTCTGTTTTAAATGGTAATCACCATTAGCTTGCCCTGGGCTACAGACATGGCTGTAGATGCCGGTATGCTAATGTAGACACCCAATAAGCATCTGAGCTGTTTTCAGAGCTGGGTTGGTTTCTGCTGACTGTTCTACTACTCACATGTTTATTCTCCCACATCATTAAAGACAGTCACATGTTGATTGCAGTCTTTCATTAATCAATCTGAATGTGTTAGGGACTTTCGTAAAGAAAGTTGATTGACTTTGATGTGGATGAGCAGTGTAAGTACAAATGTAAGACTATTGTCAGGGTCAAAGGTTAGTGATTAATCATTTTGTAGTATCATAACAAAACAGGCAGTCAAAGATATTTTTTTTGTGTGTTTGTAATAACAGCAACTAATATATCATGGTCACTTACCCAAATCTAAATTAGCTATGAAGAAGGGAATTTTTAATGAGTAATTCCTTTAATAAGTTTTGTCACCAAAACCTTTTCTAAATGACAGACATGAGGACACATATGACATAACTGCAAAAGCAACAGCATTTGTTGTGTTCAGTTTTCATTTACCAGATGTTTTACCACATTAGACATAATATAAAAAAAACTGTAGGGAAAAAAGAACAAGACTCAGAAGGTAAAATGTTCATAAGCACAGACAGAATGTAAGACTATAAAAAAATTAAAGTCAGTTGTTTGTGTAGTTTTAAACAATTCCTCTGACAAACGGTGTCACACAGAATTCACCATAATGTTATAAGATCTCCCAAGAGCTCTTTCTGTTTATTCGGGAGATGGGCTTGATGTATGTGATACAACATTGTCTGGCCATCAGCCTCTTGTTTGTGTTTTGTATGTATATTAAGGTGGCTGTAGTACTGAGTATAGGAGAATGGTGTGGTAATATTTTATATCTATATTTCTTCTAGTCATTAAATTCAAGTTAACAGCACTAACAAGTACTAACCAGTACTGTGTGTGTATCAAAAACCTGATATAACTCATTCCTCTGGACCAAAGAGTCTATTATTGTAAAAAAAAAAAAATCTATTGAAGCACATCATTGATGACATGCTCCTTTCTTACCTCATGTTCTTTCATGTCTCTCTCTCTCTCTCTCTCTCTCTCTCTCTCTCTCTCTCTCTCTCTCACACACACACACACACACACACACACACACACACACTGTAGATTCTGTAGTCTGTGTTTAGTGGTATTGATAAATTGATAAATAACAGGATTTGTTCATCCGTCCTGGACTGAGCCAAACACAAACTGCCACCAGAGGACACTGGTGATCCATCACAGCTGCCTACCATCAGAACCAGGACCTGAAAAGTATCCTGTGAGCCAGTCCAGACCCTCAGACTGGGCCAGGCTCCCATGCAACTTCCCCATGTTTGGTCACAACATTATTTCTCTGCAGAGTCACAAAAGCATTACCCTAGTTCTCCTCCATTTAGTGTCCCTTTACTGGCAAACATGACACAGATGTGTTGTACTCTGTACATTTACGACTCTCAAGACCCAGAAAACAACAAATCACCAATATGCAGTTCAATACACAATGTGACTGTGAGTGTCTGTGACTTGAAGTGCCTGGGCCCTTTGTGTCACAGACACTTTCTATTGTGCAGAGGGAGTTTACCTTGAAACTTATTTGAAGTCATTGTGCCTTTTAGCAGTTCATTGTGTGCTAGGCCCTCATCTCAACAAGTACTAGCAGTTCACAACTACCTGTAATGGTAGATACCCAGCAGTACTCAAAAGGGAGACCTGAGTGTCTGACTCAGTGAATAACAATACAACACTTTACCAGTCGTGGTCCCTGTTTAGTCCCTGGGATCCCAAAGTAGGTCTGTGGGGCCCTCTGAAGGCTCTTTATGGTCACTAATACACAAAACACAACAAAAGCAACAGATGCTGCTATGATTGGCTGAGCTGTGACTTGGGCCAAGGTGTAAAAATACAATCAGCTCTTTGGGTTCTGTAGAGCTGAAAGTAGTTTTATTGGATGCAAATAGTAATTAGGTTACTAGAAGTGCATTTTTTTTTAGCGAATTGTCCAGAATGAACAGTTTTAACTGTGTCTTGTTGATTAGATGACTTGGATTTCTGACGAGTTAATGTTCATTTCAAAACATATCACATTTTAAATGAAAAAGTAACTCTTGAAGCACCTGAAATCAGCCATTGTTCGAGGACTGCTTACAGGACATTTAAGGTGACATCTTTAATAAAGCAAATTGGCAAAAAATCAGCCTACTCAACAATATGCTGTGTTCATGTCATTTTTCTAAATAGGGGCAGTAAAAAGTAATGTAGTATTGTCAACTTAATGAGCTATTTCTGTTTTTAACAGCTCTCATTAGACACTGTCTACCAAAAGTCTGATACCACTGAAGGCTAAAGGTCCAAATGGCATAGTTGGTTTTTAGGCACTAGTTGTTACAGCTAGGAATTTGAGAAGGTTCCATAGATAAAAAGAAGAAATTGTTATCATGATATACAATACAAGACTTGCCACACTGATGAAACGTCATTGAAGGTGTAGAGAATCAAGGAATTGTGTTGTCCAGGGCTTAAATTGTGGGAGGCTTTATTGTTAATTCTCACTTTAGAAAATTTAGTGTATTAAAGAACTCTGAGAATGTGTTCAGATTTTCAGAAAGACAGATAAAGTAAACTGTTAGTGACAGACTGCATTTAATTACACAAGCTCACAGAACTTAAATCATGTTTAGCCCCTGCTAAACAAGACATGATTAAAGTTTTTCTAATTCTGAATTATGTCAGGAATCTGCTTCTATACTCTGCAGGCAGAGAGAAAGAGAAAAATACTCTCTCAAAGACATGCTGTGTCCTGAGAAACAGAAACCACTAAGATGACAGATGTAGTCCACTGAAGTTGAGAGGGAAATGGATGAACCAAATCCATTTCCCTCAAAGTACTTTGGTACTTCGACAACGTACCTCCTGAAAAACACAATCAAACTACAGTATTTTATTTAAGCTAGTGAGTAATATTAATACAACATGTTTCAAAAAAAGTTGCGTTTATAGTTGTCAAACATAAACTTCTGTAGTTTGAGCATTAATTGATGTTTCTCAGCAACATTTGATCTGTATGGGAACACAGCCAAGGTGATAACGGGCTGACTTGGCCAGGGGAATTGTGGTCAGAGGTGTGTCCAGCCTTGCAGGGTGCAGCTCAGTCCACGTAGAGGCCAGCAACAACTGACCATATGCAACCTGTGATTTTAGCGGCGGCCACATTCTGGACCTGGCCCGGAAGATACGGCTCTGATCTGTGAGGTTGACCTAGGTCAGCTTTGAGCCCAGGAGTCTGTCATAAACCTTTCCCTCTACACTGCACTCTGGATGAGATCCCATCCAACTGTGTAGCCTGTGAAAAATGTGTAACCTCAGACAAGGAAACACCTGGCCAAGCTTTGCAGTAAAGACCAAGTGGCATACTGTGCTAAGGACTGCAGGTCTGGCTGTAGCTTAAGACTTGTCATAATGACTCGGATGTAGCACTGCTTTGAAGGCCACAAGGGGAAAAAAAAAATTTCTATATGAATTTTTTCTCGTTTTAATATGTTTTAGTTTGTGGCAAAAAAAAATCTACAAAATAGAAATGTTCTCAGTAAAAATATAAAAGAAAGTAGAAGTATACTAAGGTAGGTACAACAAAAGTATAGTGAAGTGGCAAAGTGGCAAAACATACAGAAGTGGCAAAAACATACTGTGTAAACTATTTTCCACACTAATTTGTGATTTATTATGTTCTTACCTATTAGAAGTGTAATATCTTCAGTAGGTTCATCCAGCGGACACATCAAATCCATATGCATCTGCAGACATGTTGTGTTGTATTTACAACAGTATTCAAGTCTGAGTTAAATACTTAAAAACATGGGGGTATCGAACAGACATGCAAAAATTTTATTAATGGTCCATTTTATTAGGCTGATTCATGGAGAAACTGTGCTCTTACAAATAACTTCCTAGCCCCCCTTTATTCCATTACATGATAGTCAAGGGCATTGGATATTAGATATTTATAATTTTTTTACATATACATACACCCATTAATCTGATATCCTTTCCCCCATATGTACTATATTGGCAACACAAGTGAAGCCAGGTACAAACAGTATTGTTCTATTTTAGAATCGGTTGTATTCATTTTGAATTCTTTGTAGCTGTAACTGCCTGCAAGATTGACTAGCCACCATCACATCTACTCAAGATATTCAAGATATTGTAGATGCCATAAATTCCCAACATTTCAATGTAGGACTACAACTGACATAAGAGTTTTTTTTTGCTTGCAAGGCTGAACCTAACTATACTCTGCAAGTACTATGGAATGGCATGAATTTTGCATAACTTGCAATTTGCCCAGATGACCTTTATAATAATTTAATTCAAGCTCAACTCTAGTTGTCTTACATGGGGAGAGTGGCGGCGCAACAGGTTAAGCCTGGGGATATTGATCGGAAGGTCACAGGTTCAATCCCCCGTTGTGGCCACTGTGGGCCCCTAAGCAAGGCCCTTAACCCCTGACTGCTCCCCGGGCACCGCTCCTAACTAGGATGGGTCAAAATGCAGAGAGGAATTTCCCCAATGGGATTAATAAAGGATAAATTATTATTATTATGTTTGCTAGCAGTTAACAACCATCATTATATCCCTAAATCATTTAATCACTCTTTACTCGCTATAGCTTAAGTTACAGCTTGATAGTTGCACTTCAAAGTTGTGAGATTTAGTGTGTTTAGCTTACACTTATTAGAACACACTGAACGGTAGTATGAATGTACTCAAAAATGTAGTTCTCTGTCAGACTGTTCAGCGAGGAGTGGAGAGTTCACCACATGCCTTTTGTCTTCTCTACAACAACCACAAGAATTTTACTTCAAAAAAGACATCACATTTTCTATCTTTTACTGACAAAAAAGAGTATTTCCCTTCTTTTTCTAGTCCATGTTCTTTTTTCTTGATCCAGCTCCATGTGTCCCAACCAGTGTTTTTCATCCTTGGAGAAGAAAAGACATCTCATTGCAATTTGTCCAAATCACAGCACAGCCCTAGCGTAATGAGCAGGTGACCACATTTATGATGATTACAGCATCAGCAGTGGCTACCAGGCCACAATAATAACTGGTGGGAGCTGAAAGAACGGATAAGAGTAGAACGAAAGCAAGAGAGAGTATGAATGGAAAGATGAAATGTTTTGTTTGTTGCATTATGTTTTATGTTTTTATTACTAGAACTGTTTTAAAATCCAACTGAAATCTATGGTATATTTTTTCTTACTCTCTGAATTTAATTTATTGGTGCAAGCTAAGTTGTTTGATTTCATGAAGTGTTTATATGAGATGATTCTCTCTCATATTATGCAGTATTTATAATGAGTATTTATTCATAATATATACATATTGTAGTAATTATTAGTTAATTAATCATTTTTGTTGTTTTTTTTTGTCCTCTGTCTATACATTTCTGTTTATTTTCATGAACCTCCTATTTGGTGCATAAAAACAGGATTGTGATTTTTGTGGCTTTAGACTGGGTTACAAACTGCGAGCATGGGGTTTAGAGGAGCTGGCAGGGAGGATCTCGTAAAAAGATGCTGTTGGTTGCATTATGGGGAATGTTGGATTCTGTAAATAGCCTTATACTTAATTCTTTGAAACCAGTAACAGTCAATGCCAACAAGCTGATAAGCCCTCAAACACGTAATGCTTTACAATTTACAACTCTTTTATGTTAGTGTTTACAGTCAACTGGAATGTGCAATAGTCTGGAGTTGTGAAGTTTCCTTGGATTCCTTTGAGCAGCACCTGGTGACATTGGGAAGAAACAAAAAATCTCTCCTTGACCATATCCTGCATTCCAATACAGTCCCATACTTGTAGCCTGTATTAATATTTTTAATGTTCAATATGAAAATATTCTGATTTTTTACACTTGTTTGAAATGTAAAGACAGGGTTTAATTTTCCACAGAATAAATACAACCCATATCAAAATAGAGATATGTAACAATAGTTTTGAGCTACTCAAGAGAATCTGAAGGAGACAGGGAGAAAAAGGTGCTAAGACGTAGGAATGAAGAGATAGAGTGTGTGACAGAGGAGGAGAGGAGTGGCATAAAGGAATGGAAAGACAGAGTCACTCCAGTCAGAGAAGAAGAGACACGCAGACACACACAGACACACAGACACAGACACACACACACTCCCACACGCACACGCACACACACACACACAGAGAGAGAGAGAGAGAGAGAGAGAGAGAGAGAGAGAAACATGCACTCTCATCTATTTCATTCATTCTCTCTCCTTTTGACTCTGGCTGGAGCACTAACAGACGCTTTTGCAGTCATTCACAGTTTCACTGTGCTGACACACTGGGGCCATTCTTCACTATGTGGTTTAAACTTGAATGAATTATGATATGTGGTTTGCTTGCTTCTTACAGAAGAGGTCATACAATATTTATATATTTTGTATATGTTCTTCACTCAAGATCAACTTTAACAGATTTGTGCTGGAGCTTTTAGCCACATATCATGGCCTTCCTCAACAGATGGAGTTTGCTTTCATGTACCTTTCATCATATTGTTATTATTAATTTCTATAAATTTTCTCATGAGAAAAAGTCTGTGTATAGAATTGTTTCCAACAATTTTGGTTTCCTTATTGGTGTACTCCTGTAAACACCTGTAATACTACAAATCAATTGTGTTTAAGGTTATTTCAATGGGTTTTCACAGTTGTGACTATTTCAAAAACTCATACTGCCATTACAGTTTTTTTATGACTGCATAAATACAAAAAAAAAAAATACACAATTATTAACACCTTACACTCAAGGAGCAAAACATCGGACTAGATTTGTACCACTATAAACACAATGCCACCCTCACAGTTTTTACAAAACAATACACACAGCGAATTGCAAAGCACTTAACACACTTGTATACATTAGACACAGAAGTATATCATGATGTCACTTCCTTGCAATTCCAAATCCCTGACTGACAAATCACCACACCCATGAGCCAGTTGATTAAACACAGCCCTCAGGTATGCAAACACGTTTGCTTAATTGTAGACACACCAATCAGGTTTGAGCACTATAAAAATGCAGCAGGTGAGCTCACCTGTTTTCAATCAAAATGGAAGAAGTCAGAGGAAGAAGAGTGAGGGGGACAGGCGGGAATCTGTGGAGGACGACCTGAAGAGGAAGACCTGAAGCAGGAGGAGAATGTCCTCAAAGAAGAAGAGGGCCAAATTTGTCAAATGAAATTCGTGGAGCACTAGTTGATCATGTCGTGAACCATGGATTGACGCTGAGGGAGGCTGGACTAAGAGTTCAGCCAGATCATAGGAGATTTACAGTGACATCTGTCATAAGGACATTTCAACAAGAAGACAGGTTAAAAAATCTGCCAACAGTTACAGTAATCAGCTGCTTACTGTATTGTATGCACCATATCAGCACTTTTGATACCCCTTTCTGTGTCATTTTACAGTAGCTTACATGATTTTTTTTTCTATAAAGGATTGAGGGCTGAGAACTGTGTACTTCACTTACAGTAGTCTAACCACTGAGAGGTAGAATCGCTAAAAGTGTTTAAAGTTAAACACAGCAGTGTGTAACTGGTTCAAACAGAACTAAGCCTTATGAAATGTGTATATTTCATATGTTAACATAATATGGTTTTTATAAATGTGTATATAGTTTTTACAAGAGTGTTTCATTTTGCACAGGATCTGAGGTGTTCCGGATATTGTGTGTGTGGTTGTGCTACTTGTGTGTAGTGTTTTAAAAATCCGGGCCCTTTTTTCAAAATCTTGCTTAAGCAATCGTAAAAAACTATATTTTAACCTAAAATATCCCAGTAGTTGAAGTGTGTGTGTGTGTGTGTGTTAGCAGTGATGCACTGACTCCTCTCATTAGCATAGCTTCAGCCACAGATGGATTGTTCTTCTGTTGGTCTCATCCTACAGGTGATTGATCTGTTAACAACTATTTCCCTTACAGACCTTTGATTGAGTGCTGGTTGTCTTTGCCTGAAAAGACCTCTGTGTGTGTGTTGTGTGTGTGTGTGTGTGTGTGTGTGTGTGTTGTGTGTGTGTGTGTGTGTGTGTGTGTGTGTGTGTGTGTGTGTGTGTGTGTGTGTGCGTGCGTGCGTGCGTGTGTGTGTGTGGCTGGAGGCCGGCCGAGAGCAGTCTCAGCTGGGGGTCTTTTAGTTCTCTATTTATGAGCTTTTCTTTACATATTCATTCTGCTATTGTTCAACAAAGGCCGCAGTCTCTCTCCCTATGACTGTCGTGCAGTGTGTCTTAGTGTGAGACAGAAAAGAAAAAGAGAAGCACTAGACCATATTGCCCCACCATTTTGTTTGACTTTTACTTTTTCATTGTTTGATTAAATACAGTAAGGGTTTGATTCTTTTGTTTGTGGATTGTTGCTGCAGGTGTTGGAGCATACAAGAACATTTAATATTCTTAATGCCTTCTATTCTTGGTAGTGTGAAAAAGCATTTGACTCAACATGTAGACCATAACAGATAGAGAATAAAATCATTAAAACTCTACATGTCATGAACAATTACAACAGAGAAGATCTGTTATGAGCTTGTAAGGTGGGATTTAGCAAAGGATTCGTCATATAAGGCTGTTGAGAAGTAACCATTTTGTCGACGCCAATAAAACCTAAGTTGTTTTATTACTGGCAAACTGTCTGTTACACTCATCAGTGTGCAAATAACATTTGCCTTGCAAAAGCAGGGTAAGCTTGTACATGCACTTAGCATGCAATAAATATAAAACACCTTAAGAGTCATTAAAGAGCAACTTGCAGGTTAAATATTTTTTGCTACAGTTATACTTATTATTTCTTTTAACCTCCTGGGACCCTGCGTCCACATGTGTGGACATCGTATTTTGGCTTCCCTGCACCATTACCTTAACTCTGGTAGTCTGAAAAACTTTGAAAACTCCGCCAAATATGCTAGCTAGTCCGCAACTCTCCAGGAGCTGTGCACTGAATCCGGCGGTGAACGCAGTGCATAGCTGCGATCTACTATTACTTATTACTATTCATGTCACTACTACTACTAATGACAATTTATTATTCAAAGGCAAAGCTTATTTTTTTATATTTATTAGGTCCTACTAATCCCAAATAACTAGGGTAAATCAAAAATGCAAGGCCCAGAAAAAGTCGGGTCCCAAGGGGCTATAGAATACTTTAGAAAGTTCATACATGATTTTATATGTTTCATGAGAAAAAAGCTAAAGAAATTGCTCTTCAAAACGTTTTTCTCCACTGCAACATATCAGTGGGATTCTGGATGGGATGTCTAAGCCAAAATGTGTGAGAGTCATAGCTGGTTCTGCCCCTGCAGTGCACACAGTCACTTCTGATTCGGGCACTAGCAGGAGCTATGGTCACAGATTTGATGAAAATTCAGCTCAGTGCAAATGCACTGCACATCTTCTTTTATGTATGCAAATTAGCTATCTCCCACCTTTCTCTCATAGTGTTGATTTATGTTAGAGAAGCAAGATATGACTGACACCTGCCAATCCTTGACCACTGGTTTATGTTATGTGCTAAAATCAACACTCCAGTATTAGTTTTACTATCTCGTCATATGTGATAAAAAAAAAAACTTATGATACTGTGATGTATCATAAATGTTAGCTCTTGTTAGCTCAGTCACTCACCAATACATCTGCCGTGCTCTCTGGTCTCCTCACACTGCAAATCAATTTCTTGCCGATGGCCATTATTTCTTCTCATCTTTAGCTGTTGCTGGTCTTTGTGACACCCAGCAGGCTCATACTTGTTCAGTTGTGGTCCATCATATGTGCAATAACATACATTTTTGACATCTTTAATGTCTTGACTGTTGGCTCCCGTAATTGATAACTACGTTGTGTTTTTTAAGGCAGGCAAAAAACTACTTGAGATGTCATAAAAAACTACTTGAGATGTCATTGTAGAATATACATAGATGTATTTTTTTTCAAAATGTTTTTTTTTCACTGTTTATTTTGCTGGAGTTGCTAACCTTGCTCTTCAAGGGGCGTATACAGTCAGTTGGTCAGACAGGGTCAGCATTGGTCAAAGCAGAGTAAAATCCTAATTCAAAGAACTACAAGTAAAAGTGACTGGTACAGTTACAGTAAAGTTTGTCATCTCTGATATGAAATTAATAGACTGTCTATTTATTTTCAAAACCAGAGACAGACAAATTATTTAATGCATATGCATATTAAGAGGGCATATTAATATGCTTTTTTCTTCTTTTTCCTCAGTATCTCAGGTGTCTCTCATCAAATTTGGTGTTACGATAAAATAGTTTCTCCCACCTGCACCATGGCTTCATCACATTTCCACACAGTACAGCCAGAAGGTGCGTGAAGCTAAAAACAAGAGGACACAATTATGGCAGGCCCAGAGGGACACTGTTCCATCCCACAGTCATTTGCATCATTCTCCATGTTGGGAACAGAGAGAGAGCTGACAGCTGTGTAGATAACAGGTCCCTGGGTGCTGTGGTAGGGGATTTGATTGGCAGCTAGGGGGAGGGTTGATTGATAAGGACCCCCCTGCTATTTCTGTGACAGCTCCTGTCAGAGAGCCAGCTCGTCTCACATCAGATGTATCAACTGATACAGCCAGCTTCCCACCCCCAACATGCACAAACAGAGAGAGAGAGCGAGGGAGAAAGATAGTGAGAGAGAGAGAGAGAGAGAGAGAACAGCCACAATATTTAGTTGCCCAACCCCTAACCCCTGTCCTTAAGATTAGATAGATTAGATTATACTTTATTAATCCCACAACGGGGAAATTTCCTCGTTACAGCAGCATAGACAAAAGCAGAAAACCACACAACATACCCTATACAGAAAAAAAAAGAAATAAAACAATCTACTATAAAGAAACATTTAAAATATACAATAGATACAACAATAAGTGACGTATGAATATGAAAGAAATATTCACCAAGGAAAAATTTGAATAAATAATATTGCACATGGTAACAGTACAGTGAAAATAGTGCAAGCAGATGAATAGTGCAAGCAGATGAATAGTGCAAAAAAAAGAAGCTACAACACATTCAGGTTGTTCTAGTGTTGTGTGTTGTAAAGTCTGATGGCTGTTGGAATGAAGGACCTGCGGTAGCGTTCCTTCCTACACCGTGGGTGTATCAGTCTGCTGCTGAAGGAGCTGCTCAGAGACCCCACAGTGTCATGCAGGGGGTGAGAGGGGTTGTTCATGATAGATGTCAGCTTGGCCAACATCCTCCTCTCACCCACCTCCTCTATGGAGTCCAGTGGACAGTCCAGGACAGAGCTCGCCCTCCTGATCAGTTTGCTGAGTCTCTTCCTGTCCCTGTCAGTGCAGCCACCTCTCCAGCAGACCACAGCGTAGAAGATGGCAGATGCTACCACAGAGTCATAGAAAGTCCTGAGAAGAGCCCTGCACACACCGAAGGACCTCAGTCTCCTCAGCAGGTGGAGGCGACTCTGGCCCTTCTTGTACAGGGCATGGGTGTTGTCAGTCCAGTCCAGTTTGTTATTTAGGTGAACACCCAGGAATTTGTAGGACTCCACTACCTCGATGTCCAAACCCTGGATGTTCACCGGAGTGAAGTGTGGTGTTTTCCTCGTGAAGGTGATCACCATCTCCTTTGTCTTGCTGGCGTTCAGTTGAAGGTGGTTTATCTCACACCAGCTGACAAAGTCCTTGATGACCGTCCTGTATTCCAGTTCGTTCCCCTCAGATACACATCCAACAATGGCTGTATCGTCGGAGAACTTCTGGATATGGCAGTTTGTGGAGTTGTGGGAAAAGTCCGAGGTGTAAAGGGTGAAAAGGAAGGGAGAGAGCACCGTACCCTGAGGGGCTCCTGTGCTGCACTGCACCACTTCAGACACACAGTGCCGGAGCCTCACGTACTGTGGTCTGTTGGTCAGATAGTCCATTGTCCATGCAGCCAGGTGTTGGTCCACCCCAGCTCCTTCCATCTTCACCCTCAGCAGTGACGGTTGGATGGTGTTGAAAGCACTGGAGAAGTCAAAGAACATGACCCTCACAGTGCTCCCAGTGTTCTCCAGATGTGACAGTGATCTGTGCATCAGGTAGATCACTGCATCGTCCACCCCGATACCAGGCCGGTAAGCAAACTGCAGGGGGTCCATCAGTGTGCTCACCAGGGGTCGCAGGTGCCTCAAAATGATCCTCTCCATGGTCTTCATCAGGTGGGAGGTCAGGGCAACAGGCCTGAAGTGGACTATGCAAAAATGTGTATCTGTTAATAAACAACAAAATAGACTGAGGAATGTAGCTACTTTTCTTCTTCAACAAAGAAATGCATGGACATCAATACTGTAATGCTCTTAAGGTGATCATTCACCAGTTCATAAATTGTAAACTGCAGTGTCTGGTGGTTTTTCCATTTCCCAAAGTCCCAAAGTCCTGACCAAACCCCACTGAGAACATGTGGACAATGCTGAAGAAACAAGTCCATGTCAGAAAGCCAACAAATTGAACTGAACTGCACCAATACTGTCAAGAGGAGTAGTCGAAGATTCAACCAGAAGCTTGCCAGGAGCTTGTGGATGGCTACCAAAAGCACCTAATTGAAGTGAAAATGGCCAAGAGACATGTAACCAAATATTACCATTGCTGTATGTATATATTTGAGCCAGCAGATTTGGTCAATTTTTCTATGAGAGAAAAATCAGAGTTGTAGAAATAACTGGAAACTCAAGAGAGCCATGACATTATGTTCTTTACAAGTATATGTAAACTTTTGACCACAACTGTATGTAATATCTTCTCTGGTCTTGATCTAACTGATATTTCCTTGAGAAATAAAGCTGACTGTAACTTACTAATTTGAGTATTCAGCTGTTTAATAGCAGGTAAACCATTGAGGAAAGCTCTGATGTACAGTTAAATTAAGATGTGAAAATGTGCATCAGATGATATGTTTGCCAAATTGTTCAGATGAATTTAGCACAGGGACTTAGTTTAGTTATATAAAGGTGGATGATACTGATTAACTGATACCCAATTAAAATCCTAACATCCGGCACTCCAGTCTTTCAGTGTACTAACTGTGTAGTCAGACAGGCAAGGATCAGACTGAGCTCCTTGCTAACTCTACTAACTATTTCAGTTTGCTGATAAGCACAAACACATGCATCCAAGAGGATGTTATAGGAAGGTGATGAATGTTCACTGTCCAAATTAGAACAGATAAGCTGGGTGAAAACCAGCTCAAGCACCATTACTATCATTATTTTAAATCAAGTCAGAATCTCTCTGTTGACCACCTTTTAACTATGAAGATCATTACAAGAACTTTCTTTGCTTGGCCAATGATATGATGTGAATACTTAGCATTTGTACGAGGCTGGACTTGATTACAGCCTCACATGGAATGAATTGGTATGCTGAATTCACAGGATTAATTTTGGTATTTCATTTTGTTAATGCCAACAAGGAAACATCAAGTTCAAATCAGCAGGGACTGATGATACAAGAATCCACCCTAAAGAGTAGTTAGATGCTGTGGTGGTATACTTTTGAAATCTGCCAGCAGCAGTGACAATGAGCAGCAACACAGCTTTCATATGAGTGATGTGGAAGTAGGCATGAGGGAGACAAATGAGTTGAGCTCTGATGACCTAAATACATTGATTTGGTTTCAAGCAGGGGTGTCAAACTCCAGTCCTCGAGGGCCACTATCCTGCATGTTTTAGATGTTTCCCTCTTCCAACACACCTGATTCAAATGATCAGCTCATCATCAAGCGCTGCACAAGCCTGATAACGATCCTGATCATTTGAATCAGGTGTGGTGGTAGAGGGAAACATCTAAAACATGCAGGATAGTGGCCCTCGAGGACTGGAGTTTGAGAACCCTGATTTAAAGGGTGTTTTTACAGGGATTATATCATTAATCAATGTACTGGGAAACATACGCATACATCATCAAACTAATATTTTTGTTTACTGAATATTATACAGAGATAACCCACAAAATGCTGTTTTTAAATTATGGTTTATTGAAAAATTTATGAAAAACTATATCAACCCTGTGAAAAAGTAATTGCCCCCCTGAACCCAATTGCTGGTTGGGCCACCCCTGGCAGCACCAACTGCAGTCAAATGTTTGCTACAGCTTGTGATCAGTCATTTACATCGTAATGAAGGAATTTCTCTTCTCTGCAGAATAGTTTTAATTCGGTCAAATCAGATGGTTTATGAGCATGAACTGCCTTTTCAAGTTCTTACCACAGCATCTCAATTAGATTCAAGTCTGGACATTGACTTGGTCACTCCAAAGCCTTAGTCTTGTTCTTTTTGAGCCACTCAGAGGTGGACCTGCTTGTATGTTTTGGCTCATTGTCATGTTGTATAACACATTTGTGCTTGAGCTTTATGAACTGATGGGTGGATATTCTCCAGGAGGATTTTCTGATAGAGAGCAGAATTCATGGCTCCATTAATTGTGACAAGTCATCCAGTTCCTGTGAAAGCAAAGCAGACCCAAACAATCACACTACCACCACCATGTTTCACTGTTCTTCTTGTGGAATACAGTATTAGCTTTACACCAGATGTAATGGGACCTATGTCTTCCAGAAAGTTCCACCTTTGACTCATCAGTCCACAGGATGTTATCTCAAAAGTCTTGGAGCTTATCCATATATATATCCATATATATATGGATGGATGTATATATATATATATATATATATATATATATATATATATATATATATATATATATATATATATATATATATATATATATATATATATATATAAATATGTATATCAAAAGTCGGACAAACCTTTATGTTGTTTTCGTCAGGAGTGGTTTGCGCCTTGCAACTGTCCAATTGATGTCATTTTTGCGAGGTATCTTTCTTATTGTGGAATCATGTAGACAGACCTTAACTGAGGTCAGGGAGGTCTGCAGATCTTTGGATGTTTGCCTGGGTTCTGCTGTGATGTCCTGGATGAGATGTTGATGTGTTCTTGGATAAATTTTAGTAGGCCGACTACTCCTGGAAAGATTCACCGAGAAAGCATCCATGTTTTCTCCATTCGTGGATATTGTCTCTCAATGTTTCTCTGGAGTCTCAGAGCCTCAGCAATGGCTTTGTAACCCTCCAGACTGCTGAATATCAATGACTTTGTTTCGCATCAATTCTTGAACCTCTTTAAAATGTGGCATCATGTTCTGCTTTTTGAGACCCTTTAGCTACTTCACAGTGTCAGACAGATTCTATTTAGTGATGTTTAGATTCAACAAGCCTGGCAGTATTATCATATGTGAGTGTGGCTGGAGAAATTGAACTCAAATGACAAATGAATTTGGCCATTTGGTAGATTGGAAGCAATTACTTTTTAACATAGACAAGGTGGGCTGGAGAGCATTTTTCTTTCAAAAAATAAAATCATTATTTAAAAACTGCATTTTGTGTTTTTTTGGGATATCTTTGTCTTGTATTAAAATTAGTATAATCATCCGAAACATTTAAGTGTGACAAATATGCAAAAATAGAAGATATCTGTAGGGGAGCAAATACTTTTGCATGGCACTGTACGTATTGAAAAACATAATAATCTATTTAAAAGCTGCCTAATTTCTTTAATGATCACAAATATGAACCTCACAGTAGCACTAGAAAAAGACAGGGTATCACCAAAATCTACGGAGTTGTCCAGTTGTTGAATTATTTCAGTCTGGTCCAAAGTGGTGGACTGACTGACAGATCTACACTACCATTCCCAAAGCAGTGCAGCCAGCATGACTAAAAACTGTAAGTATTGTTTGTGTCACTCTTTAAAATGTAAGAATTCAACAGCTGTCTAGTACATATATTGTATATTGTTATTAGAAATCTAGTCATGAATCCAGTCACAAGTGATTTTATGATTTTGGTCATTTGACATCAGCAGCTGAACACATACGTACATGCAAGACAGCTCACTCTAGCCCCTTCCTCTCCGTATTACAAGATGAACACAGTGCTAACGGAGAAGATTGTTTTTAATATCTAATAACTGATAGTTAATGTACATGGACTTGTTGAAAAAAGGACAAAAACATCTTCTGTCAGTTTTCATTAGTGTGGTAAAAGCCCATTGAAGGGATTGCTTAGAGTCTGCTTCCAAAAATATGTCCAAAATTAGTTTTGTCCCCTGTGAAAAATGGTTTAAAAAGCATGAACAGTGTAGTATACAGTTTATTATATTATCTCAGAAAAAGTGACAAGAATTCAAATTTGAGATGAACTTTAAAGTATATTTACAAATAACTTCTAATGATTTTATGACCAGTACATTTATAGATGCATGTACACAGACACCCTGTTATAGATATAACAGGGGAAAAATAAATATGACAAAAAACAACTTATACACACTCAACATTAATTCTCAACAAATGTTATTTCGGTAAACCAAATCAGTTTAAGCTCCCATGCATCCAATTCCTTCTGGAGACCATGTACTAGCCTGAACTGAGAACTTCAATGACTGCAGATTTTTTAAAGCACACCGTGGCACACTTAACCACCTCTTCACTTAATCCATTTTCTAACATACACTCAGTCTGGCAGAGCTTTAGTCTTTCAGTCCCTCTGTCATCAGTAGGCAGCCTTTCAATGTACTGTACTGTATATCTACGGTTCACCCAGAGTGCCATGGTGGAGCTGCTTGTTTAGCCCAGTCTTTCGTACAGTCCGCTCCCTGCAGCTCCAGTCCTGCAGGTACTGTGCAGTGCTGTGCTCCATCTCTAACCCCTAGAGCAGCGTATGGTAAAGCCATCAGAGCCATAGTCCCTTTGAAGAGTGGGACCGAAAGAAACACAACAGCTCTGAACACGATGCTGTGTCTCTCTTTTCCACCAGCCCCCCTTTTTTCTTTTCCTCTCCGAAAAAATTCCTGCAAGACCCTAGTAATATCTGCTTTTTCAATTTATTTCTCCTTATGTACACTCCTGATCTCTCCCTACTGCTCCCTCATTCAAGTTAACCGTAACCTCTTTCTTGATTTTGTTCTCACTTTCAGTTTTAGAGCACTGCTGCAACACTGACTACAACATAATCCTAATTCAGAATTTTCCTCACATGTTATTTAGATAAGTTTAAACACAAATCAATTTCAGTAAAAACACGCAATCACAATTTTGATGGAACATTTTACACTTGGCCACTTTTTCCTGTTTCTGCTCATTACCAGGGCAGAAACTGGAATTCTACTGAAGCAGGAAATAGTTCCTGTTTTCTACCACAGTTAAAATATTCAGTTAAAGCTACCATTATTTCAAAATTCAAACACATTTCAAATAATTTGGCATGTAGACATTTATGGCTTGTCAAGGCTAAAATTGATACATGACAGGTTATGGAGTCATGTGTTGGACTGTTTATGAAGTTATGAAGACATTTCTTTTAAAGTTTTCACAAATTTGTGTAATTGTGTACGTGTGTGTGGGGGGTGGGGGGTGGGGGGGGTGCGTGCGTGTGTGTCGCGCATCTGTCATAGATGTCACACATGTTGCTTCACTCAACATCAGGCCCATTTGGTGGTTGTCCTCTCAGGAATGCAAAGACTGCAGTCACCTGAGGTTGTTTGGTGAGACATTTATTTAAGCAAGAGCAACTGAGGATTAAAAAAAGGCAATTATGATGCATTTAAAAGTTATTTTTTATGAAATATCTGTTACTGAAAGAAACACTTTGCACATAGTGTGGTGGTCCGACATATACCAGATAACACCTACAAACAGTGTTTTCTGTGTTGGCCCATACAGAAATTGCTACTGCTCATCAAGGTAAAGCATTGTCCTAGCAGCTGTGTTATCACAGTCTCTCCCCAGATAAGCACACTGAAATACACGGGATAGTATTCTTCCATATACTATCCCATGTCTGATATGTATCAGATAATTTGTCTGATTCATATCAGACAAATGTCCAACTCAACATTTATACCTAGTATTAATATCTAGTTTCAGTGCAGGAATGGTGCCCTTTATCTAGCAGAGTAAAGGTATTGAGGTTGGAGTGACATATAGAGTAAGTAGTGCATCTGACTTTCAGACAAGAACAAGGTTGCCTCCCATCTACTTCAAATATCTTCTTTTGTTTTTTTAACCAAACTTTTAAAAACATTTTATTTTTAGCTATACAGTGCCATGAAAAGTGTTTGCCTCTCTACAGAAATATTCTGTTTTTGCATATTTGCCACACATAAATGTTTTAGATCATCAAAAAATTAATATAAGACAAACATAACCCAAAAAAACGCAAACTGCAGTTTTTAGATGATAATTTTATTTTTTGAATGAAAAATGTTGTCTAGCCAATTTTGCCCAGTGTGAAAAAGTAATTGCTACCATAACTACCAATCTACCAAATGACCAAATTCATTTGTCAGTAGGGTTCAGTTTCACGAGGCACAATCACATGTGATTATGTGAGGCTTGTATAATTTAAACATCACTTAAATAGAACCTGTCTGACATTGTGAAGTAGGGTCTCAAAAAGCAGCACACGATGCCACGTTCTAAAAAGGTTCAAGAATTGATGCGAAACAAAGTCATTGATATTCAGCAGTATGGAAAGGGTTACAAAGCCATTGCTGAGGCTCTGGGACTCCAGAGAACCACAGTAACAGCCATTATCCATAAATGGAGAAAAGATGGAACACTGGTGAACCTTCCCAAAATAGAGGCCTACCAACATTTCTCCAAAGCACATCAACATCTCATCCAGGAGTCACAATAGAAGCCCAGACAAACATCAAAAGATCTGCAGGTCTCAGTTAAGGCCCATCTACATGATTCCACAATAATGAAGACACTAAGAGAAAATATCATCATGGTTAGAGCTGCAAGCTGCAAACCACTCCTGACACATAAAGTGGAATTTGCACCAAAAAAGATCTAGATGCGCTCCAAGACTTTTGGGACAGCATCCTGTGTGATTCAAAGGGTGAACATTTTGGAAGCCATTGGTCCTATTACATCTGGTGTAAAGCTAATACTTCATTCCACAAGAAGAACATGATAGCAACAGTGAAACATGGTGGTGGTAGTGTGATTGTTTGGGTCTGCTTTGCTTTCACAGGAACTGGATGACTTGTCACAATTAATGGAGCCATGAATTCTGCTCTCTATCAGAAAATCCTCCTGGAGAATATCCCCCCATCAGTTCATAAAGCTCAAGCACAAATGTGTTATACAACATGACAATGAGTCAAAACATAAAGCAGGTCCACCTCTGAGTGGCTCAAAAAGAACAAGACTAAGGCTTTGGAGTGACCAAGTCAATGTCCAGACTTGAATCTAATTGAGATGCTGTGGTAAGAACTTGAAAAGGCAGTTCATGCTCATAAACCATCTGATTTGACCGAATTAAAACTATTCTGCAGAGAAGAGAAATTCCTTCATTACGATGTAAATGACTGATCACAAGCTGTAGCAAACATTTGACTGCAGTTGGTGCTGCCAGGGGTGGCCCAACCAGCAATTGGGTTCAGGGGGGCAATTACTTTTTCACAGGGTTGATATAGTTTTTCATAAATTTTTCAATAAACCATAATTTAAAAACAGCATTTTGTGGGTTATCTCTGTATAATATTCAGTAAACAAAAATATTAGTTTGATGATGTATGCGTATGTTTCCCAGTACATTGATTAATGATATAATCCCTGTAAAAACACCCTTTAAATCAGGGTTCTCAAACTCCAGTCCTCGAGGGCCACTATCCTGCATGTTTTAGATGTTTCCCTCTACCACCACACCTGATTCAAATGATCAGGATCGTTATCAGGCTTGTGCAGCGCTTGATGATGAGCTGATCATTTGAATCAGGTGTGTTGGAAGAGGGAAACATCTAAAACATGCAGGATAGTGGCCCTCGAGGACTGGAGTTTGACACCCCTGCTTGAAACCAAATCAATGTATTTAGGTCATCAGAGCTCAACTCATTTGTCTCCCTCATGCCTACTTCCACATCACTCATATGAAAGCTGTGTTGCTGCTCATTGTCACTGCTGCTGGCAGATTTCAAAAGCCCCATCACTATGATGGTTTGAGGACCTGGATAACTTGTCATAATTGATGGAGCCATGAATTCTGCTCTCTATCGGAAAATCCTCCTGGAGAATATCCACCCATCAGTTCATAAAGCTCAAGCACAAATGTGTTATACAACATGACAATGACCCAAAACACACAAGCAGGTCCACCTCTGAGTGGCTCAAAAAGAACAAGACTAAGGCTTTGGAGTGACCAAGTCAATGTCCAGACTTGAATCTAATTGAGATGCTGTGGTAAGAACTTGAAAGGGCAGTTCATGCTACTTGCTGCCAAGGGTAGCCCAACCAGTTAGTTTTAGGGGGGCAATTACTTTTACACAGGGGTGATATAGATTTTCAATGAATCTTCAATAAATCATCATTTAAAAACAGCATTTTGTGTTGTGTGGGTCTCTGTCTAACATTCAATAAATATAAATATTATTTTGATGATCTGGAACATTTAAATGTGTGGAATATGCAAAAATTAGATGATATCAGGACCAGAAAATGCCCAATAACAATTTTTACTTTATACACTCATTGGACTAGTGCATGAGTTAGCGTGAGGGAATGTAAAGCTGTTACTTGAGAATACAGTACTGCACAATACTAACAATATATCACTGCCCAATTTTCTCAAGAATGTCTGTGAGATGGAGTCCCCCTAAATGTTGGTGAAACTTTTCAGTTTAAGCACACGATGAACTCTTATTACAATGGATGTGGTGCCAAGTTGAGATTGCATAATACATCCACTGGTTTTGTGTCATGGTTAATGGAATTTCTTTTACTTTTCTTGGCAGCATAGATGTAAGTATGTTGTCATTCTGAAGTTTTGGGGGACCCCTAGAAATCTGATCCTCATCCTTTTCTTTTCACTGCTCAGCGTTAAGCAGAGTTGGACTTGGACTTGTAATCTAGTGTTTCAAGCCAGCATCTTTTTGTAAAACCTTTCTTTTCGTTTTATCCACCTCCTCTCTGATAAATTGCGCTATGTGTAGAAAGATTCTCATTGCTGGTCTTTGATGTTGTCAGTGCTGGTTAGAGTTTTAATGATGATGTTGACTGTACACTATGATCAACTTTCACATATACACAGGGAACCCACCAACATGTGTCAGTCCCATAGTATATCTGTATATCTGTCAGTGATATCATAGACACACTGTGTGTGTGATTTTCTTAATGACACCAGCTGCCACTAAATGTTAACTCTCTGCTAGATACACTTTAACCTGATTTCATACACTGAGGACAAGCAGTGAGGTGTTGTAGCCAACAAAATTCATAAGAAACCAAATTATGAAACTCCTCTTCATACAATGATTCACTGACTCAGTTGACTTACAGACATGTGCGCTGTAAAGAGGGACAGAGGCTAACATGTGTTTTTTCTGATCAATACACATCTGTAAGTCAAACTGATCCAGTGAATCCAGTGACTACACACACTTGCGTAGAGCTGGCAAATTTAGGACCAGTTGGAATTCAAATCAAATCTACAGAACCCTCCCTCCCCCCTTACACACACACACACACACACACACACACACACACGCCCTCCTCACACCATGAGTCCATCATCATGAACCAAGTAGCTTCCGCCTTAAAGCCACACTACTCTGCTCGCCAACTGTGGGAACAGTTTCCCACGTTGGTTTAGACTCATCTACCTCACTGCCTCGCCCACGCCTGCACGTGTGTCTGTGTGTGGGTTTGCTTTGTAGAACTCATGTGTATTCAAGTTTTTGGATATTAGTGTTTTTGTATTTCTATCAAACACATTGTGTGCAGACCTAATGGCTAACTATTTCTTATTTGCTTTGGTGTGTACAAATTGTTTGCAAATTGTGTATTTGCATTTTTTGATCCATGTCTACATTTGGAAATGTCTGTGAGACTGTGCATGTTAGTACCGGAGCTGGTGTGCTTTCATTTGTTCTAACACATGTACATTTTTCTTGGATATGTTTGTGTGTATGTGTGTGCATGCATGCATGTGTGAGTGTGAATGTACCCACCACAGTCTGGTTGCTACAGTGCACTTAGACGTTCACTCAGCTAAGTTAATTCTCAGCAGCGGCAGTTTGCCAGCTATTTTTACTGCCTTACCTTTGTGCATGTGTGTGTCGTGAATGTGTTAGCAGAACATGAATGTGAAAAGCAGGCTAGCGATGTCCAGATGACTGACATAAAGGCAGATAACATGGCAAAGCCTAGAGCAGATTCAGAGGTAGCCCTATCACCCAGAGCTGTGACAAAAGGGGTGGAAGGCCCTACATGAACTTGGAAGTTTTGTGGACATTCATACACAAATCCACTGTTTAGGGCAAACTTCATTGTTCCAAAACAACATAAGTGTTTCACAATTATGTTTAGGTGCAACATAATCACAGCGTAGGTGTAGGACATGTGTTAGGTGGATGACGTGTGTACAAAGTGCACAACTCTCACATCAGACTGATAGATTATGGTTTTGGTTAAATGTAAATAAATGCATTTTTGCATTAAATCAGGCTACAATCTTTTCCTAACCTTAACCAAAAGCTGTGAATAAGTGAAGGTAAATGTTTAAAGTTGATGCTGTAGAGATCTCAATAGCTCTCCTGCTTGAGCAGGCAATCCATGAATTGGGGATGAAAGTCCCCACTGCAGTGGCAATGGAGTGATTCCTACTCATGAAGTTAATTTGTCAGTACCCCTCTCCTTCCTTTTCAGTCACCAGTCACCATTCCTTCGGTTGGAAAAAGAGCCAAACATAATCCTAAAACAAAACAAATGAATACTGTACTACAAGATTGATATTTTTTAGTATGAACACACTTGCAGCTTACCAAATATATAAATCACAACTTTTAAATGGCATTGCAAATATCCAAGAGAATTTTTTATAGTAGCCACATTTCATCCCTTTTACTGTGAGTTATGTACTCCATCAATCCTATCTATACATTCCTAAAATGATGCTGACAGTCATTTTAATATCAAGTTGGGTAACTTTAAGGAGTCAATCTACTGTGTTACTCTCTGGTAAACTGTCATTGAGATCATCTGCTATGCATGTGAACTCCCAGAGTAACAGCTCAATTCATGTAACACATGTGAAGCTCTTTGTAGAGACTATTCACGAACCTCTGCATCAACATGACCCTTCGCCACCAGGTCAGAGTCACAGTTAAACTCTGTTAAACTCTATGTGTGTCAAAGGACAGCGCCCATTTGGGGCCAGCATGCAGGTCTGTGTGTGCAATTAGATCAGTATGTGTGTCAGAGAGTCACTCAGGTGGTCTGTAGCCTTCCTGTCAAGAACTACATGGCACTCAATGGCTGGAAGAGCACCACAAACACTTTAACATCCATCTTTTCATTATTAAGTGGCCAGTTTCATTATTACTGTAGTATACACATTTCTAATCAGTGGAATAAATAAATCATTAAGCCTTTGAGCTTATTTAGTTTCACTTTCAACTACTGCACTCTCCAGCTCTCTAATCTATCTTTTTTTCAAATGTTTTGTCTCATCTTGTTTCTACTGCTTTTCATTTGTATTTTCATCTGCATGTCTTCCTTTTTATATTATCTCTGCCATGGATTAAAATGTTTCATTTTGATCAAAGACTCAGACACATCTTCATTTATGACAAAATTTCAAATCAAATCTGTATTTTAAAACAAATCTATATTTTAACATGTCGGACAACAAACAATGGAAGTAGTGATTTTCTTTTTTTGTTGTTGTTTTCTTAACTGTACCGTTCTGACTCTGATTATTTGTTATTTTATGTGTAGGTATTTTTTCAGTAATCTTAGCTATTAGGATCAAATCATTAGGCTGCAGGCTTTATCTAGCTATGCACTACTACACTATGCACAGGTCTGAACCTTTGGGATGACGGAGATGCTTTGCAGAATCATCTCTGGAAGATGTGGTCCAAACATCAGAGAAGAGGACAATAGGAGCTGCTGCTGAAGCCTCTGTACTGTGTAAAGTGATCATATGGAATTGGTATTACTAGCGTGTGTTCCTTCAAGGAGAGTATGTTTGGTCAAACCCAGCAGGGTAATCAAAAACCCCCTGGAACTGTCTATAAGTTCATAGATGTAAGGCTCTCGCTCTACTTCCCTTGCTTCCTCCACATAGATAAACTATTAAAGAAAACACACATCTAATATTTGGGGCCTGAGAAAGTGACTGGAAAGCCATGGAGTTAGTTGAGACCTCTGGCTCAGCTCTGTCTGATAATGGGTTGTAATTATTGTTAGGGCAAAGCAGACCAAGAGACGTTCTTGAGCACAATTCACCACTGTAGTGAGCTGTGTTCTGTGTATTCCTAATGAGACACAGTCCCCTACAGAAATGCACACCATGTTAGACTGCATCAATGCTGTTTTGACTAGACGACCTGAAACTGATTCTGGATGACTAGGTACTGCTGAGAAACATTTGAACTGGATCAAAAGCTTATTTATATTAGTAACAACTCTATTTATTAAACTCATTTTTACAGTGTCCGCATCAATAAAAGTGCAGAATATCACATGGATGTACATATTTTTTCCTACACATGTTCTAAATATGATGATTTAAAAATATAATAAAGATTCCTGCTTGCTCTGATTTGTTATTAAAGATTTAGCTGAAATCCTCAGTAAATAACGACAGACTTCAAGCTGCAACTTGCCACACTAAAGTTTAAGTTTTTGCTGATGATTTTGATTGTGTAGCAAGACAGCCCTGTTTTATTTATTGCAATGAATTATCCATTTTAATAAACAGTGCTTGTGTCCCTGCATATTATCTGCAAATGTTGCCCCAAAACAATTCTACCCATCACTGTTTTTAAGGAACCCTGAAGCTGCATCCTTCTCTTAGCCCATGATGACTGTGATTAGTTGCAGTCAGACCATTATGTTCGAAAGAATGGCATGGCAAAGT
This sequence comes from Dascyllus trimaculatus, assembly GCA_024666655.1. Taxonomy (NCBI): domain Eukaryota; kingdom Metazoa; phylum Chordata; class Actinopteri; family Pomacentridae; genus Dascyllus; species Dascyllus trimaculatus. Next base: position 33,702,045 of record CM045464.1, on the reverse strand, counting down.
GGCACTAATGTTGAAGCAATGGGTGGTCCTAGTTTGTGTGTCATTCAGTACCTTGTTCTTAGTTAACCAGGAATGACTGGTGAAGAAAATGGTCAGTAAAGACATTCAGCATTAAACTAATCATTATCAAGTGATTCATTAATATATGTTTAATACATTTATATGTTTTCTACTCCTTACTCCTTACTTCCTTTTATTTAGTTAATTTATTTATTAATTTATTCAATTGTTTGCTCAATGACACTTCAGCATGTGGAGAGGCCTGGGATTGAGCCAACTGAGCCACAGCTGCCCAATGTTAACTGTAAACATCATACCTAATGAAAAAAGTCAGCAACCCAAAAAGCTTTCACTGACAAGTTAGAGATGTAACTTGAGAAGTGAATTGAACAAAAAATAATATACAAAAGATTTACTGTATGAAATATTAGTAAGTAAAATCAACCCCTATGTAAGTCAAAACGGAAAAAAAGAATTTTGAAAATTGAAGAGAACATTCCTCCCTGACCCCCAGTAGAAACTGCACCCTTGTGTTGGACGATTGTTTAAATTAGTTCATGTTTCTTCAACTCACATTCAGCACCAACTAACACCAATGTCACCACAGGACTAATAGGAGCAATGAGCATATCAGAATTGATGAGAACCTGGTTTTGAAAAGAAGGAAGCATCTTGGTGTAGGTGTAGATCCATATGTGTATGTATGTAGTTCAAGGATCCTCTATATCATTCATTTTTAGCTTATTCAAAAATTATCACTTTCGTAAGTTCACTATAAATATATAGTTGTGGTCAAAAGTTTACATACACTTGTAAAGAACATAATGTCATGGCTCTCTTGAGTTTCTAGTTATTTCTACAACTCGGATTTTTCTCTCATAGAGTGATTGGAACAGATACTTCTTTGTCACAAAAAAACATTCATGAAGTTTGGTCCTTTTATGATTTTTATAATAATATTTTTATATTATGTTTTATGTTATTTTTATAACATAATATTTTATGATATTATGTTTAATGTTATTTTTATAACATAATATTTTATGATATTATGGGTTAACAGAAAAAGTTACCAAATCTGCTGGCTCAAAAATATACATACAGCAACATGAATTAGCAATTTTGGTGACTTAGAAAGTTGTGTCAGTGAAATGAGCTTCATAGCATGGCCTCTTAACTTCTTGTGAGTGATTATGAGTGACTACAGCTGGTAACTTCTCTGAGGCCATTTAAATAGGGCTCATTGGATACAAACGCCCACAAACGCTACAGTGGGAAAGTCAAAGGAGCTCAGCACGGATCTGAAAAAGCCAATCATTGACTTGAACAAGTCAGGAAAGTAACTTGGAGCCATTTCAAAGCAGCTGCAGGTCCCAAGAGCAACAGTGCAAACATTTGTTTGTAAGTATAAAGTGCATGGCACTGTTTTGTCACTGCCACGATCAGGAAGAAAATGCAAGCTATCACCTGCTGTAGAGAGAAAATTGGTCAGGAGGGTGAAGAGTCAACCGAGAAACCACCAAAAAGCAGATCTGCCAAGAATTAGAAGCTGCTGGAACACGTGTCAGTGTCTAAAAATCTAAAGAAGTCTAAAAATCCAGCTGTTTGGCCACAATGCCCAGCAGTATGTTTGGAGGAGAAAAGGTGAGGCCTTTTCCCCAAGAACACCAAGCCTACCGTCAAGCACGGTGGTGGTAGTATTATGCTGTGGGGCTGTTCTGCTGCCAATAGAACTGATGCTTTACAGAGAGTAAATGGGTTAAAGAAGAAGGAGGATTACCTTCAAATTCTTCAACATAACCTAAAATCATCAGCCCCAAGGTGGGTCTTGGGCGCAATTGGGTGTTCCAACAGGACAATGACCCCAAACACACATCAAAAGTGGTAATGGAATGGCTAAATCAGGCTAGAAATTAAGGTTATAGAATGGCCTTCCCAAAGTCCTGACTTAAACCCCTTAAGAACATGTGGACAATGCTGAAGAAACAAGTCCATGTCAGAAAGCCAACAAATTTAACTGAACTTCATGAATGTTTTTGTGACAAAGAAGTATCTGTTCCAATCACTCTATGAGAGAAAAATCAGAGTTGTAGAAATAACTGGAAACTCAAGAGAGCCATGACATTATGTTCTTTACAAGTGTATGTAAACTTTTGACCACAACTGTACACATGCTGTTTCAGAAATGCTGTCTGTTCCATTACTCTGACTAAATGGGTTGCCTGCATGTCTGTCCATCCTAGTTGCTCATTTCTAAAATTTGTCTTGGCAATCTTGCCAGGTCAGACCTAGAAACATTTCTGTATCACTTTCAGTATGACAGAAATCTAAACTGAGCTCTTTAACTCATGGACATGGACAAGCAGCACTTTGAGTCGTGTGAAATGATTTAGGGAAGGATTTTTAAAAATATATTTCAGCAACAATATTCATCCAAAAATATTACAGAGACACTTAAAGAATTAGTGTATCAAAATCACAGCACACCTTTTTCCACACACTTTGCTTTACAATTTCAAATCTATTATTCAACAATATGAAATGTCCATAACAAAAAAATACTGTTGTGAAATACATGTCAACAGCTTAAAGAATAATGATACTCACTAATAATGAATATAATCCAAGTATCCCCACAAGATATTACAAGGAGCTGATGTTCGTTTCTACCAACTGTTTGGGACTATTGGCTCTGAATTTGTTTAATACCTGCAGCATCAGACATCAGTAGTGTGACCAAGGACAACAAGACCAGGCAGGGTTAACAGACAGTCAAACAATTAGCCAATTAGAGGCCACTATGCTCTGTTGCTGTGCACAGGAGTGGAAGGTTCAGGAGGTTTATAACGGACAGTTACTTGCTCATTGCTGTTTTGTAATGATGTAGTATAATAGCTGAGGCCTTGCTGTTGCATGTTTATTTATTTATTTAAATAAATAGATAGATAGATAGATAGATAGATAGATAGATAGATAGATAGATACTTTATTGTCATTCACAGCATGGAAACATGAGGAACAAAATACAGTACTCAGGTCTTGGCCCTAGTAAAACAGCAATACTAATCAAACAAAAAAAGATAAATAGAGGCCTGTTGACCAAAGAAACTAAGAAAAACCTATATCAAAACAGTTAGCTGCACACCAGGAGGTCCATAAGGGAATAGTGCAGCAGCTTACAGTGCAGTTTTTTATGCTCAAAAGCACAGCAGTGAAGAACAGTTTAGTATTCTCATAGCATCTGGGAAGAAGCTGTTTTTCCCTGGTGTTAGTCCAAAAGTCCAAAATCCTGTTACAGAGTGATGGGGCTAGACACCCACCGGTGTCTGTGGGATGAGTGTATTGAAGGTGGAACTAAAATTTCAAGAAGAGTAACCTCACATAGGAGTCCTCATTCTCCAGATATGTGAGGGACTGATGGATCACACAGGCGTTAGCTGTGGAGCAGTTCTGTCTGTAGGCATTCTGGTGAAGGTCAACTGTTATGTTGATGGACTCCTTCATGTGGGTCAGTACCAGCCTCTCAAAGCACTTCATCACTATAGGAGTAAGTGCAACTGGGCCATAGTCTTTCAGGCAGGACACTGTTAAGGCCTTTGGCACAGGGACGATTGTAGACATCTTGAGGCACACTGGAATAGATCCATCCTTTAGGACCTGATCTGGGACTACATCAGGTCCTTCAGCTTTGCCAGGATTTACTTTCTGTAATTGCATCCTCACCTCTGCTGCTGTAACACTGAGAAGGGCGACGGTGTGAGCCTGGAGGTGGTGGTGGTGTTAGAGGCCTCGAAACGGGCATAGAACAAGTTGAGAGCATCAGGTAGCAGTGGGTTCATGGGACATTGTGCATTTTCCTTGTTGTAACTGGTGATGCATTTAGTGCCACTCCACATGCTCCAAGGGTCATTTGAGTTGAAATGGCCCTGTAATTTTTGAGCATAGTCCGATTTGGCCCTCATTATGCCAGCTGTCAAGCTACCTTTGGCTGCTCTGAGTACATCTGCATACCCTGCCCTGAATGCAGAGTCCCGTGCCCTCAGGAGAAAGCCTACTTCAGCTTTTTACCTATGGTTTCTGGTTGGGAGGGGCCGTGGAGGTTTTAGTGGTTGTAACATCATCTACACACTTTTTGATGTAACCCAGGACAGATGATGTGTATTCCTCTTGGTTCACATTGTCACCCTCTGTTACTGCCTCCCTAAACATCTGCCAATCTGTAGTGTCAAAACAGTCCTGAAGCATTGGGACAGCTTCAGTAGGCCCCCCTGCCCTGCCCTCCGCCGCCAATGTTGGCATAGTTTCTTGGCTACCTGGTTGATCCTGCCAGTAGCATATGCTTGTCTGAAAGATTAAGCCATGCAAGTCTAAGTACACACGGCCGGTACAGTGAAACTGCGAATGGCTCATTAAATCAGGTATGGTTCCTCTGTGTATCTTTCTTGCTCTTTAGCACAGGTCAGTATGCAGGGATCAACATGATGGAGATGTGGTCTGAAGAGCCCATGTGGGGGCAGAGGTTACCACTGTATGTCCCTCGTCTGTTTGTGTGCACTCGGTCCCATGTATTGTTACCTTGGGTGGCAATGGTGACATGATGGTGGAACATAGGGAGTGTGTCTTGCAGGTGCACATGGTTAAAGTCACTTGCAACCACATACAAAGCCTCTGGGTGTCTATTTTGTATTGAACTAATAGAGTTATGTAGCTCTTTCAGGGCAGCGTTAGCGTTACCATGCACGGGGACATTCACAGCAACCACAAGCACTGTTGAGCCAGGTTTCTGTGTTTCAGTTTTTCACAACAGTTCTGCATCTCACACTAGCACAATCTCATGGTGTGTGTCCACAGGGGTGTTTTTCCATGCACGGTAACATGCCGCTTCTGAACATCACTGCTAGTGCATGTCCACATCATGGTGGACATGCACTAGCAGGCCACTAGGTGGTCTCAAAACAGCCGCTTTACTGTTGAGTCCTGTAGAGGTGTCAAACCAACATGGCTGCTCGGTCACAAACTTTCTCTTTCATTCCCAAAATAGTTCAGTGAGAAGTATTTCTGAAAACATTTAGGTCAAGAAATATGCTATGCAGCTGCTACATCTGTCCTCATTTTAATTCAACAACGGCTCGTTTAGAGGTTTTACGAAAGTTTCGCAAGGTGCTGGACCTCCACTCCCTGCGCTTCATTTGCATAAAATTGAAGTCAAGTCTACTTTAATACAAATGAGGTGCGAGCAGCTCAAAGGCAACACACAGAAAGTTAAGATATCTGAAACAAGACAAGAGGAATGTATTTTTTTAAAAAAGAGTAAAAAAAAGAGAATAAGAACCTAAAACAAGAAGAGCATAACCTTAATCTTCAAACAAGGATGCCACAGTGCCATTATTCAAGTCATGAATAAGGTCAGGCTAAATGTTGCCCATTGATATCTAAAATCTGTCATTAGGACCATAACTTTTTCAGTCAGTAGTTATATCCATGGCCTGGGGACCAGACAACTGAGAAGCATCTAATAGTGTGAACCACAACTCCATCGAGTGGTGGTAGCTTGAAGGGGGAATTCTTCCTGACAAGTTTTTCTCAAGCAATATGAAAGGTTACAGTCCCTGAGTTTATCATCTTATCAACAAGAAAGAGACCCAATAGGCAAGAGGCCAACTTACAAGATTCCACATGGAAAAGGAGGACAAAGGTGGACAGCAGGGCTTTTTCTGGTTTTGTTGGGGCCCTATGCAAGATACTGTTTGGGGATGTCTAGTTTGCCACCCTTTAGATGATCCATAAAGATGCCACAATCTATTACACTGCACGACCAAAACAGGCTACAGTCATGATAACCTCTCATATTAAAATTAAACATCTTAAGTTGAGTGACTGAACCAAGTTAAACTGGTAAAAATAATAATAAAAGGAAAACAACAATCCTCTATACATCAATAAATAAAACTGATATTAAGCAATTTTTTAAATGTTTAATTTAAATTTTGAAAGCCTGGAATAAAAATTGGCCAAAATTTTGCCAATTTTCATGAAACAAACACTAAAGTTGGGTTTATGAGCACACAAATCCTAGTCAGCCAACTAGCATTTATCCAAAGCTAGTTGAGCTAGCTAGCAGGACAAATAACAAACAATCTTGCTATAAGCTCAACGTTACACCTCCCCTTATCCACCTCACATCATGAACAAATTTGACTGATTTTCTTCCTCCATTTTCTTTTTCTTGCCTTTTTCTGCTCTCTAGGATCATTTCTTTTTGATGCCATAATGCTGTTTACCATTAATATCCTCACTAACGGGAATGATTGGTTGTTATCAATCATTCACATTGTACCTGTCGACGGCCCTCATGTCACTCACTTTGTGACAGTGCAGTCCAAAGATTGTGACTTAATTATGCCACAAAAACACTAACCACAGCTTATAATTGTAGCTTATTTAACTTATATCCTACACTTATTTTTCAGCAATTAAGCCATATAATAAACACATAAGATAGCTACAGATAAAGACAGGTAATTTTAATTATCCTCAGATGAGACTAAAGGTGCAACTCTGGAGCTGGATAGTGCAGTGACTAACACTCCTGACCTTGGTATGGGAGATTGGTGGTTGAAATCCTAAGTATGACTTTTTTTTTTTTGATAAAAGCATCTGCTAATTTAAATTGTAGCCTTGGGGCCCCCTGGTGGCTTAGGGGCCCTATGCATTTGCACTATCTGCCTATAGCAAGAAAAGACTCTGGTAGACAGTCACATTTTCTAGCTGGCACTGTAGAGTTTGAGTGGGGATTGACAGGCGGTCTGCTGTTTTCATGTAACTTGCTGAACTCCTGATAAACACCAGGGGGATACCAACTGAGGAGCAAATCTGTGTATAGTGAACACCTAGATGAGATGCTAACTCCAGGAAGTCAGGTATTCAGAGACACCAGGTTGTTCAGTCTGGTCATTAGACTAGGGGTGATAAGTACTGCAGAAACTAAGAGTGGCACCAAAAAGACGGCAGAATGCCCTTTAGAAATGGGAGAAAAACTGGGGTGTGTATGGTGGTGTTATCTTTGGATAGGACCAGACCCACGGAAAAGTCCAGGGAAATGTTTGAAAATAGTGAATAAGGAAAAAAAGATAAATGGTCTGAACTAATATAGTGCTTTTCTACCTTGGAGGTATGTTTTCCATTCACCCATTCATACACTAATGGAAGCAGCTTCAGGTTCAGTGTCTTACACAAGGACACTTCAGCATGCAGAGGAGTCAAGGATCGAACTGCCAACTTTGTGATTTGTGAAAAATCCACTCTGCTACCTGAGCCCAGGAAGAAGATAAAGATATCATTCATAATAATAATAATAATAATAATAATAACAATAATAATAAAAATAATCATAATAATAATACAATTTATTTAACACCTTTATATTCAAGTAGAAGAACAGGAATTGGCACATCGTGTCATGAAAAGATTTTGCAAAAGTTCAAAGGCTAAGGAAATAAGTGTAATGATCTGCCTGTTTTTGTTTTGATGTTGTTCCCTTTACAGCTGCCAATGTAGGGAAAAACCAATTTCTCTTTTGGGTGGGGAAAGTTCTAGGTAACAACACTATTGCACAGTCATAAGCAAAATTAGGGGTGGTTCTGACTTTAAGAACTTTTTAAGTTCAAGGTAACAGGATTGAACTTTGGAGAGGTCAGAGAAATTAAAACCAAAGGATTTAAGGACTGCAGGAGAAGGGAAAAAAAAGTTGAAGCAGGACAAAATAGTATTGGGGGATTAAATTCTTTCTTTCTTTAAACATTCCCTCTGCAAAACTGTAACTTTTCCTCTAAATGGGACCTAACCTGGGTTAACCAGGTTGCCCTCAAATAAGTGGAAGCAGAGGGGAAATAAGTGGAAACTAAGCGACTCATTGAGATTGTCAGTGAAGGTTACCTGAACAGATGTGTGGTAGGTTATCCTGCAAGTCTTGAGCACTTGCCTCCAAAGCTTTGAACAAGAAAAATGAGTGAAGACCCAGTCTCTTAGCTAGGCTAGGTTAACTTTCATCAGCTTGCATTGGCTCCAGATACCACCAAAATGGAATGTCTGAGAAAGAAAGAGGGAGGAGAGAGTACATTTTTAAGGGACGGATTGAGAGAGACATACAGAGATAGTTGTACAGTTCACCAGACCTCTCTTCCTTAATCATGAGCTCAGGCTTTTCCTGGACATGAAGTGATAAAAGGACACCAGTGAACACCGGAGCAGATTGTTGGAAATCACAAATGATCTGATTCATTTCTGACAGCAGCAGAGGTGAGGATGCTGATTCAATAATTGCTAATTCATTTATGTTCAGAATTCATACTCAGTGACTGACAAGAATTGATGCAAAACAAAGTCATTGACATTTATCAGTTTGGAGGGTTACAAAGCAATTGCTGAGGCTCTGGGACTCCGGAGAACCACAGTGAACACCATTAGCCACAAATGGAGAAAAGATGGAACCTTCCCAGGAGTAGCCTACCAACATTTCTCCAAGAGCACGTCAACATCTCATCCAGGAGGTCACAAAAGAACCTAGACGAACATCAAAAGAACTGCAGGTGTCACTGACTTCAGTTAAGGGGAATGTACATGATTCCGCAGTAAGGACATCATGTGGACTGATGACTCAAAGGTGGGGGATATGGGCGTGCTACATCTGATGTAAAGCTAACCTCACATCCCACAAGAAGAACATCATACCATACGTAGTGTGATGGTTTGGAGCTGCTTTGCTTCCACAGGACCTGGATGACTTGTCATAATTGGAGCCATGAATTCTGCTCTCTATCAGAAAATCCTCCTGGAGAATATCCACCATCAGTTCAAGACCTAAAGCTCAAGCACAAATTGCTTATACAGCATGGCAATGAGCCAAAGTACACAAGCAAGCAAGTACGCAAGCACTCAATCTTGTGCTCAAAAAGCACAAGATTGAGTGCTTGTGTACTCCAAAGTCCAGACTTGAATCCAATTGAGAAGCTGTGGTAACACCTTAAAAGGGCAGTTTGTGCTTGAAAACAATCTAATGTGAACTAAGACTATTTTACAGAGAACAGTGGGTCAAAATTCTCCATTACAATGTAAATGACTGATCACAAGCTGTAGCAAACACTTGGCTGCAGTTGTAGCTGCAAAGGGTGGCCCAGTTATGTTCATGGGGCAATTACTTTTTCACAGGGGTCATACAGGTTTTCAGTAAAACTTCAATAAATCATCATTAGAAACTGCATGTTGTGTTTGGCAGGTTGTCTTTGTCTAATATCAAATAAATATTTGTTTGATTATCTGATTATTGGGAACATTTAAGTGTGAGGTTGTATGTTCTCCCTGTGCTTGCGTGAGCTAATTGGTGATTCTAGATGTGAATGTGAGTGTGCTTGGTTGGCCCTGGTGGCCCTGGCAACCTGTCAACCCTAACCCAGCTGGGATAGCTAGGGTTATATAGCTAGGAGACAGTGAGGTAATGCATAGAAGCTAGACATTTCGATGTAATCAGTTTGTCTGTCTGGAGGCAGCATTTAGTGATTGTCAAAACATTCAACATTGCCTTTTTTTCAAGCTTTCATCTGTTTTCTTCTGCTTATCAAGGGTCAAGTTGTGGAGGCAGCAGGTGAAGCAGGCCATGTCAGACATCCATTTTCCCCAGGATGAATGAGAGTCACCACCTCCAAGTTTGAGGCCATCATCCCCCAGCTCTCCCTTTGAGTTGGTTGAGAGCTGCTGCCCCAGGGAGTTAAAGTATCTCATGATTTTGTTCAGAATGAAAATGGAGTGTGAGATGGAGCATCATCAGCAGGTTTTTGTAGTGGATTGTCACGGGGAAGACACAATTTACCAGTTGATGTACGATTGTTTCCTCGGTCACTGCATTTCAACTACTGGACTTTGACTTCTACTTCTGTAAGTATGACAGAGGATATTCAGGGGGTGCTACAGGCATCAAGTAAAAGACATCAAATGTCACAACAGTGCAGAGTTCTGACACTATATGTTTGATTAGAAGCAGGAAGTTCCACTGCCAGACATTCTGAAGTAGAACCAGAAGGAGTGGTCAATGGAGGCAAAGGTGGCAAAAAGGAGAAGTCATGCACTTTAACATGATGGAGTTGAACAAAATGATTTATTCTCATTCGGCTCAACAGGGTGAATGATGCTCTTATTTTGGAGATGTGAAAGGCTTCAAGAAGAGATGATCCAAAAGTTTACACAGCTGTCTCCATTTTTAAGCATTGAGACAAAAAAGACACTCAAAGAGTTGTTACAGAAAGACCTTTTTATTGATTTTTGCTACTTATCAAGAATACAGTTCTGGAGAAAATATAAAAAATGAAGTTTATGACATAAATACTGTCAAATTATATATATTCGTTGTACAAAAAATATGCCTGTCATTACTCTACTGGTGGATCTGTGATCATCAGTGTAGAAACAGAAGCAAGAAGGAGAGTAGGAGCAGAGGGGGAAGGGCATTTGCCCCCTGCAGGGTTGCTGATGGATGCAGGGCTCCTGGGGTTAAGGGGAGGGCAGCCAGGCCCTAAGCCAAGGTACAGAATGGCAGCTACCTATTGCTTATCATACACACACCCTTATAAGTTTCAGTACAGTTTTTAGTAAAGCACCAGCAATCTTATTGACAATCATCTCAAATTCAGTGATCCTTTAATGTCTAACATGTAGGTTACATGTTTAATTCGTGTCCTCACACACTTCATCACACATATGCACACCCACAGAGCAGAGGATGCTAATGGGAGGGAGGGAAGGAAACAGAAAAACAAACCATCTGACAACATGAAGCCCGTCAGTGGAGCAGATAACAGATGAAATGACTCCAGCATGTGATCTATTCAAAGCTCCACACTGTCATTATTACTGTCAAATAATGCCATCAGGTAAACTTGGGGCAACTAGTGTTGTTTCCACTTAATCATCTCCGTTGGAGTGCCTACTGGTAACTCAGGCCTCTGGCAGCCTTACATTGCACCCTCTATGGTGGAAGGGAAACTGTGAGTTGTTGGAATATGGTGAGGCTTCAATAGGACTTGACAAACTGTGTCACAGTGAACATTAACATTACTTACATGTTAATCTAGACCCTTTCAAGTCAAACTAGTCATCATTTTGCAGAATCACCTGCTTTTACATAACAAATGGTGAACAGAATGTCACTTAATATAATGTGTACTAATCAGACTGTGCTGAGCTTCTTGGCCATTGCTGTGACAGAGCAGTTAAATTAATGGTCAAATTAATCAGGAAAGTTTAACTGATAATGGTGGCTTTCAACTGTTGTTCTGTAGCGTTAGGGTTAAAGGCCGGCTGTTAGGTGACTATTAATCAGGCACATCTTTAGTGTCAAAAACAAAATGAGACTATTTATTGTCACTGGCTGGGCTGTGAGGTGTGAATGTCCCACACCACTGTCTGTTTCGTCTAAATGAATTGCTCTTTCGCTCTGTCATCAGTAGCTTTGCTTTCCAGAATTTTATGTATCCTATTAGTTCTGACCAGCCCATGCATAAATCTTTAAAAGCCTGTTTGTCTCTACAGTTGAGTTAAGCCCTTAAAGCAAGAAGAGGCCACTCTCCTTTCTCAAATTAAGAGTGGTGTTTTAAAAACGCTAATCGCCTGTAATCCTTTTAATATGTCTCACACTTTGCTTTGTCAATACACAAAGCCTAGCAGATCCAGCTTCATTGAGGGTATCCCAAAACTGGAAGAGGAACTATTAGACACGAGACCAGAGGACGGATGAACAGCAGGGTCATAAAGTTGCTGCCTGTCCTTTGGGACAATCAGTGGATGCAGTTAAAACTGTGTCTTCATAATGAGAGGTGCTCATTTTGTACTGCGCTTGGCAGTACGCACAGGCTCCTCCTTGTCCTTTCTCCCAGTACCATGTGCGGATCGCTCCTCAGGTAAAGTGTTTTTTTTTTTAAATCAAGGGGGGAGGAGAGAGTGGGGCTGGGGGTGTCCGCTTTTGTTCTGTAAAAAGGGGGCTTGTTCTTAGCAGATGAGCCTGCCATTTTAACACGGAGTGTGTGAGAGCTGAGCGAGAGCTTTGACAGAGGAGCGGTGTGGGATGGGAGCGGAGAGAGGAGAGAAAGAGCGTCCAGCCAGAAGTCCTTCCACAGCCGAGCGGAGCCGCAGCATCGACACACTGTGAGACCACTGAGAAGCCGGTCAGTCCGAGTTTCCACTGCAGCAGGGTTACACACACCTGAAGGCCGCAGACCCCAAGGATTATAACCCAGGAGGAATAATCTGACAGCCCGGAGAAGTTTGTTTCTGAAAAAGAACAATAAGAGGAAGAGCAGAACCTTGCCGCGCGTTAAAAAAAAATAGACACAGAGGTTCGTTTCTGCAAGTGCACTTAGATTTTGTGTAGCCGTCTGCAAAAGCAACAGAAGCGGATAGTTTTACTTTAATGAATAGCCTGTCTAATGAAATAGCTTAAACTATCACTGCATTTTCGGTCGAGCAGGACTTTGATTGTGTCGAACACTGATTTGATAAAGAATGCATTGGCTGTGCGAGCCTCTCTGTCAGCACCTCTGACCTTTTTGTGGATTCCGGACAATTTTTTGGACTTGGTGGCTTGATTTATAGACCATCGAAATCCGCTGGAATTTTGCAGTTCTAAGCGGATCCTGATCAGAAATTACTGGAAAAGCTTTTCACCTTCATCCAACATGCGTTCCTTCCCATCCAGACTCAGCTATTTGTAAGTGCTTTCCTCCTTTGCTTTCACTTTTTACGCACTGTTAATGCCTCTCTACACAGGTCCGAATTAAATGCCTTAATGCATGTTACTTTTGATCTTTGCAGGTTTCTCCACCTATTTGCGTTTTGCTACTATGCTCAGGTATGTCACTGCTTTCATTTCTTTTCAAATAAATCTGTTAGAATATTATTTTTCAAATAAGGATTAGCTTCAACAACCTTAAAACATATGGCAGTTGAAGCGTGCGATGCACAGTGCGTTAACAGTGAGGGAGGAAAGGTGAGGGATCATCAGAACGTTATGTGATACAACAGTATCGGATGGCTCCTATGGTGCGCCTTGCAGCGGGGCGCGCGGCCTGCTGGCAGGTTGCTGATGAACACACCGGTCCTGGCACAGGACGCTCGGGCACAGACGGATCATCGGGGCAGGGGAACTGCTTGCGAGTCTTGTGAAAATGTCGTGGGGTTTAGCATAACTAAGGTCCAACGTTTTCGTTTCATTCCATCACAGCGGAGTGCGGCTGACCGTGAGGGCGAAATAAAAGAGAAATACAAATTCTGACCTCAAAAATAGTGATGTTTAATTTGTTTACACGGTGAAGAATCAGAAGCCGAACATTTGTCTCGTTCATACTTTTTTTCTGTGCACTGTGGCGCACATACTCCTGTACGCACAACCCGTAATCACATCGTGCGTCTTTTTGGAAGCTGTTAATTTGATTTGGCAGCAGCTCTCCTGGAACTTGTTACACTCGTCACAAGGAGAAAAAACAACAACAAGCTGTTCTTGCTTCAGAATATATTTTCCCTCTGTTAGAGTGCGCGTTGCCGAAGCACACAATTGACTCTACTCTCATTATCTCAGTGCAATATTATTCCTCTCCTTTGCGCAGTTGTCAGTTTAAATTTTATAAATATAAAAATAGTATATAATTTAATGATACGTCCTGATGATTGTGATGCCATCTAATTTCTGACAGGTAACCAATCAGTCCCCGCCTAATTTCACGCAGCATGTAAGCGAGCAGAGCAAAGTGACGGACCGGGTGAGCCGCCGGTTGATCCGGACCTATCAGCTGTACAGCCGGACCAGCGGCAAGCATGTGCAGGTGCTGCCCAACAAAAAGATCAACGCCATGGCCGAGGATGGAGATGTGCACGGTAAGAAGCCCAGCAATAAAGACAAAGCCCTGTAGTAACAACTCAAAACACCTCCCAGGATTTCGCCTAAAACCCGCCGATTGTTTCTTTTTAGTTTGATTTATTTTTATCCATTTTGTAGATTTCATTTTTTCGACATTTCTCCCTCTTTCGTTTAGCAAATGGACATTTCCAGTCGGTCGGTTTAAATTTAAATGTACATTTCACCATGCAATTAAAAAAAACCTGACCTTTTCAAATCAAAACTTATTTGTCACATTTGTCACAGTCTAGAGCAAATTCTATTCGAAATTCAGACATTTATCCAATCAAGTTTCACAGTGTACATATAACTATGAATTCTCAATGTATTTTTTTGTGAAATTGTACCAGGCATCTTAATAACATAGCTCAAAGCTAATATCCTAATGTCGTTTAAAATAATGTAGTAGAGACTACAGTATATTTCAGAAATGCAAATTAGGCCAAACATTAACCTACAGTAAAATCTAATATTTTATTAAGATGTTCTTTATTATGTTTTTTCATAATAAATTGTAAATCTGCAAATGGATCGTATGAGAAAATGCATGTCTCATGCAAATCCATACATTTACAGAATTTTTTGAAATAAATCCCACTCAGTCAGTCAGCCAAAGATCTGCATATTTGTCTTGTTTCATGATTGGAAAACTTCCAAACAAAAGTGAAATCTAATTATCAACATTATTTGTTGATGGGTTCATAACCAAGCATTTGACTGGTGAACATGGTCCTTCTTTGCACCATTTGTGGATCCCAGTCTGTGCTTTTGGAAGGAAAGAGGCTTAGATCTCAGAGAAACTGTCCGGTGGGTTGTAGATGGTGCCAGAGGTGATCCTCCAGAGATCTCGCAGGTCTGGAGGATCCATTAAAAATCATCCTACTTCTGCTTCTCAAACATTTTCAGCATTCTCCTACCCACCCAATCCCCTACCCCCACCTTAAGACCCCGTCCGTCCCGCCTCAGAACCAAATAGGCCTCATTGAGCTTTGTAGCAACTGGCTAGCAGTCTTTGGTGTACTTAAAGTGTTGAATTCTATGATAAACATAAGTCACTGGTTAATAGTGTGCTTACTGCTGCTGTCTGTACAGATGTCTTAGATGTAGTTGCTGTAGAATGTAAATGTGTGTATTTATCTGTGGCCTCAAAAGTAGTGTGCAAGCCATTCAGGTCACCAGAAATATTTTAGTATAAAATGAGAGAAAACATGTGTCTGTGTGTGTTTCCCACATTTTCCTTTGACTCAGTCTCTGCCCGTTGCTCAGCTCAGCTGCAACTGCAGGTTTGAACCACAACTGTAACTTTCAGACATGTCGTGGTTTGTCGGTGGGTGATTGGAGAGAGCCCTGACCATTCTCAACGACCCCAATAACCTTTAGCCAACGCCATATAACTACTTTTATGACACAACTTGGATTAAAATAAAATTTATGTAAGGTCATAAAGAAAGTTAGAAAATAACAGGACATGGAAACTGCTTTTTTCTTCATTTTTTTGTTTCAAAGCAACATAAAAAAAATGCACAAGGTTCCATAAAGTCATGCTCTGTGCACTGTCCGTATTTCCTGTGCCTTTCATTACTTCTCAGGATATAGAGATAAATGTAGAGCTTTATATGTGAGGTCAATGCAGATTTATTTGAAAAGGAATTCTTAATGGGCCTGCCAGGATCGCCCCTTAGCTTTTAAAGAATTGAGAGACACGTGGTTTTATCATTTTGAAAGAATTTCAGCTTGCATAAATCCCCGGGAATAGTCCCATAGGTTCTTCTGTGTGTGTGTGTGTGTGTGTGTGTGTGTGTGTGTGTGTATGTGTGTGTGTATGTGTGCGTGGGTGTGTGTATGTGTGTGTGCATGTGTGTGCGTGTATGCGTATGTGTGTGCGTGCACGTGCCCATAAGAGGAGAGAGAGTATGCATGCTTAGAGACACACTCCAGCGTGTTAGTGTGTGTTGTCTATGCTTTTTGGTCCATGCACATATGTGCTGTGCACTGTTAAGTCATTCATATAACTTTTAATTTTTAAAGATTTTTTTCAGACAGGCAAGGAAAAATATATGTTTCACTAAAATCATGGAAGCTTTCTGTGTTGTAGTTGCTAACAGAATTCTTTTTGTTTGATTTGTTTAGCTAAACTCATTGTGGAAACTGACACATTTGGGAGCCGAGTGCGCATCAAAGGAGCTGAGACTGGCTTCTACATCTGCATGAACAAGAGGGGGAAACTCATCGGCAAGGTTAGGACAAAAGCTGATCTTAACCAGCTGACGCAGAGCCAAAAGGCTGACTAGCTTGTTCTAGCTAAGGTCAAAATGTCAACGGTTGTACCAGCACAGCTCAAGGACGAGAGGAGGATATAATGTTTGTCTCATTGACTTATGGGGACTAATGAAAAGCTTCAGGGCAAATTGTTCAGAGCCCAAAGTTAAATTGTTAAAACAGAAGAAATCAAAATAACCCATCTATCTTTGGCGAGTCTTTAATCTAAAAATCTTAAACTATAGTTTATACAGTGTAAAAAAAATCAGACATTGTAGACAGTCTACTACTCTCCCTGTGGCCATATGACTCAAACATGGTAGATGGTAGAGTCAGGTTAGGGTGCAATTATCTGTGCGCCCCACTCTCACTGTGATTTCTAATAAACAGATTCACCCCCCCCCCAAACCACCACCACCGCCTCTACCCCGCACCCCACCCCACCCCCCCATCACACACACACACACACACACACACACACACACACACACACGCACGCACACTCACACACAGAAACTCACTCCCCTCCACCACCCAGTAACCAGCACCCTGCCTCGAAGACCATCTGCCTTAAGCTACTGGTCCAGTCACAGCCTACCTCAGCCCTCAGTGTGTGTGTGTGCATGTTTTGCAAAGAAAAAGAATGAACAGACCATCTTTTGGATGCATGTGTGCATCATGACTATTTTTAACACACTCCTTTATCCAAAAACGTGGGAGCTTGTTACAGTAGGCCAGCACTGTGTGTTTAGTTATTGCTGCTTCAGATGACCTTACTGTACATTTTATAACTGATAGAAATTGTATAATGCTTTTCTTTTTATCTTTGCCATGTCATTCCCTATCTGCATTGTTGTCTAAAGTCAACAACCTGATCTAATGGTAGGTAAACTGAAAATGACAGACAACAGGTGAAAAACATTGGATGAATGACCCAGTGGGTAAAATTAACCATAAAGGCAACAGGAGATCTAACCTGGAGTGAGAGCAATACGTAAGGGCTGTTTAAGGCTTTATGGTAAGAGGCTCTATCCTGCAGCACCCCATAGGCTGCTGAAAGTTTACTAAAAGAGGAGAAGACTCATTGCTTACTGCCATGCACCTTTCTCTGATCTGTAATAAGTGCAGCATATGCTGTATGTATGAGGGGAGGGCTGTGTGTGTGTGTGTGTGTGTGTGTGTGTGTGTGTGTGTGTGTGTGTGTGTGTGTGTGTGTGTGTGTACATGCGTGCGTGCATGCATGCATGTGCCTCCGTGCGTGCATTTCTGTGTGCAGGTGACAGGCTGCACAGGGAAGTCTTTATACATCTGATATTTCCCATCTGCAAGGAGACTTCTCTTAATATTCTACTGACTGTTTTCATGTGTGTGTGTATGTGTTTCTGCAGAAAAATGGACAAGGTCGAGACTGTATCTTTACTGAAATTGTTCTGGAGAACAACTACACAGCGTTAAGGAACGCTCGTTATGAAGGCTGGTACATGGCCTTTACCCGCCGTGGGCGACCACGGAAAGGCTCACGGACTCGCCAGCACCAGCGTGAGGTCCATTTCATGAAGAGGCTGCCTAAGGGGCAGCAGATTACCCACACAAGCCACCACCGACCTTTTGACTTCATCCAATACCCTTTCAGTCAAAGGACTAAACGTACTCGATACTCCTTACAGCGCTGAGGAGGGGGAGGAAAACAGAAAAGACAGAGAGAGAAAGAGGAGAAACTGAGAGATTGGCTGAATTACCAGCAGCCAACCCAGAGACATTTTTTATACTGAGCATTACTATATCTTAATAAGTAGTTTGTTCTCTATTTTTCTTGAAGTTAAAAAAAAGCTGTACATAGTTTTTTTTTTGTTTTTTTTTTTAAACATGAGAAATCTATTTTTGTACTCTAGACTTTTAGTTGTGAAAAAGTTGTAAAAAAAAAAATTTAGATGCAGTTAGACTCATTGTCTGACTTATCTGGACATCTTGGTAGAGTGTGTTGTGTTGTTTATTGTATGTCATTTTAACCAGTAGAGTCATTTTTTGGACTCTCACCTGCTGCTCAAGGAGACTTGAAGGGCCCTGATTGACCGCACTGCCAGGTAACGCCATGTCAGAGTCACAAATTGTCACACACTGCGTTGTAGAGTGCAGGACCACACAGTGTTTAGGCAAGTTGCTAGATGCTGCATCCTGACTGGAAACATTCAGGATCTTTCTCAAACAGTTCAAGCAAACAGAGCATGAATAGCACCTGATGGAACAATGTGGCAGCTATATTTGATAATTACAGGTTTAAGACTGTTCTGACTGTAGCGTCTTGTTGTATACAAAATGCATTGAAGCATAAGGAATCCCTTGATACACCCACTGACCCTCACCCTTTGTGTTCTTGGTACCCTCTGAATGTCTTTTTTATACATATATAAATATATTTTTTATTTGACGATGTGTAAAATAATTTTAAGGATGGCATATTTATTTAAAATGTATCATAAATGTACATTAGAATATTGATATTAAACTCTTGTTTGGTACATACTTGCTTGAGATCCATCTGTGAAACCCTGAAAAGTCATACAAAAGCTTGCTAACCAACCCTATTCTCTGTGCTAATGTACTTAGTTGTGTTTAGGAGCTTAGTGTTAGTCTCACAGCATCTGTGTGAAACCTGTAAGATGTCCTTAGACCTTTACATTTGTTGCTCTAGTTGTTTGTGTTTCTTTAGTATATCCATTTTTATTATTATCCTTTAACATGTTTTTCTAAAGCAGTGACTTGAGTTAGGAAATTACCAATTACCAAATTCAATGGAAAGCGCATTATATTGCAGTTATTTTTCATCTTAATAGTTTCTTGACTGTTCCTTGATGACCAACAACTATCCAGACATCAGTTAAATGTTTCCAGCTATAGCACAAGTTGCCAGATGTTTGAACTCGGTACAGGCATTATGGACCAAGCCTGAAAACTCAGTGTGATGAAAATAATAAGACAATTCTTGTATCCTGCTGTTGTTAGACAATAAACAGTTTCAGGCAGTATCTCCCCTTATAGCCGCATATTGCAAATTTTACATCTCCATGTATGTACAGATTAATTAAACCAGATACCACATATTAATTGGTGAGCTTCACAGGTGTTAGTAGATGCATTTTTCAACGTTAAGCAGACAACATACAAACATGAGATTGACCTATTTTCTTATTTTATTCCTTATAAGAACCAAATAAGCGATTTCCAAAATGTTGAATTATTACTGTCAACAAATTATGGCATGGCACGAGTAAAGACAAACTACAAGTGGTGTACGGTATACTGATTCATATGACTGTATTATGCAATCAACACAATTATAAAACCAAAGTAAAACATTATTAGTCAGTAATTCTGTTTAAATGAATAGGTATTGTGAAACTGTTTCTATTTACAAGCACAGCCATTTATATTGCATATCATTAAGCAATTCGTAGATGCCCTCCTGAAATACCAAAAACATGTGGTATATCCCCAAATGTAGACAACATGAAAAATGTTGTGTCATCAGATGTTTGTTTCAAAATATCATTTTGAACATTTTTGCCTCCTAAAAGTCATGATATTTGTATGCAAGCAAGTGTTGAGCTAATAATTAAGCTGATTATGCTCACTTCGGCTGCTAAATAATCTCCACTGTGCTCTCCAGTTGTTTAAGTTTTTTTCTTTTTGTCTGCTTGTTTTTAATTAACTGTGTGTGATCAGCTATCCATCATTATCTTTATGTTATTCCCGCAGAAGAAATGACTTTTGTTGCCTAAACTATAGTGAGTCTGAATGTGACAGTCAAGAGCTTTGTACACTCACCAGTGACTTGATGTCGAATACTTGTTTATCTGCTTTTTTTTTTTTTTTTTTTGAAAACCTTTAGTCTTTCTTTACCAGGGGAAGGCAAAGGTTCTGCATTTGATGTGGCAGTGTGCATGCAGATCGTGGAATTTTACTTGTTCGGACTTGGAGGTGTCTATCCATCAGATTTCTGCCTCCATCCCGGCACAATATAAATTTTAAAAATGTCATTCGAAGAGCACACAGTACTGATGTGTGACAAAACTTTACCAAATGTAGTCCTAGGTAATCTGTATCAGAAAGGCCTCTGTGGACATGACCCCCCCATTAGCACACTAAATCCCCTAAAAACTTCAAAATCAAATTCCTAAAGCTAGTGTAAAATTATAAGTCTAGTGTAGAATCACACATGGCCACGCACATAGACAGCTGTGGACACCACAGATGTGTAGTTAATTTTAGTACTTTCTAGTCTGCAGGAATCAACTGCGCAGAGATCAGTTTGTACATACACAGTAAATTGGCACCTGCATATACTATGTATGAACACTTCTGCTGAGTCCTTCAAGTAGACTCCGAGCAGACTATAGAGAAGTATAATAAATGGAGCTTTGCGCTAGTTCATACAGGAACGGAGTCAGGACGTCACAGGGCCCTTTTCTCTGTCCAATCATTTACTACTTGAGTCCAGCCCACCCACTTAACGTGCTTTATAACCGAAGCAGTGTTGATTCATTTTGCCCACGCTCACCACATCGCTGCTATGCCAGCCTCTACAGATTTGCAAATCTCCCCCTCCCCCCCAACCTCCTCTTTTTTAAAGGTTCAATATCAACTCTTAAAAGTTTACAAAGAGGGGTGCAGCAATCCTCTGCCTCGACTCTGTTCAGTCAGTGGAAGAGGATGAGGAGCCAGCTGGGAACAGTGTGCATCTTGTCTCGTCATCTCAACAAGCTGCAAGCCTGAACTGCTCATTCAGAGACACACTTTCTAATCTGTAGAGGAAAAAAAAATAAGGCAATGGCTGTTTCTCGTATTAGTGGGACTGTAGAACACAGATGGTTCATAATTATACGTTAAAACTTTGTAAACTGGATTTTGTGTAGGTCTCCTTGTTTCTGTGTTCACAGAGTATTCATTTAAACATTGTGAATGTCAAGCTCTCCTGGAGGGGTGAGATCTCAGGGACTGTCTGTGTTATGCTTGCTCAGCTTGTTCCAGAGCATCACTTGACCAGAGTCACCACCAAACACAAATGCAAGTCATTTCAAAATAAATGGTTAAATCTGACAAAGTGTCCTGTCTAACAACAACTGTGTGTTCACAGTGTCCACAACTGTTGATCTGCATGCCAGCAGGGGAATTAAACTGGAGGCCTAAGGATTCGGATTTATTCTCACCGCCTTGGTGGACACAAAATATAACACAGAGGCCCAAACTGTGGCTACAGCAGGATTTTTGTTAATCTCAGCACAAAGTGCTGCCTGTTTCATTACAGATTAAGCTGTTGTTCTTACTTTGAATAACTTTTTGACCACTGACTTAGATATGACTTAGATAAAATAGTAATTGTGGCAACAATTAGTAGGTACTACTATTAAGCTTTGGGTGAGGTTGGATTTTAACTGTGAAGTGTTGTACAACGACTTGGCCTGAGTGACTACCATAAGCTTAATTTATATGTCTCGTATCTTTATTGACACATGTATCCACAGGGTTCTTCATGGGATGGATTAGTGGCGATGGTAATGATAGCAGGCTTTGATAGGTAGAAAGGAGGTGGCTGACTGGGTGGAGAATGAGTAGAAATGAGTGGAGTTAAGGGACATGGAGTTGCAGACAGAGGCTGAGAAGAGTGAAAACTAAGACAAAGATGGTGGTGGGCGTAGAGTTAAAGGGTATAACAAAGCAGACATGCACTCTGGCAGACAGGTGAGCTGGCAAGGAGACATCTGAAGCAAAGTAAGGTTAGAACAACAACTAAACAAACTAGAACTGCAAGCAGTTATGAAAGGGGGCCAAGCCTCCTTATGCGACTTGGTCCCCAGGTCTCGCGGAGCCCACAGAAGTCCACCCAGAAGGACCACGGGCAGGGGATCATCAGGATAACGGCAAACGTCTCACCAGCAGTGTTGTAATGGGAAGAGCACCGGAAGAGTGAAAGGCTGAATGTGTCAGCTGTAACAAGTCACGCCCACTTTGACCAAACATTACTAAATTTTACGGCTGGCCTCGGGAGCAAGCTCACATCATGCTCACCATATTTGGTGTCAATCTGATCAACTTTCATGTTGCTTGAATTTTTCCAGTTCATAGCGCCCCCTGTTGGCCAATTTGCGCCAAATTTGGCACAGAGCCTCTGGTTGACCTCTGACACAAGTGAGTTGAGTTCAATTAGGATAGCTCTCACGTTGACAAAAATATGAAACAGTATGTGCTTTTTAGCTAGCAGAGAAAATTGTGTATTTATAAGTGGCACATTTTTTGGAGTAGCAAAATTCTTTTGATAACTTTGTATGTGCAAAGTTTGGTGCAGATTGAGTGTAAACTGTAGGAGGAGTTCGAAAAAGTAGGTTTTTGATGTGTACTGACGTACAAAGAGGAATGTGCACCGGAAGTGGGCGTGGCCTATGTCAGAAGATGCGACACTATTTAGGGAACACGTAAATATAAAGTTTATCAAGTTGTGATTTAAAATGTGGAAGTTACAGGCCAAAGTGCATTTGCAAGCGTTATAGCACCACCTAGTGGAGTAGATGCACATTTTTTGGTGTGAGTGGTCTGTGTGCTCTTCTATATAGACCCTGTAGATTTCACAGTCCTCAGCCTAATACTTGAGCTGAAATAAATGTCTGTTGTTTATCTTGTAATAAGCCATGCCCACTTTGAACATTCATGAATAACATTAAGATATGGCCTCAGGAGTGAGCCAGCATCATACCTACCAACTTTGGTAAAAATGGGTCTTGCCATTTAAAAGATATAAATTTCCCATAGTTGCAGCGCCCCCTAGTGGTCAACATGAGCCAAATTTAGCTTATACCCCCACAGTCACATGACAACATGAGATCTTAGGTTTGGTGTTATTAGCATTTCTTTTGACCAAGATATGCAACAGTTGGCGTTTTTATAGCTAGCTATGAAAATGTATGTGTTAATAATTTGCGCATATTTAGACAGAACAAAATTCTTTTGATAACTTTGGATCAGGTCCAACTGAAGACTGTACGTGCCAAGTTTCATGCGGCTTGGACAAAAATCCAAGGAGGAGTTTGAAAAAGTACGTTTTCCAGTTTTTGCCATTTTGCCAAAAAAAATTACAGGCGGAAATGGGCGTGGCTTACCCCAGATGATTCAGTGCTATTCAGGGAATCCGTGGATATGAGGTTTTTGAATGTGCAACATATGGTGTGGGAGTCAAAACCCAAAGTGTGTTTCCTTTTGTTATAGCGCCCCCTGGTGGCAAACGTGCTATTTTTTTGCGTCTGAGGTAAGGGCAGAGATCTGGACCAACCCTCCAAATTGCACCATCCTCCCTTGCACGGTGTATCTCCCTGCAGCACTACTTTTATCAATGGAAAAATAAAAAGGGTAAAGGAAAATACGCACTGTAGTGCTTCGGGCCCTAATTAAAGCTGCAAGCAGCGTCGGACGGGCCCTCGCTCCTCACCGCACTGCTCTTCACACGACCTTGTATAGGGGGCGCTGTAGAGCCGAAATTTGACCGTGCAAATTTGTTGGTCTTGGGATACTACATGTATGCACCAAATTTCATGTTTGTAGGATAAAGCAGTGATTTTATATGAGTATTTGAATATTTCTAGGGGGCACTGTGGAGCCAATGGACCACGTCCACTGCTGAATTGTATATTGAACATTAGGTTTTGAGATTAATGAGCATTTTTGTGGATTTGGTGATTTTACATGGATCCCTTCACCTCCAAAACTCATTTCGTTCCACATGGCGAATTTGCTCAAAATGGCCGCCATGCCACGCCCACATCGTGTGACGTAGCCACGAGATTTTAATAACTTTTCATCCTGGATGGGTCTAGATGCCACACAGCGAATTTGGTGAAGATCGGATAAAAATCCTTGGGAGAAGTTCGTTAAATTCCAATGCTTGCGCACCACGTGCTGTAGGGGGCGCTGTTGAGCTTTTTTGAAATTTTAAAAGCAGGAATGTTTTTGTCTCGAGCTACTGTACCTGTGTACCAAATTTCATGAGTTTACGTGAAACTAGCCGTATTAACTCCACTAAAGCCCAATTTTCAAGGTGGCGCTATTGAGTCATTTTGCCATTCATATGTGTAATTCCCCCAAAATCTCAAATTTTTCACCAGTCCTGATGTGTGTGCCAAATTTGGTGAGTTTTTGAGCATGTTTACGGGGTCAAATTGGGGTTAGTGCTCGGGCCCTAACAAGTTACACATCTAGGTGAGAGGTAATGAGGTTGTTGATGCTGCTTGGGGTGTGTTGTCCCACTCTTCCTGAAGACCGTGGCAAAGATACAAGAGATTTTGGGGAGTAGTATCATATAATGCCACATTCATAAACACATGCATCCAGAGCATCTTTTGGCAGACTGTCTGTGGCAACATGCAGGCTGAAATAATTTGTCAGACAACAAATGGTGGAGCTGGACATCCACATGTCTGGTATGGCCCTAGTTGACATGCCAGCATCCAGCATATCAATAGCCTGTTCTCGTCTTTCTTTTGCATCTGTTGCATTGTGTCATTTTAATAAAGCTACATTTTTTGGTGGCCTTTTATAGCTACCAGTCAAACCAGTGTCTGTCTACTGGTCATACCATGTCATACATTGTCCATTAATATCACACCTGCAGCTCAAAAACGTTTTGTGCACAACTGGCTAAACTGAACCATTTTTAACCAGAACAACTGAAAGAGAGATTTTTTCAGAGATTTTCTCTGTGTCAGACAAGAAGACCATCTGCATGCTGCATTTATGTTCTTGTTTAGTGTAGTTGCAGAGTGCAATATCTGTGGAACACAGTTCATAGTTTACATTAAAAAACTTGGTCTTAACTGGCACTTTCCATGCATTTGCTATACAGTTAAACAAATTTCTGTGCTTTGCAACAGTAGCATTTATGTATTTACATATGTCTGTGAGAACACAAAAATTCACAAGAAAGTCTGCAGTAAACTTGTCCAGGAATGGGTAATGCAACAGAAGCTCAGCGGAATTAATCTGTTATTTGTTGTAATTAGCCTCAAGGTGGAATAGATGTTACCAGTGTCAGACTCTTCACATCTCAAGCAAAACTTTGCACAGACCAAGGACCAGTAATTCAAGTCTGAGCCTGATCCACCTAAATTAAGTCAATACCGTGTCACAGCAGGGTACACTTCTTATGTCGATTTACTTTTACTTGGACCATAGTTAAAATTTCTTTTTTTTAGCTGTGTTTTCTTTTGATGGTTTCTTCAGAAACGTACACTGACCAAACATACATACAAAAAACATATAATAAACATACATACATACATACATACATACATACATACATACATACATACATACATACATATTGTTTTTCTGTAGTGTTCTTACACCAGCACCTGTCTTAGCTGAATGGAAAGGAAACACTGCAGCCTTTGGTTTCTCACCACATGAAACCTGACCAAGGAAGCCAATGGAGCGGGTATTCTTAGTCTGATCCCAACAGGGATAACAAGGTCATTTAAAGTCCCCACCAACCCCCACCACCTTTTTAGCAGATAGCAGTATGTCAATGTCAAGGTGAGGATGACAATGTGTTTGTTTTTAGGTTTTGGTTTCCCTCACCTTCTGTAAATATCAGTGTCTCTGCTGTTATCATGTAGTCGGATTGGACAATCCCAGCATGCCCTAGTGCAAGTGTCCCCAATCCTGGTCCTTGAGAGCCACTATCCAGCATGTTTTAGATGTTTTCCTCGTCCAACACACCTGATTCAAATGATCAGCTCATCGTCAAGCTCTGCAGAAGCCTGATAACAATCCTGATCATTTAATCAGGTGTGTTGGAAGAGGGAAACATCTAAAACATGCAGGATAGGGGCCCTTGAGGACCAGGATTGGGCACCCCTGCCCTAGTGTATGATCATGCAGACTTATCTGTATGAAAGAAAGTTAGATGACTACATTGACTTGACAGTATATAGATAGGATCGTGGCTAGTTAGTGTCATTAGCCGTGATGGTTAATTACTCATTTTGTGTGACTGATCAAACCTTATCAGGGTCAGAATTAGAAACCCCCGAGGGAAATTGTCTGTGTTACATTTGCTCCCATTCAAGATCAGAATATTTTTTTTATTAGGGCCCGAGCACACAAGGGAAAAGGCCAGCAATCAGTGTGAAACACTGAACGCTGGCCTTTGCACTGGGTGCAAAGGCCCTATTGTTCCTGCTATGCTTCTTTGGCGGTTTGGCGTTTTGTTTGGCGGTTTCTTTATTAGGGCCCGAGCACGAAAAGGCAAAGACCAGCGGTCAGTGTGAAATTTGGAACACAGGTACAGTAGCCCAAGACAAAAACATTCCTGCTTTTGAAATTTCAAAAAAGCTCCACAGCGCCCCCTAGAAAATGCGGTGCACTGGCATTGGAATTTAACGAACTCCTCCCAGGATTTTTGTCCGATCTTCACCAAATTCACTGTGTGGCATCTAGACCCATGCAGGATGAAAAGTTATTAAAAGCTTGTGGCTGCGTCACACGGTGTGGGCGTGGCATGGCGGCCATTTTGAGCAAATTCGCCATGTGTAACGAAATGAGTTTTGGAGGTGAAGGGATCCACGTAAAATCACCAAATCCACACAAATCCTCATTGATCTCAAAAGCTAACGTTTCATATACAACTTAGGAATGGGCGTGGTAAAACAGCTCCACAGCGCCCCCTACAAATATTCAAATAATGATATAATATCACTGTTTTATCCTATTAATATGAAATTCGGTACAGACATATAGAATCTATAGATAAAGATTAGAAAAAAAATTTCAAAGAATCATATCAAATCACTGCTTTGTCCTACAGACATGAAGTGTGTTACATGTGCAGAGCAGGATGAGACAAACACAATTGCGTGCTATAGATATTCCGATCGTCTGCACGGCGGTGGTGCGGGGGGGAGCGAGGGCCCGTTTGACGCTGCTTGCAGCTTTAATTAGGGCCCCGAGCACGAAAAGGCGAAGGGTAGCGATCAGTGTGAAACACTGAACGCTGCCTTTGCCTTGCAGTGCAAAGGCCCTATTGTTCCTGCTGAGTTTCTTTCTTTCTTTCTTTCTTTATTAGGGCCCGAGCACTACAGTGCGTAGGACCCTATTGTTCCTGTAGTGCTTCTTTGGCAGTTGGTTTGGCGGTTTCTTTTTCTTACGCCACTTTGAACCTCAATTTGACCCCCTAAACATGCTCAAAAACTCACCAAATTTGGCACACACATCAGGACTGGTGAAAAATTTAATATTTTGGGGGAATTACACATATGAATGGCAAAATGACTCAATAGCGCCACCTTGAAAATTGGGCTTTAGTGGAGTTAATACGGCTAGTTTCACATAAACTCATGAAATGTGGTACACATGTACAGTAGCCCGAGACAAAAAAATTCCTGCTTTTGAAATTTAAAAAAAAAGCTCAACAGCGCCCCCTGCAGCATGTGGTGTGCAGGCATTGGAATTTAACGAACTCCTCCCAGGATTTTTATCCGATCTTCACCAAATTCGCTGTGTGGCATCTGGACCCCTCCAGGATGAAAAGTTATTAAAATCTTGTGGCTGCGTCACACGGTGTGGGCATGGCATGGCGGCCATTTTGAACAAAAAAGCTAAACAGCGCCAACTAGAACAAGTGGTGCACAGGCATTGGAATTTAATAAACTCCTCCCAGGATTTTTGTCCGATCTTCACCAAATTGGCTGTGTGGCATCTAGACCCTCCACGATGAAAAGTTATTAAAATCTCGTGGATGCGTCACACGGTATGGGCGTGGCATGGCGGCCATTTTGAACTAAAAATCAAAACGGTGCCCCCTAGAAATCGCTGTGCGCAGGCATTGTAATTTAACGAACTCCTCCCAGGATTTTTGTCCCATCTTCACCAAATTTGCTGTGTGGCATCTAAACCCATTGAAGATTAAAAGTTATTAAAATCTTGTGGATACGTCACACGGTGTGGGCGTGGCATGGCGGCCATTTTGAACAAAAAATCTCCACGGCGCCCCCTAGAAAACGTGGTGCGCAGGCATTGGAATTTAACAAACTCCTCACAGGATTTTTATCCGATCTTCACCAAATTCGCTGTGTGGCATCTCGACCCATCCAGGATGAAAAGTTATTAAAATCTTGTGGCTGCGTCACACGGTGTGGGCGTGGCATGGCGGCCATTTTCAGCAAATTCGCCATGTGGAACGAAATGAGTTTGCGAGGTGAAGGGATCCATGTGAAATCATCAAATCCACACAAGTCCTCATCAATCTCAAACGCTAAAGTTTAATATACAATTCATTAATGGGCATGGTCAAACGGCTCCACAGCGCCCCCTGCAAATATTCAAATACTCATAAAAAATCACTGCTGTGTCCTACAAACATGAAATTTGGTACATACATATAGAATCCCGAGTCCAACAAATTTGCACAGTAGAAATTCAAATCGGCTCTATCGCGCCCCCTAGACAAGGTCGTTTGGAGACATTGGAATTTAACGAACTCCTCCCAGGATTTTGGTCTTATCTTCACCAAATTTGCTGTGTGGCATCTTGACCCCTCCAGGATGAAAAGTTATTAAAATATCGTGACTGCATCACACGGTGTGGGCGTGGCAGGGTGGCCATTTTTAGCGTGTGACCATGAAGTGTGAAATGCTCATAACTTCACAGTACATCATAAGATGTGAATGAAACTTGATATGCTTGATGACAGGCTATCCCTCAACACTGTGGAGCAGTCAAACAGATCCACAGCGCCCCCTAGAAATTTCAAAAATTCATATCGGATCACCGCTTTGTCCGACAGACATGAAATTTGGTACATGTGCAGAGCAGGATGACACGACAATCTCGTGGATACGTCACACGGTGTGGGCGTGGCATGGCAGCCATTTTGAACAAAAAAGCTCCATGGCGCCCCCTAGAAAACGTGGCGCGTAGGCATTAGAATTTAACAAACTCCTCCCAGGATTTTTATCCGGTTTTCACCAAATTGCCTGTGTGGCATCTACACCCCTCCAGGATGAAAAGGTATTATTCAAATCTTGTGGCTGCGTCACATTGTGTGGGCGTGGCATGGCGGCCATTTTGAACAAAAAACCTCCATGGCGCCCCCTAGAACATGTAGTGCGCAGGCATTGGAATTTAACAAACTCCTCCCAGGATTTCTGTCCCATCTTCACCAAATTCGCTTCGTGGCATCTACACCCCTCCAAGATGAAAAGTTATTAAAATCTTGTGGCTGCGTTACACGGTGTGG
Organism: Dascyllus trimaculatus; assembly: GCA_024666655.1. Taxonomy (NCBI): domain Eukaryota; kingdom Metazoa; phylum Chordata; class Actinopteri; family Pomacentridae; genus Dascyllus; species Dascyllus trimaculatus. Next base: position 33,672,568 of record CM045464.1, on the reverse strand, counting down.
GCGTGGCATGGCAGCCATTTTGAACAAAAAAGCTTAACATTGTACAATGGAACACGTTGTGCGCAGGCATTGTAATTTAACGAACTCCTCCCAGGATTTTTGTCCCATCTTCACCAAATTCGCTGTGTGGCATCTACACCCCTCCAGGATGAAAAGTTATTAAAATCTTGTGGCTGCGTCACACGGTGTGGGCGTGGCATGGCGGCCATTTTGAACAAAAAGCTCAACAGTGCCCCCTGGAAAACGCTGTGCGCAGGCATTGGAATTTAACGAACTCCTCCCAAGATTTTTGTCCGATTTTCACCAAATTGGCTGTGTGGCATCTCCACCCCTCCAGGATGAAAAGTTATTAAAATCTCGTGGCTGTGTCACATGGTGTGGGCGTGGCATGGCGGCCATTTTGAACAAAAAACCTCCATGGCGCCCCCGAGAATACGTGGTGCGCAGGCATTGAAATTTATCGAACTCCTCCCAGGATTTTTGTCCGAATCTTCACCAAATTCGCTGTGTGGCATCTGGACCCATCCAGGATCAAAAGTTATTAAAATCTTGTGGCTGCGTCACACGGTGTCGGCGTGGCATGGCGGCCATTTTGAACAAAAAATCTCAACAACACCCCCAAGAAAACCCTGTGAGCAGGCATTGGAATTTATCGAACTCCTCCCAGGATTTTTGTTGTGTCTTCACCAAATTGGCTGTGTGGCATCTACACCCCTCCAGGATCAAAAGTTATTAAAATCTTGTGGCTGCGTCACACGGTGTGGGCGTGGCATGGCGGCCATTTTGAACAAAATCGCCATGTGGAACGAAATGGGTTTTGGAGTTGAAGGGATCCATGTAAAATCACCAAATCCACACAAATCTTCATTAATCTCAAGACCTAATATTTAATATACAATTCAGGAATGGACGTGGTCAAACGGCTCCACAGCGCCCCCTACAAATATTCAAATACTCATAAAATCACTGCTTGATCCTTCAAACATGCGATTTGGTACATACATATAGTATCCCAAGACCAACAGATTTTCACAGTCGAAATTCCAGTCGGCTCTACGACGCCCCCTAGACCTAGACGTATTCTATGGGGCGCCATGGAGTTTTTTCTTTCAAAATGGCCGCCATTCCCCGCCCACACCGTGTGATGCAGCCATAAGATTTTAATAACTTTTCATCCTGGAGGGGTCCAGATGCCACACAGCGAATTTGGTAAAAATCGGACAAAAATCCTGGGAGGAGTTCGTTAAATTCCAATGCCTGCGCACTACGTGCTGTAGGGGGCGCCGTTGACCCTTTTTTGAAATTTTAAAAGCAGGAATGTTTTTGTCTTGGGCTACTGTACGTGTTTACCAAATTTCATGAGTTTATGTGAAACTAGCCGTATTAACTCCACTAAAGCCCAATTTTCAAGGTGGCGCTATTGAGTCATTTTGCCATTCATATGTGTAATTCCCCCAAAATATTAAATTTTTCACCAGTCCTGATGTGTGTGTCAAATTTGGTGAGTTTTTGAGCATGTTTAGGGGGTCAAATTGAGGTTCAAAGTGGCGTAAGAAAAAGAAACCGCCAAACCGCCAAAGAAACAAACCGCCAAACCGCCAAACACTACAGGAACAATGGGGTCCTACGCACTGTAGTGCTTCGGGCCCTAAAAATGTGACCTAAAATATAAACATGAGTAGAACAGTATAAATATCCAGATGTGCTTTTCCTAAGAAATAAGTGTCATAAACAGTGTAATAAATGGTGTGTTATTGCATTAATATACTTTAGCTTGAATTAAACAACAATCAGTCCAAGAAACACCAGTCCTGTTGAGGACTTCTGCTAAGCCCTGGTGTGACTTGTGCAGAAGTTATTTGGTCTCTGTGTGTTTGTGTGTTTGTTTGCCAGCAGGAGAGTGAATAGTTGCAGCACTGCTGACTGAAACATGGCAAAAAAAGAGGACTTTTGTTACAGACCACTCTCTCTTCTTTCTAATGCTGTCATGCTGAGGCTATTGATTATATGAATTTGTTCTCCCAGGTAATTACAAACCTATAAAAAAAACTTTTTAAAGCTATAAGCTCAGCTTAGTGCACTTGAGGCCATGTATCAGTTGTAAAACCGAGAAGAAACAGTTTGCATAGTAGTGAATTTTTAGTCTAACAACAATGACGATCTACATCTTTACATTAGTCTATTAAGTCGCGGATTATAATAAGGTCAATTATGCACGACGTGATGTGTGCACAGTCTTGCTTCCACACTATTCCTGCATATGTTCAGAAAGTATTGCTAAGTTCGAGAAGTAAATCAAGGTGTAAAGTCAGTGGCCAACCACACCATCAGTTAAGAACATGAATGTTCACACTGACATTCAGTGACAGTTTGACAACTTTTATAAAGTTGTGTTAAAATTTGGAGAAAAAAAATTCTATGCATCAGTGCGTGACAGTCATCGTCAAGACTGGGAAAAGATCATAGCAAAGATATGAGAAATAAACTACTGTTCCGATGGTGTTAAATTTACAAAAGTATGTTGTGTATAATAGAAGCAACCTTGGATGGAGCAGCAGACAAAGTGAAAACAATGAAAAGAAAAATTCACACAAATTTGCCTGGATTAGGCGTTTTCGCATTGTGTTGATATTAGCCACACCTAGTGGATGTTGAAGTAAAAGCACTTGCTGTTTTGCTTTGACTTGCTTTGACTCCATGTGTTTGTGGAGTATGCCTAAGTTTAAGTTATGATCACTAATGATTTTGAAACTTACCAAAAGCTTCTACACTTTTGGAATCTTTAAAATCAAAGTGGGTTTTATGAGGTTCGAATTATCTCCACAACCAAGCCTAAAGACTGTCTCCAATTAAAATCAAGTTTTTAACCTTAGTTACATTTCATAATGTCTCATGAGCAATAAGTAGTCAACACCATGACTAAGCATTTCCACTTTGAAACTGCCGTGTGTGACAGTCCCAAAAACACAGATTTAGACAGACTTTTATACATAACAAATTAAAAGAACCAAACCTGTTAACTCACAGGGTGGGACGATGAGAAGAAGAAGCCAACAAGAAGAAACATATTCTAAACTTCTGAGCCTTTATGTAACATTAGCAACACATTATTAGCCATTTGATAACGTAGTCAATCCAATCACGTTATCTAGTATTGTTACATTATTAGGGAGCAACACATGAAATTCATTACCATTCTCAGACACTGAATGGTGTACAATTCATTCTTCATCTTTTGAAACATCTTATGAAACTTCCCATTGTGTAACATTAAGAAGTTTTACAGTATTTGAGCAGAGTCAAAGTTGAGCCGGTAAACTCGAGTTCCAGGCAAACGCTGGAGGGAAGGGTGAGCACAGAGGCAGTGGTTTGTCTGCATATATGTTAAAGAATGCAAAAGTGCAATGATACATACTACCCATTTTACAGCATGAAGGGATTCTTTTCATAGAAATAAAAATTTTAAGTAATTAATTCAGATTAAATAGGAGGGAGTATGTGACGTTCAACCAATACCTAGAAAGGAAGCTTAATTTACATGACAGTGTGTCATGATATGAACCATCCCCCCAACATGTATGCTGCATGCTCATCGTAGTAGCTCATTTGTTTACATGAAAATTCAGTTTCATCACATTTTTATCAAAAGTTTTTTGCCATAATGAAAATATTTTATGTCTCTGGGTCCTTCTCTTCTAACCAAAATCAGTAAATGAAACAGTCTTGACAATATCTGACAATTTGTTTAAAATCTTCCACATTGATAACAGAGGATTTACTTTTGAATATTTTCCACAGAGCTAGTGCTGTCGCCTCACAGCTCAAAGGTCCTAGGCTTTGCATGTCCTGTCCAAAGACATGCTGAGGTTATTTGGTGATTCTAAATTGTCCATAGGTGTGAATGTGAGTGTGCTTGGTTGTCTGTCCCTCTGTGTGGCCCTGTGATAGACTGGTGACCTGTCCAGGTTGAACCCTGCTTTTACCCTAAGTCAGCTGGGATACACTCCAGCCCCCCCACGACCATACAGAGGATAAAGCGGTTTATAGAAGATGGATGGATGGATGGATGGATTTTCCACAGAACTCAATTATACCAGATCCATCAATTACAGCTGGTGCTTTTTGACAATTATGTAGCCGTATAGCAATAGAAAAATACTGAAAAAATGCAGTTTGATAGCTTTAAAGAGAGAATGTGGTTTTGCAAGTGAACCAATGGGTTTATGATGTTGGTTCTGAAATTCAACATTTTCAGACTGCTTGGAAGATAAGTAGACTTTAAGAAAACTGATTGAATTAGGTCCCCTCTCTGTCACAACCATTAAACTGCCTACTGCCTCTAGTGTGTGTAATGTCAGAGTGACCCTTAGAGAAGGACTGGCTTGTGGGAAAAATCACACCTTCTCTGTCACCATTGCTGCCATGCAAATGTAGAGCAATCCAGTGCAGAAAAACGGGGGTAAGATGGCTTTCATCCTTTTTATTGAGCCACAAACATCATCCTCAACCCCAGATAAACATACAAAACTGCCTTTTTCATTTGTGTAGGGAGCAATTTAATCCCTGCCTCAACATCCCCTGTGGAGGCTGTAGAGTAGTAGATGTAACCAGAGAGATTCGACTCTACCTCGACTCCACTCTGTCACAAGCCTTCATAGAAGTTGCTCCCATCAAAAGCAACTTGTGGCCACTCTGAAAAAGTAAGATCAGGATTTTCCCAGGAAGCAACCAGCCCTTGTTGACTCTCTGGGCTGACCTCTGTGTGATGCAGATTGGGAGTATAGTAATACAGTATTTTTATTCCTTTTGGAATAAATGTTACTACGACAGATATACAGTCATTACTGTATCCAACTCTATCTTCAAATATCAAGATATTATCTTCTTTCAGTAAGCAAATCTAAAACCTGTGAACGTGGCATTTACAATAAGGAATATTGTGTTAAGGGAAATGGGGACTAGACTCAGTCACTTCAAAATGTTTTAACTGGTTCTTATCGGACTTCCTCCAAAGGATTTAGACTTGAGCTGAGAAAAATCCCTAAATGCTGGAAGTTCCGTGTGGAGAGTGATGGAAGTATTTTGTATTTTGTATTTATTTATTTAGCAGGACAGTGTGCAGAGACATTGAATATTCTCGTTAGAATATAAAGATGGCTGCACCAGATTTAGCGTAGCGCTAATTTCCATCTGTAGTCCTCACATAAAAGACAGACAACATAGTACAAATCTAAAAATTATTACAATAGATAAATAAAGACAGGCTGCAATGATTTCATTATTAACAGAAACTGAACATGTAATTGTTGCATATGATAATGACCAAATACTTGATCTTCAAATTAAAATACTATTCAGCCTAATTTCTCTTTTATGAATTGTACAGCAGATAGAACAAAGCCTGATGGCACAGGCGATTGATCAGCTTCATTCAGGCTATTCTTTGCTTACCCAAGTTTAAATTTTGAAACTCAAATTTTGTTTTATATCAATTCAATGACTTGATTTTTTTTTTTGGTCAGCTAATTTGGAGTGACATGAATATGTTTTGAACATTGACTAAGCTTTTAACTGAATTTGTGAAAAAAAAATTACACTTGGTAGTTCAAACCAAATTCATTCAAAGAAATCCCTTTAAGTTCAATATTTAAAATTTATGAGCTTAGGGGTGTGTTTACCACAGGTGGGTTGTTTTTAATGCATGGGATGCACATTGCATTCTGGAATTTACTGTTTTACTACTTCTTGTACACTTTTTGTGTGTCAAAATGAAAGATTTCAATGTGTGAAAATTGCTTGCCATATTTATTTTGTATGTAAATTGCTTGATCTTAAAAAAGGTCACATGTGTACTCACAGACGTGTTCAGAAGTTTTTCGTGCAGCACAGTGACTGTGCAGCGTTCTCATTAGCAGCCAAAAGGCCAATTCATGGTTTCCGCATCTGTGTGAGCAGGTCAACGGATGGACTGACATGGCTCTGGTTTGCTACGCAGCCAGGTTGCATTTTCCTTTCATGTGCACTGTCCACGCTACAAGCGCACATGTGGCAGGAAAACAAACTTCACTTAAAATAATGATCGGTATGAAGGGAGAATGTACAAGAAGATTCTTTGTCATCAACAACTTTATAATTCATCATTAAAAGAGTTTGAAAGGCAAGGTAGTTTTTGCAGGACTTCAGAGGAGCTTTGTTTACACATTTTTCATTGACAGAGCTCAAACACATCATGCAGTTCTCATTTCTCCAGAAATCCTATTCCATGTTCACACACTGTGCCTGGCACACCTCAGGAATAATCCCTGACGCGGTGCTACAGCCTAATCTGTAGGCAGGTGCTGTTTCCTCATCTGTTTTTCTGTATCCAGTATGAGGGGACAACTGGCCGGCATGATTCTATTGAAATAAGAGTTGAACCACGCCCACATCCGAAGTCTACTTTTTGGCATGTGCACATGAAAACCATGAATTGGCCTTAACTGTATTTTATATTTATTTTTTGTAGCAATAGCTAAGTTTCAGTACAGTAGCATGTTACACCTTAGTTCAAAAACATAAAAACATTAAGGTTATTTCTTCTATGTCTGTCTGTCGTGAGGGGATTTTACAATTATTAATTATGCAGACACGTTGTTGATGAAAGATAGTCTTTGAGCTTTATGTTCCTGATCCAAATCTCACATTTATTTCTAAGACAGTGTAATTACTTTATTATACTGTGTCAATTTGCTATGATTAAACAACTTTGAACCAACATTTCAACTGGAAAATGAAGAGAATAGATCTGATTTTGAAATACTTTAACAGTTTTGTATTTTCAAATGACACTTAATTTATTATTAGATCATTCCAGGGTCACAGAGAAACTTAACACACACATTTCACATGAAATGTGATGAAAATCTTGTATCTGATTAGTATTGCAATGTACTGACTGACTAACTGTTGTCTGCGAATGATCAGAAGTACTGAATACAGAAGCATTAAGATGGATGGATTCTCTATCAAAAATGACCTTTTATATCTAGGGCCCCATTCAGTAGTGTTAACAAAAGCCACCAGTTGAACCAAACTGAATAATTGAAACGCAAACAACTGATCAAACTGAAGCTCCAGCTCGACAGTTTCATTGTTTATGTACAGGCCTTAGGCGAGACCTGTTGACTTTTCCAATTGGGGCTGGAAACTTTTGTTTGTCCATGCCTTTCCAAGACTGATTGTCAGTCTGATTTGAACAATTATCAGCTAAATGTGTTTGCCAGCTCAAGCAGAGCCCCCCTCCGTCTTTACTGCCCTAAAAAGATCAAAAGGGAAGGACCCCCCACGCCCCACATAGCCCCCTTAAAACACCCCCTCCGGAACCCCCAAACATCCCCTTCACTCCCCTTATTCCTCCTCCCAACCTCTTCATTTCCTTTAAGCCATGACAGTACAGCTGGATAGCCAACCATAAATGATTTTTTTCGACGGCCCACTGTTTGGGACATGGCCTTTAGAGTGCACAGCTTTCAACAAGGGGAGACATCTTTTACAAAAAGAAAGAAAGAAAAACAATCTGCATATTTAATCATGTGCGGTTGTGCTCAGCTGATCAAAGAGCTTGAGGGATGCCACTCGTAACTGAAGGCTTGAGGGCCCTCATGATGTGAATGAGCACAAATTGATGCTACTGATTCTAAACGGTTAAGCGTCTCACAAAATGTCATAAGGTCAATCAACTTTTGGTAGTCATTTGACCGTGACACAACCTTATCAGTTTTAGTGGCTAAACAGGCCTCAGGGCTCTGCTGCACAATGTCTGTACAAATCACAATTTGAGGAGTGAAAGGAAAACTGATGTATTTGCTGGTAAAGACATTTTGATTAATCAGACAATTCTGATTCTGATTCTGATTTGTCAAATCAGAAAAAGATTTATTATACACTCTAAAACAATATATAATAAATCTTTTTCTGATTTATCAAATCAGAAAAAGATTTATTACACACTCTAAAACAATATACTGAATTTTTGGGTTAGGGTTCAAAGATATAATTGTTTGAATTGCTGTATAGAAAAAAGGTTTTATGTTAGTTTGAGGAGAGGCTGTTTGTAACTTCAGCACATTTGAATTTGTTCATTTAAAGGTCTCCCTATTAACTATTCCTGCAGCGTTCTGCCACAAGTCACGGTCTTCGCAGAGAATGAAGTTTTCAGTTATAATTGTAACATTAGATTTGTGTGTAATTATATTCATTTGAATTTGTAATTTGTTTATTATTCTGGTATTGATTTATGTTGGGTCTTACATATTATTTCATTAATTATTTAATCAGATATTCTGTTATTTTATGTTGCTTCTTGCGCTGCTCTATGTCCTAAATATTGGTTCCTACCAAGAAATAAGGCTATCAAGTGCTATTAGGAAAGTATATTAATTTTCGACATCCCCATCATCCATGTATGAGCTCTGGTTCATAAATGGTATGGAGTCCTACTACATCTACAAGTAGATAGGAAATGGAAGGACATGGCTTATAACCTCACTCAAGATTATATTGTGACTTCCATTCATTTTATTCAGACAAGGATTATAATTATCAAAAAGATGAATATTTCTTGGACTTCCGCTGGACACTGAAGCAGTATGAACGCTTGAACCGCAAGCTCCCTTATGCTGACAGAATAACCCCGCAAAACTCGAGAATTAAACACTCAAAGAACAGACAACTTTGATAATGAGCGGGGGAGCAAGGAATAAAAGAAACCCAGACAACCAAGGTAAAGAAATAAACCGTCCAACGAACGGCAAGAATATGATAGTACCTGACGCTAACGACGCTATGGAGTAACTCACACGCTAGCTTGGACAGAATCAGTAAACAAATTCAAGCTATGCAAAACAAACTGAAAACCGACTTGAGATTGTTCAAAGAAGAGATTACTAGCCATATAAAAAAACAAACTATCAGAACTCAAAGGGGACATTGATAAAAAAAACTTGCAAAAATAAGATGGATGAGCAAAATGACATAATAGAGGCTGCTCTTACACGCACAGAAGAAGTGGAGATGTGGAGTACCGAAGCAAACTGTGCACTGCAAAAACTACTGAAGGAACAAAAAAGACTGACTGATAAAATAGAGGATTTGGAGTTAGGGTCAAGGTGGAACAACTTAAGAGTATATGGCATACAGGAAAACACGGAAGCAGAGAGTGACTCTGTCGCACATTTTATGGACAAATGGCTTCGAGAGGAATTCTCAATCGAGACAGACCTCCAAATCCAACGTGCACACAGAGCACCACCTCCAAAACCAGGTCAATCATCCTCAACTTCCAGCAGTTTAGCATGAAAGAGTTGATACTAAAAAAAGCATGGGAGAAGAAAACCGTGGAACTCGGAGGAAATAGGATTTATTTTGACCATGATTACACTGCAAATATGCTGCAGCAACATAAAGCCTATGTAAACATTAAGATAACATTAAAGAAAGAAGGACTCCGCTTCCAGACTCCCCTTAACAAGATGGGCATCCACTGGTACAACAGAAACAAATCTTACAGCAGTGCAGAGGAAGCAACTGACGACCTGCGGAGAAGAGGCTACGGGGTAGAAGATGCAGCAACAACCTCTAAAGAATCAGTCCACCTTGACAATCTACAGCAGAGACTCCAAACAGGGACTGCGACATGGAAATGCACCCAAACCGATCGAGCCCTGGAGACGAGCAAACGAGCGAGAGAACGACTGCAAGAATTTTAACATAACGACAATACCACAAGTAATATGACAACTTAATGTCAGTACATAACTTGAAGAAGATCTGAGAACTAAAATGTAAAATTAAGTACAGAATTTGACTAGAAGGGTTTCAGAATTGTTTTTGTTATTTTAAATGTTGATGGCTATGAGGGATTCACACATCCGTCCACACTTAACACAGTTCTAGTATGGGAAGAACAACCTCTCACGGGGTGAATCTCATAACTAGAAGGGGGCCCTTCCCTTATGGAAGACTTACCCCCATCAAACAAAAAGAGGGTCAGAGTAGGAGGAAGAATGCTGACTTCTCTTTCTGGAAGTCACCTTTTATGTACACAGTTAAGTTTGAAAGTTCCAACGCATTGTTCAGAATGCTGTTAATTGTTCAAGAATATAGCACTGTTAGCTTAAGGGGGAAACACTGTATCAATGACAATATGAAACCAATCCATGGACAAAAAACATGAAGGGATTAGAATTATGTCTCTTAATGTAAATGGCATTGGAACCTATCGAAACTATATGAAAGAAACTATGGTAACATCGATGTTAATATAAGAAAATACCTTGAAAGATGGTCTACATATTCAATTGGGTTAACAGACAAAATTAATGCCGTGAAAATGAACATACTACCACACTTATTGTATTTGTTCCTGTCACTCCCAGTGAATATACCACAACCCCAATTTCATAAGTGGGATAAGATTTAGATGGGAAGGCAAAAGACCCAGGGTGCGCTACACCACTCTTCAGCTATCTAAAAGAATATTTTCATGCAGCTCAGCTGCGACCACTCATCTGTTGGTACAACGCAGATTATGTTGCTAAGTGGAAAGATATCGAATTATATACATCCCACAAACCTATTCAAACATATATAGGAGAAAGTGAGATCTCAGCCTATATAAGAGACAATTATTTACCCAACTAGTAAACTAACTTTAAATACGTGGCACTCTGTTGGCAAGAAACTTAATATAGGAAAAGAACTGGGACTGTTGAAATGGTTTGCTTTTGATAATGAGTTCAAACCAGGAATATATGACCAACAATTCAAACGGTGGGTGAAAAAGGGTCTAACAGCCATATCTATGTGTGATTCAAAAAGGTGAAATCATAAGTTTCCAAGAACTAAAGAACAGATATGATTTAACAAATCAAGAATTATTTAGGTACTTACAAATGAGGGATTATTTTCACAAAAAAATTAAGACAAATGAAGACAAAATACACCCCATTATAAAGATACTTAAACAAGCATACAGTAAAGTTACTCAAAAAGTGGTATCCACCTTATATCACTGTTTAATGGAATCTATAACATTAACATCAACATTATATGTCAAAAAAAATGGGAAAACGAACTGGGTGAGGAGATGTGGAGCAACATGTGGAAAATACATAAAACAACAACACAATCGCAAAAATGGAGAGATTTTACGTGGAAGAACCACCTCTCTTACATCATACCAGGTTTTAATAATATGTCTAACTACTGGGTTGCTAGTCAGTCTTTGTAGATTTTTCACTGTGTCAGAGTACAGGTACACTCCCCTCCAAAAGTATTGTAACAGTGAGGCCAATTCCTTTATTTTTTGCTGTAGACTGAGAACGTTTGGGTTTGACATCGAAAGATGAACATGAGACAAGAGATCACCATTTCAGCTTTTATTTCCAGGTATTTACATGGGAATTTGATACACAACTTAGAAGATGGCGCCTTTTGTTTAAACCCATCCATTTTTCATGTGAGCAAAAGTATTGGAACATGTGACTAACAGGTGTGTTTTGTTGCCCTGGTGTGTCCTATTACATTGATTATTCAAACAATAAATAGAGCTGAATGTCTACGTTCAGTTTTTTCCTGTACAGATTGCATTTATAATTAGAGATGTAACCAACATGAAAACCAGAGAGTTGTCTATGGGTGAAAAACAAGCAATTGTGAAGGTGAGAGAAGATGGAAAATCAATCAGAGCCATTGCACAAACATTGACCATGGCCAGTACAACAATTTGGAATGTCCTATAGAAAAAATAAACTACTGGTGTACTAAGTAACAGACATCGATCAGGTAGACCAAGGAAAACAGCAGCAGCTGACGACAGAAACATTGTGATACCTGTAAAGAAAGCTCCTAAAACAACTGTTAGGGACATGAGCAACAACCTCCAGAGGGCAGTAGTGACAGTATCACGATCTACTGTTTGCAGAAAACTTCATGAACAAAAGTACAGAGGCTACACTAGAAGATGCAAACCACTCATTAGCAAGAAGAATAGGAAGGCCAGGCTGGAATTTGCCAAAAACATACAAAGACAAGCTTCAAAAATTCTGGGACAAAGTTTGAGTACAGGTACACTCCCCTTCAAAAGTATTGTAACAGTGAGATAGTCTCTCAAATGTTCCCATGGAAACGAGTGAAACGGACTCCAAGCCTGTCTATTAGCTCCAGTCATAATGCTGCAGACTCCTGCTCTTGCAGACTTTATGTGATGACAGTGCAGATATCACAGACATTACGTACGCATGAAGTCTGAGGCTCAGTCTGCAAGTCCAGAGGGTGGAGATTTGGATTCAGACGAACATTTCTCTGGGGTGGTGTCACCAACCTGGAGGTGGTGTTATGCCTTACATGACGTCATGAAGGGCAAATCTCCAATTGGCCTGTTTGAGCACACATTTTCTGAAGGCTGGAGAAAGCAAGAGAGGGAGAGGATAGACTTTTCTCATTTTGGAGAGGGTGGGGGTGGGGGGGTTTGAAGACATGCTGGGGGCATATTATTGTTAGGAAACCATTATAAAGTGAATTTTGCATATAATGGGACCTTTTACAATTCTTAGGTAATAATACCAGCTAAATACCCACCCTGAAAAAAGAGTAGATATAAAAAAAAATATTTAAATTCGAGGGGGTCAAGCTGTTCCAAGTTTTTTAACAGTCAGTATCCATAGTTGGTATTTTCTCCTTGTCCATTATACATTTAACTTTCTATTACATGCACTTACCCTTTCACCTTAAAGGCTGTACATCATGTTTCATATTGAAGTCCCTCTTTTTAACCATCCTGCTGTAGTTTACTAGTTATCCCCTACTGTTCCTCTTTAGATATCTGTTACTCTACCAGTCACTCTTCAGTTCTTGCTGCCTTCTGCCTTTATCTTGTCAGTGAAGTCCTCTGCTTCTGTCAGATTGTTGAAGGTGCTGATTTGTTCTACGTATGTTACCAGAAGTCTCACTGGATAAATTAGTCCGTGGTGGATCTTCAGCCCCCAAAGCTGCAGAAGTACTGGGTCGTATTCTTTCCACTGCTTGTGAATCTCCGCAGACAGAGGAGAGTAGAATCTCACTTGCTGGTTCTTGTTTTTAACATCTTTCTTTGCCCGGGCAGCATAGATTACCTTCAGTTTGTCCCTGTGGTTGAGGAAGTTTATTATTAGTGCTCTTGGTGGGGAATTAGTGTCCCTCTTCAGTCCGGCCCGGTGCGCTCTCTCCAGAACTATTTGGCAGTCGATGTCCAATATTTCTGGCATCCACTTTTCCAAAAAGGAGCAAGGCTCTGGTTCTTCGGCATCCTCTGGCAGGTTCCCCAGCTTCAGGTTATTTACTTGTGACCTCATCTCCAGGTCCGACACTTTATCCTGCAAAACTTTGTTGGATGTCTCAAGTGTTTGTATGTTAGCTCTCAGTGTAGCCGTCTCAACTTTCACCATTGATTTCCATAACTCATTTTTGTGACGCTCTTTCGGTACAGTCCCGTATCTCTTTCCTCATTTCAGTAATTACCATCATTATTGCATCAAGTTTAGAGAAGAACTCAGACTTCATGTCATTAATTTCCTTCAGTATGGTTTTGGTTTCTGCACCTCCAAACACACCTGTGGCTCCATCTCCCTCTTCCATATTGTCATTGGCTTTCTAGGCAACACCGCTCGCGTCAACACTATATCAAAATACTATTACCTATGTCCATTGGCCAATTGGCCAACCACTGTTCGAAGTCTGTTCATAATTTTGAAGCTGTGTTATGATCCCCACTCTGGCCCCACCTGTCTCTCTCCATCTCCCTCACCGTGGTCTCTGCCTGTCTTGATTGTGGCGATTGGAGGCAGCCGCGGACCACGCACCTGGGACTAATTGCTACTATTAAACTCTGTTGTTTCTGAAACTCAGCGCACGATCATAGACTGAGATACCCTGTCCTCTCCCGATCCCCCGCTCTGTCTTTTGCCTGTCTACCTGGACCCAATTCCTTCACCTGAACCCCCACCCAGTCGCCCTCCGGATTCTGCCTCTGTACTCCTGTACCTGCCGCCCTTCCCAGAGCCTGTTTGTTCCTTTAATTGATTTTTGGTTCTGTAAGTAAGCTGTTTTGTTTGTCTAGCCTCAGTTTATCCTCACCAGTTTTCCTTTGTTCCCATTCTGTAGTTAGTGATAGTTATTCCTTGGTTTTTGTAGCTTTGTCTGTTTTTGGTATTAGGTCTGGTTTACCCGTTCTGTTCTCTCCTTGTGCTTGCTTTAATCATTCTGTATTAGTTTTAGTTTATTGTCTAGGTCCTCGTTTTGTTAGTTTAATTTTTCATCTGTGGGTTGCTTAGATTTCTCCCTGCTATTTTTAGTTTAGTGTTTTGGTTGATTTTTAGTAGTTTCACTGGTTTTGTATGAGGTTTGGCTCAGCTTTGTTCCTGAGTTTATTTCTTTATTCTGCATAGGTTTCAGTTTTAGTCTAGTTTCTATGTCCCTGATTTGTTAGTCTAGTTTTGTGTATTTGTTTAGTCCTTGAATTCCTCTTGTTATTTTAGTAGTTCTCAGTTTTTGGTAGTTTTCCCTTTGCTTATTGGTTCTAGTCTGTTTTCATTAATAAAACACTTCAGCAATTTCCACCGGTCTGCCTGCTTCAATGTCTGCATTTGGGTTCAGACCTCAGCCCCCCCCAGACAAACATCAAAAGAACTGCAGACCTCACTGGCCTCAGTTAAGGTCCATCTACATGATTTCACAATAAGGAAGATACTGGGCGAAAATAGCATCCATGGGTGAGGTCAAAGGTGCAAACTACTACTGACCAAAAACAACATAAAATATTGTCTGGCATTTGCAAAAAAATATCTAGATGAGCCCCAAGACTTTTGAGATAACACCCTGTGGACGGATGAGTCAAATGTGGACCTTTTTGGAAGACATGGGTCCCATTACATCTGACATAAAGCTAATACTGAATTCCACAAGAACAACACCATACCAGCAGTGAAATATGATGGTGGTAGTGTGATAGTTTGGGGCTGCTTTGCTTCCACAGGACCTGCACGATTTGTGATAATTGATAGAGCCATGAATTCTGATGTCTATCAGAAAATTGCAATGGCCCAGACGGGCCAATGCAAATGCAAAAGCCGCAGCACGAATGCAAAGACCACAATGCAAATGCAAAAGCCACAGAGCGAATGCAAAAGCCACAATGCGAATACAAAAGCCACAATGTGAATGCAAAGGTTACAACTTCCGTTGTGGATTTACGCAAGTTAATCCACAACAGAAGTGTGCAGCAGCCGGAAGAACAGGCTTTGTTTACAGGGGACAATATTTTCTGATGCACTATTTTGATTACAGGAGATTTCAATGAGACGTCAGTAAAACGCTGATGCTCGATGATTGTGATTAATGTCATTATGTGTTTTCACAAATCAGCAATGTTGGTCACCGTTTGAAATTGTCATAACGTTATGTATGTGCTCTGTCATCAATTCACAACCTAAAGCTCAAGCACAAATGTGTTATAAAGCATGACAATGACCCAAAACACACAAGCAGGTCCACCTCTGAGTGGCTCAAAAAGAACAAAATTAAGGTTTTGGAGTGACTGAGTCAAAGTCCGGACTTGAATCCAATTGAGATGCTGTGGTAAGACCCTAAAAAGGCAGTTTGTGCTCAAAAACCATCTAATGTGATCGAATTAAAACTATTCTGCAGAGAAGAGTCAAAATTCCTCCATGGTGCTGTAAAAGACTGACCACAAGCTATCACAAACACTTAACTGCAGTTATAGCTGCCAAGGGTGGCCCAACCAGTTCCTGGGTTTAAGAGGGCAATTAGTTTTTCATAGGGGTGATATAGGTTTTCAATGATTCTCTAATAAACCATAATTTAAAAATGGCATTTTGTGTTTTGTGGGTTATCTCTGTATAATATTCAATCAATATAAATATTAGTTTGATGATCTGGAGCGTGTAAGTGTGAGAAATATGCAAAAATAGAAGGTTTCTGTAAAGGGACAAATACTTTTCCATGACATTGTATTTCCTTACTGAATGCCTTGAACTCTGGGTGGTATGTGTGAATGCAGCCATGAGGAACATTAACAGAAGAGTGACATCTGTCTGAAAGGGGCTTGAATGATGGAATGCCATCATTTTATAATAGATTGATACACTCTGAAATGTTCCTTGCCCCATGTCCTAAGGGCTTAAGTCAGTATCTCTCCTCTAGTTCATCCCAAAATGCTGCTGTCAAATCTTTACAGGAACTGAGTGACAACACTTTGCATTTCTGGTTTTATTGCAAATCAATTTGTAACTTTGGTCAGAAAAGTTCTATGTGGATGGTTATTAGTAACATTATTAATAGCTAAGAGCAACTCAGAGTATGTTTGTGTGTTTGCACACTGTAGGCTATATTAACATACACCTGTGAAATCTAATAAAATCCAATACAACAGTTCTTCCATGAATTCTTTGTTTTGAAGCTTCTACATTTTTAGTTCTTGCTGATGTCACAGAAGGTCATACATCTTTATTTTCTTTATTGAGGTGTTGCACTAGACTGCATTGGGTGGACAAACTATCAGGAATGTTGCAATGTGTTGGTTACAATATTTAAAAAAGAAATTGGACTGATTTCCAACCTCTCAGCAAATACCTTGGAAATAATATTTCAGTGCTAACTATACGTATTAGTGTCTTTTCATAGGAAAATATTAGGATTGTTGCAATGTGTTCGTTATCATATGATCTTTAAGAAAGAATAGGTTTGATATTACAACTGCTATGTGACTTTGTTAAAGATAGTTTTACAGCAGTAATTACAGTTAATAATGTGTTGATAATAGGAAACCAAGTCATCAAAGCAAAATTTCACTGTCATTGAAATAAGAACTCCACGCATCTTTTCTGCGCATGTTCAAACGGGAAACCACACGCAGCAAGAACGCAACGCCGTACGTCATGACGTCCAGAACGTGAACTGTCGCCATCAGCTGTCAGTCCATCGCTTGAATGGCTTCCTGTTTACGCTGTGCTGCTGTTGTCTGTAAGATGGAATACTGTGAATTCTGTTTCGCACTCGTTTCTACAAACTGCCATCGTGTGTAGACCAACACTTCGTCGACAGCTGAACTCAGAGTGTGTGACAGAGGACAACAGTGCTGTGGGAGAACTCACAATGCTGTTTTCCCAGCTGCCAGAGGATGTCCTCTATCATATCGTGTCTTATTTGGACCACAGATCTCTCTGTCGGCTCTCTCAAGCTTGTAAGTGTTTGCAACGCTTTGTGAGCCGAGACGCGGTGTGGAGGAAGATTGCTAAAGAGTTTTTAAACACCGGAATTACTCGGGATGGGACAGACATGTAAGATAACACAGCATTTCAAATTTAGCGCTTGATGAACCTTTGTGACTGTGCTGTGACAGCCATTCCTGAACATTGCTGACAAATTATGTCAACAGCTGTGCATGAGCTAGTGAGGTTGCACTTATGAGATCCGCAGTTACGGACGTTTACGTTGCGACACGTTGCTACGTTTACTCCGGTCGTTCACATACTTGTGAAACGCTGCTGTCCCCGTTTTAGTTTGAAAACTACGCTTAGGTTGAGTTTTAGGCTTCCTCCTCCCTAATACATTTAGAGCATCTAGAGCATTTTAGCAGTGTCTCTGAAATAATGTCTTTTCGCACTAAGCCGCATGAAAACACAGACCACATGACCAGTCACGTTCATTTGGCATGCACTTGCTGGTCTTTTAGTTTAACAGGTGATCTCGTTGTCTGGTGAAGTTTGTCTACTTACTGGGGAAGTGAGATTCGTGGGTTAGCAAGCAGTGGCGGTTCTAGACCAATTTCACTGGGGGGGGGGGGACCAGGCTGGGGCCAAGAGTGTTGTCAGAGGGACACATTCAGCCCTGACAAAAGAGACTGAGAAGTGTTCAAACATTCAAAAAATGTGGTGTAAATTTAAAAAAGTAATACACACAGTACTAGTAAAATTGTTCCAGTTGCAGTTAAGCTTTACTGAATGTTAGTAAAGTTTTGTACAATATGCCCAAAGATATTGGTAAAGCAAACAAAATAAAACATACTTGTTGGCCTCAGCAACAATGCAGTGTTCAAGCCTTCAGTATATTTAGTTCAGCATAAGGTATAAAAGACAGTATTGGCATTTGTTTCAGTAGCAATACTGACAATGAAAACAAGCTAAAACAATAAGAGCATCCACCGTAGCCTTTATAAGGCTAGTCTAGGCAGTCTCTGCACACCAGTCTATTTTCCTGTTTAGGATTTCAAATTACAACAACTATATTCTGTGGTTTTGGTGATTTCTAGCAAACCTATCAACAAATGAGTCATGATTCAAAGCCTTTGCCTTCTTATACTTCATACATACTCAGTACACCCAGATTGCTTAATCCAGGGGTGTCAAACTCATTTTCATCCTGGACCACATAAACATTCTGATTGTCCTCAAAGGGCTGGTTGTAATTGTAAGACTGTATAAAAGTAACAATTCCTTATCATATGGTTAAATATTCGTCTCTGCATTCAATGTACAAATATTGTGAATTTGTTTATAGAAAAGTAAAATATATGTCGGCACATTGCTGTGTTATTATAATATAAATCTTATATTAGGTTATGTTATGTTGTATTATATATTAGAACAGGGCTCCAGACTAACTTTTCCACGAGCAACAATGGTGCTACCAACTTTCTTGGTTGCACCAGCAAATGATTTGGTCACCCCACCACACCTCCTTATTTTGGTTCAGCATTGCCACAGCTATTAATCCACCTTGTGTGCTGATGAATAGCTGTTTTTGCATAACCTAGTTATGGTGCATTGACTTTCAGTAACACAAGACTTCCATCCATCCATTATCTTTACACTGCTTAATCCTCTGTAGGGTCACGGGGGGACCTATGGAGCCTATCCCAGTCGACTCAGGGCGAAGGCAGGGGACACCCTGAACAGGTTGTCAGTCTATCACAGGGCTACATATAGAAACAAACAAGCACACTCTCATTCACACATACGGATAGTTTAGAATAATCAATTAACCTCAGCATGTTTTTGGACTGTGGGAGGAAGCCGGAGTACCCGGTGAGAACCCATGCATGCACAGGGAGAACATGCAAACTCCACACAGAAAGATCCCTTGTGTTAGCGTCCTAACCGGGACGCTAACACAAGACTTGATATTTGTGAAATATTTAATTCAGAAAATATATTCATTTTTCTCCAGTCCTCCTCTGATATCAGTCATAATCTGGTCACAGGCCAAATATTTGCTGAACTTCTGCTTTTTGGTAAATACCACATTTTACTGATGTTCCATAAACCCCTCACATACTGGCTGTGGTAGACACTGGCAGACGGCTGCAGTGTTGCACCAATTCTACACAGATTTACCCAGGTTGAAACAGAGTGATTTTTATTGACCCGCGTTGTTTTCTATGAGCAGAGTTTAATGTGAGCGGATTGCATTTTAAATGTCAGTACCATTCGATCGTGTTTATATAGTAAAAACTGTGATCGCTGTTAAAATTTGAGCCAGACCTGAACACTTTCATCACCAGGTGTGTCTCCCTGTGAACCGCGATATGGTAAGGGAGTACTGTACAATTTCTCACAGGCCACATAAAATGACGTGGCAGGCCGTATTCGGCCCGCGGACCTTGAGTTTGACACATGGTTTACTCTGTCATCATTCTTGGTGGATCTGAGGCATGTTTTCACCAGCTTTAAAGTAGAAAAACTCTGCTCCCAAGAAGCAGTACTCACTGGAATCGCAATTATATTTTTGCAGAGCCTGTAGCGCTCTAGGGGTCCGACTGGAAAAAGTGCCACACACATTTGTTCTGCCTGTCACATCGGCGCAATACCAAAGCTCTTTTTTCATTGCATTTGTTTGGTGTGGAGGTGCAGCCACAGGGTGGTCCAGGTTCAGTTTTACAGGAGCACTGGCCCTGTTGGCCCTTCTCGAGAACCGCCACAGTTAGCGAGGTATGTTAAACCTAAAGTCAGAGTTTTATTATGACTGCTAGATCTCCATGGCAACTAATGCTGGGAAGCTAACCTGGCTGGGAGCTGATTGTGTTCAGAGTTTTGGATTTAAATCGACTGGGAGAAATGTCTCCCTTTAAACAAATTGTTTCCTGATGATTCTTAATGATTGATACAGATTCAATCATGCCATGATAAGGTAGCAGTTCAAGGGGAAGATGAATATCATTGATTGAAAAACCCCTGTAATAAATGTAAATAGAATAATCAGTTTTCTAAACTGTATTCTAACAGCTGCAGTACCAGCAGTATAAGTGGACTTGACAGCAAATCAGGACCAAACACAAAAACTTCGGCATCACTGATAACATGTCAGGTCCTTTAGCAATGTGATGTACATGGATTGCAATACTATAACTGCAAGTAAGGTAGAGATCAACAGGTTTGCACTCACAGAGAATCGTCAGGAAACCATTTGGTAAAAAGGAGATGCTTCTTACAGCCGATTTAAATCCAAAAATCTGAACATAACCTGCTCTGAACTAAGTTACCTCTGCAGCATAAGCATTATGGTGATCTAGCCAGGTTAAAACAGAGCCGCCTTTGTGTATTAAAAACTCTGACTTACGGCTCAACATACCTCGCTAACCCACTAATCTCTCTGTCCTAAGATGCTGTTGTTCACAGATTTATCATTTTCAGAAATATTAATCCAGACTGTTAGTAAAGTGTGACAAGATAAAGACCCTGCTAAAAAAAGACAAGTATCACTAGTTAATGTAGAATATATGTCTGTGTCCATATAGTCTTCAGATGGCAATGTGAAAGGCGCTTGCCAGAAAAATATATACATTTATCAAGCCCTGCCATAGTTTTCAAAACGATGTGTCTCAGTGTATCAATATTAGGCAGACACCTTCTTTGCTTCACCACCATAGGTGTACCATGAAGTAAGTTTGACACAGTCAGGCTTTCTTTGTGTTAGCTGGCTTTAAAAAACACAAAATCTCAGTAAGAGATAATGGGTTGTTGTTTTCTTAATCAAGCTCTGTTCAGAATCCCATCTGCTGTGCCAGAAATACTTATTGTATATCACCCGCTTCATATAATAACAAATTTCCAAACTTTTTGCTGTTTTATGGCCTTGAGCCCACAAAAGTAACGTGTGTGTTGATTTAAGAGACCACAAATGTGATCAAATTGTGATTATGAATACTAAATGAGTAAGACGCATTACCCTCTTTCCTAAGGATAATCCACAAATCCCAGTGTCAGCAGATATGATTGGATCTGTTTCTATTTCATTGAAACTATACTTTCAATGAAAATTCTAAGGATCATTTAGAGCTAAAGGACCAATGTTTTCAAAAAGAATGTTACTGGTGAATTTTTGAAGAGCAATTTTTCCATACTGTAATATTATCACAGTATGTATATTGTGACTAAATATTTCTTTTCATCTCTATTGCATTAGAATTGAGACTGACATCTCAGAAATACATTTCTCAAAACCTCATAAAAAAAAACAACTGCATGGAGAGTTACCACTAGGAGGAATTTCTAAAACTGTTCTTTGTTTTAGTAATTTGTGTGAAGTGCCACAGGCAACAATTTCTGACTTTCCATCATTTTAGTAACAATGATGTTAGGACTTGTGTAACTAAGACTTAAACCTAACTAACTAAAACCTGTCAAATAAACATGCTGATATGTAGATTTTAATTGTTCATAAATTAAAAGGTTGCAGTATATCCTCTGACATTCAAACCTGCAGTTCCAGTAGTATACCACACTGTTTACAAACTGTCAACAGACTGCTATGCTGTAAGCCCTGCCATTGATCACTCTGTTTTTTAGGCTGTAATCCTTCTTAATGCCAAGTTTCTTATATAGCTGAAGCATCAGAAAACGTTTCTTGGATGCCTCCGACGTTTTTCTAAACATAAGCTCTACCATAGTTGCTGTAGCCTACTCCATCTCCGTTGCTGTTTTTGTTCCACTCTTTAGCTCAGGCAAACCAGTCATTGCTGGGTGACGTGAAACGCACTAATTCTGGTGCACCATTGCAGAAATGTTACTACAGTCACCTTATTTAAAATGGCATGCGAAATGCAAACAGATTTAACTGCATCTGATAGGCTCAATTAGCATTGTGTGAACTTGTTTTACAAGGGCAACTGACATATGTAAAACTCCTGCACTACAGCTGAATGGGGACGGTTTAAAAGAATCAAAAAAACATTTTCATCATAACAAGCAATTAATATTCAGCCCTTTAAAATTCCCATTGGTCAAAGCATGGTTAAACTGTCACTGTCATTGCAGATATCCTCACATCCCACTGAAGGAGAGAGTGAAGATAGCTCAAAACTGGTTCAATGGGGTCTGCAAAAGGGCAAGTCCTCTCAAATGGAAAACCAAGTTAGTGAGTCATTTACCTATACTCTGTTAAAAGGCTGTAACATCACAGCTTCATAAATTTGCTTCATATAACCTAAGCAATATGCAGTGTAAGACAAGAAATGGAATATGTAATAAATGAGTATTCAGTTTTTCTACACTGTATGCAGTAGAAAAATATGTGCTGTCTTGCACAGTAGGGCAAACCATGCGGGTCAGTTCCCTCTAGTTCTAGTTTTCATATTAAGTAAGGCCTAATTAAACCAGTCCATATTCTAAATCCTTTGGCCCCTTTCGGACATTCAGTCCTTTCTGTTAATCTGATGGCGTGTGAGCATGTAGGCTTCCTTTCTTAAGTCCATTTTAGACATGGGATACGAAACATTGCTGGCTTCATCATACTGGCATTCTGAGGTGCAGTGAAAGCTCATCTGGTAGAACCTAAAGCCATGTGCAATAGCTAAAGTCGTTCCCACAGTGGCCTAGGTTGCATTCCACTCCAAGGCCACTTGCTGCATGTCATCCCTTCTCTTTTACCCTTTTCAAACATGCACTCTGTTCCATTAATCTGACAGTAACTAAACAGGTTGACTGCATGTGTGAATGTGCACCCTGGTTGCTTATCCATAATGTTACTAGGTCGGACCTTATTAACACATTCAACAAGGCACAAATGAGAATTGAGCTGTCGCAAGATTTAAGGAAGGATTTTTCCACATTTCAGCAACAACATTAGGCCGAAAACATCACAGAGACATTTAAAACACTGTTTCTGTGCCAAAATCACAAAACACCTTTTTCACACACTTTCTACAATCTCTATTAGGCAATGAAATGAAATGTCTATAATAATAAAATGTTATATGGTGATGAAACCAGAGTCTAAGAGCTGAAAGAATACTGATACTCACCAATAATTAATGTATTCTGAGTTTTTCCTCACAACACGTTAAGAGGAGCTGAAGTTTGTTTCTTCCAGCTGTTTGGAACTATTGGCTCTGAGTTTATTTCATACCTGCAGCATCAGACATCATTATAAATGGTGAATCTGTGTGGTAAATATGTCTTGACCAATCCTGTCTCCATGTCAATGATAATCTGTAATTATAAGTAATTAATGAACTTACTGCTGAGTTCCTGTGAGGGAGCTGTAGGCATCCCCTCATTAAGAAGGTGTAGGGTTAGGGTTAGGTGTTAGGATTAGGTGTGGTCTGAGTCAAACAAAACCCAAATCCACTCAGATACTAGTTAATTTAAATTAATCAAGTTCAGTCTGTTTAATGTTTGATTTTTAGTGTGTTGATCTGCTGAAGATGGTTACTATTTAGTTGACTGACACATTAGTTAAATATATTTGCATATATTTGTGACTAGTTGTTTTGGTGACCATGTTTTCTTGTTTCTAATTACTCTCTTTCTTGATTAGTTTGAGGGTGGAGTGAGTGCCATATGCTCTTAGGTCAAAATTGTGTACAGGTAACCTTAAATCAATGTACATATTGCATATATTTCTTGTAGTGTTTATTGCAGATACTCCTCCTTCCTGTGTGGTAAGGGCAAAGAAAGATGCCTTTATATGCTGGGTGGATTTCAGTGCTTTTTGTAGTTGGGGGAGCTTGTATCATTCCACACAAGTATGCCTGTTTAAAGTCTGACAATCCAGTAGAAGACAAAGCTTTGCTGAAATTTGGATGCTGTTCTTCTTTCTGCTGATGGTATGTCTCAGTTGCTGCTGCCAGCTTCACATAAGTAAGGCATACTACACTTCCACATGCTTAAATATGCACAACTCTTGTCTCACTTTGGAGAGGCTCATAGTGAATAGGGTAATTTTTGAACAGTTTGATAAGCATGCCATTACTATAGATTTAGTTTAGTATATTCGTGCACTAGCATTATTATATGTTACATGTACAGTACTTTTCAATCTTGTGTGTACTACAAATATCACACAGACTGTAACGCTCTCCACCACTGTGTTGGGAATTTCTAAAGCTGTGATGAACAATAACATAGACAAGACCTATGTCTAAATGACAGAATATCGTCATTAATCATGAAGCCAGCAATGTCATGTATCTGAAGTCTGAACAGACAAATAGATTTCTATCTTCCTATCAAACGCCAGGGAAAAAAATCAAATAAGTGTATTTCCCAAAATTTGAACTACTCCTTTAAAAATTATAGCATATTCTTCTTTAAGCTTCATATTTTACTGGAATTTGTCATGTTGACTTTATTTATATTAATTCTACTGTAATCATTTTTTAATCACTTACATATCATCATGTATCTTTTTATCAGACTGTTGCCGTGGTTGCAGCTGGATGGGGACATACTGTTTCTGTCTCAGGCTGCTAATATTGGAGCATACCATCTGCATCAAGGCTCTAGGAGGCTCCTGCGTAGCCCATTTGAAATCTACTCTGGCCATAAGGGTGATGTCTGTCGCTTTGCCCTCACAGACTCTAACCTGATCAGTGGTGGAAGGTAACTCACACACTATTTTTTCTTTATTTGACATGCAATAATGATTATGTAACAGTTGTAAGTAATAACACAGTAATTAGTATCTTAGCATTAAGAAATGTTATGTGACTCTGTTACAATCCTTTTTGACCTACAGAGATTTTAATGTGCATTTAAGAATTTATATTTGCATTTTCTCTGTTTTAATGCTTTTGCAGACACCTGTCAGTTCCAAAAAAACATAAAAAATCTTGTGACCTATGTCAAGAATTGTGCAGGAGCAAAAGCTCTGGGTAATTAGTTTAAGCAGCCTAAAGCAGGGATATGCTTTGAGCAAATGTTGGCAAACATCTTTGTTGCTGTTCAGAATAGCCATACTGAAAGGGAGGGTTGACCACCTAGGCGGGGCAAGACATCTATTCTCCAAGCAATTCATGATGTACTCAGCTGTTCACACGGAAAAAAATGTTTAAAAACTCTGGAACAGGCTAGTATGTGGACAATGAATTTGATTATTTTGGCAGATTTTTAGAGAACTGTACTGCATTAGTCTCAACCTATGTGACGGTGGGTTCCAGCAAATCATAAAGTTTTAATACATGAAATATCCTCCATCGTACAAAAGGTTTGTAAATAGTTCTACATCATACATTAATAATTTGTTTTTATTATATACAACAATTAGCCACAACATTAACTGTTAAAGTGAATAACATTCATTAACTCATTACACTGGTGACTGTCAATAGGTAGGATATATTAGGCAGCCAGTGACTAGTCAATTCTTGAGTTGATGTGAGGAAGCAGGAAAAACAGACAAGTGTAAAGATCCGAATGACTTTAACAAGGACTAAATTGTAATGGCCAGATGACTAGATGAGAGCATGCTTCCTCATCAGGATGTGCCCTGCCACATTGCAAAAAATGTTCAGATTTGAGGAACTTGACAAAAGTTACAAGGTGTAGACTTGGCCTCCAAATCAATCCAATTTCAACAACTTAAAGAATCAACTGTTAACATCTTGGTGCCTGAAACCAGGGATACCTTCAAAGGTCTGTGGAGTAAAGAGTAAAAGGGTATCTAAACAGTAAGGCTGGACCCGAATATCCGAATTGAATATTCAGGTTTTTTTCTGACCCAGAATTCCGAATGGTGTTTATAAATAAATATATATATATATATATATATATACAGTCAAGCCCGAAATTATTCATACCCCTGGCAAATTTTGACTTAATGTTACTTTTGTTCAACCAGCAAGTTTTTTCTTGATTGAAAATGACATCTTCTTCTCCCAGAAGATAATAAGATGACGTACAAGAGGCATAATTGTGGAAAAAAAATATTTCTCTGCTTTTATTTACATTTGAACAAAAAGTGACATGTCCAGAATTATTCATACCCTTCTCAGTAATCAATAGAAAAGCCTGTATTGGCTATTACAGCAATCAGATGTTTCCTATAATTGCTGACCAGCTTTTTGCATGTCTCCACTAGTATTTTTGCCCATTCATCTTCAGCGATGAGCTCCAACTCCTTCAGGTTGGAGGGTCTCCTTGCCATCACCCTGATCTTTAGCTCCCTTCACAGATTCTCAATTGGATTCAAGTCAGGACTCTGGCTGGGCCACTGCAAAACATTAATGTTTTTGTCCGCTAACCGTTTCTTCACCATTCTTGCTGTGTGTTTTGGGTCGTTGTCGTGCTGAAATGTCCACTGGTGCCCAAGGCCAAGTTTCTCTGCAGACTGCCTGATGTTGTTGTTGAGAATCTTGATGTATTGCTCTTTTTTCATGTTGCTGTTTACTGTGATGAGGTTCTCTGGTCCATTGGCTGAAAAACACCCCCAAAGCATTAGGTTACCACTGTCACGTTTGACAGTAGGGATGGTGTTCGTAGGGTTGAAGGCTTCCCCTTTTTTTATGCCAAATGAAGGATACATCATTGTGGTTAAACAATTCGATTTTTGTTTCATCTGACCACAAAACAGAAGACCAGAAGTCATCTTCTTTGTCCAGATTAGCTTTTGCAAAGGCCAAGCGGGCTTTTATGTGCCTTATCTGGAGAAGTGGCGTCCTCCTTGCTCTGCGTCCATGGAACTCAGCAGGAACCTTGAGACGTTGCTACTAGCAGAGCCCAGATTCACCAGGATGGCCTTGGTGGTGATCCTTGGATTCTTTTTCACCTCTTTGACTATCCTCCTTGCCAGCACAGGTGTCACTTTTGGCTTCCGACCACGTCCTCTGAGATTTTCCACAGTGCGGAACGTCTTGTATTTTTTAATAATACTTTGCACTGTAGCCACTAGAACTTGAAAACATTTAAATATGGCCTTATAGCCCTTTCCTGACCTGTGAGCAGCCACAGTGCTCAGCCACAGGTCCTCACTGAGCTCCTTTGTCTTCACCATGACTGTCCATAAACCAACTGCAGAGAGCTGCTGTTTGTCACCTGTTCAGTTGATTAAAACAGGTGTTTCCAATGAATCAGGGTAATTGGGATGCTTTAGAACAGCTTGGACTATTTGGAATGGTATAGAACTTTGGGTTTTCCCATGGATTGTGACAATTTGCAAAGGGTATGAATAATTCTGGACATGCCACTTTTTGTTCAAATGTAAATAAAAGCTGAGAAACATTTTTTTCCACAGTGATGCCTCTTGTACATCGTCCTATTATCTTCTGGGAGATGCCTGTGCCATTTCCAATCAAGAAAAAACTTGCTGGTGAAATAAAAGTAACATTAAGTCAAAATTTGCCAGGGGTATGAATAATTTCAGGCTTGACTGTATATATATATATATATATATATATATATATATTTTTTTTTTTTTTTTTTTTTTTTTCCAAATATTTGCCAAATATTTGACCCGAATATCCAAAGCACAGATTGCTATTCGGACCAGCGCTACTAAACAGTATTAGACAGGTGGTTTTATTGTTGTAAATGATAAGTGTAGTTCACTAACAAGACAATGTTTGGTCTTGGAAAAAGTCAGACAGAAAGGCATCAACTCATAATGATGAACTACAAAATAACTGGTAAATGTTTTTTTTTGTTTTTTTAATTGAAGGCTTTTATCTGTTCAATATATTGGCCAGATATGTTATTAGGCAAAAAAGTTTGAAAATTAATTCCCTTTGTCTTTGCCAGTGATGGCAAGATCCTGGTCCACAGCAGGAGAAATCATGTATTCCTGGAGTTATCAGGTCATAACCAGGAGGTCAACTGCCTGGACTCTAAAGATGGACTCATTATCAGTGGATCCAGAGACCGAACAGTCAGGGTCAGAACATTTCTACATTTATGATTTATTATTGTTATGCACTGTGCCATGGTGTTTACAGTCCATGTTTCACAAATAATAAGGCTGAACCTAATGTGTTTGAAAAATATATTCTTTACTACAAGAAAATGCTAGATTTCACTTCATTCATCACAAATTTTATTGATGCTTCGAATGCATATTGACTGTATAAAAAATATAATGTCACAATATAAATATTCTTTCTTTTGTACTTTTGTTTCTCTAGATTTGGACTTTGACTTCCAGCTCCCCCAGAGATACAATTCCCATGTATGACAGAGTGTGGTCTGTTGCTATTAGTCCCACATTGAGGTAAGGATTTGCTCAGAATCATTCACAAGCATTTTGTTAACTGTTGCCACAAAGAGGTTGACGAATATGGTTGTGATGGATCACTAAATCAAATGGAATATTGTTAATGGAGGTGCTACTGATATGGTTAGAATAGACTACCAACACTAAGAAATAGCACCATGTCAAATTAAACTTCAACTCAATACAGATCACATTGGTTTACATATCCAGATGGTGATTATCAAACTAATGTCAGCCTGATGTTACCTCAGCGGCAGATGCTCAATCAGATTATCCCAAGAGTCTGAATGCTGGGTCAATGCATTGGGCACTTTGTCATGTTCCTCGTGTTGCTCCTGAGCGATTTCTGCAGTATAGCTGGGCACGTTGTCCTGCTGCTACCTTCTGAGAGTATTATTGCTATGTGGAGGCAAGTTTGGTCTGCAACAATGCTTAGGTTGGTGGAACAGGTCAAATTATCCTCAACATGAATGCCAAGACCCAAGGTATACAGGGCACCCATGCTCTTTTTCGGAAGGTATTATAACTTTCTCAGCCTTTAGTGTGGTGAAGTCCACTACTGGCTATTCCAGCAGGTACCCTATATTTGACTGCTGTAATCCATCCATCCATCCATCCATCCATCCATTCATTCATTCATTCATTCATTTATTTTCTTCTGCTTATCTGGGGTTGGGTAGCGGAGCTCATTTCAACCGCGATTTGTACCCGGGATCTTGTTCTTTCGGTCACTACCCAGAGCTCATGACCATAGGTGAGGGTTGGAATGGGGATGGACTGGTAAATCAAGAGCTTTGCTTTGCTGCTCACCTCTTCACCACGACGGTCCGGACCTAACTTACTGCTGATACTGCACCAAGTCGCATGTCCATCTCACACTCCATTTTCCTGTCTCTTGTGAATGTGATCCCGAGATACTTAAACTCCTTCACTTGGGGAAGCAACTCCCCCCCAACCCGGAAGGAGCACTCCACCGGTTTCCAGCAGAGAACCATGGCCTCGGACTTGGAGGTGCTGATCCGCATTCCTGCTGCTTCACACTTGGCTGCAAACCGCTCCATTGCGTGCGGAAGGTCACGATCTGATGAAGCCAACAATACCACATTATCTGCAGAAGGCAGAGACGCGATACTGAGGTCCCCAAACCGGACACCCTCCTCTCCCCAGGTGCTCCTTGAGATCCTGTCCATGAAGACCATAAACGGGATCGGAGACAAAGGGCAGCCCTGGCGGAGTCCAACACCCACTGGAAACATGTCTGAGTTTGTGCCAAGAATGCAGACACAGCTCTCACTTTGGTTGTACAGAGACTGAATGGCTCGGAGCAACAAGCCGGTACCCCATACTCCCGCAGTACCCCCCACAGAGCCCCTCGGGGGACACAGTCGTAGGCCTTCTCCAGATCCACAAAACACATGTGGACTGGCAGGTCAAACTCGCATACTCCCATCAGCAGCTCTGCTGGTCCACTGTCCTACAACCGGGACAGAATCCCCATTGCTCCTCCTGAACCCGAGGTTCAACAATAGATTGGAGCCTCCCTTCTAGCACCCTAGAATAAACTTTCCCGAGGAGGCTGAGAAGTGTGATACCCTGATAGTTGGCACACAACTATCAGGGTATCTCTGGTCCCCCTTTTTTGAAAATGGGAACCACCACCCTGGTCTGCCACTCTACAGGCACCTTACCCGATGCCCACGCGACATTGAATAAGTAATTTTAATGACTCTTTTTGAGCTTTTATTTATTCTGTCTTATCTATTATGTACAGCACTTTGGTCGACTGTAGTTGTTTTTTAAATTGCTTAACAAATAAAGCTGGATTGGATTGGATTGAACTGAAGAGACATGTCAGCCAAGACAGTCCAAAAATGTCCACAGCCTTCAGCACCTTAGGGCGAATTTTTTTATTTTATTTAACCTTTATTTAATCCCATTAGTCCCATTGACATTGCAGATCTCTTTTTCAAGGGAACCCTGGCCAAGACGGCAGCAGCACCAAGTTGCAATTACATACAGTGAACATTAAGAACATGTACATTATAAAACTTACAGTAACAACTCACAGAAAAATGTAAAAAAATCATAATTGGCTAAGAAGGAAAGTAGTTACAGACTCCAATGGAATCTGCCTCCATACCCTTTACCACATTTTTAAAATCCCTAATTGGGATCAGCTTTTAAAGCTGTAGTTCAGCCTGCAGGGGCGGAGAACATAAAGGCCTGTTGGCCAAGTTCAGTGTGAACCTTAGGGACAGTAAATAAAAGGATGTCATTTGAGCACAGACAATAATTACTGCTTCTAAATGAAATGTACCCACAAAGGCAGGAAGGGAGCAGACCAAGGATGGATTTATAAATAAAAGTATACCAATGTGTGAGTCTGCGCTTGGTCAGGGAGGGCCACTGAACTCTGGCATATAGGGTGCAATGGTGAGTAAGAGCTTTGCAGCCTATGATAAAATTCAAAGAACCATGGTACACAGTGTCCAGGCAATGCAAGCATTGAGCAGGGGCATGCATATACAGCAGATCACCATAATCAAGCAGAGGGAGGAACGTAGCCTCAACCAGTTTTTTCCTGGCAGCATAGAAAAACAAGATTTATTTCTAAAATAGAAACCTAGTTTAAGCTTTAGCTTCTTTACTAGGGTTTCAGCATGAGGTCTAAAAGTTAAATGTTCATCAATTAAAATACCAAGATATTTGTATTGTGTCACAAGTTCAATCTGACTGCCCTGCAGAGTTTTAATGATATGAAGAGAATCTACTCTCTTCCTTGTGTTAGAAAAAAGCAACATCTTAGTTTTTGAGGCATTCAGCATAAGTTTTAAACCAAGCAGGCATAGCTGTACAGTATCAAAAGCAGCCTGCAAATATTCAAGAGCCTGAATAAGGTTAGCACCACAGCAGTAAAGGACAGTATCGTCAGCATAAAGATGAAGCTGTGTGTGTGGAATGTTATGACCCAGGTTAATAACATAAATAGCAAATAAAAGTGGACCCAGGACAAAGCCCTGGGGGACCTCTGATGTGACCTGTAATGCACTGGAGAGATTATTGTCATATAGCACATTAAGTTCTCTCAGAGATGTAATTTTCAAACCAACCAACAGCTCGCTCAGACAACCCTACACTGAGCAGCTGTTGCTTCAGGATGTGGTGGTCAACAGTGCCAAAGGCCTTTGAAAGATCGGTGAAAAGAGCAGCACAAAATTTCTTATTGTCCGATACTGCTTCTGTTGTCTTCATCAGAAAGTCATCCGACGTTTGGTGACGTGTCCTTTTTATCACGTGACCGGTTTGACAGATCTGTCAGAATCTGTCAAACCGGCCACGCCCCCCGCCATCTGGTGGTCCCTGGAGGATGGAGTCCCAGGTGTGCGAGAGCATGTAGGACCCCCTTGTCCCGGTTCATAGTGCTGCTCACCCGCTTCCTAATCTCAATGGCTTCTTTGATCCATCGTTTCTGTTTATTGGTCTCCGTGGTTGCGATCCTCGCCCTGTCCCAGTCCATGATATGGTTGTTTCTTTTGCAGTGGTCGGTTATGGCTGATTTCTTATTTTCCTGTTCGGCTTTTTCTTTTTGCGATCTAGTAAGAGGTCCAGAAGTTTCCTTTTTGCATTCTGTTTGATGTTCCTTTTGTCGTGTGT
Organism: Dascyllus trimaculatus; assembly: GCA_024666655.1. Classification (NCBI taxonomy): domain Eukaryota; kingdom Metazoa; phylum Chordata; class Actinopteri; family Pomacentridae; genus Dascyllus; species Dascyllus trimaculatus. The sequence goes on along the minus strand of CM045464.1, from coordinate 33,640,402 downwards.
GGAATGGTCTGCCTGTTTCGCCTATGTATGTTTGTTTGCATGATTTGCACGGTATTTCGTATATGATGTTGCACTTATTGTCTGGTTCTATTTTGTCTTTTGGGTGGACTAATAGTTGCCGGAGTTTGATGTATGGTTTGACTGCTGTGTTGATGTTATGTTTTTTCATTATGCGTTTTATTGGCTCTGTTATCCCACGGATATATGGGATGGTGATTATGTCCTTATTTTTATTGTCCGATTTTTGTGTTTGTTTTGTTTTTTCCTTTTGTTTGTTTATTTTGCTTTTGACTTGTTGTTTTCCTTTGTTTATGGCCCATGTTGGATACTGGCAGTGTATGAGTGCGTTTTTGATGTGTTTCTCCTCCTCCTGTCTGTCTTTATCGTCTGTGATGATACTGGTCCGTTCGTAAAGTGTTCTAACGACTGAAAGTTTGTGTGCTGTGGGATGTTCTGATGTCCAGAGGAGGTACTGGTCTGTGTGTGTGGGTTTCCTGTATACTGTTATTTTTATGCTGCCGTCTTCTCTGTGGTGTATATTTATGTCCAAAAATGAGATGGTCCGGTTTATTTCTTCCTCGTGTGTGAATCGTATGTTGCCCGTGTCGTCCATGTTGTTCAGGTGGTCAGTGAGTTCTTGTGTATGTCCAGATTTTATCATTTCCAGGATGTCATCTACGTATCTTTTCCAGAGTGTGGGTCCACAGTGTGTGGGTGCTGTATGAATGACTTTCATTTCCAGGTCCTCCATGAAAAAGTTGCTCATTATTGCGAATAGTGGATCTCCCATTGCAAAACCTTGTTTTTGACGGTAAATTATTCCTTTGAACTGAAAATAGGTGGATGTGGCAACGAACCGGAGTAGTGTGATGATATCATTTATTGTGAGGTTTGTGCGTTTTTTCAATGTCCTGTCCTTCATGAGTCGTTCCTGTACAATGTGTAATGTGACCTCAACGGGGGTTTTTGTGAATAATGAAACTACGTCGTGTGAAATGAAAATCTCGTCTTTTTGTACTGTGATATTGTTGAGTTCTTGTGCCAGTTGTTTTGAGTTTTTGCAGTGATGTGCCAAGGAGGGGTTTGATGATTTCAACTAAAGCTTTTGAGAGGTTGTATGTGACTGATCCGATGCTGTCTACTATGGGGCGTAGTGGTGTGCCTTTTTTGTGTATTTTTGGAGTTCCATATATCCGGGGGGTAACGTTGGCTGTGGGTATGAGGTGGTTGTATGCTTCCGGTGTTATCTTATCAGATTCTAGTAATGGTTTTAACAGATTTTTCAGTGTCCTTTTCTTTTGTTCTGTGGGATCTTTTTGGAGTGTTTCATATGTGTTCTTGTCCTCTAACATGTCTGTGAGCTGTTTTTCAGCTCATGTGTCATGTGTCCGTGTCCATGATGACTGTGGTACGTCCTTTGTCGGCCGGTAGGATGGTGATGCTGTTGTCTTGTCTGAGCAATTTTATTGCTTTTGCTTCCTGCTTTGTGATGTTGCTGTGTGTGAGTTTTGCTGATTTTGAAATTCCTGCTATTGCTTTCCGGAGTTCTGATTTGTGTCCCTGGTCCTGTAATTTTTGGCATGCTAGTTCTGTGGCTAATATGAATTCTTCGTGTGGTATTGTGGTGTGTGTGATGGCGAAATTGAGACCTCTGCTTAAAACGGTTTGTTCTGGTTCTGTGAGGGTACGTTGAGATATGTTCCGTACCCATTTTTATCGAATTTTGTGTGTGTGTTTATTTACGTTTTTTCTTTCTCTTAGTTTGTCCAATTTTCTAATGTGGCGATTTTTCGTTGTAATGAATTCTTCTTCGTGTGCGTGTTTTAAGTGCAAACTTATCTGTTCTTGTATGTCTGGCTCCAAAGCGAGGTGTCGTTTGAGTATGTTTGACTCTTCTTGTATTAGTGTGTTGATTTTTTCCAGTTTGTCTGTGGTCGTCCTTATCCTCTCTTTGACGAGGGCCTTCTTTGTTCTGTTGATGATGTTTTCAGTGTTCTTGGTAGGGATGGGGTTCCTGATGTTGAGGTTTGTGGGTGTTATTTCCTCGTCTCTGCACCGGAGATTGAAAATAAGGTGGTTCCTGTAGCGAGCTCGCTTCTTTTCCAGTTTTTCCAAACGGCGGAAACTTTTGACACATTCTTGGTCCGTTCTTCCTCTTAATAGTTGGATTAGGTTCATTTTTGTCGTTTGTTATATATAGTAGCGTTACTTCTTTTATCCGACAACTCAGTAGAGAAAAGATGTATTACCTTGTTGACATGTTTCGACCGCTTCTGCTGTCTTCATCAGAACGTCATCCGACGTTTGGTGATGTGTCCTTTTTATCACGTGATAAAAAGGACACATGGATGATGTCGGATGATGTGTCCTTTTTATCACGTGATAAAAAGGACACATCATCCGACGTTTGGTGACGTGTCCTTTTTATCACGTGATAAAAAGGACACGTCACCAAACGTCGGATGACTTTCTGATGAAGACAGCAGAAGCGGTCGAAACATGTCAACAAGGTAATACATCTTTTCTCTACTGAGTTGTCGGATAAAAGAACTAACGCTACTATATACAACAAACGACAAAAATTAACCTAATCCAACTAGCCTTCAAAGATGCCATGATGGTACTATGTTGTTTTCTGAAACCAGACTGGTACAGGGAGAGAATGTTATTAGCACTCAGGAAGTCCTTCAACTCATCCACATCTGGTGCTTTGCCACTGAGGAGCTTCTTAACAACCTCAGCAACCTCTTCCACAGATATGGATGAAGATTCCCCCAAGTCTTCAGGCTCTGCCTCCTCCACAGAGGATGTGTTTTAGGGATTCAAAAGTTCCTCAAATTGCTCTTTCCACCACCTCACAATGTCCCCAGTACAGGTCAGCAGTTCTCCCCCTGACTGTACACAGTCTGGGCAAAGCCCTGCCTCCCCTTCCTGAGGTGTCAAACAGTTTGCCAGAACCCTTTCGAGGCCGACCTAAAGTCCTTCTCCATAGAGAAGTTTTAGCTTCAGCAACTGCCACAGGTGCAGCCCTTTTGGCCAACCGGTACCTGTCAGCTGCTTCAGGAGACCCCCAAGCCAACCAGGCCCGAAAAGCCTCCTTCTTCAGCCTGACGGCTTCCCTCACCACTGGTGTCCACCAGCGGATTTTTGAGTTGCCACCTCGACAGGCACCAGTGACCTTCTGGCCACAGCTCCTAAGAGCCGCTTCTGCAATAGAGGCTTTGAACAAGGCCAACTCCAATTCCATGTCCCCAACCTCCCCCGGGATGCATGAGAAACTCTTCCGGAGGTGGGAGTTGAAAACCCCATGGATAGGGTCCTTTGCCAAACGTTCCAAGCTCACCCTCACGACACGCTTGGGTTTACCAGGTCTGTCTGGCAGCATTCCCCACCATGGGATCCAACTCACTACCAGCTCAGGTTCCTTCTCCACCAGTGAGATGACATTCCACATCCAGGGGGCAGTGCGCCCAGGCACCCGCTCCTGCGCCCAGGCGCCTGCTCCTGCCTACTGCCCAGTGGGCAGTTGCACCTTAAACAAATGTTGTAGTCAGTTTATTTCAGTATTACCTATATTTGAGTTTGGTATCAAAATTGTCTTCCTTAAATGCATGTGGAAATTGGACTACAAGAGTAAATGTTGTAGTCAATCCAACATAGTTCATTTTTAAAAGAAAATTTCAGCATTATCAGAATTAATAATTTTTTTGAAATTTGTTGTACAGCTAAAACTACTGTATGACAAGGTACTGCACTACTGTTGTTCTGCTGTAGTTTAGTGTAATGTTTGTTACTTAGTCTCTTGTAATGAATACCTGCATTCCAAAACTGGCCTTGTGGTCCCTCAGTTCTAAGCTTTATTCAACATAGATTTAAATATTTTTTTCAGAACTGTATTTTGATTTCATTGTTAATTTTCCTTTGTATTGTATTTGTCCTAAGTAGTAAACATTAGGACTATCCTTGCTAGTACGAAAACATTTCTCCCGGAATCTCAATACAACCTCTAAGTTGTGTCATATAATTTGTGGAGTATAGACACATAGAACCAGTCTTTGCTCCACTTTTCCCTCTGTGAGGCAAAAGGCCTTGTTTCTATTGGCCGCACATTCCTACGTCATAGCACGCAGGGGTCAAAGTTCAACAAATTCAAACTTTGACTGCGGGGAGCCTGTGGTCTCTCAGACTTGCGCACTGTGTTTGCGCTTTGCTCAGAGCAGCGACATGCTGTTGTTGTGCAGCGCAAGAAATTGAAATTAATGGGTTTCAGAGCGAGGCGGCACTGGTGCTGCGTCCGTGTATATCTGCGCCATATCATGCATGTATAGTACAGTATATAGTGGATTAAATAAAGCCTCACGGCAGAGAATTTTCCCTCAAGACATTTTAGTAATTGAAGTACTCAAATTCAATACAACACAGCAGTGCTCACTCGGGGGCTTGTGAATATCCTCACATTTGCCCAGCATCTCTCACTCTGGGCAACTCCAAAAAGGGAGAGAGTCCAGTACTCTCTAAAAGTTTGGTTCTAAAGCCCATGATATGCTTATGGGGAAGCCCAACTACATTCAGTTGCTACCATTTCACATCCTTCACTTGCTTCACATTCTTCCCTAGACGAGGTGTTGGGCCTTTTTTTTGGCCTCATAAAAGTGGTTCTAATATCTGGTCAACAGTATTTAAAAGTTTTCAGTGATCATAAAACCTTGTCAAACATCAAAAGTATGTGTTAGTATGTATACTTGCTCATCTGCAATCTTTTGAGCTTACAGATTCAGTATTCGATGTATATTATTATGTCCAAAGCAGGCAAATGACCTAAATAATATGTGACTTTGTAACGCACTTGATTTAGAAGCACCTTTGATTTCTCAGCCATGTTTACACCTAGACACTTAATAACGTACACTGAGAAACACTCAATGACGCCATTGGTAACATGCAGGCAGACAGCTGCAGAGCACTGTAACAGTATCTACTTCATCACCTGCTAGATCAGCAGAGAGGCAGGCCATTGTCCATCTGGCTGCAGAATGGGAACATCACAGGTCTGGATGGTTTCCAATCTCTCTAAATAATTACCTACTCTGTATACAGCCTTAGGATTAATTAAAACGAAGTTGAGTAGTTAATATTAGCTCCTGTGGTTTCCATATAACAGGACTTAGCCTTTGTTGAATTGTTTTATTTTTTTCCTTTTTAATGCAACTAGTAAGATTATAACCTGTTAAGGACAATGGTCTCAGCAGACATTCTGTTGGGCTTGTCTAACTTGAGAATCAGGTTACAGTCTTAGGCTACTTTCAGTCAGCAGGCTAAAGTGACCCAAATCCGATTTTTTTGTCCTTATGCGACCTGTATCTGATCTTTTCATGACAATCTGAACAACACAGATCCGATTTTTTCAAATGCGACCCAGGCCACTTGGATATGTGATCCTAAATCCAATAGGTATCTGATCTTTTGTCATGTGATTTCTGTCTGAACGGCCAGGTCACATTTATCCGACCTACACATCACTGATACATGACAAACATCTCTATTCTGCGTTCAAGTAGGCGGGTGTAGGAACAAAAACAATGATCATGGTGGACAATAATGTGGAGTCCAGTCAATGGAGGGAAAGTGAGGTTTCGGAGTTAATTAATATTTGGTGGAACAGCTCTATTCAGGCCAAGCTCAAGGGGTCTTATCAGAACTGGGCAGCAACATACGCTTCAACGTTACCATCTATGTTTACTTTTGCAAACACTGAACACGCATGCTGCGTGTGACGTCGTTGTGTCCTCTTCTGCGCATGCGGAACACTTTTGGGTCATATGAAGTCCACACAGGAGATCACATACAAGTCGCATTTGATTGGAAATGGGAATGAACTTCCAAAAAAAAACGGATTTCACAAAAAAATCTGAATTGAGCATTAAACCTTGCAGTCTGAACGTAGCCTTAGTTGTATCATTTTCTGCTTTTTACTTATACAACAAGTTAAAACTAGTGTCTTCTCACTTCTAGACCCTGTTTTAGAGACAAAGATAGATATATTCTCATGCAGTTAAGTGTTTAAAAGATTTGTGTCGGGTCTAATTTTGCAGCAAGTATGTTTCATCTTGATCCTCACAAACCTAAGATTTGGCAAATCTGCACTTTATCTCGATTACTTTTTGATGGACTTTTAACAACAGATGTTACATTGACCAATGTTTTTTAACAACTAAAGTGAATATTTTTTTTAAAAGAGTTTCTTTCCTTAAACCTGCTTTCAACATAAATCTGGAAAAGACAAAGAAAAAAAAAACAATTTTTTAAAACATTGGCAGTCCTTTTCCTGGAATTATTCCTTCCTATGTTCTAAGCCCCTCCCACCAGAGCAGCATGTACTTCAAACACACAGAGATAGTCAGGCTGAAGTCAACATTAAATTGTGGTTTCACGTGTAATTCAAGTGCCACTAACCCAACTGAAAGCTCTCTGGCTAACCTTTAGCAGTACCAGATCCTGAATTTATACTATCACACCTGCTCTGCGTGAGGGTAAGAGACCACTCTATGCTGAGTGGTTAGCATGGAATTTTTGGTGAATGATGCCAAAAACGAATTCCAAACTATTGATTAGTTAAGAATGCCCTTTGGAGTATACTTCTAAACAAGCAAATGAAGAAGCTTCAAACATGTTGTGAAAGAGTTATATTTTAACACAAACAATGTTATTTTCCTAAACCTAACCAAACAGCTAGTAAAACAAAACTTGTCTCTAAGAGGGTCTTTAAGTTTAGGGAACATTTGTGGTCATGGTAAATAAGATATGGTTACGATATGATTAGTATTGGGGCAACTAAAATACTTGTTCCTAAAATTTATATGACTGTGTAATTAATAAAAATATTGTATACAGTGAACCCTCGTCTATCGCGGGGGTTAGGTTCCAGAACACCTCCGCAATAGACGAAATCCGCGAAGTAGCGACCTTATATTTAATTTATTATTTATGTACATTTCAGCGCTTCATAAACCCTCCCCACACTGTTACTTACCTTTCCCACACTCTTATAAACACTGGCTTCCGTCACCGCCGATCAGTCAGCGACCGACTAACTCAAGCGGAAGCGGCCGTAGCTGCGTTTTCCATACGTGCGTCTACTCATCTGCTGTACGCTACGTATTTTATATACAATTTAAAAATCCGCGATACAGTGAGACCGCGAAAAGTGAACCGCGTTATGGCAAGGGACTACTGTTTATCTATTCTCTCTGGCTTTCTTTCGAAAATCCTTTCTATTGGAATTAACTCTAAGTCTGTATTACATTCTTAAAAAACAATCTTAGTCCAGTTTTAGCTTGGTACTAAGGCCCTGTAAAAAATGGAGGGCCATATAATGTCTTCATTTTTAGCCTAGAATTGTAGCTCCTTCAGACAAGCTAGTAAGAAATCCACTATATCCACATAGATATATGGTGGCCTAGTCTGTCTGGTCCTGGTCTCAAAGTTTCCCTCAGACCTGAGAGGAACAGACAGATTATCCACATCATTAATTCTCCAATTTGCTGGCTGAAATAGCAGACTGTGTTTCAGCCCACTGCCCCCTCATAATGGAAGCCTGCTCCCTACCTCTCGCTGACCAGCCGCCTGGGTAATTAAAACTCTTTGGGAAACCAGGTGTCAACTCACTGATAAACCTATTAAACTCACTTTGGCCCTGCACACCAAGTAACTTATGCCTCCTGCTGGTTCCTGAAAGTAAAATGGACTTTTTTTCATCTCAGTTGTTTAACCATAAACCTAGCTAAAAGTCACGAAGCATACGAAAGTACAAACCATACTAAATCAAGCATTTGAAAAGGTGGCTGTGTAACCAGAGGTTAAATCTCTGTCTAGTGGCTGAGACTTATGACTGAAAACAAAAGGGTAAACTTCTTCTCGTGTATTGGATACTTACTGTTTCACAATATGGTATTGTGCTCTGATATGATGCAGTGAGAGTAATTATGTGTGTTATATAATTAATCAATACTCAAAATACACTAATTGGAAATGTTCTTTAAATGTAATGACAATTTCATTAATTAAGTAAGGCTGGGTCATCTCAATTTGACTATGCAAGCCCTGTGTAGGCTTGATCTCACATGTGTGCATTAGCCCCAGTTGAATGCACATAGCTCGTTCAAGTTGAGGTCTGAGTTTTACTTATGGGATAATAAGTTGTTTGGTTCATAAGGATGATGTAGTTTGTCTGTGATATTCATAACAGTCATGGAACATGGAACAAACTTGGTAAACAACACACTTATCCTGCTTATACCATGGCCACTTGCTAACTCAGAGCCAAATACAGTATAATTATACTGTGTCTTATCTCACTTTCTGAAACATCACAAAATCAAGTTTTGGAATTAATTTACATTGTTAAGTAACGTCTAACTAATAGAAGGAATTCGTAAATACTTGACTTTGAAATATAGAAAGAGATTTTTTTTCCATAGATGTTAATCTATACAGGAATACATTCTGCTACAAGATATTATTAAAATTAAAGCTGCAAGCAGCGTCGAACGGGCCCTCGTTCCCCCCCACACCGCCGCTGTGGAGATGATAGGAATGTCTAAAGCACCCAATTCTGTTGGTCTCATCCTTCTCTGCACATGTACCAAATTTCATGTCTGAAGGACAAACCAGTGATTTTATATGAATTTTTAAAAATTCTAGGAGGCGCTCTGGAGCTGTTTGACTACGCCATAGTGTTGAGGGAAAGCCTGTCATTAAGCATATCAAGTTTCATTCACATCTTATCATGTACAATGAAGTTATGAGCATTTCACACTTCATGGTCACACGCTCAAAATGGCCGCCCTGCCACGCCCACACCGTGTGACGCAGCCACAAGATTTTAATCACTTTTCATCCTGGAGGGGTCTAGATGCCACACAGCCAATTTGGTGAAGATGGGACAAAAATCCTGGGAGGAGTTCGTTAAATTCCAATGACTCCACACGACCTTCTGCAGGGGGCACTGTGGAGCCATTTTGAATTTTGAGTGTGCAGATGTGTTGGACTTGGGTTACTATACATGTGTACCAAATTTCATGTTTGTAGGATAAAGCAGTGATTTTTCATGAGTAGTTGAATATTTGTAGGGGGAGCTGTGGAGCCGTTTGACCAAGGACATTCCTGAATTGTATATCAAACGTTAGTTTTTTGAGATTTGTGAGGATTCGAGTGGATTTGGTGATTTTACGTGGATCCCTTCACCTCCAAAACTCATTTTGTTCCATATGGCGAAATTGCTCAAAATGACCGCCATGCAACGCCCATACCGTGTGACGCAGCCACGAGATTTTAATAACTTTTCATTCTGGAGGGGTCTAGATGCCACACAGCGAATTTGGTGAAGATCGGATAAAAATCCTGGGAGGAGTTCGTGAAATTCCAATGTCTCCACACGACTTTGTCTAGGAGGCGCTATGGAGCCGATCGTAATTTCAAGTGTACAGATCTGTTTGTATCGGGATGTTGTGAATGTGTACCAAATTTCATGTGTGTACGATACAGTCGTGATTTTATATGAGTATTTCAATATTTGTAGGGCGCGCTGTGGAGCCGTTTGACCATGTCCTTTCCTGAATTGTATATCAAACATTAGTTTTTGAGATTTGTGAGGATTTGTGTGGATTTTGTGATTTTAGGTGGATCCCTTCACCTCCAAAGCTCATTTCGTTCAACATGGCGAAATTGCTCAAAATGGCCACCGTGCCACGCCCACACCGTGTGACGTATCCACGAGATTTTAATAACTTTTCATCCTGGATGTGCCATCTTCACCAAATTCCCTGTGTGGCATCAAGACCCCTCCAGGATGAAAAGTTATTAAAATATTGTGGCTGCGTCACACGGTGTGGGCGTGGCATGGCGGCCATTTTGAACAAAAAAGCTTAACGGCGCCCCCTGAACCACGTGGTGCGCAGGCATTGGAATTTAACGAACTCCTCCCAGGATTTTTGTTCCATCTTCACCAAATTGACTGTGTGGCATCTAGACCCCTCCAGGATGAAAAGTGATTAAAATCTTGTGGCTGCATTACACGGTGTGGGCGTGGCATGGCGGACATTTTGAACAGAAAAACTTAACGGCGCCCCGTGGAAAACGTGGTGCGCAGGCATTGGAATTTAACGAACTCCTCTCAGGATTTTTGTCCGATCTTCACCAAATACGGGGTGTGGCATCTAGACCCCTCCAGGATGAAAAGTTATTCAAATCTTGTGGCTGCGTCACACGGTGTGGGCGTGGCATGGCGGCCATTTTCAAGGAAAAAGCTAAACGGCACCCCCTGGAAAACGTGGCGCGCAGGCATTGGAATTTAACGAACTCCTCCCAGGATTTTTGTGCCATCTTCACCAAATTCCCTGTGTGGCATCAAGACCCCTCCAGGATGAAAAGTTATTAAAATCTTGAGGCTGCGTCACACGGTGTTGGCGTGGCATGGCGGCCATTTTGAACAAAAAAGCCTAACGGCGCCCCCTGAACCACGTGGTGCGCAGGCATTGGAATTTAACATACTCCTCCCAGGATTTTTATCCGATCTTCACCAAATTCGCTGTGTGGCATCTAGACGCCTCCAAGATGAATAGTTATTAAAATCTTGTGGCTACGTCACACAGTGTGGGCGGGGCATGGCCGCCATTTTTAACAAATTCGCCATGTGGAACGAAATGGGTTTTGGAGGTGAAGGGATCCACGTGAAATCACCAAATCCACACAAATCCTCATTAATCTCAAAAGCTAACGTTCAATATACAATTCAGGAATGGATGTGGTCAAACGGCTCCACAGCGCCCCCTACAAATATTTAAATACTCATATAAAATCACTGCTTAATCCTACAAACATGAAAATTGGTACATACATATAGTATCCCAAGACCAACAGATTTGCACAATCGAAATTCCAATCAGCTCTACGGCACCCCATAGAAAAGGTCCTGTGGAGAGTAGTGCGTTGAGAAGCGAGGGCCCGTCCGAAGCTGCTTGCAGCTTTAATTTACTCTTACCCCTGGCTGATCTCTCTTTATTTTTTGTTCAGGTTTTGTCACATTTTGTCTCCAGCCTGTCTCCTGCTCCTGTTCCTCAGACTAATAGTTTCACTGAGGCCAATGAGTTAGGTCCTCTATTTAAGTTCAAGTTTTTATTTTTACCCTTAGCAGATCAGGACTTCTAAATCATGCAAAAATGAGATTTGAAATGGCATGTGACAGCTGTCACAGTGGAGCTCTTTGTCCTTTTTTCTGCTGTTAGTAGTTACACAGTCTTTACTTAAAGTTTAATGCTGGTTTAGTAATGTAGAAGGGCAAGGCAAACAAACATTGATGTAAATACTATTTGCACTGTAGAAAGTAATACAAAGTAAGAAATATTTTGGCCAGTACAGATATAATTTGGTCTGTACACTGACATCAAAATAGTTTCTTTAAAAAACATTTAGAATCTCGATGACTCACTATCACTAATATTATTTTCTTAGATAGGAGTTACTCCAGAGCCACAGAAGACATTATTCACACATTCAAAAAAAAAAAAAAAAAAGAAGACATTATTCACAGACCGAATTATACTTAAATAATTGGTGGACTACACTTTTTCAAAGATAAAACACACAAGGTGCTTTGCACTTGTGCTCAATTTTTTATGTAAGCCCAGAAAATGATGGTCAAATGAAATTAACTCCTCAGTATTTGTTGAAATGGGTGCATTCTGCTTCTCACTGTTCTGTTTTCTAGCTTTGATGTCTGTCAGCTCTCCAGAAAAGCAGCATCATATCACTCTGCAAATTAGCTCCTTTTGTCTGTACAATGAATCTAGTGTATATGTAACGCTTCAGATGATACTGATTACATACAGTACATTATCAAACAGCTTGCGGGAAATGAATTTGTGTAAAGCTGATAATCTGCAGACTTACACTACCCCATCTGCCACACACATGTCATCCCACCTCTGTTTCCATCATTGTGTTTATGTTGTTCCACTGGATATCATCTCAAGGTCGGTTAGTGAGGATTATTGTGACTAAGATGAAATGCCAAGGCTAGGACAGCAACCCCATCTTTGCTCCCTGCTGCTTCAGGAAAGAGATTGATCCCATCGGTGGCTAAGACCTTAGATTTTTTGCCACGAGCATCTCATTTACAATGGCTTTGCAGGCAGGTAGGATGATTGTCTCTGCCACAGTGTGTGGCTTTTTACCCACGCCGACGGAGTCGGCTGTGTATAGGGCGGTCACGGCCGTCTGTCTGTCTGTCTGTCTGTCTGTGAGTGGGTGGCTATGTCCGCACCATAAGTTGTGAACAAATAGAGATAAGATAATCAAACTCAGCACAGATGTTCATCTTGTCCTACCCTGGTCACCCATTAATTTTGGGGTCTAAAGGCCAAGGTCGCAGGGCTAATTAGTGCAAAATCCCCTTATAATCTACTATATAAGCTTGCAATGATGAACTTTGGTATATCTAAGGGTAGAACTACCACATTGCACCTCTTGGCTTTGAACTCAACCTTTGACCTTGAACTTACAGCCGTTTGTCTGTCTGTCTGTCTGTCTGTCTGTCTGTATGTATGTATGTATGTATGTACGTATGTGGGTGTGTATGTCTGCACCATAACTTGATAACAAAGGCAGATAGGATAATCAAACTCAGCACAGATGTTGATCTTGACCTACCATGGTCACCTATTAATTTCGGGGTCTAAAGGTCAAAGGTCAAGGTCGCAGGGCTACCTGCCATGTTTAGGAAGGCATCCAGCGTTGGTCTGCATCTCGCTTGAGTTCTAGTTTGATTTGGCTACAAGTTTAGCTACTTGGTTACTTGACTACTGTTTACTCTTTTTTTTGGCCAACGCTTATACTCGGGCCTTCATCTGGGTCAGAAGTGCATCCAGGGCCCACTTCAGAGTTTGTATTTTTCCTTTTCAAATATTTATCCATTGCTGTTACCACTACCTCTTCCACGCATCACTAGCCTAATTCTATTGTCTTTTAATTGACAAGGTCATCAGCTACCTGCTGCCCCCCACTGGCATGGAAGAATACTTAATTACTCTGCCAGTCACTACATTGCAGGCACAGTTATACAACAATGGCAAATTATTTACAGTAACTAAATAATTGTTTTTGGACTAATTAAGAGAAATTAGATAATTTCCCACATCACACCTGATGATCTCTCAAGGCACAACAGTATACCGTGGCACAGTGGTTGAAAATCACTGCCTTATTCAATCTGGATCATTGGAGAGATTCAAATCCAGCTCTGGTTTCAGTCTCGACTCTCACTAGCTTGCTTTGGTGCAGCCTTGACTCTGTTGAAGGGCTTCCACTTCTTACCATTTCCTCCCAGTCCTCGCCTCAGTTCCAGCTTTAACCACCTTTGGGACAAAAAAACTTGAATTCCTCTGCTCAGATTCGTAGGCAGACTCAACATTGTTCTCAGCTCATTATTCTGAGCTGAAAACTAATTTTCCATTTCTAAGCCTTAACTGACACTGATGGCACCTTATACACCAGGAGTAGCTACATGCTGGTACAGCCATGCTTTTAACTTTAACGCTGATTGCTTCACCCAGCCAACCCTTCACATCAATACAGGTGGATCAGATTAATGATGTAACCCTCAGGGGGCTCTCAGAAACCTTGCCGATGGTCTTCACCATTTTTTCTGAGATGGTAGAGTGTAAAAGGAAAGGAGAAACTCATACCAGCAGTGAGTGAGACATGAGCCTTTTTTCACCAATGGAATTAGTACTGTTGAGATGTACAGTGCCATGCAAAAATATTTGCCTCTAGAAATCTTTTTTTTTGCATATTTCTCATACTTAAATGTTCCAGATCATCAAACTAATATTCATATTTATTGAATATCAGGGTTTCCCCCAGTGCTTTATAAGCTTGGTGGGCCGCCAGGCTTTTATATTATACAGAGTTAACTCCCAAAACACAAAATGCTGTTTTTAAATTCTGGTTTATTGAGAAATTATTAAAAACCTATTTAACTATGACAAGTCATCCAGGTACTGTGAAAGCAAAGCAGCCCCAAACCATCACACTACCACCACCATGTTTCACTGCTGGCATGATGTTCTTCTTGTGTAATGCGACATGAGACTTTATGTTGTTTTTGGTCAGTAGTGGTTTGCATGTTGCAACGCTCCCATGGATGTCATTTTCTCCCAGTGTCTTCCTTATTGTGGAATCATGTAGACGGACCTTAACTGAGGCAGGTGAGGCCTGCAGTTCTTTTGACGTTCATCTGGGTTCTTTTGTGACCTCCTGGATTAGATGTAGACAAGCTCTTGGAGAAATGTTGGTAGTCCAGCCACTCCTGGGAAGGTTCACCACTGTTCCATGTTTCTCCATTTGTGGATAAAGTCTCTCACTGTAGTTCTCTGGAGTCCCAGAACCTCAGCAATGGCTTTGTAACCCTCCAGACTGATAAATGTCAATGACTTTGTTTTGAATCTGATCTTGAATCTCTTTACAACGTGGCATCATGTGCTGCTTTTTGAGACCCGTTAACTACTTCGAAATACCAGACAGATTCTATTTAGTGATGTTTCGATTCAACAAGCCTGGCAGTAATCATATGTGGGTGTGGCTGGTGAAGTTGGACCCGGTTGCCAAATGAATTTGGTCAGCTAACATAGAGTAATGTGGGCTGGACAGCATTTTTCCTTTAGCTTCAACTTGAGAACTAGTATATATTCTGGCGATCAGTGAGTCTCCTGCAAGTTTATACCTCTCTTTCTTCTGTTTCTTTCACTCTCTCTCACTGCTTTCTCTTTCCTGCTGTTTGACTGATTACTGTGGCTCCATGCAATACGACATGAGACAGGTGATTAACTAATATTTGTCCAAAGTGTTTCCTGCAGATGCTGCTCTTATTTAAACAAGACACAACTGGTGGAGTTGTGGGGTGGGTGGCTGCAGATGTGTAGCAGCATGGTAGCTGCTACACATCAGGCTGACTTTGAGATCTCCAATTAGCTTCTTCTTCCCAATTATCCGTCTGCATTCATGGTATTGTTTGGTGCTGTGAGGTATTGCAGTGGTACAGTTTTACAGTTTTTGGGGTTTTTTTTTACGATTGCTGTCTTGTAAAATCAGAAGCCTCATCATAATAAAGCAGGTATGTGAACATTTATGCAGCTTTGATAGTTTGAACAGTATTGGTCGAACTCGCTTTAATTTCTTTTTCAGTAAGTCTACAGGACTAGTTTCTCCATTCAAAATTGCAGTTAATGCTCTGCATTGCTGAAGTCAGGCTTTCTGGCAAATGTTAGTGTGCTGATCAAGACAGACCTTTAATATTTCAGCACAACTCAAGTCCTTAGTGAGTGCTGTCAGATTAACTATAAAGACCACAACTGCACAGGATTCAACATACACTGACATGTACTTTTTATGCCTGTCTGTCACAATAACAAATGTGTGAATTCAGGTGTCAATGAATTCAGCTAAATTCCAATGTATCACAGTTTTAGAGGGTTTTAGGGCTGGTGTGAAGTGTGTTGTGCATGGCTTGAATGAAATTAAATATAATTGAAAGGACATGTTGCTGCTAAGCTATATACTGATTAGCCAAAGAATTATGACCACTTCTGCCTAAAATACAGTTGGTTCTTTACTTGCTTCAAAAACTGCTCTGACCAGCCAAGGCATGAACTCTACAGGACCTTTAATGGGACCCTGTGGTATCTGGCACCAAGACATTACCAGTACATCTTTGAAGTTCTTTAAGTTTGAAGTTGCTGCAGATCATACTTGTAATAAGTTAATCACTCTATTCACCACATTTATGAGTGGTCATAATGTTTTATATCATACCTGGATGCAGCTTGATCATGTAAGCCGCTATGTAACAATGACCTGAAATGTAACAACGATCCAAATTGTTATAAAACACAATGTAATAAAACTTGAAATGTAATAACTGGTCAAAAATGCAACGAGATGCTGAGCCCAAAACGTAAAAACTTTTTGTTATTTATGGGGCCGGCAAAATATTTTTCCCGTAATAGTGTAATAATTTTATTACATCATAGAGTGAGTCAATATATTATGGATTGAAGGGCTTATTCCTTCAAAGGAGAGTGTAGTATAATACACAAATGCCCCCTGTCATATATATATATATATATATATATATATATATATATATATATATATATACACACACAATATATATATACAATTCGGGTCGTTGTTACATTTCTGGTCATTGTAAGATATCGGGCTCTAACACAGCTCACTTCACTTTCAAAATAACATGGAATAAATGAGTGTCTTCCTGTCAATATCAAGCCATAATAAATATTTCATGTAAAAGACAAGAAGCCATCAGTTTAATAGAGGTGAAGCCAGTAGTATTACAGCATCTACGTCACAACAAGAACATAATTGTAGTGAAAAAATAGTTTTTTACAATTAGAGTCACGTGACAAAAGAATCACCGAAACCCTTCTTTTAATAAGAAAGCAGAGATTTTCTTGTTAATTACACATCATCATTCACCTGGAATCAGAGAGCCAGTAATCTCTGCATATATAGCAGTGCCAGTTTCCTACCAGATAAGGTAGGTGTCCTGACATGGAGCTGGGGTGAGCATTGGCATCGGGGGTACGCTACACTGACCACTAGTGTAGAGAAAGGGGGTGGGCAGAATGACAGCAGAAGCTGCCCTTAAGAGAGGTGAGAACAAGCAGGGGGGTTAGGATTGTTTTGTGTAAAATTACTGAAGCACAACTACAAAGATGTTGCATGGGCCAAAAGCGCCTTTGAAAGTTTTTAAAAGGAGAAAATGATTGTTGGATAAACCGTCCCCACTTTGCCACTTTCTCACCACCACAGAAGAGGAAGACCTTTGACCTCCAGTAAGTACAGGGTGACGCCACAGCAGCCACCCAGCCAGGCTGAGCCAGCCCTGTCTGGCTGCACCCCCACCAGCACTGCTGCCACCACCCAGCCTTACACACTCCAGTTTCACCCCCACTGCTCTGCCCCACTCAGCCACAAGAAAAAGCCAGAAATTCATGTCTTTCTCTTTGGTCTCTCCCAAGCTGCTCCTGTGGCTCAGGAGTCAAGAATTCAATTAGTTAAAAAAAGAGAAGAAAAGAGTGAGGCTGCAACAATGCAGCGATAAGGGGGCAGAATGTGCGTTCCCACACGCTAAATACAGGGCGCCTTCCCTGGGGCCCACAGAGCCAGAGGACCCGCACCGCAGGAGGCGAGAATAATCACAGCTCCCTCTGAACCCCCTCATTACACATACTCTCTCTCTCTCTCTCTCTCTCTCTCTCTCTCTCTCTCTCTCTCTCTCACACACACACACACACACACTCACACACACACACACACACACACACACACACACACACACACACCTTACATTCCTTACACATACAAATAGGTTCATGCAGACATGCATTGCAGGCAGACATTCCCCTGAAGAGAGACACACCTTGACACACAAACACACACACAGCACATAAAGACCTTTCATTACATGTTGGGCTCATACAGGTGTTCTCAGGTCTGTTTTACCAGGGAAGAGTGTTTTTGTGTATTAATTTTGCAAGACACTGCATTTAATGCTAGAGATGACACAAACTTAAAGCAGACAAACAACTATCCAAATCCGTTTCCACATATTTAAACTGCTGATGCTTGCATAGTGATATTAGATATAAGGATAGATAGAATCATTTGAAGCATCTTACAAAATATACAGATGGCATGCCTTAATTTTCAGCAAGGGTTTCATCTTGTAAGCTTGAGACCTGTATGTTGACTAACACCTGCTGGATTGAGTGAAAACCCTGAAGAGTGCACAGATATGCTTTGTTGGTAAATTTCTAACTAATGTAGAGCAATTCTGATGTTTCTGTTTCAGATATTAATTATTTTTTCTGTCAAACAGTGGTGATAATATGGAAATTAATATCATTATTAGAGATTAAACAAGGCTGCACAGCGGCTCAGTTGTTAGCTCCGTCGCCTCACAGGTAGAAAATACCCAGTTCATGTCTTGCTTATTTTTCACAGGATTTTTTTTTTTACAAAAATAAAAATAATAAAAATATTATCACTTATGGTAAATGGTAAATGGTCTGCACTTATATAGCGCTTTTCTCTACCTTAGTGGTTCCAAAGCGCTTTACAATGTGTTTCACATTCACCCATTCACACACACATTCACACTCCAATGGCGACAGAGCTGCCATGCAAGGCACTAATCTACCATTGGGAGCAACTTGGGGTTCAGTGTCTTGCCCAAGGACACTTCGGCATGTGGAGGGGCCGGGGATCGAACCGCCAACCTTGCGATCAGTGGACAACCCGCTCTACCACCTGAGCCACAGCCGCCTGCTTATAACCAAAATGAAAAATCTTTCATTTTCAAAAATGTATATCATATCATATTTCATTAATATTCACTCAGTTCCTACCAAATTTATATTGTGGGTAGAAACAACTTAGTTCTGTCAAACCAAAGTGTCATTTGGTGCTACCTCAAGAACTGAAAATTAGCTTCAGAGTAAGAAAATCCACTTTTTAGGACATTTTAACAGTATTTGTATTCAGGAAGGATTGTTTTAATTTGTGTAATAGATGATTCATCTTGCTCCATGTGTCTGGACGAGATAACATTTCATAAACTCATCAAATTGTAGCATAAATGTAATTAACAAAACTATAAAGCAAGTCTGGCCTTATCCCACCTGATACACATTCAGGCAGATTACTGCAGAATGGATTGTGACCTACTGTTTGTTATATAAGAGAGTGCAACATTGCACTCTCTTATATAACTCATAGTATATTGCTTTATTGTTTTGCTAATTACATTAATGCTGCAAGTTGATGAACTTATAAAATGTTATATCCGTTCAAAAAAAACTGATGACCTCAACTGGGAGGCCCTAGTTGAGTAGGCATGGAATGACTATGCAGTTTTTTTAGTTTACAATGTTAGGTCTACCGTATTTGTTCATTAAACCCAGAGATATTCAGTTTACAGTGATGGAAGACAGAGAAAAGCAGAAAATCAGATGACAATGTAACCAGTAAATGTTTGGGGTTTTCACTTAAAATTACACAAATAATAGCTGAATTATCAGTTTATTGGTAAAGAATTGAATCATTAACTGTGTACTTTTGGGCATCTTTTTTTAGAAATTAGCCATTAGTGAAAGTAGGTTTATGGACTCATACAAATTCATTGTTGATTTTTTAATGTCTGAACTTACTTATAGATCTCTTCCATTTGGTTAATATGTATTTTTAGTGAAGCCGGCTTAATATTTCTAATTATTAAGAAAAAGATATGTACTTAAAGTGTTTAAGTGTATAAGTGTGGCACTGCAGAACACAGTGTTATTCATACAGCACATTACCCTTATGAGTGTCACTCCCACCACATTTTGAGCAAGAGAAAGCTCTGTGATCACTGAAGCTTTGCTTCTGGAGGATCCCAATTTAAAACTTGTCAGTCGCGCTCCTCGCTGACCCTGATCATTCAAAGACTTTTAAGTCCTCCTTTAACTGTCTGACACTGAAAATCTCACCAAATTATTGTGGTGGTTTGTGACTTTGTCTTTTGTTTTAAATGAACTTTGGCTTACTAAACAGCCTCTTTCCATTGATTTACATGTTTTTTAAAAGTCCAAATGGTTTAGCTGTGATCTGGTTTTGAAAGGGAAGTAGCTCAGTGCAGTGTGTCAATCTAATGTAGACCTTGGCATGGCCAGACACATTGTTTAATTATGTGCGTACATGCATGTGTGAAATAGACGTTAAGACATTTGGTTATGATTTATTTATTTATTTAATAAACACGAATTGATTGTCATTTCATGTAGTCAAGTAAAACTATAAAACGTGGAGGTTACATTCTAATAATATACTCAATACAATTTTAATATCTAAACATCTAAATGTTTTTTTAGTGTGTGTGTGTGTGTGTGTGTGTGTGGGTGGTGGGTGGGTGGTGAGGGGACAGGGGGGGTCCTTTTTTATTGATAGGGACAGAGTGAAAGGGGTAGAGAGAGAGGAGAGAGACATGCAGCAAAGGGTCTTGAGCCGGACTCGAACTCATGACCACATGGCATGCGCCTTAACTCGGTGAGCTGAATGGCGACCACACATCTAAGTGTTTTACTCTCAATGATAATATTGTACAATATTTTTATAAACCACGATTCTGATATCATCAAGACATTTTCACAAAAATGTAGCTAAGATATTTGTAATTTTGACTGGGAAACATAAAGCTCTTTTTGCCATGAATGTATGTGGAACCTCTGAAGATATTGTCGTGTGCCAAGTATACCCTTTAACAGGATAACTGGACCAGCTCTCCGTTTCTAGGGTTAGGTTCTAAACTGCTCATGGGTATTACCCAGTGAGTTCAGCAGAACAGCTTAAGCTGGTGGTGAGGGGACTCGCCTAGCTCTCACTGTCTTCTTCCAGACGCCTACCCCGCTTACTCTGACCGAAAACTAAACTAAGTAGCCTCGTAGCCTAGCCTTCCAACCAGTCACGCCTGTTAACGACAGCTCCCTCCTCTGTATACGACAGCACTTGGTGAATTGCTAGGTTAAGTTTAGAGGTCTGGACAGTAAACCCCAGGGATCTGTATAAAAATCTATTTTCTTTGTAACTAGAACAACCCGTCAGAACCTTCAGATCTTATGCACACAATTGCTTAACTTTTTACATCCATGAGGTGTTTCAGGTGATTAATTTAAAAGTCTGGACCACTTCTCTTTAGATGCTTATCCAGTGTTTACTGCATATTATTGGCAAGGTTACAGCAACAGCAGATGATTATATCAAAAAATTCCTGATTATGGTTAACTAATTAGGTTAATAGAACAATGCTGAGCTCTTTAAGACTAATTACCCGATTGTGTGTTTTTGGGAAAGGAGAGGACAGGCAGCTCGGCCTTCGCCATCATGCCCAGTCCTGACTTGGGTGCAATAGAGTTCCTTAAGGAATGATAACTCCGTACAAAGTCTCAATATATCCAATAAGTTCCCCATGCATCCCAAGGGGAGTGAACAGTCCAGATCCCAAATCAGTCTTGCAAAAATCCTTTTAATCCTTGGGTTCGTTGTGGAAAAGTTTCAATAATCCAACACGATGGCAAAATGAGCTGAGGAAAGTCCCTGACTCTCCTAGCACAGGCTGAACGGCCTGAACAGGCCACTTCTTCTGCTATCTCTCGCAGAGGGAAGGATATATTGCACTGCTCCATCTTCAACAAAATTGCAGACTGATCTAGACTGTTCTTTTTCTTAGTAGAGTAAAACTCTACTTATCCTGGACTAGCGCCAGATCCAACCATCTTCTGCGATGTCCCTGGACAACTCCGTTTAATTTGCCTCTGTCTCTCATTTTTATACTTTCCTATATTCCTCAGAGACACATGCACCTTTCTCTCCTCCCAAAACACACTTTCTAAACATTAGCTCATTGTCTCAGTTAGCTCAGTCGCATGATTCATGATTCATACTTTCTAAAACTTGAGACATTGTCTCATCCAGTCTGGGTTCCTCGACTTCCTCTTTCTGGTTGCTCCACAGTAAGAGGACTTCCTCTTTTTCTGTCAGCTGCTCAGAGAAACATATTAGATTTACTTCAAATCTCATTTATATTATATATTTAGAATCATCACATCATCTGAATCAACTGAGACAACTTTCCAATCACTTGATCATTAAAAGTTATTGTAAACTTAAGGACACACACTTGAGCACAGATATTTTACTCCATGTCCTGTTTCTAAACTGCCACACAGCTAAGTTCCTCTTTTTAGCCTGCAGAATTCTGGTTACAAAGAATCACTTTTAATCTTCCCAATAACTATAAACTGTTTCAAATCATTACTTAACATAAGAATAATTTCAAATCATATTTAAGCCTAAGCGCAATCACATCATTTTATTTATTTAGCCTCTGGAAATGGCTGCTCTGGGATCTCAAACCTTGGCTCCACTTGACAATATCTACAATTCTGTTTTTATTTTAATATTGTAACTTCAATTTGAATTAAATAAAAGAGATAAGAAAAAAATGTCTCCAATTAACCTCCAAGATAGATCAAATTTAAGTTTTTAAAAATGAATCAGTATCAGTATGTGATGCTGTAGAGACTTGACAAGTATCAAAATGTCCTTCTTAATTAGTCGAGAGTGTCATTTAATTTTACTGGTCTCAGATATCAAAAATCACAATTTTAAAGTGTAAGGTAACTGAATTTCATCAGCATATGACAATTGCATAGTCTATGTGTATATAGAATGCTGTTCGTCATGTCGTTCTTACATAAGTAGTCTATTTTACACTGCCCATTCTAAAGGGGAACTCATACTGCAGTGTTTTGCTTTAATGCAACACTATGTAGTTCAGTACTTGTGTTTGGGTTCAACAGGATTTTTAAAAACCTGAATACAGTTTGATAATTATGTACGTATCAGATCTAAGTCTTCTTTATAGATTCTTCATAGAATCTAATATGGATAGAGAGATTAGATGAGATGGTTTTAGCTTACTCAGTTCTTATTTTAGATGGCAGCTGGGTCAATATGGCACCAGCTAAGGGACCCAAACTCAGCTCACTCCACTGCTGCTACAGCTGAACTTGGTCTGATGTCATCAGGTGTTTATATTGGCTGACTTTGAAGATATATTGATGTACAACTAACATTAATGTGTCAGTCTAATGACTTTGTAACTTTCCTTTACTTATGCTATAGCTACACTGTTCAAGTATTTTAGCAAAAGTGACAAAAGTGACATGTTGTTGCTTTAACAGAGTGTTTGTATTTGTACACCACTTAGAGGGAAAATTCATTGTGGACTTCTTCTGTGTCAAAGTGGACCACGATCTTTCCTCCACCTTAATTTAGAGCTTCCAGGATCTAAATACAACCATAACTAAAGCTGTAGTTACTACAAGTGGATGAGGTAATGCAGCACTTGGTGATTTGGTAGAAAGCCAATCTGCTGTTAGAGTTTTGGTCAAGTTTTTTTGCAACTTGACCAATAATTAAATTAATAGCATTTCTTATTATGCTCATGCAGTAAGTAGTCCAGTCACAATTACTTTTCTTCTTAATGTATGTGCTGTTGAAATTTATTTGTATATTGACATTTTGGGGACTGGGTTGTACAGGCAGTGTTTGTATCTGGTATGGATGGCTGTGTTGGGTCCTAGTCTGTTCCAGCCGGCTGAACAGAGCTGAGGGGCCGGCTGAGGAATGTCCTGGTGACCCTACACACAGGAGACACAAACAGAAGCCAAAAGGGCCACAGGGGGTGGGGATGGGACAACAGGGTCCAGGCATATGTGTGTGTGCATATGTGTGTCCATGCATAACAGTGTGAATTTGTGAGAGAGAGAGAAAGTGCATGTTTGTGTGCATGCAAATGTTTGACCATGCATATCGGTGTGTAAAGGGCTAGAAGGAATACGGGAGAGGAGGCTGGGAGTGAAAAAGAGAGAGGCAGTGTGTATGGGGGTGTGGGGGTCAGCACTTGCACCCTTTGCCATTGTCTCCCTCCCTGACCAATATAAAAGCATCATAACCCTTTGAGCCCAGACATATTTAGAAACCAGATAAAAGCACTTTTTACAAACTAGATACACGCCAGGCACAAAGACCGGGGTCAAGCGCAACAAATTAACAACCCTCTTTCTGATTGGAGGTGGGGGTGGGGGGTGATGGGCAAAGCTAAACCGCCCCTGGAGTCCAGAGCCAAATGCCTCCACATTCCCAGAGCAGGGATGTGGGTTGTTCTCTTGCATTCATGTGTAATTGGTCCAAAGGGCAAAGGCTGAGATAAATACTGACTTACTTTTTTGTTTGTATTATGTTCTCCTAATAGAAGACTTGTCTACCCTAACTCTAACAAAACTCAAGACAGCCATTATGAAGAAAACAATTTAATTCATTTGTCACTCACTGTCAAAAGCCCCATCAGGGCCTGGTTCCACACACTGAAACGTAATCCTTTTAAATGTTTTAGCTGTTTGGCAGGCTTTAACATTTAGCAAATATATGGCATACAATTATTCAAAGATGTTATTGGGACATAAAGGCAGTTGTGCAGTTTTTCTGGTTCAAAACTGGAATTCATGATCAAGAAGCGACATCTAAAACTATGTCCACAGGATAAAACTAAAAAAGAAAAGTTGTTGTTGCTTTGTTTTGTTTTTCCTTTCCTTTCCTTACCCTTTTCTTTCACAGTGTCCCATGTCATGTTGGCACAGCTAGTTAATTGGTTTAATTAAGTAGTCACAAAATTAGCATAAAAAAATGAATTTTAATTTATTGTAATTTATTCTATATCAAGTGTTACGACCCAGCCTCTCTGGGTAGCTGGGTGCAACAAAACAAAACCAGATGTTATTGGTTTGGTGAAGCAATTTATTGCTTAGTGACAAAATTAACACAAAGCATGTAATAAACAAAATAACAGTTAGTGGGTGTTGCTAAAATCAGTGTATCCAAAAAAACCAAACAAAGACTAACAGAGTTAAAAAAAATGTACGAAGGCTAAATAACACCCGAGCCAAACCAAACACAGTAGCAACACCACACCAAACAGAAATACAAATGAGTGCTGAGTGCACAGAACTAAATAAACCAAACCTGCTGCCTTAAAACACATATTACAAAAAAGGCACAGGGCTCACATCACAAAGAACATCACAGAAGACATTAATATCTAATCACCAAATCTATGCAATTGCTAACAGAGGTCAAAGTCTTTACCAAGACACGAACCCCTCTCAACAAATTAGCAACTGCCAAACAAGTAACCAGCCTTTGGCGATTACGGAAAACACGTAATACACACACACACACACATACATACAGACACACACAGACAAGAGGCACCAGGGTGAATTGGTCATATTAAATCCCCGACTGAAAGTTTATTCCTCTCTAATGTTAAAGATTTGCTGCTTTTTCTGCTTTCCATAATTACATTATGCAATTAGCCACTCTAAAAATAGTAAAATTCATAAACGAAATTAACCTGATTCTAATCATTTCATCAGTCAATCAAGAGTTTTTTAAATAGCCAGTAGTTAGATTCCTGCACAATGTTCTCATCTTTTTCTTAAACTGTTAACTATCTTATTTCAGTTGAGCTCTCGCTAAGCTTGGCTTTATCAGATTCTATATAAAACATTTGAGGTGAATTTCATTTGGGCATTAAAACACTGAAAATTTTAAATTGACAGGTTGAACAGGCTGCATATCCAGTTCACATGTTCAACAGAGCAGCATTTGGTGGGAAAAAAAATATTTGATGACATCCACAACTGAAAGATAATCCTTGGCTTACATTACTTGTTGCTGTATATGAATTTAAGTTGTAATTTTGTAATACTCTGAGCTTTTTCTTTTAATAAATTCCTTTCTAAACCTCTTAACATATCTGCGTCCTTCGTTGAGGTCCTGCTCCAGTATAATACAATACAATTTACAGTATGTTCTGCATGTAATGTAATCATTAGTTGAATACTCACAGCAAAGGGTTCCTGGGAATTTCTGTGTGCAGTTGGGAAGTCGTACCCTTGTCTGGATGGTTTCCTTGTTTTTCCTCTCTCAGTTCAAAGACGTGCAGGTTAGATTAACTGGCAACTATAAAATGACTGTTTAAGGCAAATGTGATGGGCTCTCTAAGTCATTCCTACCACAGAGTGGTAGGAATGACCACTCTGTGGTAGGCTTATAAACACTGGCTTCACTCACCGCCAATCACTCAGCAACCAACTAGCTCAAGCGGAAGCGGCCATAGCTGCGTTTTCCATACATACGTCTACTCATCTGCTGTATGCTACGTATTTAATGTACAATGTAAAAATCCGCAATACAGTGAGACCGTGAAAAGTGAACCGCGATATGGCGAGGGATTACTGTAATATAGAAAGCTGTTTCATTTACCCTAGAACTGGGAAACAATATTTAATGATAAAATTCTACTTCAGGTTGTGACCTAGCAGTTATATTGTGTATCATTTCTATGGGCTACTGAGACTTTGGAAAGTCACCTAACAGTTTAATTTCGAGATTATTATTTTAAAAGCTGCTTAAACTCCTACAATGTGTATTTGGGTAAATGCATGTACTTAGGGTTTGTGGGTCGTATGTTGGTGATGTTCTTGGAAAATTATGGTGCCCATTGTGCGGTCGGCGTGTTGATTTCAAGCTAACAATGTTCTTACTGTTGAACTCAAGTCCCAGCAGGGATGCACACGCCTTAACGCTTTGTGTGTGTGGTGTTGGTGCCCATGTCTTTGCTTTAGCTTGTATGAATGAGTGTGTGTTTGCATGCATGAAAAAGTGTTAGTGTTTCTCCATACCTGCAAATTGTGCTGTGTGCGTGCATGTGTGCATGTGTGCATGCGTGCGTGCATGCGTGCGTGTGTGTTATGTTGGGTAGCTGTGTTCCCACTCAGTTAGCTTGTGTGACCCTGCCACACAGGCCTTTAGATAATACAGCCAGCTGATGAGGTTACCCAAACGGCAGCAGAGGCCCAGCATGCTGCTAATGATGAGCGGTAGAGTGAGGGGCAGAGAGGGTGACTCTATTTAGTCAGAGATATGACTCTGTGTGTGTGTGTGTGTGTGTGTGTGTGTGTGTGTGTGTGTGTTTGTGTGCCTCTGTTTGTGTCTGTGTGTGTTTAAGGGGGACACCTGCCTCACATTAGGCGAGAGAGGCTCTGACCTTAGCAGCTATAATATCACTGCAAGCTCTGACCCCACATCAGGCCTGGTTGGCACTTCATGGAGGTGACGGGGGAGTCATTCTTTTATTGTATGGATGGTTCCTCCACCCTTCCTCTGGCAGCGCTACGGCCCAGTGAGGGGTGAGTAATGTGAGTAATGGAGAGTAATAGGGTCCAGATAGTGAGTGTGACCGTAACCCTATTGTATCCTGTGTCAGCGGGGTCAGAGGTCGCTCACTGCACATACTGGGCCCGGCCCCGCCCGACCCATTTGGACCATAAATGAGTTTACCCAACACTAATTATTGGGGGCCTTCCAATGGGCCGCGTTACCTAACGAGTCTGACAGCTGCCTCTATACCTCACTTAGGTGTCCTCACCCCCCACCACTACAACCCTGAGCACATTTCTTCGAAGGTCTCTCAAAGTCTTATCAGTTACTTGTGGCATAGAGGTTTAAGGTCCTGACCATGATCTGCAACGTCCATGTACCTGCTAAGGATCTTTATTGGATGTCATGGCCTAAATCACTGTCTCACCTCTCATTTTCTGTCAGTTCTGTCCATGTCAGCAATTTAATTGAGGCCCAACAAACTCCTTTACCAATCAGAGTGCAGCAGCTTATATGGATTCAAACCTGCCTCAAACAACAATAATGCCTGCAGAAAGGTACAGGCAGAGAGAGCACAGAGGAAAAACACAAACATGAGAGAGAAAATACAAAGTTAATGACATGCAGTGGTGGTGTATACAACTTTTAAACCACCTGCCTAACATTGTGTAGATCCCCTTCATAACAATAAAACAGCTCTGACCTGGTTGAGCTTGGACACAGGACCTCTCAAGATGTCCTATGGTGTCTACCAGGATGTTGGCAGTGGATCCTTTGGATCCTCTGGGTTACAAAATGGGGCCCGTGTTGATTGGCATTGTTCCAGCAGATCCCGTAGATGCTCGGATTGGGATTTAAGGAGTTTAGAGGTTGGTACTTGCAGAGTAAAAAAGAGAAGAGAAGAGGTGCTCTGTGCTTTATGAAAGGTCCCCCAGCAGTCATTTGCTTATTTTGACCCCTTGACATCAAATTTAGTGTCAATTTTCAACACACAGAGTCAACAGGACAACTGTCAGAAAAGATACAGTGTGACAGCAGCAGCAGTTGTCTTGTTTGAGTAGTCAAATGAAACTCAAATCCTGACAGGGTTCCTACCCCATGCTCTACCACAGCTGGAGCTAATAGCTCCTTTCCCTTCACTGTGGTTTACAGGTGGTGAGTTAACCTTGGGTCAGCATAAATGTGGCTTCTGGTTTCAGAACATACAGTCTCTATAATTTTCTGTCTGTAGATTTTGTACCCCACACATCTACAGAAGGGTTGACTGGTTTGCAGGCTGCAAATGACTTGTTATCAGTGTTGTTAGTTTGCCTTTTATGCCCTTCAAAATAAAATTAGCAATCCTTTAAAGTTCCAGGTCTATATATAGGAGATAATACATAGACAAGATCACTATTCTGATACACTGAAAAAAATTGGAGTGCCATTTACTTTTAAAAAGCTAGGCAACAATTTCCACACAGAAAATCTTTGTAATTTTTACTTCGGAAATTGTCAAGTAAAGTTTACTTGCCAGTAAGAGCTTCTTTTTTCTCAAAAATACTCAAGTAAACATTACTGGAGATTTTCTTTCTTAGACACAAAATTTACTCACTCTTTGATAGTAAATTTGACTCAAGACTACTTTTGTATCTACTTGCAAAACTCATACCAAAATGCTTGATTTTCAGAATTATTCAACTAGTTTTTCTTCACTTTATTTGCAGCATAATATTTAAGCTACCACCTACACTATACTAAGATGAATGTGTTGTATTTTTAATATGGCCTGCTTTTAATTAAATGAAATTATCTTAACACATCTACAAATATGAAATAACATAATTTCAAACAAGAGCACATTTATTATATTTTCCAGCAGTGACTGAACATTTACAAAGTCAAAATTTCCGATAAAATGCTATAATAAGTGTAACTTTAAAGCACCACAGCCTCTCAAGAGGTATTTGCTTCCTGTTGTCAAAACATATAATCTGGTTAGCATTATCAGACAAATATTGCATCAGTGCAAACATTAAATCAGTGCTGTCAAAGAATTTTTAAAAAGTTCACAATAATGTGAACAATTACAGGTAAAAGACCCAATATAATGCCCTGAAGTGTAACTTTTAAGCACAACAGCAAAATCCTTAAACAATAAGTTACATTTACAAGCATCATGTACTTCTTCCACATACCAGAGAACCACTATATGTTAGGACAGCATATGCACACTGTGGAAACACTCACAGTAGAAGTTTATTTCGCAAAGACCGTACCTTGGGCGACATTTTCAGAACATCCGGCTCAAGAAACAGCTTCTGAAACACTTCAAATGTGTATTTTCAGTTTCAGTGGGTAACTCAAGTTCATGGCGTAGATTAAACCCATGAGCAGAAGGCAAGCATTTGCCATGGTTTTGCAGTTATCCAGAACCTCTTTTCCCTCGACGATGACTGTCACATGGGCAGGATTGTGGCCTTCCCGTGCTGCATTTCCACTGATGACGAGGATCTTGAGGACGTAATGAGCAAAGTCTTCTTCACCTACATCCTGCCAAAAACATGTGATTCAGTGCTCTGGAGTCAATATTATACACATTTCTTCTCTACAGTTCCTTAATATGCAAGAGGTAATTCATAATGTTAAAACAGCCAATTCATACAGCCTATACATACAGAGACCACTGGACTGGTTAAATGCTGGGTAAGTATTAAGGTAACTGTTGATTTTAATTAATTTACTTTTAAGAATAAAACTAATTAAAGCTGCAAGCAGCGTCGGACGGGCCCTCGCTCCTCACCACACTGCTCTCCACACGACCTTGTCTAGGGGGCGCCGTAGAGCCCATTGGAATTTTGACCGCGCAAATGTATTGATCTTGTGATACTATATGTATGCACCAAATTTCATGTTTGTAGGATAAAGCAGTAATTTTATATGAGTATTTGAATATTTGTAGGGGGCGCTGTGGAGCCGTTTGACCACGTCCACTCCTGAATTGTATATTGAACGTTAGGTTTTGAGATTAATGAGCATTTTTGTGGATTTGGTGATTTTACATGGATCCTTTCACCTCCAAAACTCATTTCGTTCCACATGGCGAATTTGCTGAAAATGGCCGCCATGCCACGCCCACATTGTGTGACGTAGCCACGAGATTTTAATAACTTTTCATCCTGGATGAGTTTAGATGCCACACAGCGAATTTGGTGAAGATCGGACAAAAATCCTGGGAGGAGTTCGTTAAATTCCAATGCCTGTCCACCACGTGCTGTAGGGGGCGCTGTTGAGCTTTTTTGAAATTTTAAAAGCAGGAATGTTTTTGTCTCGGGCTACTGTACCTGTGTACCAAATTTCATGAGTTTACATGAAACTAGCCGTATTAACTCCACTAAAGCCCAATTTTCAAGGTGGCGCTATTGAGTCATTTTGCCATTCATATGTGTAATTCCCCCAAAATATCAAATTTTTCACCAGTTCTGATGTGTGTGCAAAATTTGGGGAGTTTTTGAGGGGGTCAAATTGGGGTTCAAAGTGGCGTAAGAAAAAGAAACCGCCAAACCCCCAAACCGCAAAACACTACAGTGCTTCTGTAGTGCTTCGGGCCCTAATGAATTACTTTTCACATCTTTGTCTGGATTAACCCAGGTTTGCACTTTAATCTATCAATGTACACTTGGGTCACTGAGGCAACCATCATTTTTTTCAGCAAGATTGTCTAAAAAATCCAGGGGGTTGTTTTAAATACTATTTTTAATACTTTCAGAATCCTCAAAAACCTTTGCTTTTCAAACATTTCAGATTCAAAACCAGTTGAAAAATTGAAAACATAGTTTTCTGACACACTGTACATTGTTTAGGAAATCCATCATCTAACTACTTTAAATCATCAATAATTAACAAAAATCAACGAAAGACAAAACTGCCATTTACAGATTGAAATCACATATTGCAAACAACAATATCAATATTATTGTAATATTACCTTCACAGTCAGGCGTCTTTGTTGGTGCAAGCTGCTGTTATTGCACACTAAGAGGACACTGCTACTTAGACACTTAGACTGCAGTAACTTACTGTTGATGTCTGGAATAAACAAGAACATTGTTGTGAAATATCATTAAAATATCATGTGTTACAATATGAGAAATTGTTCCACAATTACTAATCCCACCAGACAGGTTTAAATTACGATTGATGTATTTTCAGGGCTGTAAGAGGCTGTGCTTGTTGCTGCAATTTTGCAATTCAGTTTCTATCTTGCCACTTATTCTCATTTGAATACTTGTTTAAAAATACTGACAGCAACATGTTGCATACACACCAGGCATACTATACAGCAGGGAGGACCAAAACTAAATAAAAATGCATCATGTACAACAAAATGATGCTAAAAATAAATGTAAGAATAAATGTAAAAAAAAATGTGACATGAATTTTGATTTGCTACTGTATTTATTTAAAATCCCTGGATTCAATTTGAAAAACAGTTGTTATTTGACAGAAAGACGCCATATGGGATTACAGGAAGAAAACCGTCAATAACATATCAAAAGTGCGGGAGAGAGTATGATTTGTCTGCACCCCACCTCCTGCTCCTCCACAGTATCCACAAGACTGAAACCAATAGCATGGTTTCTTAATTTAAAACAGCACATCAACAAATGTTTATGAGCAGATACTACAGATATTTGCCACAATTTTGACAATCATTTTATAAGCATTAGCTGACAGCATGAAACAGAGGTCAAATAATATGCTATTAAATCCTTAAAAGGTTCATTGTATTGGCTGCTAAACAAGCACGGCATTTTGGCAAGCAGAAAATTTATATATCATTAATGAAGGCTTACAGATTTAGTAAAAATAAAAGTCTCCCGTTCTGCAACTGAAAACAAGTCCACAAAAAGTAGCCGTGTGCCAAGAGGCCAAGTTTGCAGTTGCTAGCTAGCTAGCAGGCTAAACGGTTCAGCTAATGCTAATGTTAAATATTCGATATTCCAACACTGACTTGAACAGATAAGCAAAGGCGATGTACAAAGTTAATTAAGCATATAACCTACCTATGTGGCTCCATATAAACAAACTTTCTTGTCAAATGACCGTCCACACCGTCTTTCTCTGTCCTCCGTTGAAAACCTGGCGCCCTCAAACTTTGCTTTGGCATGTCTGAGAGGGAAACCGCAAATGATCCTCTGACCCATGCGCTGAGTTCCCACAAGGTGGCGAGTTCACTGCTGTTATCAAGTACCGGTACATTTTACTTTCTGGTATCAGGTTGTAAAATCAATACATTAATTAAGTAAATATTACTTGATGTGAATGGCCAAATTTACATATAAAAGTGAGGATTCAAAGTTACAGACAATCATCAAGTAAGACATTACATAAAGGGTGACATTTTAAAGTAAAAGAAATTAAAAAGTAAATCTTTGTAAAATTTAAAAATAATATTCAAGGTAACAAATACAGGGCCAAAAAAATCATAGGGCAATAAGATATTGCCTACATTTGGATTCCTAATACCTAAAAATATCTTTGTATTGAAATGTTTGTCTGATAAACAAGTATGTACCTGAATAAACTGTTTATTTTTCATTCTGTCTGTGCGTAGGCCAACTTTTTGCATTAGTGTTGAAACTGTCATTATTTAAGCTAATGACAATCATTTTTCAAGTTAGACACTATTAAAAATAGGTATCAAATATTTGGTTATCTTATCCTCTTGTATTCAAGCCTTTGTTACTTTCATGAGCTTTGTATCATTTTCAGTAAAATAGGTTTGGGGATTTGTCCTCTCTTTGCAATAGATTTGGTTTTAGGTGAATTTATGTTAAAACTTAAAGTGTAATCAGGTTGATTCGTGTTAAAATTAGGTGCGGCTGTGTGTGTCTTATGCAGTGTGAAATACACTGGTAAAGACAGTGTTTATTATTTTTCTACCACCTATAGTATTCTCATCCTGGCAACAGCATTTGTCACTAACTACCTCTCTATGTGTAAAAGGCAGGCCCTCCCTCTTGTCTGTCAACCCTGTAGGAGGGCACTAAGCCCTGAGACCCAGGCCTAGCCCCACAGAAGCCCCCCTACCACCAGCAGTCCTGGTCCCCACCCCACCTTCTACACCGCGTGTAACACCCAAACACACCCCACTAGTCCTCTCCCATAGCGCTCCTCCCCTCTCCTTTTCACTGCTCCCCCACCTCTCGACATGCAAGGTATTCATTGTGCATACCTAGGCTGCTAATTCCAACCTGCCACTCCAATCAAAGGATCATGAGTGTTGTAGTTTCCTTCTTTTTCTTCTGCTGGGAAACAATGTGTGGTAAATGGAGGCTGGGATAAGTGTGTGCATGAGAGTGTGTGTGTTTTTATGTGCTGCTATGTAACAGAGAGGAACATGAGGTCACTTGGTTTTATCCTAATGGACAGTTAATTTGGCAAGGACCGACTGTCCTCATCTTCTAATTCATTTTTGTAAAACTGGTTATGAAATGGCATCTTTTGCCCAGAGTGTTGACAAGTACTTCATGCCATTATGTGCATGGCCTCATCAGACACACACGTCTCCCCAGGCACAGTGCACCTTTGTTGCAGTTTCATCCTTGTTCTTTCATGGGAAGAGCTGACAGCAGAAACAGCTGTGTCTAAAATTGGGCAGGTTGTTTTTTAAAAAAAATCTATTGCTTAATATTGTAAAGATCATCTGTTGGTAAATAATGCAAGTAAAGTAAATGCAAAGTAGGCCTTGAAAAGAGGAAAAAAACAGAGTAAACTGTCTGTTTTGTCATTCTTTCAAGTTATTTCAGATCTACTGTTTCATATCATATAAAACTGAATATTTGAAGTTTGTCAAACCACACCAAGGGCTGTGTGGCAGTTGAAACCAAATTAAAACATCTCTGTCTGTTTCCGTTTTCATGACTATTGTTTTGCCGGTGTGATCATATCACATCTGATTTTGTTTGGTTCACACCGTGAAATTTGGAGTAAGTTACTTGCAATTCTGATGTATCGGCAAAACGTATTGATATTTGTAAGCCAATACATAAGATGGGGATTTTCTGAGTGACATCCTTACAGTCACTTTTAGCTAACTCAGGTATGAATAATAAGTTTCAGACAACGACTATTCAATACTCTCCTGCTTTAGGTTTATTCAGCTGATTTAAATACATTTTGTGAGATATTTAATGCTCTCCCTGTTTGTTTCTCCTTCTGTCTCTCTGTTTTCAGTTCCTTTGCAACAGGCACAGCATGCTGTGAGAACTTCTCTCCTCTTCGCATCTGGAATGTTGAACGGTAAATAAGAAAGCTTCCCTGGCATGCTACGACTTCGCTCTGTACTGTAACACAGATTTTAAAAATTGCTAGCTGTACAGCAGATGTTTTGTCATATCAGGTGCTTCTGCAAGTCTCCTTCTGAATGATGTAGTTGTATATGTATGTATACGCACACAGTCAATTCAAGGTTCGTTAATGCATTCTTTAAATATCATTAAACAGAGAGTTAGCCTTTTATTTCACCATTTAAATGTTACCAACTTTGAAACACCACTTGTAAAACCAGAAGAACTCAGCATTTACGAAGATCACCAAATGCAGCAACCGTTTGCCTTATGCCACTTTCTTTACCTACCAGCAAGATGTGCACATCACATGTAGTCTAGTATAAACAGTGATGCAGTTTCACCCCTTTGCTGCCCAAATACCAGCATTGTAATCCAAATGACATTAGTGCAAAATGTTAACTGCATGAGAATAAACTGAACATGGTTGAGGATTACATACATTTATTTCCTGTCATGTCTATCTGGCAGGTAATAACTAGTATGTGGAACTGTATTTCTGTGCACCAAGAGAAAATTATACGTTCCAAATTGTACGGTAGAAAGTTCACTTTAGACATTTCAGTGTTCTGAAATGTTGTTGAACTCCACAAACAGTTAAAATGGTACAGTTCTGAAATTAACAACATGAGCAGATGTTGTGTATTATTTGTGTAACAGAAACATTAATTTCATTTCATTTATTTCAGACATGCCATAGGATCATAAAGGCAAAAAAGAAAATAAATACATAATACAAAAAAATAAAAAAAACAAACTAAACAAATAAACAAACTGTATCTGAAACTGAGAATGTCTGAAAACGAGTAGGATGAAGTTTAACTTATTAACTCCTACCCACTATATATCTGTACATCTCATATCTTATTGTTACCTATTTACATCAAACCTTCTACTTTTATACCTCTTTAGGAACTCCAGAGCACATTTACTTTTCCACATTATTATATTTTTCAATCTTTTTTTGTATTCTTTTTAAAATATTTTTTTCTAGTTGTACTCATTTTTAAATCCACAACCAGACCATTCCATAAGTTTACTTCACATATGAAAACATTAACTGTTCATAGTGGTACGAGCAGTTGGCTTTTTAAATTGAAAATTTCTTATAATTCATAATTTGTAATTTTACTTCTGAGCAGCTGTTGTATGTTATTAGGGAGTAAGCTGTTGCTTACTTTAAACATTATTTGTATAGTTGTATAATAACTAAATCAATAAATTTCAAAGTATTACAGTTTAGAGTGGCATTTATTTTATAACTTGATTATCTGAAACCAGCCAATATCGGTGTTTATTAAAATTTTAGTGTTTTTAAAACAGCCTATATGATGATGTTAGGGAAGACGCTATTTTTGGGTCTCTCTGTGCTAGGCTAGATTAGAATGTGAAACGCAATCTCAAAGATAAGCACAAAGCAGCAGTTTGCTCAAGGTTGTCAGACAGCAGTAGCAACAAAGTGATATATAAGTCAAAGGAGTGTGGCAATCTCACATTGCTCATCTCAAAGGTTTGTCAGATTTATGTTACTACGTGGCTTTTGTTGATGTAAATTTTCTTTGTAAACTATAACTGTGTTAGCACAGCAGAAGTGTGGCCCTTTGTTGATCCAAAAAGCAAATGAAGCACTGGTTTGAAAACACCATGGAACCCAGTGGTCTTGAGCAAGGAGCAGTCCAAAGTGAGGGCTTGGCTTAAACCTGATACTTCCTTGACAACAGTGCTGTAATTCCCAGGTTTGCTTGGCCCAATGAAAACAGGCCGACACTGTTCCCAAATAGCCACAGCGAGGGTGAAGGAAAGGATGGGGGCACATGTTACTCTGGTTAGTCATAACATGATGTCAAGGTGTAGCACACTTTGATAATGTATCTCATCCGTAGTCCAAGTGATTGTTTTATTTTACCAGGTCGAAAATAAAAGGCTTTCCCAAGAAGAGAGCCAAGAATACAGTACCTAGTTTCCATATCTCTGCCTTTCAATATGACAGCTCTCTGTAGAGTGTTTATAGGTTATGAACATATTTAAAGAAAATTGCACTAAAATTTGAAAATGAAATCCTTCATTGCTTTTGTCACAGTACATCTTTGATCTTAAATACAAAAAATATGTACTTTAAAAAAATAAATAAAATCCAGGAGGCATTATGTTCTTTGTATGTGTCTTCTGTTAGCAGAGTTAATGTTGAGAGTTAGACTGTAACTTTTTCACAAAAGTTCTAGTACAGCAGTAGTCTGAACTAAATGCTGTCAGGCTGATATAAAAGCCCCGGTTTAGCAAACAGTGAAAAAGAACCTCTCTGATGGTCAAGGTGGATTTAATCAACTATAAAAGACTATGGTGTGGTTTGAAAGTGGTTAAAAGATGCAAAAAGTAATTGTCTGACTAGCTGCTGATGGATTCAACAGGTAAGCAAATTAAATGAACCTCCAACTCTACATGTTCAAGTTATGTGGTGTTGCTGTTAGACAATATAAAATAAGCAGAATATTTCTCTGATAAATGATGACAGAAAGGTGAACATTTATTAGTAGAATCACTTTGAGAGACAGGGTCACACAGCCCTCGTGCTCTCAGTGGTTACTAATTAAAGTTTCAATAGTAAAATCAGTTTTAAATTCTCTCCCTGATGACTTGGGAGAGACAAATATATCACTGTCAAGGCCTGTCAAAAATCCATTACAGCAGTATAGTCCGTGACAAATTAAGGCATTGATTAACTTTAAGGAATCACAAAGGGTCAGGAAGGGCAGTTTTGTCAAATTAAAGCTGACTTTTAAGTACTAGTACTAGTTTTGAAACCTTTAGCAGAATCTAAAATAAGTCCTAAACTCCCCACTGACAAACAGCATCATACTTCTATCTTGTCCTAGTCTATCTTTAAACAATTGGTTTATCAAAATATTAAGGACAGATAGCCAGATTCTAGCCATGGTCAGCACCTGAGGATGGTAGGCAAAAGGGGGTCCAACCTTTTACTAGCAAGGTGTATCTAATAAAGTGGCCGGTGAGTGTATATACACTGAAAATCCAAAAGTATGTGGAAATCTGGTAAAGTATGTATGTATACACAAAAGATTCTATTATGTGATTGTGACACCATGCTCACTAATGTGATTCCGTAGCAGCCTTCACTCTAGTGGTTTCAGTCTTCCCAGTAGATGATGAACCATGCAGACACCAGAGTATTAGAAGAGGTTCACCTCTGATGCTGGGTGATATGGTCTGGTTCACACTCAGTGTTCTAATTCATCACAAAGGTGTTGGATGATGTTGTGAATTCTGTGCAGGCCAGAGAAGTTCTTCCCTACCAACA
This sequence comes from Dascyllus trimaculatus, assembly GCA_024666655.1. NCBI lineage: Eukaryota > Metazoa > Chordata > Actinopteri > Pomacentridae > Dascyllus > Dascyllus trimaculatus. The sequence goes on along the minus strand of CM045464.1, from coordinate 33,602,857 downwards.
TGGGTCAAGCATCATTTTATGGAAGCTCTGTGCATGGACACATTGTCATGTTGACACAGGAATGGAACACAATCCTGTTAACATGAAGCTAGAGGGACAATGTCCAAAATATCATTGTACTTTAGGATTTCTTCACATTTAAACACAAACCAGGAAAAACAGATCCATAGTACCGCTACTCTTGTCCACATATTTTTGGCAAAATAGTACAGATTTTACTGTGGGCCAGAAAGGTAAAGACTGACGGAATGCAAAGTCAGTAATATTTTGCCAGTGTATGTTGACAGTAAATCTAACAATGGAATTGTATGAATTTCTTGATGGGTCTAATATCCTTTAATTTGAAACAAATACCCTATATTTTAAGGCCTCATATGAGAAGGACTGTAACTTGCACACAGTAACTTCACAAACTTGAACACTGTGGCACTCACCTGCAGTTCAATGAATACCTTCAGACACCTTCTCCCATTGGACACACCACCACCATCATCAGCTCTAACACATCCCTCAGTCACATAGATCAGCATCAGCCAAAAGCCCTGTACATTAGCACAACCTCGTGTTCCTTTGATTAAGGATCCATCAGAGTTAAAAAAAAAAATCATAAACAAAACACTGTTACACAAGCAGCACCCAACAGCAACCACCAAAGCTTTGGCCAGATCACAGATAAAAGACTGTAAGCTTCCAGGGAGGAATCCAGCAGTGGCTTCCTGTGTCTTTGGAAAAGACGTGTTTACAGCTTCAAAAACAGCCTTTCCTGCTTTGTCATACCAGATATAGCAAGAAATGTTTTGACAAACTGTTTCACAAGTTATGGTCAGGGCCCACTGTTAAAGTAGTGACAAGATGAATTGTTATGTTAGATCATTAACAATAAATTGATTCAAAGTCAATGTAAAGCAGTAAAAAAATGCATGTTCTGAGTTTGTCACATTGCAGAAGTAAATAACTACCCTTATTTGAGTGACTGAACAGTCAGCAATATATTTAGTATAAATTTAAAATTTAATTTCAAGATCTTGAAAACGTAAGTATTCTGTCGTTGAAGTGTTGGTGATGTGTCTTTTCATATAAGCCCTGAACTGCGCTCACAGTGTAAACAGGCCTGGGATGGGTTTGTTTTATCTGAACCAAACCAGTTAGTACAGCCTGACCTGCTCAAAAAAATCCTGAACACAAAAATAAAAAACAGTTTTAATAGTTTAAATCCACAATTCAACATGACATAGTTCACAGTCATTTCGTATATTTTTAGTTTTTACTTTCTGAGTGACATGTATATCACATTTAGAGAAAATTATCTGAATTTCCTTTACACAGATTTTAAATTGAGATTTTGTTTCAAGGAGTGCAACTTTCAAATCAGAATTATATTAACTGTAATGTCTTATTAAGCTCTAGTAAGTTTACTGGAAATTTTAAGTGCCATCTGCTTCATTGACTGTAAACCTTAATCCGATTCACCTGTTAGTTGTCTTTCCTTCAACTAGCTGATTTGTGAACAACATGCAGAAATAATTGTTTTTCCATGTAGAACTAAGTTTGCTAATGCTTTGTGAAAAGGAATAGTCTTTGATACTATATAGACAATTGTACAGGTCTGGACTGACCTTTTTTCAGCATAAGTTGTTCCTCAGTTTATATTTTTAACTTTTAACTTCACATTTGGCACTTATAAGCTCACAACAGACTGACAACAATTGTATGGTAACACTTGAGAAGAACAGGGGGTCCAAAGGCCCAGGCTCCCATTGAGTTCTTCAGGCTTTGATTTTAATTTAATTTAACACTTTCACCTTTTCCTTCCATTGCAATTAATTTGTCTTTTTTCCATCGCAGCAGGGCAAGGTCTTATGATCACCCATATAGAGGGAGATGCCACACAAGGGGCACCATTAACACAGCAACCCCACTTTTCACACTGTCTTCGCTCATGGCTAAACACAGAGGGGGGAAAAGCATCAAAGAGAAAGTACCCTGACCATCACTCCCAACATTCCTCTCTGTTCCTTCAAAAAGGCAGCCCTCCTTCTTACAATCAAATGGCTGGGCTAGGCTTCCTCACATTCCTTGCTCTGAAAAGAGTAGGGTTGAATGTCTGCATTGGTGTGGATGCTGTGTTATACAAATTGCATTAGTATTGTCTTTTCTCTGCACGCATGGATGTGACATTTTGAAGGTGGTCGTACATTGTCAATGTGTCCCAGAAGCCAACAGCCCTCCCTTCCAGTGTCTCTGCCTGGAAAGCTCACATTCCTTCTGCAGTTGTGCTGCAGTGAGCTCAAAAGTGCAGGGTAAATGGAGTGGACATGCAGCAGGTTGCGCGGCTCCTCTCTGTTTGTTTTAGTAAGTAAAAACCTCAGCAGGACTCCTTTTCTCTACCTGTCTGATACCTTTTTTTTTACAAGAGAGGCTGTTTCCCAGCGCATCTGCTGCTGTTTTAGAGCTAAGACTTAACTTTACAAGAGCCTACAATCACTTGAGTCACAAAAACACACTGACTGTTTTTCTTCAACTATCCCCTCACTAAAGGATAATGCCCTTATCTTCATGTTTTTTCAGCATTGTCAATTCATTAATGATTCCTTTCACACAAGTTGTGTGTGTGTGGCCCCTAAAGCCAACCTGACTCCTGCAGTGAAGCCAGACAGGCTTAAATCAGGACTTAGTTATTGTTATGAAGGGGCTACTGGCTGTGACACTCAGGGTCTAAGTCCTTGCCCATGAAGGCCACCGAGCTACCCATCACACAAAGTAGCTGCCACACTGCAGCTCGCACTGCTTTATTCTCAAGCAAAAGAATTTTATCTGTCAAAAACAAATGAATTCCATGTTATTCTTTGTTATTTTAATGGCATAATATACATTAAGTTATTAGGATCTGAGAGAATGAAAATGATGAACAAGGCCACAACAAAGTCTGACTATCACAATCAATAAACCAACAGTTTAATCCATTTTATCTGGAAGTCAAACTGAAAGTGAGCACACTAGTATATAACTATTAATCCCTCCCTGCAAAGAAAAAGTGTGTGCACAACTACAGTAAGTACTTAACATTTCAGGTGTCGGCATTTCAGTTTCATGTTTCTTTATATTTGTTTCCTCACCGTAGTGAATCAGAATAGTGGGTCGAAAATGTTTACTGTGATTCTGGCAGCTTTAGTTTTACATTAGTTTGAGTGCATACTCATCCTTGTCTGACCCTCCACTTCTCTAGTCTGCACTGCATGTATGATGTCTTTTGCAGGTTTGAGGCATGCCCTGAGGCCCTTTTTTGTTCACCCATGATCTTTGAACCTCCCAGTTATCCAAATGTTACCTCAATCTCAACAGCATGCCGTGCCAGTAAATCATCCTAAGAAAAGCTATAGCAATTCTTGCACTGTATTCGTTGCTCTAAATATCTTGTTGTTGATATCACTGATCAGACAGAAGTCTGAAGACTGCCAGCTGCTTCTGTCCACACTATACAGATGTTACATGTAAGAGAAGGATTGTCCTTTATGGTCCAAGTTGTATTTTATGCTGCATTGTATAGAATATGCATCTTATATATATATATATATATATATATATATATATATATATATATACACACACACACACACACACACACACACACACACACACACACACACACACACACACACACACACAGGGGACCTGCTTCCAATGAACACACCCTTTAGTTTATTTTGACTCAATGGCACAAATAACAACACAAATGCCAGAAACTGAGCACAGAATGTAGAATAATATGCAACTGAAAATATCCCCCTAGTTTTGAGTAGTTCAAAACTACACTGCCCAACAGCTTTAGGATAGAGTTCGCCTTGACTGCACACTCTACCGCTTTACTTCATTTCATTATGAACTGGCTACACCTTCATCTTAACTGACAGTGTTTTCTACTTCATATCTATGTATTGACCCCAAAACCAGAGGTTTAGAGGAAAACACACTTACTTATGATGTAATCCACATGCAGTATGACATTACTACATTTCCAGTGATGTTAGGCTGATGACTTCAACAGTACCTGATACAAGCAACCCTGTGACTTTTGCACCTTACAGCCTATGATGGTGTGTTCTCTGTGTTCTCCTCAGTAAATCACTATCACATGTGACACTTAAGCATGCTCGGGTAATTTACATTATGGACCCAGACAGCAATGGAAAGGATGCTCAGATCAAACATTGCGCCGCTGTTCACTAACAGGTACAGTCATTCTGAAAGATTATATGCTGATGCATCCATCCTGTAATCAGTCACGGCCTGTAAAAGCCAGTGACCTACCAATTTGAGAATCCCTGCTGTTTTGCACCATACACCAGCACATTGCATGGTGCTATTACTGCCTTGAAGATCCCTGCACAGATGTCAGGTCAATTTTATGGAAACCTAGCTTTTATTTTTCTCTACTATTTGAGTTTTTGTCATTGTTTTTGAGTCTCTTTTTCAGAACAGTGTAAGATTGTAATCATCTTGCATAAAGGATTTCAGAGGTTTGGGGAACTGATGGTTTCTTTTTACTTGGAGTGGTAGTGCTGTGATGGAGACATCATTATTTACTTATAAATGAACAGGCTCCTATCCCTTTGGCTTGAATGAGTTTCTTTTCGTTTGGGATATGCTAAGCTCCTTGGTGTTATTAGTAAGGGGAAAATGAGGGGTCACTACCCCAGAACTACCCCACACAGACACAAATTCAGCCTCATCACAGACTCCCCATCAACGCTGGCTTAGTCATGAGACCCTGGCAATGAGAAAGCTCTCACCCAATAAGGCACACTGTGGGGAAAGCCCTGGCCCAATAACAAGGCTCCCTGGGGCAAGGCTAGGGGATTACCAGCCCAAGCCTGCGGATTGAGCTCCAAGGCGAGGGAGGGGGGCACGAGTCGAAGCATTGGGTTGCTTGGTCGCCAAGGCCAGCAGCCTCCTTTAAATGGTTGCTACGAGGCAGGTATCAAACATGCGAGAGCTGCACACAGTCACGGTCATGAAGGGTATTAAATGGCAACAAAGAGACAGTTATTCTGCAATAATCTGTCCTGCTGAGTGCAAGTTATTCTCCAATAATCAAGAGCTGAGCAGCAAGCGGGACAGAGCTGTGATCACAAGAGCATGGTATTACATGGAGCTGGACTCACTGGACACACACACAGGTCACACAACATCAGCTCAGACACACAAAGTTTATTTATCACTTGTACATTCACACAATTTATGTGTATTCTCAGGCTCACACTCAAAGTCATGCTCACAAATCCAGACACAGAGACAACGGTGATGATTTCAAGCCCAAGTAAACACATTTTGTTAAAAATGAAAAATAAAATAAAATAAAAATTATGCTAATTGATAACATTCATGACAACAATGAACAATCATAACAACAATAATGTGACAAAGTTATACTTTTCAGGCTCTCCTTCTAGGTTAGGAGAGTGTCTGATTTCTCTTAGTTGCTTCTTTGCTCTTTGCAGTTTGTAATCAAGTCCGAGGCCTTGATCCTGTACCAGAAAATAGGGAAATATTTGTGAAAGAATTCAAGTATCTCAGTTTCTTGTTTATGGTTGAAGGTAAAATAGAAGAAAATGTTGATAACTGAAGGTGTGGCATCAGCAGCAATGTGAACATTGTAAAATTATTTTGGTGAAGATGATAACTGACCTCAAGACAAATTTCAGACTTTTCTAGCCAATCTGTGTTCCAACTCTCATGATGTAAGGTTTGGGTAGTGGCCAAATTCAAGTGGTCTGAGAGAAAACTAGACTTCTAAACCTCCTCTTAGCTCTGTTTTCAGGTTTTAGAAAATCTAGCCTGTAACAGAAAGACCAGTAACAAGTTCTTTTAGAGAGAGGGTGTCATTCTTTCTGGCTGTTCCATAAATGCAGATTTGCATGCACATTTGTTCCGATGGCAAAAAGCCTGATTACATGGCAGAAAAACCTGCAGGAAGAAATAATATTCCAGCATCTGCAACAACTACCTTAACTACAAAGCAAGCAGGGGAAAAAGACAAAAAATGGATTCTGTCAATAAAAAACACGTCACCGTCAAAGAACGTCAAAGTAACTGTCAAGTAACTGTCAAGTAACTGTGTTCCAAGCTTGCCTTTCTTCTGTTAGACAAGTAAGTAGCTAATTTGCTTTTATTTATTTATCCATCCATCCATCCATTATCTATACACCGCTTATTCCTCACTAGGGTCGCGGGGGGGCTGGAGCCTATCCCAGCCGACTCAGGGCGAAGGCAGGGGACACCCTGGACAGGTCGCCAGTCTATCACAGGGCTACACATATAGACAGACAATCAAGCACACTCTCATTCACACCTACGGACAATTTAGAATAATCAATTAACCTCAGCATGTTTTTGGACTGTGGGAGGAAGCCGGAGTATCTGGTGAAAACCCACGCTGCACAGGGAGAACATGCAAACTCCACACAGAAAGATCCCAGGCGTCCTAAGCGAGACGCGAACCGGGGATCTTCTAGCTGTGAAGCAATGCTGCTAGCCACTGTGCAGACCTTATTTATTTATTTATTTTAAATTTATTATCTAAATGTTTTGTAGTGGTTGGTTAGGTTGTGTAAACAGATTTACCTGCAAGCAGGTGGTGAGTGCTAATGTTCAGTGTTGCTAATAGTTTAGTCTTTTACTAAAAGTAATTTATATATTATATATTTATTCATGTTCTGTTTCTGTGTACAATAGATGCATATGCCTAAGTTCTTTTAGATTTTTTTCAGAGTTGTGCCTACTCCACCTATAAGCTGCTATTAATCTATAAATCGATAAACCTTAAAACAAGTCACAAAATAACAACAGCAGTTCTGGGTCCATAAAGAAGGTCAACCGAACACAACTGACCTTAAAGTTGAATATATCAGAGTATATCCAAACATTAAAGTTGTCTTGCAACAGCGACCAGCTACAGCACCATCAACACTGATAACTCAGAATAAATTGAAATAAACCAAACTATAGACAAACTAATGTATTTCTGGGTGTGTCCTGTGGTGTCTGGCTTCCCATAAGGATTGCCATTGCCATGGGGGTGTGCTTGATCTAGAGCAATATGTGGAGAATGCCAGGACCCAAGCTTTCCAAGCAGAACCTACATTGCAACAAGATGATCAGTGTTATTCACAGTGTAATATAAATGTTGTAACTGAAGTGTATATTTTATCACATTTATTAATGTCACTGTCCTTGTTAAAATAATTTTTAACAAAGAAAATTCTCCACAATTTATATGTGGTGAACTCATGTAGTCATAAATGGTTTTTTTTTAATATGTCACATATGATTAAACACATTTCACATGTTGCTTTCTCCGCCCTTTACCATCTTCCTGTATCCCTCTGTCATTCACCAGGTCAGCGTGTGTGTGCAGTTTGGGCTCAGAGTTTCGTCGCGGTGCTGGTATATTGGACATAATGTTTGAGTCTCCATTTCAGCTCTTCACCTGCGGCTATGATACTTTCATTCGATTGTGGGACCTCCGACTCAGCCCACGGTATGTCACTATGTCTTTTATTTTCTGGTTCAGTTTAAACATTTGATATACCTGTAAGTGCTAATTAGGATTTTTTCTTAAGATCATAAATACAAATTACATTTTGTATGTATGCAGCAAAAAGCCCCAACACACTTTTATGCAGCGAATGTGAATGAATGTAGGATCTTTTTTCTAACTGACATCTACAGTACATCTGCTGTACAGCGCTCCAGACATTCACAGTCACCATTTACTAGAAGCTATTTACATCCTGCAAAGTGATGTAGAATGTTTTTAAACTGCACCATTTTCATAACTGTGTTTTTGTCATAAATAACAATCATTCTAAACCCACCATTTTATTTCAAGCACTGGGAACAGCCCTCTGGGGTGTCAGCATGAATGCAGTAGCCCTACAAAACATGTTAGTGAGTAGAGGCCCAACATGTTTTGTGAGGGAAGCATTTATTTAAACGGCAGGGGTCTAAGGGGCTTTAGGCTGTGTTTCTTGGGAATCAGTCAAGTAAGACAAATGAGATCTGATTGGCAGATCACTCTGGGGACTTTGAAAGGCGTTGAGTTTGGGGAGAAGGTTAGCAGAGGGGGGTCCCTTTTTAGATATCAATAATTTATGTGGTCAAATTTAACCAGTTTCAAAAGACATTCAGGGTCATCCAAGACATTCAGGATTTCACCATCAAAGAAAAATGCACTTTGATAGGCAAAAACTAAACATAAATCCTGCATAATCACAAGATGCTCAATAGATTTAGTAAATGATCAGTGTGACTATGAACTCTAGCCTTCCCAATCTCTTCAAAACAAACAAACAGGTGGAGTGGTTAATGTATATATAATAATGTTCTATCCCAATACATGTTGTAAACATGGAATTTGGAATCCTAATATATTATAATTCCCATTTTGACTTATTTGGCCACATTGACCAGCGGTATGTTTGGAGACGGGAAGGTGAGACCTTTAACCCCAAGAACACCATGCCTACCATCAAGCATGTTGTTCGTAGTATTATGCTGTGGGGCTGTTTTGTTGCCAGTGGAACTGGTGCTTTACACAAAGTAAATGGAATAATAAAGAAGGAGAATTACCTCAACACTCTTCAGGAAAACCGAAGATCGTCAGCCAAAAGGTTGGGTCTTGAACACAATTGTGTGTTCCAACAAGTCAGTGACCCCAAACATACATCAAAAATGGTAAATACATAATTAAATTAGGGTAGAATAAAGGTTTTAGACTTGTCTTCCCAAAATCCTCCATTAAACCTTACTGAGAACCTCTGTGCTAAAGAAAGAGATGCATGTCAGAAACCCAACAAATTTAGTTATCAAGAGGCGTGGTCAAAATTACAATCAGAAACAGGCCTTTTTTTGTTTTTGTTGTCTGTTTTTACTGGATTTCCCATTTCTTTTGTTACAGTTTTGCCTTCCAGGTAGTTTTTGTTATCCACTCTGGTCTTAACTTTTATTAAAGTAACCTTTGAAACTACTCCTCCAGCCTGTCTGCCGTGGGTGTCTGTGTTTCGCTTCTCCTTCATCACAACTGTCTCAGTGGCTGTGTTCCAAATCGCAAACATTTTGTTATTACGTTCAGTATACTAAACATGCCCTTAGAATGTATGTGCTTCTGTATGCAATATCATTTTGTTAGGACAAACGACTTCATCATAATATTGCTGCAGAATAAATTTCAGGCCTTATTCCTTATTCCAGTATCCCCATAGGGACACTCTATTGACATACAGCATTCCCTACCTCCACCCTAATCTAACCATCACAACTACAAGTGCATCTCATATTATTAGAATACAGTAGAAAAGGTTTGATATTTTTCATCAGACATTGCTCAAAGTGAAAATTGTATATATTCTAGACTCAGTACACAAACTGAAATATGTCAAGCCTTTATTTGTTTCAACTTTGATGATAATGGCTTACAGCTCATACACCCCAATCATCCTCAATCAAGGACCCCTAGACACTCCCACACAGTCTTGAGAAGAGCTCTAATCTGAGCTAATTAACTCAAAACACAAAGAGCCTTTAAATTCTCAGTGTGGTTTATAAATAACCACAATCATGGAGAAGACTGCTGATTTGACAGTTTTCCAGAAGACAATCATTGACACCCTCCGCAAAGATGTAAGACTCAAAAGTACATAGCTCAAAGATCTGTTTTACAGAGCGCTGTATCAAAGCATATTAATGGAAAATTGACTGAAAGGAAACAGTGTGGTAGAAAAAGGTGCACAAGCAAAAGGGATGACTGCAGACTTGAGAAGACAGTCAAGAAAAGCTGAATCAGGAATGTGTGTGAATTCACAAGCAGTGGACTGAACATCCAGAGCTACAATGCACAGACGTGTCAATTTCCTATTGTCAAACCACTCCTGAACATACGTCAGAAGCGTCTAACCTGGGATAAACAGAGAAGGAACTGGACTGTTGCTAACTCATCCAACGTCCTCTTTTCAGATGAAAGTAAGTTTTACATTCCTTCTGAAAATCAAGGTACTAGAGACTGGAGAAAGAGTGAAGATCCACAGGATCAAAGCCGCTTGAAGTCCAGTGTGAAGTTTCCACAGTCAGTGATGATTTGGGTGCCGTGTCATCTGCTGGTGTTACTTCACTATTTATAATCAAGTCTCAAATCAACGCAACCATCTACCAGCAGATTTTGGAGCACCACATACTTCTGTCTGCTTAAGAGCTTTTCGGAGAAGCAGATTTTGTCTTTCAGCAGGACCTGGCATCTCCCCACAGAGCCAAAAGCACTCAGAAATAGTTCACTGACCATGGCATTACCGTGCTAGATTGGCCAGCCAACTCACCAGATCTGAACCCCCATAGAAAATCTGTGGTGTGTTGTCAAGGGGAGAATGGGACGAATCAGACCCAACACTAAAGAAGAGCTTGAAGGCAGCTATCAAGGCAGCCTGGACATCCATTACACCTCAGCAGTGCCACAGACTGATGAACATACTTTACAGAATCTGGATATTTCTGCATTATACATCACTTTTTTTAATTGATTTTTGTTGATCGTTTGAAATATTCTAATATTTTGAGACATATTTTAAAGAAGTTTCATGAGCTGTGAGCTGGTATCATCAAAGTTAAAACAAATAAAGGCCTGGAATATTTCAGTTTATGTATACTGACTCTTGAATACATATATTTTTCACTTTAAGCAATGTCTGATGAGAAATATAAAATATTGACCCTTTTCCACTATATTCTAATTATCTGAGATGCAATTGTAATTGCCCAGTCCTAAAGGTCGATTCATGGTTTCCATATCCCAGTGCAGTGACTAGTGCAAACTTTGAGTGGGGACGATATTGAAATCATCTATCACCTAATGGCATAATATTGTGTCTCCCTCATGCAACAAAAACAGCCCTGACTGGTTGGGCTATGGACACACTTCTGGAGGTGTCCGGTTCTGTTTAGTATAGGAACACTGGCAGCATATCCTTTGAGTCCTGTGGATTGCGGGGTGGAGCCACTGTGGATCAGGCTTGTTCCTGATCCACTACAAAGACAGTTGCATTGCCTCTCACATAGAACACAAAAAATGCACAGGGCTCCTGTGGTTTTCAAAAGGCTGGCTGTGACAAACACTATGTTCCCATCCTAAACTTTCAAGATGTAGTGTGTGACCTCCCCCACATAGATTAGCTAAAATTAAGTGTGTGATTGTGTGTGTGTGTGTGTGTGTGTGTGTGTGTGTGTGTGTGTGTGTGTGTGTGTGTGTGTGTGTGTGTGTGTGTGCGTGCGTGCGTGCGTGCTGACCCATTGTCTGCCCCAGGTGTCTCTGCATCACTTATTAATGAGGCTGCACTAATGGAGGATTGATGTCTATTGACAGAAAATACTTTTTCCCAAAATACATCCCCTTTCATTACCAGAGTCACCACCCTACTTTGCTGTTCACTCATCCAATCCATGGCCATAATGTTTAACCAAGTCTTCCTACTAAAATGTAATAATTTCTGTAAAGTGATTTTTTTGTGCCCAAAAAAGGAAGATATGGCAGTGTGAGTACAAGTACACAGATATGCACATTCACTTTCTTGTAGTGTTGCCAGTATAGGTGTGTGTATAGTGTATGGCGTGTATAGGTGTGTGTATATTCCTCAACGTTGTAAATTGAGAGGAATGCAATTTGGTACCTATTATACAGAAAATAAAGGCAATGTTCAATAGTTATACTGTAACAAGGCTTTTGTCTTCCATGTTGTGGTGTCACAGACTTAAGTCACTGACTGTGAAGGATTTTGAATATATTCTTATATTGTTATTATATGATATTTTTATTTGTGTTTACCTTGATTTTTTTCCAATGTTAGACCTTTACAATCATGGGACTATCAATACAAAGGTCTTCAGTGAAGTATCCTTGCAGCATGTGTGGTTAATGCCGAGGCTTCATTCCAGTCAGGTTCCTTTGTTGCATAATATCCCCTCCTCTCTTTGTCAGTGTTTTCCCTCTTTGTATACAGTATTTGTGCTTTTAGTAAAATACCAAAAGATAATATTTTAAGATGTTACAGTTCCTTCACTATTCATCTTATATCAATCCAAGCAGTTTAGTGTCACAATCTGTAAAGCATAAGACACCTTTTGACCCTTAGACTCAATTCAGCTCAGTTCGAGGCATTTGAAGGGCAGTGCTCACAGTGGGCTGGTCCTCACTGGTACACAGTACTGGTACTTCTATATTTAAATCTTTGGTGGCCCATAATTTCTACTTCTCACAAGCTGTTGGTACTCTTTACTGCCCTTTCAATATTAGATGGTCTGGGCTAATCATATTGACCCATAAATAATCTCCATTACCCAGGAGGCACTATGTGACGCATGTTCCTGCTCGAGCCTGCCAGCTTTTCTTTGTCAGCAGCTATCTAGACCTTTCAGCAGCAGAGCTGGGCAGCTCAGTACACTTGTTGTGCTTGGCAAATAATAATATCTGTGTTTCCATAACAATTTGTATGTGTATTTTCAAGTATCACATTAGAAAAAAAATGAAAATATTTGAAAAAAGTTTTTATTTTGTTTTGCAAAAAATGTTTGTACGCTTGCTTAAGGTGGTTTTTGACTGTTTCTAAAATAAGTTAATCCACATAATAGGTGAAGGAAACCTCTTTCTCTAATAAGATTTAATGTAGCATATAACTGGCATAACTGATCAACTGTTTCTGCTTCTTTTACTGACTTTGTGTCCAGACAACATGAAGCATGGCCAATACCAGCTGACATAGCAGAATAATTACAACATGTCCATTTGAAAACATTTCCTGATGACCTCTATCATTTTTTCTGTTGTACAGGTGCCTGTCAAATAATTAGAATATTGTGAAAAAGTTATTTTCCATAATTTAATTTAAAAAAGGTAAACTTTCATATATGCTATATTAATTACATGCAAAGTGAAACATTTCAAGCCTTTTTTTTATTTTGATATATAAAATTATTAGAACAGTGCCTAAAATCAATCAAAAAAGGAAGGATTTACAACACAGAAATGTCCAATTTTTAATAACTATGTTCATTTGTATGAACTTTTTCTTGATATTCTAGTTACCTGAGGTGAACCTGTAGATGGACAAAAATGTTCTTCTACTTGCTACAGTCATGTGTGAAAGCCTACGTCTCCACTTTCTGATGACACTACACAGCTTTGTTTCTTCACTTTAAATCTATTAATGGACTTCTTTTATTTTCAGTTTCTTTCAAAAGTTCATGTCAAATTGGCTTGACAATTATGCGGAAATATTGCTGGTAAGGCTATATTGCATCTTTCCTTAGTCTCTCTGACTAACCTAGCTGGACAGGGAATCGCTTGGCCTGTCTGTGTCTTGCTTGTTTGCAGCCACTTCAGGGCTGTCCTATGACTTTGTGCCTGACAAAAATGAGTGGAAAAACAACTACTGATTACATTTGATAAATGCACCAGTGATTATAAACTGCAGCAAAAAAGCGATCACATGCATGTGCACAAAATGACAGACGTGCTTTCAAGCAGCAACCTCTTTGGAGCCAACACACACAATATATGGGTGTGATGGCACACTTTATGGGTGCACATAATGAAAACATAATTATATAGTCATGAAGTTGAGTTGCAACTCCTGTATAATTTGAGGACTGGAGTAATTACCTGAAAGCAGAGTCAAAGATCAGTATTTCATTTTCTACATGTGTTACAAGTTGTTAATATCTATTTATGTTATTATATTAAATGCATACTATTCATTTAATATTGTTTATTACATACAGACACTTACATGACTGATGAATAAGATAAGACTGCCTACAGCAGAATCTTGAATAGGGCTTTAGAGAGGTCAGGGCTGGAAATACAAGGAACTAAGGGAATTCCCACCTGATGACTTCAGTGCACCCCACACTCTTCAGCTACTGTAAACACTTGATGATTTAGTCAAATAATGGTAAAGGTGTCCCCTTTGATAAAGTAAATATGACGTCAGTTCCACTCAGAAAACCTGGATACAAACACAAATCGCTGGCAATGAATTACGCTAGCCAATTAAACTACACTATGTGGAAACTGCCAAATGGATCAGGGGAGGTAGTAGCAGACTAGCAGACAAAGGCCAGGAGCACTGTGCAAACAAGAGGCTGGTTGGCTGAAGCCTGAGCCGACACTACCGACCACACTTGGGGTCAGCTGAACAAGAATAGGACTGAATAAATGACAGGTAATCTGAAGAACTAACACAAGAGGTCAGAAAACAGGAGCAAGCTCAGCTAACAACAGAAAAGACTCGCAGGATACAGGGACACAGCTAGGCTAACAACTTAGCTAAAGAGGTTCAAGGCCTGGTATAAGTAATAGGAATTCATGAGGCACAGACAGGTGTCAAGTGGGGATTGGTGGAGGCTAGGACGGCAGGGGCAGGCGGGTGATATGTGTGGCATTTCTAGAAGAGGGAAAACCTGAGTTGAGGCTGAAGGGCTTGAGTGTGGTCAGAACAAATCCAAGCATGGCACAAGGAAGGAGAGATAGGAGACCATTTGGGACTACTGGAAACAGGGCAAACACGTTACTACAGAGCTTTAACAGACGAACAGCCTGGGCTGACAAGACGAGGTTACTGAGTCAACTTTCTGACAGAGAACAAAGGTCTTTATAGAGAAGGTAGATGATTGGTGAGTCAGCCTCCTGCACAGCTGTCTTCACTCCTGCAATCAAGATTACCGCACGCACGCACACACACACACACACACACACACACACACACACGCAGAATAATGCCCAGTTCTGCTAGTTAAGCAGAATGAGGGATCTAAAAGTCGTGAACATCAACAGTATCTCCTGGTATCTTTAACTCACTGTAGAATTTCATAACACAGGATATCTAATTATTTGTTGATCCCACATAATACACATGCTGACATGTGGATGAGGAGAGTACTAAGGGGAACACTTCCACCTTAAGTACTGTTAAAGGGGAAAATGGAAGAAACATCAGGAGTAAAAACAGAGAGGAGAAATGAAATGCACACAAACAAACAAGAACAAAATGCACACATGATAGTGAGCAAAACAAAGTCATTATTTTATGTAAATAAAATACAAGCAATTAAAAGAACAATTACTGTTTTTATAATTATGGTCTATGCTACTTATTATAGCTAGTTATGGCCGAACCGCCTTGTGGATGCCCAATCCTATCAGATCTTGGAAGTTAAGCAAGGTTGGGCCTGGTCAGTACCTGGATGGGAGACTGAGAGGGAACACCAGGAAGCCTGGGTGGATGCAGTGTGAGAGTGAGTGGTTGGTGGTGGTTGGAGGGGCCAGTGGTGCAGACTGGCAGTCTCGCCTCTGTCAGTCTACCCCAGGGCAGCTGTAGCTTCATACGTAGCTTACCACCATGGAGTATGGAGTGAATGAATAATGCAATGTAAAGAGTCTTTGAGTGTCTAGAAAAGCGCTCTATAAAACCAATGCATTATTATTATTATTATTATTATTATTATTATTATTATTGCTATTTGATCGGTAAGTGTAGTTTAGTCTGACCAGGAGTGAGAAATACTTGATACTAACAATACTTTACTTTTGAAAGAGCAGCAAAATGCACAGAACATGGCAGGCAGACCTCCATTAAATGGGCTCACAAACATAATTTGATCTCATTAAAAGATAAGAAAAACCGTTAAACTTCAGACACTGAACTGGCTCTTCACTGTGTATGACAAGATTCTTGAGGGGAACAGCTATCTAAAGCCCAGCTGCTTTTGATTTAGTTTTTTTTTACATTTTTCTTTAGAACATTCTCAAGTTCAATCACATATGCAAAACAAATTTAAAAAATGTGTTTGCCTCAACACCTGTGTAAAGTCTCCCATTCTTCCCAGCAGGTCGTGTGTGATGGAGTGGGAGGAGCCTCATGACAGCACTCTGTACTGCATCCAGACAGATGGAAATCACATGATAGCCAGCGGTTCTTCATATTACGGCGTTGTACGTCTTTGGGACAAACGACAGACTAAATGCCTACAGGTACATACAGTATATTTTCAGAATGAAGCACATGGCAATGATATACACTATCATGTGCTGTGATAGATCAATTAGGCACAGTACTGCTCATGCTTGAAAGACACATTTGGAAATAGCTAAGTGCCAGATATTTAACAATAAACTTGTTGCTGTTGTATTTTCATGTTTCTCATGTTTTGTTTGCTGTGTAGTTCTTCCAACTGAGCTCTGACCCTGTGAGCAGCCCAGTGTATTGCCTGAGGTTCAGCAGTTCTCACCTGTATGCAGCATTGGCCACTGCCTTGCACTCACTGGACTTCAAGCAGAGTCCCATCTACATCAGATGATACCCACACAAACACTTCTTATACATCTGTTCAATAAAAACATCTGTTTTTACAGTAAATGTTTTCACAATACCAGTTGAGTTTTGTCAGTATTGTGCTGTGCTTTTGATTTTGGAAGAACTGCGTGTTTTCTTATGACAGTCTATGAATTTAAAAAAAACTCCAGGGATATGCTATTGCATAAAGTTGGGGGACTCAAAAAAGAAAAGTATGATCAAAATGTAAGCAACATAAGTTGAGAAACCATGACTTTTAGTCTGTAATGTGATTTAAGCTCCAAAAGCACTAGTTCCTACATTTCAGATAATGCAACTGGACATTATATTTCATCTGTAAATGCCCAAACGTTACACCCCAAATTTGTTACACAGGCCCAAGCTGTGACAATTTTTATTTCACAATGACATAATGGTTCTTCAATCAGGCCATTTAAAATGGTTGTTTGGTAATAAGGTAAGGGTAGTAGTTTTTATACAGGCTGATTCAAAAATTTCAAGAGTTCACATAAAATACACAGCATGTTCCAGAAGGTATTTTGTCTTTTATCACATTAAAAGCAGAGGTGTTATTACTAACATTAAGAATGTTCTATTTTAGTATCCGAAGGTCAGTCAGCAGGTTTACGTTCACTTTGGTAACCAGTTTAAAGTTGGCTTTCGACTGTAAGCTGATTTCTTCAACATCATGTAAATATTAAACCTGAATTCTGGATAATGCAGTGCAGGAATATGACAGATATGAAAAAAGAATATTCTACCACTTCACTTAAATCACCCCCTGAAAATTCTCCAGTTATGTTTACAGTTTTCGGCCATATAATAATAATAATAATAATAATAGAGAGTGTGCTTGTTTGTCTCTATGTGTAGCCCTGTGATAGGCTGGTGACCTGTCCATGGTGTCCCCTGCTTTCGCCCTGAGTCCACTGGGATAGACTCCAGCCCCCCCGCGACCCTACAGAGGATTAAGCAGTGTACAGATAATGGATGGATGGATAATAATACATTTTATTTAGCAGCGCCTTTCAAAACACTGAAAGACACTTTACAGAGAGATAAAAACACAATAAAACGACAGACAAAGAACACAAGATTAAAATGAAAGTGAAGTTAAAGACTGTATGCAGTTTTAAATAAATGGGTTTTGAGTCTGGATTATCTGTACAGAGGTCACTGAAGTAGTCAAGAAACCCTTAGAGAGTGGAAGGCACCATGTGTGGACAAGAGTCACTGTGAGATGCTGGCGGCTCTCTTCAGTGTCGCCTTGAGGTTGGGAACAGTGCCTGTAGAGGGCTGCGGTTCCCATTTTCAAAAAGGCAAACTGGAGGACGTGCCAATGCCATCCTGGTTCAGCAACAGTGGACCAGCTCTTTACTCTTGCAAAGTTGCTGAAGGGGTCATAAGGGTTTGACTATCCAGTCCACATGTTTTGTGAACTTAGGGTGGAAATACCACTATGTCCCTGGAAAACCCTGTGTGGGGTACTGGAGTAATATAAGGTAAAGCAGCCATTTTTATGAGCCATCCAGTTGTTGTGCAAATGGAGGCAGAGCTGTGTTTACATTCTTGTCACAAAGTCCAACACAGTGGTTTGACTCCACAAGGGTCTCCCATTGTCTCCAGTCCTGTTTTTGATATTAATGGACAGGATCTCAAGGTGCAGCCAGGCTAAGAAGGTTGTTTCAGCACCGGGGCAGTTTGCAGCAGAGTGTTGATCAGGTGGGACAAAAGTCAGCAGAGGACAAGAGTCAGTCTAAAGGCCATGGATCTCTGCAGGAATCCAATACATTGCTCCCTCTGGGTTTGGGACAGGTTGCTGCCCCAAGCGAAAAAGGTTAAGTACATCAGGATCTTGTTTACGAGTGACACAAAAATAGAGCAAAAGATGGGACAGACTGATTGGTGCAGTGTCAACAGTAATGTGGGCATTATACCAAACTTTTGTGGTGAAGAGGGAGATAAGCTAAAAGGCAAAGCTCATTACTTACCAGCTGATCTGTCCTTCCCTAACCTATGGTCATAAGCTCTGGGCAGTAACAAAAAGAATGACATTATGAATACAAGCAAGTGGAATGAATTCAGCTTTAGAGATATCTCAGGAACACCATGGGGACTGGCTCTGTGGCATACACATTAATTTGTACTCAATGATTAACTGATTTTCAGATTTAGGTCTCTTTATTTATCATTGCACATGTTTCAGAGCAACGAAATTAGGTTTCAGTTGCATCCCGTCCAAAGAGCAGGAGAACTGTGGGTCACCACAAGAGCAGCGCCCCATCTTAAAATTTTGGAGTTTTGACCCCCACAAAACACATTTTTGTCATAACTCAAAATTTCATCCAACTATGACAGAATTTCACACAAATGTCTGATATGATAAAACAATGAAGCAATTAAATTCTATATCCAAGACATCAAATGTCAGCTTTAAAGTGACATCCTAATGTTCTCCAAAAACACAATTCTGGCTGTTATCAAATACTATAACTGTCACGGGAAATACAAAGACCCAGGTAGGCTATGAGCCAGGGGGGGTCCATCGGTACCACCTGAGCTAACCAGCTCTAATGTGTATTTTTTTATAAACCCATTGCTCCTAGATTTAAAGGAAAGTATAATAATACTTCAGGGTACACAGCTTTCTATGTGTTATGACATTACTTTGTAACGTGCCAATGCCGGTTGTACATTTTGAGGGAAGTGCAATTTGATCATCAATTTAAATGTGATAGTGTTACCAAATTCAACCAAACTTTTCTTAAACCATATCACAATAAGTCTTTCTGTTAGAAATATCAAATTTACTAATATGAAATAAGTTCCGCCCAAAGGACTTTGATTCCTGGAAAACATTGTTGGAGGCTGCTAAAGTAAGGAAGTATGCCCCAGTACTTCAGGCAGCACACACTGTTACAGAACAAAAAAATCCCAAACATTGTCTATCATAGATACTGCAGAAGCGTCTTCACGTCAAAGGGGGTTCTAGAATCACTGAAACATAAAGACAAGCAACATGAACAACAAAATGTTCCTGAAAAAAGAACTCGTTTGGAAAGATCTTCCTTAGAGTCAAGAGTGTACAAGAAGTAATGCATTTTTTGTCAAAAGACTAAATACAAGAAAGGAACCAATACCTGGGAAGGCTTGACCCAGGCACAAGAGCTAAGAGCTGATGCAACTCTGAGAGAGGCAGCCACAAGAAAAGGTGACTCAAGGATCATTTCATTAACTAGTAGAGATGCTGTTGCTGCTGAAGTTCATTATCACAAGACTTGCTATGGAACTTATACTGTGAAACCAAAATACCAAAAGAATCAGCAAGACAACGAGAAAACAACAGCAGTACCAGATCCATATGAAATGTCAGAAGAGGAAGCATATGCCATGCTTGTAGAGTACATCAAAGATGAAATGATCAGCAATCCAGACGGTGTTCCTCTTTCTACTTTGACAGACAAGCTGAAAGAGCGTATGCTTTCTAGAGGAATAGAAAAGATCAAGGATTCAACAAAGAAACACATTCATTGGAAACTAGAGAAGGCGTTTGATGATAAACTGCTTACATTTCCCGATGAATGAGGAAAGCTTCTGGTCTTGCCACACAATCTTGATCGACAACAGTTAGCAGAAAGAAACCAAATTCTGACAAAGGAACTAGCAGTCTGGAGAAATAACACACTGGAGATGAACAAACTGTCAGAAAAGGTGGCTCTGTACTTGCATAAAGGGTCAAGGACTGTCAAAAGAAATCTCCATGGCCTCTTGTCCCTGACATTTTGGATGACTTGCAAACTTGTATACCTGACAAAATCATTCATTTCTTCAGAGTGTTTTTGTCTGATAACCCCACAAACCTGGATCCCTCTGCCAGTTTTGTAACTCAATGAGTCAGAATGTAGTCTACGCCATTTCATTGGGAAGATAGAAGACTCCAAAACATGTGCTACTGTCATATGGTATCAAGACTCTCACAGGAAATGTTGAGTTGATCCAGATGATGAACAGATTAGGCCGTGGAGTCTCATATCACCAGTTAGAGGAGAATGACACAGCTATTTGTCTTCACAAGCTTGCTTGTGCACTGAGTGGTCACGTTGTTCTATCAGAACACGTCCAATCCTACATCGTCACCAACTTGTCGTGGGACAACATCGACAGACTGGAGGCCACTCTGACTGGAGCAGGCAGTTCACACAGAGTGAATGGTTCAGCCAAAAGTCTGTGGACCTCACCTGCCAAGATGCTTTGCCTGCAATTGAAAAGACCGAGAAAAGAACTGTTCCAGTTGAAACACAAGCGCTCCCCTTGCATGTGTCAAGAGAAAGGAGAGAGCTACAACCTCTGCAGGCTTCTACTGATGAACTGCGTCAGCATGAACTGAAGACAACAGCAGCAAGAAGAAAGGACTTGCTTTGGATGCTTGCTCGCACAGTACAGAACATCAAATCATACCTTCTTGGACTGGGTTCAACATCCAAACGAGACTTAGTCGCCATTTCAATAGACATAATTTTATTTATTTAACAGGGACATTGCACAACAAATGTGTTGCACAAAGATAGCTACAAACTAAATTTCAGCTGTTGTCCCTGGGCATAGGCAGTGACAACAGGTTTACACAGTGAGCTGATCATTGTTAATGAAGTCCGTATACAAAAATACAGATAAAACATCCCAGAAGCAACAACAAGAAGCACCAGGGGAAAGATCACCTTAGCGACAGTCCAAATACATTACAGTAGCATAATTACTTATTTACATACATTTACACATGTACAATCATTGACAATTATTGATATCTTTAGTGATTACAAGTCTGACTATCTTTCAACCATTTTTTAAGGATAAATTTAAACTGTTACACTCTCGAACAGTTAATGGCAAAGAGTTCTATATCCCTGCAGCTTTGACTGAGAAGCAGTTCTGTCCAAATGTGGAGGATCTAAAGTTCACATAACAGTCTCCTCTGGAGGCTCAGGTTGTTCTGACTACTGCCTCACCACATGATTTCACAAATGCTTTCAGGGGCTGTGGTGCCAGATTATGCAAAATTTTATATGTTAAACAGAGATTAGAGAAGAGAATAAAATTTTTAAGTGTTAACAATTTGAATTTCTTCACTATATTACAATAGTGATATGACAGATTTTTTTAATCTAATATTTTGAGTGTCTGTTTGTACAGGTTTTGGAGCGGCTATGACGCAGTATTAGTTGCATCTGTGCTCATTTGATGGCAAATATATTTTAACTGAGATAAATTACATTTTACAGTTTCAATCAGTTTTGATATGTGCTTTTTAAACAACAGTGTGCTGTCCAGCACAACACCTAAATATTTGAAGGAATCAACTTCTTGAATTTTTTCACCTTTTACAATAATTGCTGTTGCATAGAAAAAAACATGCAGACATGCAGTTTTGTTAAAATTTAATGTCAAGCATGATTACACCATCCAATCTGATATTTTTTTCCATGGCACCCTGTAGCATAGCTGCAGCTTTCTGATTTGTTTCAGCATGAATGTATATCACAGCGTCGTCTGCGTACATTTGTGTGTGAACTTCAGGACAAACTGTCGGAAGGTCATTTATATAAACACTGAACAAGAGGGGGCCCAAAATGGAGCCTTGTGGCACCCCCACAAGTTGGAAGTTATGGTTTACAGTGTGGAACGCTTTTTTCAGGTCTAAAAATATGGCTCCCACTACCTTCCCTTTATCCAACATGGCTTTGAATTGTTCAACAAAGTAGCAAAGTGCAGTCTCAGTCGAATGGTGTTTTCTGAAACTGAACTAAAGTGGATTCAGGGGGTTCTCTCCATAATTTAAATGATCCATCAGTTGCATGGCCACTACCTTCTCGACTACCTTAGATATTACAGGTAGGATACTCACTGGTCTATAATTGACCAGATCAGCTTGGTCTCCTCCTGTTACGACCAGCTCGCTAGGGGAAAGGAAGTAACATAAAAACCCAGTTTTCATGAGGTAAATTCAAGTTATTTATTAACAAAAGTAAAGATTTAGCGATCCAAACAAAAGTGAGGCAACGAAAGACTAAATGAGTGCTAAAAAAGCAAGAACGAAAAGAGACTCTGAACTAGAGTTGTTAACTTATCAAAAAGAAAACAGGGGTAACAAAAGAACTACCGGCTCTCTAGCTCGGTGATAGAAAGAAACAAATACAATTCTAAGAGCACTCATTCGCCAATGAAACTAACAAAGGGAATTTACAAGTTGTGCAATTTCAAAACTAGTGCCTCACAAGTTCACAGAGTTCTACAGAGTTCTACAGAGTTTTACAGAGTTTCACAAAGTCACAAGTGACACGAGGCACGCGAGCAAGGCTGGCTACAGCTTGCTGCCTGGCTGTCGTCTGCTGGCTCCTTAAATACTCCTGGTGGCTCCCTCTGATTGGTGGGCCGGCATTCGTCACTCCCACACCAATCCATCTGGTCCATCACAGGTGGAAGGAATCAGGACAACCTGAGTACACCCTCGCATGCACACAAACACTCTCACACTCACACACTCACACACTGAAGGAGAGGGAGAGCAAATGTTCCTGATATGGCAGTGGCCGTAATACCTCCATTACGCAAAAGTGTAATCACTGCCTTTATTTTGACAGTCGGGGAAAACTGCTTTTCTGAAGGATCAATTAATTAGCTGTGTGGTTGGCCGAAATAAGGTGGTAGCATTCCTTTTTATCAAACATGAATCTAAACCATAAACATCCTGCAACTTTGAATTTTTAAATCCTTTTAAAATTTTAAGGACTTCTTCTTCCGAGACTTCCCTTAGATCAGGGGTCTCAAACTCCGGTCCTCGAGGCCCACTATCCTGCATGTTTTAGATGTTTCCCTCTTCCAGCACACCAGATTCAAATGATCAGCTCATCATCAAGCTCTGCAGAAGCCTGATAACGATCCTGATCATTTGAATCAGGTGTGCAGGAAAAGGGAAACATCAGAAACATGCAGGATAGTGGCCCTCGAGGACCGGAGTTTGAGACCCCTGCCTCAGCTGGAACACGGGTTTGACTGGGTCTGCAGATCTAATATCCATTATCCTGATTCCTAAAACCACAACCAAATCATTTGCAGAATCCTGTGTGCAGGCATTGGAATTTATCGAACTCCTCCCAGGATTTTTATCCGATCTTCACCAAATTCGCTGTGTGGCATCTAGACCCATCCAGGATGAAAAGTTATCAAAATCTTGTGGATACGTCACACGGTGTGGGCGTGGCATGGCGGCCATTTTGAACAAAAAGCTTAAGATTGTACAATGGAACACGTGCGCAGGCATTGGAAATTAACGAACTCCTCCCAGGATTTTTGTTCAATCTTTACCAAATTCGCTGTGTGGCATCTAGACCCCTCCAGGATGAAAAGTTATTAAAATCTCTTGGCTACGTCACACGGTGTGGGCGTGGCATGGCGGCCATTTTGAACAAAATCGCCATGTGGAACGAAATTGGTTTTGGAGGTGAAGTGATACATGTAAAATCACCAAATCCACACAAAACCTCATTAATCTCAAGACCTAATATTTAATATACAATTCAGAAATGGGCGTGGTCAAACGGCTCCACAGCGCCCCCTAGAAATATTCAAATACTCATATAAAATCATTGCTTTATCCTACAAACATGAAATTTGGTACACACATATAGTATCCCAAGACCAACAGATTTGCACAGTCAAAATTCTAATCGGCTCTACGGCGCCCCCTAGACAAGGTTGTGTGGAGAGGAGCATGATCAGGAGCGAGGGCCCGTTCGACGCTGCTTGCAGCTTTAATTAATTGTTCCTTTAGCTTGCATTATCACATCAATAAAAAAGTTTACTTTTGCAGTCTTTCACTACTTTGTTTCCACAATCTTTAAATAGATGCGTATCATTTTCAAAATCGGATTTTAAGGCCCTCTTAAGTAGATAGTCTTTTTTCCTCATCAATTTCCAAATCTCTTTTGTCAACCCCGGTAAATGTGCCTTTTCATTTAGGTTACTGCATTTCTTTTTTTAATTTCTTTTTTTTTTGGCGGGGGGGGTTATTTTTGAAGGTTTATTGATAGACAGAGTGAAAGGGGGTAGAGAGGAGAGAGACATGCAGCAAAGGGTCGTGAGCTGGACAGATGGTTGTTTGGGAGAAAGATCATAAAGGGACAGAAAAGAGATCTCAACATGAAAGATGTGCTGTGCTTTCCTCTTGGACCACTTCCCTGGTCACTGGCTGCACCTGATGGAAGCCTTCAAAAAACCAACAAAGCTGCTTTGGCCACAAGCATTAAGAAGAATACTCCACTGGCTGACTCACTCCCTATCTACTCTGCCACCATAATCGATGGAATGGCCCTTGTCCAGTGAGCCAAGTTTGATAAATCTTCTCAATGGCCATCAGTGAAGCGTCAATGAGCACCAGAATGGACATTGTCTTTGACACTTACCAGAAGCTCTCTATCAAGTAAAATGAAAGGGCCAACAGGGGTGGGATTGCAGGACGACAGGTACAGAACATTGCACCTGGTCAGAAGATCAAGCAATGGCATAAATTCCTGGTGCAAGAGGGAAACAAGGTAAGCCTGATCAAATTTTTGATCCAGGAGTGGAGGAGTGAGAAGTATCTGGAGAAGCTTGACAGACTTCGCAAAATCCTGTTTGTCACCAGTGAAGAGAAGTGCTGCCAATTCTCAGCTGTCAGATGTCGTTAAGTGCCTGAGCTGGAATGCTTCCAGGAAGAAGCTGATGACTGTCTCCTTCAACTTGCTGCTCATTTTGCTGAAGGCGGATTTGAAACTGTGATGATCAGCTCAAATGACACAGATGTTTTTGTATTGAATATAGCCTTTTGCAGTGTTAACAAAGCACCGATGTACCAGAAGAGTGGAACAGGCACCCACACGCAGCTGATAGAAATTGGCAAAGTTGCATCCTCTCTGGGACCTTCTGTTTGTGCTGGTCTTCCAGGGATGCATGCATACACTGGCTGTGACTCTGTCAGTTCTTTTACAGGAAAGGGAAAACTGGCTGCGCCAAATATGTTGAAGTACAACGAAGAGGTGCAGCAGGCTTTCCGTGACCTTGGCAAAGACTGGGAACTGTCCCACGAACTACAGGCGATCTATGATCTCCTGACCCAGGCCAGAGTGGGTGGAAAATTGAAAAACAGGATGACGAGGATATTCATGTGGTAGACTGGATGAGCGTATATTCAGCACCTGACACTATTCCGGAGCTGCTGGCCTGCACATGTCCCAAAACGTGTGATATCAAAGACTGTGTCTGCCTCTGGAATGGGCTAAAATGCACAGACATGTGCAAAGTGAAAGACTGTGACAAACAGCCACCTAGCAATGACACTGCTGTGCCAAACTTTCTTGATGAGGATGATGATGACAATGAAGAAGATGGAGAGGACTGAAGTGTTTGTGCTGGGGGTGTGGATAGAGTGTGGATGGAGTGGGAGTCGGGGTAGGGCTTAAAATGTTCTTGACCATTGTCAAACTCATGTGTGCATTTGAACAAGTAACATTCGGAGACTCTAACTTGGAATAAACAGTTGTGGTGACAGATGGTGACAGAAGATCAAAGTGTTAATACTATAAAAGCACTCAGAGAGTGCATACCTCCGCCAAGGAGCTTCAGTCTACTCCCAACACTACCAAGTCCCAGTCCACAGTCCATTCCTCATCCTCCCTCCTATTCCAACCCTGTCTCCGTCTCCAATATGTCCTATCATCATCCCTGTCTCCATACCAGTCCCTCCTGTCTCTTCTGTCAAACCTGTCCCTCTTGTCAAATCCATCTGGTCCACCCCAATTCCATCTGTCTCCATCTCCATATCCATCATAATCATATCCATGCCATCCCCTGTTCCTCCTGTTTTCCCATGTCATGTGTTATGTGTGTCTCTTGTCTTGTGTCTGTGTTATACTTGTGAGCTTTGTATGCATAAACAATAAGGAGTGGTGTATAATATTTAATATGAGGATATGGATTGCAAATGCTTATGAACTGAAGGCCAAGAATGAACAGAAAAGTGGTGAATGAAACCAAAAAACTTCCAAAAAAACCCTTAATGAAATAAAATCCCCACAGTGCTGTCTCCACTTTTTAAGAAAAAAAAAACAAAACTTTAATTTGTTCAAAATTATATGAAATCCCTGAAACTATGAAATACCTGTAAAAGTATTTTAAATTATTAAACCCACCCAATGAATTTTTAACCCCAATGACATGAAAATATTCTACGTTTTATTGAACCCCGGTCCCCCACTTTACAGTCCCCAATACAGTCCCTTGTATGAATTAAAGCCCTTTTAACCTTATTTTAAAACCCTTAACATTAAGTTTAACCTCAGAAATCAAATCCCTCCGTTGTAAGCCCAGCCTATGCTAACTAAATGATTTTTAACCCTGGTAATGAAATAAGAATCCCTCAAAAAAATAAATGCCCCGCTACACAAAAACAAGAGTGCCCTCTGGTGGCTTTTAGAGTAAACCACATGTAATTGTCCACCTGGTTAAACTTAAATTTTAAAAAAAAATCCTGCATCGGCACGGTGATCCGAAGCAGTCCCAAAATTTTATCATTTCTTCCTTGTCCCATTTCACACATTCCTGAAAATTTCATCCAAATCTGTCCATTACTTTTTGAGTTATATTGCACGCAAACAAGCAAATATATGAATATATTAACAAACAAACCAACACCGGCCATCACATAACCTCCTTGGTGAAGGTAATAATCAGTCCCTCCAGGAATTCGCGATGTTGCGATCGCAACAATTAACGCAAATTCAACCAATCTCCGCGAATTCTGCGCGACCTTGCAATTTTGTCCAATCACCGCGACTTTTCCGCAATTTTGGCCCGCCTCCCGTGAGTTCCACCAATCATAGCCAGGTACCCCTGACTCTAGTGTGCAGTTCGGGGCGGGAGCTCAATGTTGCTCAAAGTCGTCATGCTTTTGGCTGAATCTGACATTTGACTCCGCCGGGGACAGTAAAAACAAGCTCCGTCGTACGCTCCTAGCATAGTCGCAAACCTGTATTTGGTTCCACTCTGAATTGCATTACATACACCTGCAGGGTGAGGGTTAGTCAGATTGTCACCAAACTGTTGCAAAATGAAGTAAAGTTGAACGCTGAGCTCCCGCACCGAACTGCACACTGCAGTCAGGGGCTTCTCATCATAGCAGTGCCCAGCGCAAACGTAATGCACATACGTCACCGGATTCACTTTTTTGTATATAGTTTGAAGATGCAGACATGTGCCATAGTAACGTCTCTCACTTACCAACAAAAATAACTGCTAAAGACCAAAAACAATTCCCTGATGTTCTTCACCAAAGCGGAAGTAAACTGTTTTGCACCCCGTGGAATATTGAGGTGGAACACAAACCAAAACCATCCACCGTAAACATATCAGGAGAATGGGTGAAACCAGCAGACCACAGAGCAGACAAATCACCATGATGAAGCTGTTGCATCCACATCTGTCACGAGCACTGAAACAATGAAAGTCAGTTAGATTAATTAACTCACGTGACAAGCTGTGAGCGTGTGTGTGTGAACACGTGTGTGCCAGGATGTGAAATGAACTTAATATTAATTAATATTTTTAATGAATTATACAAAATAAAGAAAAAATGCAGCTTTTTAAGCATTTTTTTTTACCGTCTCCCGCAATTTCATCGACACAAATACGCTTAAAACATCGCAACTTTCATCGCAACTTTTTAGAAAAGCTGCCGCAAATTCAGGCATTTTAGGCCGCAACAATCTTGAAAAGTGCCCGCGAAATCCTGGAGGGGTATTTGTTTTATTAGGGCCTGAAGCACTACAGTGCGTAGGACCCTATTGTTCCTGTAGTGTTTCTTTGGCGGTTTGTTTGTTTGGCGGTTTCTTTTGCTTACGCCACTTTGAACCTCAATTTGACCCCCTAAACATGCTCAAAAACTCACCAAATTTGGCACATACATCAGGACTGGTGAAAAATTTGATATTTTGGGGGAATTACACATATGAATGGCAAAATGACTCAATAGCGCCACCTTGAAAATTGTGCTTTAGTGGAGTTAATACGCCTAGTTTCGCGAAAACTCATGAAATTTGGTACACAGGTACAGTAGCCCGAGACAAAAACATTCCTGCTTTTAAAATTACAGAAAAGGCTCAACGGCGCCCACTACAGCACGTGGTGTGCAGTTATTGGAATTTAACGAAATCTTCCCAGGATTTTTGTCCGATCTTCACCAAATTCGCTGTGTGGCATCTAGACCCATCCAGGATGAAAAGTTATTCAAATCTTGTGGCTGCGTCACACGGTGTGGGCGTGGCATGGCGGCCATTTTGAACAAAATCGCCATATGGAATGAAACAGGTTTTGGAGGTGAAGGCATCCATGTAATATCACCAAATCCACACAAATCCTCATTAATCTCAAGAACTAACAATTGATATACAATTCAGGAATGTGCGTGGTCAACCAGCTCCACAGCGCCCCCTACAAATATTCAAATACTCATATAAAATCACTGCTTTATCCTACAAACATGAAATTTGGTACACACGTACAGTATCCCAAGACCAACAGATTTGCACACTCCAAATTTCAAACAGCTCCTCAGCGCCCCCTACAAATTTCAAAAATTCCTATAAAATCACTGGTTTGTCCTACAGACATGAAATTTGGTACATGTGCAGAGCAGGATGAGACAAATACTATTGCGTGCTATAGACATTCCAATCGTATCCCAAACGGCCGTGTGGGGGGGGGAGCGAGGGCCCGTCCGACGCTGCTTGCAGCTTTAATCTTTCCTTGCATCACAGTGGTTGTCTAATGACACACTTCAGGGTAAATGTTGATGTGTTTGCAAATGAATAAAAAAATCTCCCACTGAGATGTTTGTAAATAAAAAGGACAACTGTATTCAGCACATACTTCATAATAAACATCAAATTGCCCTTCTGAGGTTTTCTTTTCTAGAAGCAACATCGAGTGATACAATGTCTGAGGAGATTTCTTTAGTTTGGTTCAGTAATTTCATCAAAAATGACAGTCTACATTCATACGCTCGTATTTTAACAAAATATGGACAGCAATAAATATCATGTGTTAACACAGCATAAGCTATGAAACCAAATGTTGTCATAGATTTTCAAAGTCTAGGGGTACTGAAGACATTAAAAATCCATGTTAGAAATGATTAGCTCTACTGGAACCAATGACCCCTTTTTGAAGGTCTGAGCTCAGAGTCTAAGGCGTAGACAGAGAAGACATGGCAGACAGAATAAAAGTTTAACATTTTATTTAGATGATAATGTAATTCACATTAATTAAGTGCAAAGAATGTCAGAAATGGTATAATAGCGGCGACTGCAGGATTGACAGAACTATGCTTGCTTAGATACACAGACAAGGAAAACTACGGAAGCCCAGGAGGGATACTAGACTGGAATGTGAACTACAGAAAACTGTTCACTGACTTAATCATGACAATCTAAAGTTTGTCAAGGCAGGGAAACTAAGCACAACTGAGTAACACAGGGATAGAAAAGTTATCAGGAGCAGGAGATACACAGCGCAATACACGGAAAGCCAGATTACAAGGCAGAATCATAGACTGTATAAGAAAGATGGACATAGCAACTGGCCCTGAAAAGTAAAGCCAACCCGAAAGTGTCAAAACTCTGCAGTAACACTACAGCCAGAGCTGCCGGGCCCATTAGGCGACATAGGCAAATGTTAAGAGCGCCATGGCCTCCACAGGGCCCCACAAAATCAGGAAAAAATTCACTTTCAATATAATTATATTAAAACTAGCTCTTACTGTTAAGTCTTAAAATGGAAAAGCTCATATTGATTCAATTGTAAAGCAATGCCCAATTCATATTAATACTAAGCACTGCTAACCGATTTGTAAGCGTATGTAAATCGCCGATGGAAGGGGGCGCCACATTGGGTAGGGCTGGCTCTGACTACGGCCGACAGGGGCTGGCTCCATAGATCCCAATTCTACACAGCAAAACACAGATCACAAAATACAGCTTTTCTACAGCTTAGAATTTTTCTCACTGGTCAAACCCAGAGATCAGGTCACCAATCTGAAAATTCAATATTGAATTTTATATAAAGCGTCAAAGTTTTCGTCCCATGAAGGGGAGTTGCTGCTTGATTGACAGTCTGGTCTGGAATGATTGACAAGTCATCTGGACGAGGCAGCCTTGAAGCTCATTCACTGTGAGGTCAGGTCCCATTCATGTTTGGATGTAATTCTGATATAATAACTGTTAGTTTGTCAGTATTTATCGGTGGAGCAGCAACCCATTTTCCACAGACAGTTTTACTGTCTGTTGGCTTGTTTTAACCAATTTTTCACTATAATTGGGAACTTTGACTGATTGTATCCGCAGACACTGAAGGGACTCTGATAGTCCGTTCGGTAAGTAATTGTTTATTTTCTTATTAGTACTGGTTTTAATGTACTTTATATATAACTTTATCGTCAGATATAATGTGTGCAGTGCACTCCAGAAGATGGTGCAGTTTATTTCTTTGTGTATTGACCAGAGAAGAGAGTTAGTATCTCGTAAATATTACCTTTAATGTGAAGTAGCGACGCACCGTGCTAACCAAGCTAGCTGCTCAGTCGTTGCCTGAAAAAAAGTTAATTGTAGCAGCATTGAGCTAACGATGTTTGTGTTGTTTCATGTAACCGGGCTGAAGTGTGTTGTGTTACTGTAATGTGGTACATTAGGTTAAAAAAACTGTCTGTGGAACCGCTGGTTCAGGTGAACTTAAGGTTCAGAAAACCTAAATGTGATTAAAACAGTAACGTAAAGGTTCTGTGTTGTCAGTAGTCCTGAATAACTGCTGTGTCTCTGAAGTCAAACTGGATAAAACAGTAAATCTATTCTCTAATAGTTACCGTGCTGTTGTACAGCTGGTTGTTTAATGACTGATTCACATGTTATAATACTAACCAAAACCCTTACTGCGGTGTAGATTGGAAGATTAAACACCCATAATATGACCGAAGCAGTTGATAACACTACAGTTAAATTTAACATTCAAATTACACCACAGATTAGCTGAAGATGAAAAAAACTTCTCCCCTAAATGTAAAATTACTGCAGAGCTTTCCTTCTTTCTTTCAGCACTTGGAAAACTATATATGAAATAGGAACTTTTACCAGGTATCTCTCCCTCCGGGAAATACACGGGACCAAAGTTCTGATACTGATGGATTTATTTCGTTCTTCGCCAAACTCCTTCAATCCAACGCCAAATCCACCGTCAAACTCGCTGGGTGCATAAAACCAAGAGGGAGAGAATCTTGCACAAAATCACGATGTAAATGTTGCACAGGTATTATTTCACAAATATCTTCAACTTGTAAAAAAAAAAAAGTATTTCACACTTGTGAAGCTACTTGTTCAAAATAAAACATAAAAAGTACCCATAAACAAAATATACAGGCCCATCATTTCACCCTTGTCTTCTTCTTTGATTGTCACATCTTAATGTGTCCCCCTGCAACAGGCGTAAATGAAATTATATTCCTATATGTTTTTTTTAACATAAATGAATCCATGTCCATAAAATTAAATCTCTTAAATATATATGTGCAAACAAAAATAAACAATCATGACATAAATTATATTTATGGCAGTTAAACTCCCACCAAATCACAACCCTTGTGATTTCACTTCATACTTTCATTTCATACAATAAACATAATAACATAAACACAATCATGGATAACCATGGCATTATTCTGCTTCAAGCAGTAGAACTGTCTTTTGTACTGGCCTATCAAGATAGACTGACCTAGTGTTACATTTTCCCTGGTTGTTTAACTGTCACTCATCAACAGTTTCACCTTTCTGACTCTACCATCAGAACTGGGATATACCTCTACGACTCTTGCTAATTTCCACTGGTTTCGTGGAGAATCATCATCTTGAAGTATGACAATGTCATTAACCCTTGCATCATTTTTTTTATGTGTGTTGTTGTTAACTGAATGCACAAAATGAAAAAAAAAGGAAAAAGAAAAAAAAAATAATAATAATTTTTTGTACTTTAATTTTGTAACCGAAATAAACTATTCATTCATTCATTCATCTCTCTTATCTCTTTGCCACACTAGTCTTTGCTGAAGATTAAGGAGGTACTCCTTCTTCCACCTTGTCCAGAATTCATTTGCCAAAAAATGTACCTGGCGCCATCTCTTGCGTAGGTATAGATCCTGAGTGACCGACTGACCAGGAGGGGGCAGTATTATGCTGGACTTCATCATGAGAATGTGGTTTGGAGTGAGCGGCTCAAGACTTGTTGGATCATTTAAATGCTCTACAGTCAGAGGTGTGCTATTTATAATAGCCATTACTTCATACAAAAATGTCCTAAGTGATGCACTGTCAAGTCTTTTACCAGACTGATCTAGGATCGCTGTTAGCA
This sequence comes from Dascyllus trimaculatus, assembly GCA_024666655.1. NCBI lineage: Eukaryota > Metazoa > Chordata > Actinopteri > Pomacentridae > Dascyllus > Dascyllus trimaculatus. Next base: position 33,569,987 of record CM045464.1, on the reverse strand, counting down.
CACTTCTGATTGTCCTTATTTGTCTTTCCCATACGCCTCCCATGTAGCTTGATGATGGGATGTTCATTCTGAACTCACAGCCGAGTTCCTTCATCTGTTCTTGATTCAGATCCTTCATTGCATTGATGAACTCTCCCTTTGCACCTACAAAGTTAGTGCCTTGATCACACCTCAACTGTCTTACATTTCCTCGTATTGCAATGAATGCACGCAATGCATTGAGAAAAGCATCTGAGGTAAGGTCATCTAACATTTCAATGTGTATCGCTCTGGAACACATACACGTAAAGAGAAGACCATACTTCTTTAGTTCCTTTCTTGCTTCCTTCACATAAAATGGTCCAAAACGATCTATGCCACAATATGTGAATGGAGGTGTCGTTTCCATTCTTTCTTCAGGCAAATCAGACATTTTTGGGTCTTGTGTGCTCCTTCTGTACTCTCTGCATTTTGTGCACTTGTAAATGTGTGAGGTCACAGCGCTGCTACATCCAATGATCCATATTCCATTGGATCGCAATTCATTTACTGTTAACCCTCTTCCTTGATGATACACCTTCTCGTGGTAATGTTTGATAAGTAAGGAAGACACATGACTTGCCTTTGGCACAACAGCAGGATGCTTGACATGTGGGTGAAGACCAGATCTTGTCAAACGTCCTCCAACTCTGAGCACACCTTGCTCATCAACAAATGGACTTAATTTGTGTAGCTTATTTGTTTTGTCTTTGGGTTTTATTTCCTTGTGTTGCTTTATGCCCTTGATTTATTTGCTAAATGCTTCCCTTTGGACCAACTTAATTATGAAAAGCTCTGCTTCCTGCCTTTCATCAATACTTGTAGCTTCACTTATTTTATGTTTGAGACCTTTGATTTGCTTAGCATGGCGTTTGAGGCAAGCAATGGCCTTGACAGCTCTTTTCCAATCAGAAAACTTTGTCAAGCAGTCTAGCAATGTCCTCTCTTTCTTTGCTCTGGTGTTGAGCACATGGACCTTGCGAAGTTCTGGATCACTGTCAATGACTTCTCCCACCTTAACATCTCCTATGGGCAAGTTCTTTTTCCACAGAAAGTCTGGGCCTGTGAACCAGTTTGAAGCAACAAGCTGCTCAGCCATTAGGCCTCTTGAAGCATGGTCCGCAGGATTATCTTGAGACTGTACAAAATGCCATTGTTTAGGATCTGTAGTGGACTTGATTCTTTGGATCCTGTTAGCCATAAACACATGAAACCGTCTGGCTTCATTGTTTATATATCCAAGTACGACCTTCGAGTCTGTCCAAAAATATTCTGGAAAATCATCCATCTCAAGGTCATTCCTGAGCATCACACTTGTCCTTGCTGCCACCACTGCTGCAGATAACTCAAGTCTTGGTATTGTAGTTACTTTGGTTGGGGCAACACGCGCCTTCCCGAGAACTAATGAGCAGTGGATTTCTCCATTACTGTTGGATGCTCTGAGGTAAGTACACATGCCATAACCTGTGACGCTAGCATCCGAGAAGTGGTGGAGCTGATACTGCTTGACATCTGTAAAGTGTGACGGAATGTAGCATCTTCTGATACTAACATTAGACAAGTTTTGAAGATCTTGTAGCCACAATTCCCATTGTGCTCTCAGCTCTTCTGGTAGTGGCTCATCCCACTCAACCTTGTCTCGACATAGTTGTTGTAGGATCTGCTTTCCACGGAGGATGAAAGGTGCTACAAACCCCAACGGATCATAAATAGAAGCTACTGTCGATAGCACTCCTTTTCTGGTTAGTGGATACTCTTTGACGGTAACTCTGAACTGAAAGTTATCAGAGGGCACACACCACTGAACACCAAGAGCTCTTTCCACTAGCGGCTCTCCTAAGGCCATATCCAGGTCCACGACACTTTCATTGCACTCCTCTCTTGGTATCAATTTCAATACCTCTTTACTGTTGGAAATGAACTTATGTAGTCTGAGCTTTCCTGTATTACAGAGCTCCCTTGCTTGTTTGACGAGCTTGATCGCTTCAACATCAGATGTTGCACTCACCAGTCCATCATCAACATAGAAATTTCTTTGGATGAATGTAACTGTTTTTTGGTCAAATTGATCCCGACCTTCAGTGGCTAAATGTTTGAGACCAAAATTGGAGCACCCAGGTGAGGAGGCTGCACCAAAAAGATGAACTTTCATCCGAAAAACTGATGGCGGAGACCCTAGATCACCCTTATTCCACCATAAGAACCTCAGGTAGTCTTGGTCTTCAGGCCTTACATGGAACTGATGGAACATTCGTTCCACATCGCACATGACAGCGATTGGACCCTTACGAAACCTACAAAGCACTCCCACCAAGGTATTTGTGAGCTTTGAAGTCGTGAGGTGGGCTGTCAGTCCCTCTGTATTCATCATACACCATATTCAGTTCAGATAGTTCCCTTTGAATAGTGCCGATGTGTTCTTGTAGGATGTCACTGGGATCCTGTCTTATCACAGATTTTTTAGCTACCTTAGTTAGAGCCTTCCAGCGTTCATAAATGCTGTCAAAGCATAGCTGTAGTCCCTTCATTTTTTCTTTCTGAAATTCTTTCCCTTTTTCTGTTAATGTGCGAGCTCTTTCACTTCTACGAGGCTCTTCAGGCACAACTTGTTGCACATTGTAAGGCTCCTCAATCTGTTCTGGTTCAGCTACTTGTTCTGTAGCAGCTATCCGTTGATCCTCCTTACTGGATTTTGACATTTTTAAAATATTTAAATTGCTTATGAACTTGTCACCCTTAAGCAGAGTAGTAAACAAAGAGCCCTTTTTTCCAAATGTGAATGAACTAAACTTACTTAAGTCACTGCGTTTCAAATCAAACTTTCAAAAAATGGTACGGCTTGAAAATATTTCTGTCAGTTACAATTAACAGTCTCTATGGCAACATTTCAAAACTCAGAACAGAACAATGGATACAAAACTCCAAATGTTAAATGTACACAAATTTCTTCCACTTTTATGAAGAAAATGAATTACCTTCGTTATAACTTAATCAGTGGCAATAACTCAATGCCGTTAAATTTCTTATTAAACACTGATATTGCTAGGCTTCACACAGTCCCTTGTAGTTTTCCAATCCTTGTGTCACTCTTCAAAACACGCACTTTAGTGTCTGACTTATGGACATCTTCATGAAAAACTGATGAACATGTGTGTCCTTAACGTTATACAGTGGCTTATCTGTTTTTCCCGTCTTGATGAGCTGTCGGTCACGAGCAGGTAAGGGAATGTCCGCGCAGGGTCGAGTTTGACTATCGCTCCCTCCAGGAAATACACGGGACCAAAGTTCTGATACTGATGAATTTATTCCGTTCTTCGCCAAACTCCTTCAATCCAACACCAAATCCACCGTCAAACTCGCTGGCTGCATAAAACCAAGAGGGAGAGAATCTTGCACAAAATCACGATGTAAATGTTGCACAGGTATTATTTAACAAATGTCTTCAACTTGTAAAAAAAATGTATTTCACACTTGTGAAGCTACTTGTTCAAAATAAAACGTAAAAAGTACCCATAAACAAAATATACAGGCCCATCATTTCACCCCTTTCTTCTTCCTTGATTGTCACATCTTAATGTGTCCCCCTGCAACAGGCGTAAATGAAATTATATTCTTATATGTTTTTTAACATAAATGAATCTGTGTCCATGAAATTAAATCTCTTAAATATATATGTGCAAACAAAAATAAACAATCATGACATAAATTATATTTATGGCAGTTAAACCAGGATTACTTTAAAATGAACCTCTGCTGTTGATACTGACACTGTGATTTCTCTCTTCATCTCAGGTGTCACATATTCACTGTAAGGATCTTCTGAGCGAAGCCAACTGACGTAAAACCTTACCTGGTGCTGTCCATCTGGTTGTGAAGGAGACTAAATGGACAACATCCTCAGTGAACCACTTCATGTTTGGCTTTCACTTATAGAAGCACAGACCAACTCTTTCAGCAGGTTATTATTCTCTGGTCTTAGTACTGACAGGTTCAATATCTTGCTGTTGGTTCATCTCTTCTGTTGTAGCATAATGATAATACAAAGTACATGTTGTTTTCATTTATAGCGGATTTGCAGCGAAAAGCATTCATCATACATCAACATATTCAAGGCAAAAGCTTCATTATTACATTTATTTTACATTTAAAAACAACATTATTTAACAATTCTGAACTGGAAAGACGTGTGAAAGGATGTAAGAAATGGAGGAAATAAATAATGCATTGGCCAGCTTAAAGTGAAGTATAAATACTTAACAGTCACAAGAAGAGAGGGAGCTGTTATTACTGGTGTTACTTTCTCAGCTCCGTGGCATATACCGTAGTAAACAACATTACCGTGTCAGCTCATTTTGTGCTGGTAACAAGCTGTCTGGGCCAATATCAAAACAGACAGCATGGGAGGCAGTAAACCTTCCGAAATGGATCTGCTTATTTGTCACAAACATGGAGAAAAAAAAAGTACAGCACGAGCGCAGAGCAGGACATACACACAAGGCACTTCTCTTCATCCACCACTACTACATTACCCATATGCCACCGCACTAAAAGGAGCAGATCCAGGCCAGTAACACTGAAATGGATGAGGAGGACATCAGTGCTGCTCTTCCTCACAGGGATGAAGAAGGAGAGAAGATTCTTTACCTTTGACAACCACAGCTCAATGTTCATGCTCTCTGTAGCTCTCAGTCCACATCAGACGTAGATGTTCCCAGTGATACAGACCAAGGCTGTAAGGAGAACACATTGTCACTGCGAGAAAAAGTGATGGTGGTAGTAGTACCAGTAGTACTACTGGTTCTGAAGGAAAAAGAATCATTTCAACAGATGTTTTGCTCTGTGAAATGAACAGAAGCTGTTAAAAACAGTCCACAGTCTGAACTAAAGAACAGTGACATGAACTCACATACTGAACTGAGGTTCATTCATTGAACAGGACGAACATTCATCAGTAACAGTGTTCTGTGGTGTAACATTACGTTAGTTTAATTTCGATGTGCAGATTATTAATGAACAGCGAGATGGCAGTAATTAAAAAACTGTAATAACGTTATCAAACCGTTATGACTGATCACCTGTGGCCTACAGGAAACTTAGTTAAGCTAACAGTTAACTAATTCTGGACAATGACAAACCTGATTTAGTGGCAGTGTTAATACTGAGCCAGGAAACGTTACCTGAGATCTACAGAACAGCTTCAAAACATGATGTTAGGGCATGTTTACCATCAGAGGTTGCAGTGTAATGTTGACAGTTCCAGTTACATATAGTTACAGTAACTTCCGCTACAATTACGTAGGTCACTGCTTTTATATGTAATAGTGTCCAGATGTGGACATGAAAACAAGTTACTAAGATGACTTTAACACTTACCTGTAGAATTTAGCTCCACTTATGGAGGCTAACGTTGTTAGCAGCAGTGTCAATAAACAGCAACAGAAGCTGGTACATGTGGGCGGGCAGAGAGTCCTCAGCTCTCAGACTGTCTGGCCAATGGCTGCTGTCCAACTCTCTCTCTCAATCTTTTTTTCGTCTCTGGCTTCAAACATCCAAGATGTCAACCAGGAAGTAGCAAAATCCTGTCTTCACTTTCTAGGTGCAGAAACCAATGGGTGACGTCATGGTAGCTACATCCACCTTTCTCATATAGTCTATGGGCGGAGTGTCCATCAATAACATACAATGCTAACTACACAGAACACCACATCGCTACAAAGGGCAGCAAATGAAACACTGCTCTGAAGGGCTACGCAACGAGTTAAGGCCCATCAACACTATTAGCACACAATATAACTAAGGCACACTACAAAACTACTTATCTGACAGTCAGTGGAGAGTAGTCAGGGGAATGCTGGCTGTGAGGATGAGTGGTGTGGCTTTGTGGATCCTGAAGCATGGGTCTTCTGATTGCAGAGTGAACTGAGAATGGAAACGGTGAGCCAGGATCCAGGTGTGCGTGCACACACACACACACACACACACACACACACACCTCACTCACACCACTAATGAAAAAGGGGTAAAAGAAGGAGAACTGCCAATTAAGCAGAGGTGTAGGTGGAGGGCAAGACAGTTACTCAGAAACAGAAAAGAAGATTGTGACCGCACTTTAACATTGGTTGGATACTGAACTGTTAACACTGATCTTGGGCATTATTTTGAAACTGTGGTAATTGGTCAGATTATCTGTGCTGCTGTGTTGAAAACATGTGAGGCATCCACATGATAGAATTTTTCACTTCAAAAATCTGCACATTTTTGAGGCATCATATATTATCATGGCAACAACTTTGTGTTCTATAAGGATGAGCTTTATTGGCCAAGTATGCTAACACATAGAAGGTATTTGAATTTGCGTTTCTCTCAGTAAAATTACACTCTTTAAGTCTTCAGTTCATACATTTATAGAGTCTGTTCAGATATAGATGTAAACTTCAACTTGACTGGTTTGCATAGGCATACAACTGCAAGACGCAAATTTTAGTTATTTTGTTATTATACGTTAATAACATTGTGATTTTCTGTAGAATTTATATGTGAGATGCTAATGACCATGGACAGAGAGAAAATACAGCATAACATCCTGTGAAAGTAAAACAAAATGATTTAAAAAATAAATTTAAAAAAACTAGCCAGAAGTAACTGGTCTGACATGAAAAGAATACAGGGGCCTGCTGGTAAAGGACTAATCCATTAGCCCCAGGCAAGTTGAGCACAAACACTCGACACATGAAAATCATAAGAACAGGCTGTGGAGCCTGTGAATGAGTCACAGTGAGGCAAAAAACAGTGTATTCTCCCCAACACTTTTTCATGACTGCTCAGATCCAAAAGGATCCCTTTGAAGGGATTTGGGCAAGTTAGCCTCTTGGCAAATCCATTTCATCACTGTGGAAATGCACTGTTTGGGTTTACATACATTTGACCCTTGCACCTGAGAACACACTAGAAGGGATTGGAGTGTTTAACCTCACAAATCCACTTTGTACAATGTGAGGATCTATTTGACGGACAGAGATGAAAACTACATCATCACCCATACAGATTATCTAAACTCTCATACAGTGCACCTGGTGTTTCACTCACAGGAACAGAACAACTGAAGTTCTTTTCCTAGTAGGGTGTCAAGTGTAAGTATATGTCTGGAGGAGTTAGGTGTAGTGTTTGGAGAGGGATGAAGAATCAAACTGCTCTGACTTGCATAGTAAATTTAGTAAATTTGCATTAGCAGCAGTATAAAAATAATAAACAATAAACAATTTTGAATAATAATAAAAATAATGCACACACTATTTTCTACATCATATCCAAATCAGTAATACATACTGACAGTTCGGACCGGGTGTTGTTTGAAACTTTCCACAGTGCTGATATATCTGCTGAGTTTAGTACCAATTTCAAAACAATACATTTTTCTGTACCTTACTGTGATGGCCGCACTTGCAGGCATCTCAGCCATGAATGTTGGTAACCCCAGTAACCACTTTAATATAAGTTGAAACACTTTGCACTCATATTGTACATAGAAAACACCTAAATAGCAACATATAATTTATCGTTTCAAACAACACACTCATTTATTTAGCCTTTGTTGAAATATTTAAGTTCTATACTATATCTATATCTATAAATCTATCTATTTTAAGTTGCACTCATCCTTTCAATTATTTACTGGTGCTGGATTATCTGGTCTTCTGCGGCTGTGGTCATCTAGCAGGCTCCCCACCCCAACCTCTCCTGCTATCCCTCCCTCCCTCCTCTTCCCCACTCCCAACCCAACCGGTCGAGGCAGATGGCCGCCCTCCCTGAGCCTGGTTCTGTCGGAGTTTTTTTTTTCCCCCTTCCCTACCATAGGGGGTTTTTGGTTCCTTCCCACCGTCGCTGACTGCTTGCTCATAGGGAATCTAAAAGCAACCTTGGATTGTTGGGTTTTCTGTTTTTTCTTACAATGTTTAGCGCTTTGTGACGACTTGTGTTGTAAATATGCGCTATATAAATAAAACTGAATTGAAATGAATTGAATTAAGGCAAAATACGGTGCCAGGGGAGCACCAGGATTTTAATTTTTTTGCAAGGCCTCATGCTTTGCAGCTCAGTCCCTCACATATGGTGGCAATGGTGGGATAAGCTGGTTGAGAATGCAGGTTTTTTTGTTTGTTTTTTCCTCATTTTTTATTCCCCTTCCACTTTTTTCTTTAGCAATGCACCATTGAGGATGGAAAGGAAAACGAAACAGGACAGAGATTAGAGAAACCGAGATGTTTCTCCATAAGAAACCCTGGGTGACCCCTGAACTGAAGGCCCCGCTGAAGGAGAAGAGGAGGGTTTTTGGATCTGGGGATAAAGAGGAGCTGTGGAGGATGCACAAGGAGCTGAAGAGGAAGATTAGGGAAGGAAAGGCCATCTATAAGACCAAGATGGAAACCTACTTACAATAGAATAACGCAAGGGAGGTCTGGAGAAGCTTTTAAAACCATCTCTGGTTACAGCCGAGGCCATGAGAGGGGACCTGAAGCAGGAGACCAGGAGTGGGCCAACAAACTGAATTTGTTCTTCAACAGATTTGACTCTGCTTGCACTCCTCCCACCACTCGTCAAAGCACCGACCAGCCAGCTCTCCTTTCACACCACCTCAGTTAGCCCAACCAATTCAGACCTGGGGACCTCACTTCTCATCTGATGAAAACCATGGAGAAGATCACGCTCAGAAACCTCCACCCCTTGGTGAGCTCACATCTGGATCCACTGCAGCTCACGTATGAACTGGGTATTGGAGTGGATGATGTAATAATCTACCTGCTGCATAGATCCCTGACTCACTGGAAAACACTGGCAGCACTGTGAGAGTCATGTTCTTTGACTTCTTCAGTGCATTCAACACAATCCAGCCTTCACTGCTCAGGGGGAAGCTTGAAAGAGCAGGAGTAGACTGTCACCTGGCTGCATGGACCATCGACTACCTCACCAACAGACCACAGTTTGTGAGACTTCAGGACTGTGTGTCAGGTGTGGTTGTCTGCAGGACAGGAGACCCACAGAGGACAGCGCTCTCCCCCTTTCTCTTCACCCTGTACACTTCAGACTAACATTACAACTCTGGGAGCTGTCACCTTCAGAAGTTCTCCGATGATACAGCCATCATCGGGTGTGTATCTGAGGGGGACGATTGTGGCCATACCGCCTTGTGGATGCCCGATCCCGTCAGATCTCGGAAGCTAAGCGGGGTTGCGCCTGGTCAGTACCTGGATGGGAGAACGTGAGGGAACACCAGGAAGCCTGGGTGGATGCAGTGTGAGAGTGAGTGGTTGGTGGTGGTCGGAGGGGCCGATGGCGCAGACTGGCAGCCTCGCCTCCGTCAGTCTACCCCAGGGCAGCTGTGGCTACATATGTAGCTTACCACCATCAAGTATGGAGTGAATGAATAATGAAATATAAAGCGTCTTTGAGTGCCTTGAAAAGCGCTATATAAAAACCAATGCATTACAAGACCATCGTCACTAACTTTGTCGACTGGTGTGATCAGAACCATCTCCAACTCGATACCAGTAAGACAAAGGAGATGGCCATCGACTTCTGCAGGAGAAAGACACTCCAGACTGCACCACCCCTGGGAGAGCAGTGTCACCCACAATTGTGGCGACTCTGTTCAACAGGGTAGGCCCCTCTTCTCCTGTCCCCCCGCCTGTTTTGACCACACTTTGGCAGTGGGCAGCCATCCTCCGCTTCACATCCATCTCGATGTCGGACCACTTCTTTTTCACGTTTGCTTGTGTGCGCTTCTCTGACCCCACAGCAGTGACAGCCTCACACACACTCTTCCACTCACTCCTCTTGCGTTTGTTGCTCATGCCAGATGACAGCGTGCCAAAGAGCACATTTTTGCGTGCCTCCACTTCAGCGAGTTGTGCCTCCAATTCACTTTCCATGAAATTCTTTTTTTTCTTGTCTCACTCATTCTTTTTTAATTTTCTGATTCAAGCAGAGAGGGGAATCTCATGTGCAGGACTTATTTAAATATGATTTGCATTTTTAAATGAGGCGTGGACAGGGAGGGTCGTGTACTCCAGCATGTTCACTCAATTCCATGTTGATTGGGATGTACAAAGGAAATGTGCTTGGATTCATGCGTGCGTGCAGATTCTTTAATCTGGATATTTTTGTGCGTACAACATTTTCTGGTTTTGAGCGTATGCCATGTTTCATTAAGAAATCCCAGCAAGTCATTGTACATGAGGCCTGTGGTATTTTGCAGGCCTTTTAGAACAGTAGGAAATAATGATAGTAAAACTGAAAAGCTACACAGCAAGAACAGCAATTTAAGGCATTACAACATCAGTTTCAGCTTTTGCAGCTGCAAGTACAGGCCCACATATCCCCTGTACTTGAGCCCACTTCAGCACATCTGTACACACTGGAGATTTGGGCGACTTGCTTCCACAGGCCCAAGCTACAGTCCAACCTGGAAACCACACTACAGCCAACATTCCCTCAGGTCTGTCTCGATACTCTCTTGAGCCTAAGTGGAAAAATTAACTGGTGATTATGATGGTGGTTTTTCTGCTTCATTCCCTTGCTGGCTGGTAAGGCTAGAGGGGCCTATGTATTCATGCATACTGATGATTCACTTGAGTATGATGAAGTGAAGGCTGCAATATTTCAAAAATGTGACATTATTCCAGAGAATTACAGGCAGAGCTTTCGCTCTCAAGACGTTTATCCTGGTGAGAGCCCTAAGGGACTCTATGCAAGGCTGAAAGAGCTGTTTGGGAAGTGGCTTCAACCAAAAGATAAAATGATACCAGAAATCTGTGAAATTAAAATTATGGAACAGTTCTTGAGACTGTTAGACCCTGAGCTACAGGTTTGGATAAAGGAGCATAATCCTGAATCAGCTGCTGAAGTTGCTACTCTGGCTGATGTGCTTGTGGTCTCATGTCGGAGGAGCCTGCAATGGAGTAACACAGCATGGAAGGCTGTTTTTATTTATTTTATTTTATTTTTATTTATTCTTTACTTAACCACAAAGTCCCTTAAGATTAAAAATCTCATGAGTTACATTTTTTTCTTTTTCTGTTAAGGATACCCACAGGTCACCACCCTCTCAGTACCACCAGAGGTCTGCAAGAGGTTTGGGTAAGCAAACTACAAGAGAAAATCAGCAGTGAAATGCATCATCCAAATTAGCTAACAAAACACCCACCTGTTACCTTTGTGGGCAGGAAGGTCACAGTAAGCCTATGTGTCCTCAAAACCCAGCTAGGCTAACTGAAACATGTTTTGTCCCTTGTCAAAAGGTTGACTTTAAATCAGCGAGCAATCAGTCAATGACAGTTATCACAGTAAAGATTAATGGAGTCTGTGTCCGGGGATCGCCGTCGACTGTCGCTCGATCCACATGGCACCCGGCCCCTACGAGTCCCTCTGCGGGTGGTGGGTCTGCAGGAGGGCGGGCCCACATCATCCGTTCTGGCTAAGCCCGGCCGAGCCCCGTGGGCAAAGGCTCGGCCACCAGGCGCTCCCTTGCAAGCCCTGACCCCAGGCCTGGCTCCAGGGTGGGGGTCAGGGTGGGGGTCACGGTCCTGGTCTTTAATCTTCTCGGTCACCAGGGAGGAGCTTGGAGTAGAGCCGCTACTTCTCCACATCGAGAGGGGTCAGTTGAGGTGGCTTGGACATCTGTTCCAGATGCCTTTGGGACACCTCCCTGGGGAGGTGTTCCAGGCATGTCCCACGGGGAGGAGGCCTTGGGGTTAGACCTAGGACACGCTGGAGGGATTATGTCTCTCGGCTGGCCTGGGAACACCTCGGAGTCCCACCGGAAGAACTGGAGGAGGTGTCTGGGGCGAGGGAAGTCTGGGCCTCTCTGCTTAGACTGCTGCCTCCGCGACCCGGCCCCTGATAAGCGGAAGATAATGGATGGATGGATGGATGGATGGATGGATGGAAGATTAATGGAAGGGAAATCAGAGCCCTAGTAGATACTGGCAGTACCCAGACCCTTGAGCACAATTCAGTATGTGCCAAGCAACATCATCTGCACGTTTGAAATGATCCCAATCTACTGTGTACATGGTGACCTTACCCCACTGCTGACTTATACATTAAAGTGTAAGGGCTGCCCTATCTCCTAAATGTTGGGGTTGCTGACAGTCTTCCCTTTCCATTAGTTTTGGGTAATGATCTTCCAGTTTCCTATGACTTGTTAGAACCAGTAAAAAATTATAATGTTGTGACAAGGGCCCGAGCTCAGCATTCAGTGAAAGATTCTCCTACACTCAGTGCCTTTCTATGATACTAAACTGGAGATACAACCCGGGAGGTCTACAAAGTCACACAGTCAGAGAAGCCAGGAGAAATTTAAACACACAGTGGTGAAACTGGCAAATAAGGTTTCTCCAGAGAAGCCCGTAGGATTTCAGATCCTTACCAATATCATTCAGCTGCAGCATCATTACCCCATTTTGTCAGGTTTTATGTTGAGAGCTAGGGATGGAGAACCTGAGGTGAAGCCTGATACCAGGACTGAAAAGTACTTCCTACAAAATAGAATCCTTTAACATCAGCATAGCAAGGTTAAGCACCTAATGGTCCAACAAACAATCCGGGAGGCAATACTTGCCTTAGGACACTCCATTCCCTGGGCTGGCTACCTAGGGAAGCGCAAAACCACTGCTTGCATCAACTGCTACTTCCATTGACGTGACTTACACTCAGATGTTTGTAGGAGTTGCCCTCTGTGCCAGAATACATCAGTTAGAAGCCCCACCAGAGCTCGTCTCCAGCCTATCCCAATCATTACCACTCTTTTTGACCATCTTGGAATGGACATTGTGAGTCCTGTGGAAAAAAAGATCAGGAGAGGGCGCAGCCTGTTACTGCAATTTCCTATGTTATCCCAATGAGAAAAAAACTACAGAAAATGAGTGAACTGGCTCACGTGCATATGGCAGAGGCACAGCAGCACCAAAATACCTGGTACAATCAGTGCTCCTGCAGCCTTCCAAAGGCTGACGGATCAGGTACTTGTCATTTACAGTGAAACCTGGGAGGAGCATGTGAGACACCAGAGAGAAGTCCTGAACCATATACATTCTGCATACCTCACCATCAACCTAGCCAAGTGTACCCTGGTCAAGACAGAGAAGCAGTACTTTGGTTTCACCGTTGGAGGTGGGGTAATAAAACCATAGGTCTATAAAGTGCATGCGATTGAATCATGTCCTCTGCCACAAACCAGGAAACAGTTCAGACCCTTCCTTGGGATGGAAGGGTCTACCCCCGCTTTATTCCAGACTTGTTTGCCAGAGCTGCCAACCTCACAGACATGACTTGCTTGTGATGAACCAACCAGGTCCAATGGACAGCCTTCCATGATATCCAGTAATCACTGAGTAAGAAGATAAGATAAGATAAGATAAGATAAGCCTTTATTAATCCCACAGCGGGGAAATTTGCAGTGTTACAGCAGTAACAATTTCTAATTATAATTTAGGAAATGAAGTACAAAATAAATAGTAACCAAAATAAACCAAGATATACATAAGTACTAATTACAGAAATAACATTATTGCACATGCTAGTGGTATGGCACAGATTCTTTCAAAAATGGAAATATTGACGTAAGTGTTGATATTGCACATGTTATCTATATTGCACAGATTTTATGTAAAGTAGAAAAATCCTATTTAACATATGTTCTAGATATGTCTAAGGAATAATAATAATGCTCAGGGTATTTTAAAAGTCCAGAATGTTCTACATTCACAGAATGTGTCTGTATTGTAATGAGAGAAGTATGAAAATGTATTGGTTAGCAGTCTACTAGGAGCAGAGATGGTTCTAAAGTCTAACGGCAGCAGGAGGTGTCATCCAACTTGATGCCAGATTGATAGGCAAACTGTAGCGGGTTCATTGATGAGCTCACCAGGGGGCGGAGCTTTCTTTTAGCTGTTTTGGGCTCTACTAGCTTCATGAAATCCCTTAGTCTGGTTAAAAGCCAAATGTGAATCATTAAAGAACCATTAAAGAATGGCATGAATTTTAACAGTATGCAAAAAATACTCCATATTTTAGACAGACTTTTGTCTCTACCTAAACAGTATTAAGGTTCAATATCAAGTCCTTTTGAAAATGTAATAATTTAGAAATTTAGAAAGGATGTCTTGGACTTCTGGTTATGGCGGCACCCTGGTAAGACGTGCCTTGTGTACCAGGGTCAAATGCATGTGTTTTGAATTGCTGTTTTATTTTCTTTTTTGTGAGTGCCGTGCCTTCTTTTACATTGCATGTTTAATTTACATTTCACTTGGTTGTGATGCTTGTTAATTATTTTTTCTTAACTAGATCGTTTTAGGTGTGTTCTGGATTGACAGCCTTTTCATTGAAAAGAACTGACCCAGGGAATGCCACACCCACACTCAGACTGTCAACTAATTATGATGAGCGACAGGTGTGGAGAGCGGAGAACAGCAAAATTTAATCAGCGACAGGGGAGAACGCGGGGGAGATGGAGCTGGAGAGATGGAGTTGGACAACAGTGGGTTGGGGAGTGACTCGCGGCAGCGGGCTGCAGCAGACGGTCGAGGCTGGCGCTGGGAGAAGCGGCAGTGGATTGCAGCAGACGGCCGCAATAGGTGCCCAGAGAGGGCGGAGAGCAGTAGGTCGCGAGGAAGAACGCCGTGGAGCAGCGGATTACAGCAGACTCTTCAGGAGCGTTCCAGACACAGTGAACCAGGAGAGATATACCACATCACGTCCTGAGAGGCCGAAGTGAGGGACGAGCAGCAGGGAGAGAGGACCTCCAGTTACACCACGTTGCATCCTGGGAGGCTGAAGTAAGGAACCAGCAACGCCATTGCCCTTAGAAGCGTTCACACTGAAGGAGCTACGGTTTGGACTTGCCTCGGTTTTTGTTGAACTTTTAATCTGACTTTTATTAATTTTAACAGGCCTGAATATTTTATTGGTGCACCATAAATTTCATTGTATAATAAATTGTATTTTAATCAAGTTACCTGCCTGTTTTAACTCTGCTCACCCTGATTTTAAAGAACGTGTACTGCCTTTCTCTTAAGAGTCCGAGGCTCTTGGAAATCCTAGGTGGCATTGTCGGCTTTGGCACATATTTTAATGAGAGAGTAGAAGTTAAAGTACAGCCCTTTTGTAGCGGTCTTATAGCCTAGCCACACTTGCACGCGTCTGCAACAGCTTCTGATTATTACAAACGAAATACCTTGTTCTGCAGCAAAAGTAACGGAAAACTACTCTGCTATGTATTACAATGGTGACAACATGACGATATGGAAGAGGGAGATGAAGCATAGGTGAGGTTCTTCAATTTAATGTGGTAGAGGAATTAACATACATGGGGATACAAATTGTGTCATGGATAGATGTTATTAATACTAATTATGGAGCACCAATGGAAGAAATTACAGATTCAGTTAATAGGATGTCTCTATCTGTTTGAGTAATAGGTACAATTAATATTTTAAAAATGTTTTACCAAAGCTACTTTATGTCTTTCAAAACATTCCCCTACCAACACCACCAGATTTATTTCTAAATATTAATAAACTATTTGTTGGATTTATTTAGAACAATAGAAAAGCAAGACTGCATTTGTCTCTGTTATATTTGCCATATGATCACGGAGGTTAAAATGCTGAAACTTATTACTGGGCTGAACAGCTAAGATCCATTATGTTTTACTTCTCAACAAAGGATACTCCTTACTGGACAGAAATGGAAGCTCTGAGTCTAAGACTCCCTCTTCCCATGTACCTGTACTCTGACACAGTGAAAAATCTACAAAGACAGACCAGCAACACAATAGTTAGACATATATCATCATAGATCACCACATTGATTTAATGTGTCTCACTGAAACCTGGCTGCAGCATGAAGATTATGTCAGTCTAAATGAGTCAACCCCCCCGAGTCACATTAATTTTCATATACCTAGAAGCTCAGGCAGAGGGGGAGGAGTGGCAGCAATCTTCCACTCAAACTTATTAATCAATCAGAGACCAAAGCCTATCTATAATTCATTTGAAAGTCTTAGTCTTAGCCTTACACACTTGAACTGGAAAACACAGAAACCAGTTCTGTTAGTTGTTGTATACCGGCCACCAGCCCCTTACTCTGAGTTTCTGTCTGAATTCTCAGAGTTCTTAGCTGATTTAGTGCTCAGTACAGATAAAGTCATTATAGTGGGTGACTTTAATATTCATGTAGATGATGAGAATGACAGCCTTAACTCGGCTTTTAGTGCACTGTTAGACTCCGTTGGTTTTACCCAAAACGTTAATAAACCAACTCACTGTTTTAATCATACCCTTGATCTTGTTTTGACATATGGCATAGAAATTGAACATCTTATTGTTTTTCACCAAAATTCAATTTTGTCTGATCATTTTTTATTAACATTTGAATTTACAATAATGGACTATTAAGCACTTACCAAAAAGTTCCATTACAGCAGATGTTTATCTGATACTGCAGTAGCTACATTTAAGGAAATGATTCCATCATTATTGACTTCAATGCCATATGCCAACACAATAGAGAGCAGCTCCTCTAGTGTTAGTCCCACACAGGTGGACAATCTGGTTGATGGTACGGCAGCTTTACTGCGAACATCACTTGATACTGTTGCCCCTCTGAAAAAGAAGGCAATAAATTATCATAAAATAGCTCCATGGTTTAATGAACAACTGCGCATTTTAAAGCAGAGTTCAAGGAGACTGGAAAGGCAATGGCGTTCTACAAATTCAGAAAAATTTCATCTGGCCTGGAAAGACAGTTTTACTGCATATAAAAAAGCGATTTGTAGAGCAAGAACCGCCTATTATTCATCTTTAATTGAGAAAAACAAAAACAACCCCAGGTTTTTGTTCAGCACTGTAGCCAGGCTGACAAAGAGTCACAGCTCTGTGGAGCCTTGTGTTCCTTTAGATCTCAGTAGTGAAGATTTCATGACCTTCTTCACTAATAAAGTTTTGAATATTAGGCAAAAAATCCTGAACATGTCTTTAGGAGCTCTGGAAGCATCCATAGGACCAGATTTATGCTTGGATTGCTTCTCTGCTGTAAATCTGCCAGAGCTCATATCAATAGTAAACTCCTCCAAACCAGCAACATGTTCGCTAGATCCCATCCCCACTAGGTTATTCAAGGATATATTTCCTTTAATTAACAATGCTGTTTTAAATATCATTAACTTCTCTCTACTAACAGGCTATGTACCACAGGCTTTTAAAGTTGCTGTAATAAAGCCACTTCTCAAAAAGCCTACTCTAGATCCAGGTGTTTTAGCCAATTATAGGCCCATATCCAACCTCCCTTTTATCTCTAAAGTTCTAGAAAAAGTTGTTGCAAGCCAATTATGTGATTATCTACATATAAATGGTTTGTCTGAAGAATTTCAGTCAGGATTTAGAATCCATCATAGTACAGAGACAGCACTGGTAAAGGTTACCAATGATCTTCTAATAGCCTCAGACAGTGGACTAGTTTCCATACTTGTTCTTTTGGATCTTAGTGCTGCTTTTGATACAGTTGATCACAGCATCTTATTACAGAGACTGGAACATGTTATTGGGATTAAAGAAACCGCTCTAAAGTGGTTTAAATCATATTTATCAGACAGATTCCAGTTTGTTCATGTTAATGGCGATTCTTCCACCCGCACTAGAGTTAGTTTTGGAGTTCCACAGGGTTCTGTATTAGGACCAATATTATTTACTCTGTACATGCTTCCTCTAGGAAACATTATTAGGAAGCACTGCATAAATTTCCATTGTTATGCAGATGATACCCAGTTATATTTATCTATGAAACCCAATGAAACCAATCAGTTGGTCAAACTCCAACATGTCTGAAGGACATAAAGGCCTGGATGACCTGTAATTTTCTTCATTTAAATTTGGATAAAACTGAGGTTATTGTATTTGGCCCGAAACACCTCAGAAACTCACTATCTAACCAGATAGTTACCCTAGATGGTATTGCCTTAGCCTCCAGTTCTACCGTAAAAAACCTTGGAGTTATTTTTGATCAGGATATGTCCTTCAACTTACATATAAAACAAGACTGCAGGACAGCATTCTTTCATTTACGTAATATTCTCAAAATCAGAAATATCTTGCCTCAGAGTGATGCTGAGAAACTAGTCCATGCATTTGTAACCTCCAGGCTGGACTACTGTAATTCTTTATTGTCAGGATGTCCCAGTAACTCTCTTAAAAACCTCCAGCTGATCCAAAATGCTGCAGCCAGAGTTCTGACAGGAACCAGTAAAAGATATTCATATTTCTCCTGTATTGGCTTCTCTTCATTGGCTCCCTGTAAAATCCAGGATAGAATTTAAAATCCTGCTTCTAACATACAAAACTGTTAATGAACAAGCTCCATCTTATCTTAAAGACCTTATTGTACCTTATCATCCTAACAGAGCCCTTCTCTCTCAGACTGCAGGTTTACTTGTGGTTCCCAGAGTTTCCAGAAGTAGAATGGGAGGCAGAGCCTTCAGTTATCAGGCTCCTCTCTTGTGGAATCAGCTCCCAGTTTGGGTTCGGGGGGCAGACACCCTCTCTTCTTTTAAGATTAAGCTTAAAACTTTCCTATTTGACAAGTCTTATAGTTAGGGCTGCTCAGGACCACCTGAGCTGTCCCTCAGTTAAGCTGCCATAGGTTTAGACTGCTGGGGGACTCACATGATGCACTGGGCTCCTCTCCTCTCCTCTCCTTTCTGTACTGTCATATATCACCATTACATATGACGAACCCATGTTTCCCCCCCCGAGTGTCCTGCTTGCTCTCTCCGTGGATGTCCCTGGATCTGGAGCTCAACGTCCCTGATCTGGAGCTGATCGTCCCTGGTCTGGAGCTCAACGTCCCTGATCTGGAGCTCAACGTCCCTGATCTGGAGCTCAACGTCCCTGATCTGGAGCTCAACGTCCCTGATCTGCAGCCGCTGGCCTCACCACCTCCAACCCCTACGCCAACCTCTCCTGCTATCCCTCCCTCCCTCCTCTTCCCCACTCCCAACCCAACCGGTCGAGGCAGATGGCCGCCCTCCCTGAGCCTGGTTCTGTCGGAGGTTTTTTTTCCCCCCTTCCCTACCATTGGGGGGTTTTGGTTCCTTCCCACCGTCGCTGACTGCTTGCTCATAGGGAATCCAAAAGCAACCTTGGATTGTTGGGTTTTTCTTTTTCTGTTTCCTGTTTTTCTGTTTCCTGTTCTTTCTTACAATGTTAAGCGCTTTGTGACGACCTGTGTTGTAAATATGCGCTATATAAATAAAACTGAATTGAATTGAATATCAATAAAATCTGGTATGATGTAAGAAAATATCTACAAGAATCTGATCTCCTACCACAATACAGCCTAATATGGAGTAACTAGGGTTTTATACTGTTGCCTGTGGGTACTCAATAAACCAGGCAGAAGATAAAACTCACTGTTAAACCAAAAAGCAGCATACCTACATTCGTCAAGTAAAATGCATAAAACACAACACACAGTGACTTCCTGTTCAGTCCAAATAGCTTCAAAATAAAAGCATGGCAATATTAACTTGGGTTTCACCACATACACCAGGAAGACCTGAAGCTACATTTAAAATCTGGGCCTCTAAAGGACTCTAAAAGATCAGAGATCTGTATCCATCAAATTCTGATATTATGATGTCTTTTGAACAACTAAAGTATAAGTTTAATCTGTCACACCCTGTGGCTCTGGGTCCAGGTAGTGCAGCTCTCTCCATTCCCCTCCCCTTTCTCCTCCTCTAGGTGGGCAGGAGTGCTGTGTGGCGGCAGGCTGGTGGCAGGTGATCCTGATGTAAGATCTTGTAAATAGTTCTTTATTCATTAAAATCCTTATTTTGAAACCTTTTGTGTCGTGTCTCATCCTGCACCTCAGTTTCTGGCCATTCATAACGGTACGGTCCGACCAAAATGAACTCAGCGGGCAACGAGGCTGGCGCCGAAGCAGCATAGTTAGAGAATCCCTTACAACGAGCCATAGTTGATCAGGGCGCCATCTTAGGTCAACATGAGACGCTGCTTCCCAAATTAGTTGAGAGTAACCATGCTTTGTTAAATCAGGTTTCGTTATGGACCAGGAAAGTAACCCAGCTAGCTAATGTGTCTCAGCCTGTTGGAGCCGTAGTTCATTCTGCTCCGGCAGCTAGTCTGGTAGTTTCTCTGCTGCTACAGGAACCTCATGTGCCTGGTTCCAAGCGGTTTAGTGGAGACATAGGTTCTTGTCAAGCGTTCTTAACTCAGGTCTCTCTAGTGTTCGACCTTCAGCCGTTGTCGTATTCCACTGAAAGATCTAGAGTAGCCTTTCTTATTAGTTTGCTTTCCAGGTTGGCTAGAGAGTAGGGCACAGCAGTGTGGAACCAACAAGGGGCCACTTGCAATTCTTACCAGTTTTTCGTGTGTGAGATTAAGGTGTTTGACCATCCTGTTCAGGGAAAAGATGCTGGACACCGTTTGATGTCAATTTGGCTGTCAGGGCCCCCTCCCCTGTCCCTGCATCTGCTCCTACATTACTCTCTCCATCCCCCTCCTCTCTCTGCTCTGGCTGCAGCCAGGACTCTCTCCCGCAGCTGCAGCTACTTCTCATTCAATCAGCCACAACACCGGGCAGCCGCAATGCCACACACCTGACTCATCACCTCAACAATAAAAACCGGCTCCTCACTTCATCCCCTGCCAGATCGTAGCTTCTGCTCTTGCAGTTAGTGTTCGGCCACGACACATTGCTCTGTGTTGCCTTGTGCTCTGATAGTAACTTTGTTCTCTTGTGTCGCAGTTCTGCTGCCGTGCTGCCCGACCCTGCCCCTGCTCGTGCTCCAAGCTGTTGTCTCCTGGACGCTCGTTCCTGCTCCTGGAGGAGGCTCCCTTCCACTACCCTCCGCTCCAGATCTTTGGACCTTTGGACCTTTGGACCCCCCCCAGGTTTCCGAAGAGGATCGGCTCTCTCCGGCTCCTACACCAAAGCCACCACCACCCTCCGGCGCCGCCGTCGCTCTCCGCCGCCTGCCGCTCCGCTGTTGGCGTCTCCAGACTAGCCTGCCAATAGTGAGTTTAGTTAATTTAATTTTCCAGTTCCTTAAATTAATCCTGGCTTTGTTAAAATTCGGTTCTACATTCGGAGTTAGTTTCACCTAGTCCTTAGTTTAGTTCAGCTTAGTTCTCAGCTCTGTTTTGACTCTGTTTATTGTTTGATAAAATCTGTTATAATCTTAATTTGTCTCGGCCTGATTTGGTGCACTTTGGAATCGCAGTGTGGCAGAGCTCTCCATGGAATTCCGAACCTTGGCCGCGAACAGCGGATGGAATGACCAATCGTTTCAAGGAGCCTTCTACGCAGCCCTTCACAACTCGGTGAAGGACAAGCTCGCCACTCATGACAACCACCAGCACTGGATCAGTTGATTGCCCTGGCCATTCGGAATGACAGCCGTATGAGGTAACGCCATCAGGAGAACCACGCCTCATCCTGTGACGGACTCTGAATCTGTGCAGTTGGGGTGCACCAAGCTCTCAGCCCAGGAGAGATGGCACAGGCGGGATACCAACGCGTGCATGTACTGTGGCCAGCCGGGCCACTTTGTTGCTGCCTGCCCCCTTCGGAAGGAAAAAGAGCTGGCTAATCTTACCAATGGGAGGTAAGACGGGAGACCTGTCTGAGATCAGCTCTGACCCCCACTGACATTCCTTCCCCAAGTTGGAATCCATCCCGTGTGAGTACCATGATTTAGCCCCAGTTTTTTCTAAAGAAATGGCTCTTTTGCTACCACCACACTGCCCTTATGACTGTGCCATTAATCTCATTCCCGGAGCAACTCTTCCCAACAGCAGGCTGCACAGCTTGTCCAAACCGGAGCAAGCCGCCATGGAGACCTACATGCACAAGTCACTAGCCGCTGGGATTATCAGGCCCTCATCGTCCCCTGTAAGAGCCAGTTTCTTCTTTGTGGATAAGACCCTAGAGCAGGGGTCTCAAACTCCGGTCCTCGAGGGCCGCAATCCAGCATGTTTTAGATGTTTCCCTCTTCCCACACACCAGATTCAAAGGATCAGCTCATCCTGAAGCTCTGCAGAAGCCTGATAACGATCCTGGTCATTTGAATCAGGTGTGCTGGAAGAGGAAAACATCTAAAACATGCTGGATTGCGGCCCTCGAGGACCGGAGTTTGAGACCCCTGCCCTAGACCCTGTATAGATTTCGTGGCCTGAATGATATCACTATTAAGAATACCACCCAGGGGTCACAGACACTGGAGGTGTTAAAGCAAAGGTTCTGGTGGCCATCTATGGAAAAGGACACCCGGGAGTTCGTAGCTGCTTGCACCATGTAGTGACAATTTTTCCATAACATTAAAAAATGTGCCACTTAGGTGAGAGGAGCAGTCTGGTTGGCTAAAAACTGTTCCACCGTGAGTCCACGTGAAGCACAATCAGCTGGATTTTGAGAAGTATCCACATGATTCCACTGGTCCACATTTGTAGCCTCTTTGATGACTGCAATCCTGTTTGCAACAAAGGTCTTCAGCCGCAGTGCTTCGTTTGCTATATATTTTAGCACGGCTGTGCTATCTGTCCAAAACGCTGAGGCCTGAAGATCAATCTGAAGCTCTCTTCTCATCAACTTGTCCATGTTTACAGCCATCACTGCTGCAGTAAGCTCCATACGTGGGATTGTTGTTTGTTTTAATGGAGCAACTCTGGCTTTTCCCATCATAAACGCGCAGTGAACATGACCTTTATCATTTGTCAGTTTTAGATATGACACTGTTCCATAACCACTCTCACTGGCATCTGAAAAATGGTTAAGCTGAGCTTCGATGATTTTCCCAAATCCAGTCGGCTTAATGCACCTGGTTATCTGGAAGCTGGATACTTGAGGCAGCTGGTTCATCCAGACTGACCAGTCTTGCTGTATATGCTGGGGAATTTCCTCATCCCAGGAAATCTTTTCTTTGCACAGCCTCTGAAGAATACTCTTTGCAGGCAGAACAACAGGAGCAAGAAACCCAAGAGGATCATATATGGAACTAACAACAGAGAGAACTTTTCTTCTTGTTGTCGTCTCTTCCTTCATGATGACTCTGAATTTGAATGAATCAGTGTTCTCGCACCATAGCACACCAAGTGCTCTTTCTATGGGAAGAGCATCCTTTGTAAGATCCAAATCCTTAACTTCTTTAGCTCTTTCATTCTCAGGCACAGATTTCAAAAGTGTGCGGCTGTTGCTTGTCCACTTTGATAACTTGAATCCTCCCGATGCACACAAATTTGTGAGGTCTTTTCTTAGAATGACAGCATCCTTCTCATTGCTCACTGCTTTTAAGCAATCGTCTATGTAACTGCCTCCCATGTCAGTTCATTTATTTCTCTTTATTTATTTCATTATTTTCTGTTCCCATTTACCTGTTAATTTGAGGGCGGACACTTTATTATTTGTTTCCACACGGCACCTTTTTAGTGACGCACCACCTGTCAGAGCTTTGCGAGGGAGAAATAACACGGACGTTTCCAAGCCGATTCAAGTGATAAGTAAAGTAAATAAGTAAATAAGTTAAATGACAAGATAAAGGTAAACAAAGACGAAGACAGAAGAAGGAAGAAGACGACAAGATAGAGCCCTTATGGTAGTGTGCAGCCTACGAGGTATGCTAATGTATTTGTGCGGATTGTATGAAGCTAAAGCGTGAGCCATGCTTTCGGTACATTTGTTTGATTGTTTGCTCTCCCTTGTCTGTAGTTCTCACGGGTTGGGTCCGATCAAAGGCGACAAATAAACCCTGTGTTTCAACGATCTCGGGTCTCATGCTTACTACCTAGAGGAGCTACAGTGAGAACTCGCCTGCTTCATGAGAGTAGCCGAGAAGAAAGGCGCCGAGGCTTGGTGATTCACGAGAGGGAAGACGATTCTCCACGCCGCGGGTGCATCGTTACCACTGTTCACGCAGCAGTTGGCACGGGAGGGTTAAGTTTGACACTCATGTGATTGCGTAATTAAAGACTGAACGCTTTACAAGTGACTGAAACAAAGGAACATTTTTTCATTCTAGGTTGTTGTTTACATATCCTTCATTGCTGGAATCTGTGATTTACTAATTGATGCATTGAGCTGATATTGAGATTGTGTTACTTGAGAGTTGCACTGGAAACTTAAGTTAAAACAGGTGATGGTTAAATTAACATGATGTATCACAATAGTAATTTACAGGTGAATTGTTAAGCGTTTGAGGTATTTGAAACTTACCTGCAAGGGATAACATTTATTGCTTAATTATCATTGAAAGCAGTTGAAGGAATAACAAGAACAAAGAGTATCACTAGTTAAATGTTAAAAACGGAGTGGTGACTGGGCTACGTTAAAGTTGTTTCTGACCATACTATTTGGTAACTACAAGGCTAAAGGTAGAGTCAAAGGGTTCAACGCCGTTTCATCAAGAGCTATGAGAAGTGGAAGGCTATCATTAAGGACGCTAAAGGAGCTGTGAGTGGAGAGTGCTCAGACAGCCTGCTGCATGAACACATCACCAAGGTGAGCAATGCTGCAAAGAACCTGAATGATGCCTATGAAGAGTTAAGACACACTGACACTATAGACCCTGACACACGTCGCAGAGCAGACACCTGTGAAGCATTAACAAAGGAAATAATTAAAACTGCAAGAAGCTATCTACAAATAGAAAACAATGAAGGTCAAGAAATCGAGAAACCATGCAGAAAAGAGGGAGACAGGGAATCTGTCTACAAGCCTGCAGCATCAGTCATAACAAGTCTCGCATCTCACCACAGCAGGACTTCAATGTCCTCTTCAGTTCACTCTCAAAGCAACTCAAAGATCACATCCAGACATTCAAGCCAGTATTCTGCTCACAGAAGAGAAGCTGCAGCAGAGGTTGCAGCCAATGAAGCTGCATTGCAAGTACTGTTAGAGAAAGAACATCATATTAAAGAACTAGAACAACTTGAAGCTGAAAATGCAGAGAGACAAAGGGTGCTAGAAGCCAAGCGCAGAGAAGTGGAACGATTGGAGACACTGAAAAATCTGAATGCTGCCAAAGCACGACAACAAGTGTATGAGCAGAGTGAGTGTTCTGATGATGAAATACATGATCTACTTCATCAACACATCTCCTCAAAGGACAGGAAAGAAATAAAGGATGAATGCAACCTGTCACATCACCCTCTGCCACCAGCCACGACACTGCAGCGACAAGAAGATAACACAGCAGCTCTGGTGAGAGTATTCGCTGAGTCCATCAGTGCAAGCCGGCTCCCTTTACCTGAACCAACAATATTCAGCGGTGACCCACTCAGATTTAATGACTGGAAGGTTTCATTCCAGACACTCATTGACAGGAAGAACATACCAGGTGAGGAAAAGATATATTACCTGCGAAAGTATGTGAGTGGCACAGCCAAGAAAGCCATAGACAGCTACTTCCTGCTAGGCACAGAAACAGCATATCGTGCAGCCTGGACTGTGCTTGAAGAGAGATACGGCAACCCATTCCTCATTGCCAAAGCCTTTAGAGACAAGCTTGATGCATGGCCCAAGATAAACTCCAAGAGCAGTGCAGAACTTCAAGACCTCGCTGATTTCCTCCGCAGCTGTGAAGCAGCCATGTCTCATGTCAGAGGCCTTGAAGTGCTCAATGACTGTAATGAAAATCAGAAGATTCTTTCTAAACTTCCAGACTGGCTGACCACTAGGTGGAATAGAAAGGTCATGGAAATAGAAGAGCAAAGTCACAAGTTCCCAAGTTTCAGCGACTTTGTTAAGTTCCTCACTCGTGAAGCTAAAATTGCTTGTAACCCAATAACATCTCTTGGTGCACTAAAACCAGCTGAAAGTGAGAAGAACAAGATTTCAAGGAACAGAGCTCCTGGGACAAGAGTTCTCGCAACAATCTCAGATGAAAGAACTCCTGTCATAAGCTGTGTCTTCTGTGAGAAGACAGGCCACAGTCTACTGAAGTGCCGCAAGTTCATGGATGAAACTGTACCTGCACGGGTGAAGTTTGTCCAAGAAATGAAGCTGTGTTTTGGATGCCTGCAGTCTGGTCATCGCTCAAAGGACTGTGAAAGAAGACAGCACTGCGACATATGTGAGAAAAAACATCCTACCTGTCTACATGATAATCGAGCTAAAAGCAGAAAGATGCTAACAAGAGCTAATGAAACAGATAACTGCGACAGACTGAAAGAAGGACGCATAGATCGACAACAACACAAAACAATCAGATCTTCGTTTGAGGCAACATCAAACAGAGTCCTTCAGAACATCAAAGACACTCATACATCCACCATCATGCCAGTGTGGGTGTCAGCAGCAAGTGAGCCCGATTGTGAAATTCTTGTGTATGCACTTTTAGACACACAAAGTGACACAACCTTCCTCCTCGAAGAAACTGCAAGGGCTCTCCGCACAAAGACTGAGCAAGTTCAGTTAAAGCTATCCACCATGGCTTCGAGAAACACCATTGTACCATGTCAAAGAGTTTCCGGCCTGCAAGTAAGAGGGTTTTACTCAGACAAGGTAATACCTCTGCCAGTAACCTATACAAGAGATTTTATACCTGCAAACCGAGAACATATTCCCACACCAGAGACAGCAAGGGTTTGGTCTCACCTTGAACACCTGGCAACCGAGATAGCACCCCAACAAAGTTGTGATATTGGCTTGTTAATTGGCTACAACTGTCCTCAAGCTCTCGTTCCAAGGGAGGTGGTGCCAGGAGAAGGAAATCAGCCATTCGGACAGAGAACAGACTTAGGCTGGAGCATAGTAGGTTACAGCAACCTACATCTCGACTATGGAGACGCAATAGGAGTGAGTCACCAAGTTGTTGTGAACCAAGTACTGCCAGATTGTCAGCTGCCTTCCAACCTCACAAATGAAGTGCATTATGTCTGTAGAACACACGTCAAAGAAGTGGTCTCACCTGCAGACATCATCAAAGTCCTGGAGTCAGACTTTGTCGAAAGAGGTCCAGATGACACCAGCATCTCTCAAGAAGACCTCCGTTTTCTGTCACAGATGCAACGGAACATCAGGCTCAATAAGGATGGTCACTATGAGATGCCGCTGCCCTTCAAGAAGGAGCGACCTAACTTACCAAACAACAAAGTCTGCGCCATACACCGTCTCCGATGCCTAGAAAGAAAGATGAAACGAAATGAACAGTATTACAACGACTACAAAACCTTCATGGATGACATCATAGCCCGCGGAGATGCAGGAAAGGTTCCTGGGGAAGAAATCGACAAGACTCCAGCATGGTACATCCCACACCATGGGGTGTATCATCCCCACAAGCCTGGAAAGATCCGTGTGGTCTTTGACTGTTCTGCACGGTTTCAAGAGACTTCCCTGAATGACCACCTACTAACCGGCCCAGAGCTGACGAACAACTTGGTTGGAGTTCTTTGTCGCTTTCGTAGAGGTCCCGTGGCGATAATGTGTGACATTGAGCGCATGTTCCATCAATTCCACGTGAAGGCAGAAGACCAAGATTATTTACGTTTCCTTTGGTGGGAGGATGGGAACCCCGAAGCCCAACCATCCATCTATCGAATGAGGGTTCACTTGTTTGGTGCAGCCTCGTCACCAGGCTGTGCCAACTTTGGACTAAGACACCTTGCTGATGAAGGACGAGGGAGGTTCAGTGAAGACACCATCCAGTTCATCAGAAGGAATTTTTATGTTGATGATGGCCTAATAAGTGTCACATCAGAAAGTCGTGCCATTCAACTTGTGAAAGAAGCAAGAGAACTCTGTAGCACAGGCAAACTCCGGCTGCATAAGTTTATGTCAAATAGCTACAAGGTCATGGCCACAATCCCTTGAAGAGGAACGTACTGAGGTTGTCAAAGATCAGGATATGGCGCTGGGTGAGCATCACATTGAAAGAGCGCTTGGTGTTCAGTGGTGTGTGACCTCGGATGAGTTCCAATTCCGAGTCGTCGTCAAGGAGAATCCGCTCACCCGAAGAGGTGTCCTGTCTACGGTCGCCTCAGTATTTGACCCACTCGGATTTGTGGCACCGTTCATCTTGATGGGAAAGAGGATTGTTCAGCAGATGTGCCGCGACAAACTTAGCTGGGATGACACCTTACCCGACGACCTACGACCTCTGTGGGAATCCTGGCTCCTTGACCTGAAAAACCTGGCTGGTGTGAAGATCCAGAGGTGCTATGTTCCACCGAATTTTAAGGTTCTGCACTATGAGTTGCATCATTTCTCCGATGCTAGTATGTCAGGATATGGAGAATGCTCATATCTCAGAGTGATCAGTACATCAGGTGACGTGCATTGTTCTCTCATCATGGGAAGATCGAGGGTTGCTCCTACTAAGGTGACCACCATACCACGACTCGAACTCTCAGCAGCTGTGGTGGCTGTCCGTGTTAGTGATATGCTCAAGAAGGAGCTTGAAGTGGAATGCACACAAGAAGTCTTCTGGACTGATTCGAAGATCGTGTTAGGCTACATCAGTAATGAAGCCAGAAGATTTCACGTGTTTGTAGCTAACCGTGTGGAGCGCATCAAAGGAAGCACAAGGTCTGGTCAATGGAGATACGTGACTTCAGAGGAAAATCCAGCTGATCACGCCTCCAGAGGCCTCCCAGCTGACCAGCTGTTAACATCTAACTGGTTCACAGGCCCAGACATGCTTTGGCAGAAGGAGCTACCAGATGGAGATTTCAAGGTGGGTGAGATCCCTAGTGACGACGCAGAACTCAGGAAGGCCCAGGTTCATGACACACAAGCAAAGGAGGTGAGATCACTGTTGGATCGTCTACATAAGTTCTCTGATTGGTCGAGATTGGTGAAGGCTATTGCTAGACTGAAGCGCATTGCCAAGGAAGTCAAAGGCCTGAAACCACGGTCCTGTGAAGCCACCAGCCTTGAGGAAAGGAGGGAAGCACAGCTGAGCATAATCAAAATGGTTCAAGAAACAGCTCTCTCTCAAGAAATCAAGCATCTCCAACAGCATAAGGTCGCACAATCCAAGTCCAAGCTACACAGACTATATCCATTCCTGGACGATCAAGGTATCATTAGAGTCGGAGGACGCTTGACTCATGCTGCCTTGCACTCACATGTAAAACACCCAGCAGTTCTACCAAGGGACAGTCACATCTCATCTTTGCTGGTCAAGCACTATCACGAAAGAGTAAATCATCAAGGCCGTGGAATGACCTTGAACGAGCTCCGCTCCAACGGCATATGGATCCTCGGCTGCAGCAATCTAGTCTCATCCCACATCTATAAGTGTGTTAAGTGCAGGAAATTCAGACGGGGCATGGAACAGCAAAGGATGGCCGATCTTCCTGTAGACCGGACAGAGGCCACACCTCCATTCACTTATTGTGGCATGGACTGCTTTGGTCCGTTTTTTGTCAAGGAAGGGAGGAAAGAGTTGAAGAAGTATGGATTGATACTGACCTGTATGTGTTCCAGAGCAATACACATTGAAATGCTCGACGACTTGACCTCTGATGCCTTCATTAATGCCCTGCGTTCATTCATCGCCATTCGTGGAGCAGTGCGGCAGATAAGATGTGATCAGGGGACAAACTTCGTTGGGGCAAGGCGTGAGTTTCTGGAAGCATTAAAGGAGATGGATCAAGAAAAACTTAAGGACAAGGGATGTGAGTTTATCTTTAATACACCAGCTTCAAGTCACACAGGCGGAGTCTGGGAAAGACAAATTCGCACCATCAGAAGTGTTTTGATGCTCATTCTGGATCAATCATCCAAGCAACTTGACTCGTCCTCTCTTCGGACATTTCTGTATGAAGTCATGGCAGTTGTGAATAGCAGACCACTGACTACAGACCACCTGAGTGATTCATCCAGTCCAGAGCCATTGACACCAAATCACATCCTGACCATGAAGTCTGCAATCATATCACCTCCTCCTGGAATCTTTGTCAGGGAAGATCTTTACCTCCGCAAGAGATGGCGTCGAGTCCAGTTTCTCACCAACACCTTCTGGTCACGTTGGAAGAAAGAATATCTTCTGAGCCTCCAACTCAGACAAAGGTGGATCAAGGACCGCAGAAATGCACAGGTCGATGACATTGTTCTTTTGAAGGATGATGGGATACCACGGAACGAGTGGAGACTAGCTAAGGTCGTTCAAGTACACCCAGGAAGAGATGGCAAAGTGAGGTCACTAAGGTTGCTGCTCAGCGATTCAACACTGGATAAGATGGGGAAACGCACCTCCAAACCAGTGTACCTGGAGAGGCCGATTCAGAGAACGGTTACTCTGTTAGAAGCCAGCTGAAGACCACAGCATATCATCTTCTCACTCTCAGTTTGATTTGCCTTATTAATTCTTTGATTATTAGATGATAATTCTTTGGAAGCAAGGTTTATACACTATCTTCTGAGTTGTAATAGGCGTTCTAAGAAATCAGTTAAGATTTGGTGGGAGTGTAACTGCCTCCCATGTCAGTTCATTTATTTCTCTTTATTTATTTCATTATTTTCTGTTCCCATTTACCTGTTAATTTGAGGGCGGACACTTTATTATTTGTTTCCACACGGCACCTTTTTAGTGACGCACCACCTGTCAGAGCTTTGCGAGGGAGAAATAACACGGACGTTTCCAAGCCGATTCAAGTGATAAGTAAAGTAAATAAGTAAATAAGTTAAATGACAAGATAAAGGTAAACAAAGACGAAGACAGAAGAAGGAAGAAGACGACAAGATAGAGCCCTTATGGTAGTGTGCAGCCTACGAGGTATGCTAATGTATTTGTGCGGATTGTATGAAGCTAAAGCGTGAGCCATGCTTTCGGTACATTTGTTTGATTGTTTGCTCTCCCTTGTCTGTAGTTCTCACGGGTTGGGTCCGATCAAAGGCGACAAATAAACCCTGTGTTTCAACGATCTCGGGTCTCATGCTTACTACCTAGAGGAGCTACAGTCTACATAAAAGTTTTTCAGCACAGTTCCCACAGCTTGAGGCGATGAGCAGGTTCTGTTATCTTCTGCAGTTCTGCGTAAGGCAAAGTTCGCACAGCTGGCAGAAGAAGTAGCTCCAAACAGATGGACAACCATTTTATATTCAGACAGTTCTTGAGTCAGATCTCCTTCTGGCCACCAGAGGAAACGCAAAAGGTCTGTGTCCTCTTCTGGAACTCGCACTTGATGGTACATAGCCTCAATGTCAGCCATCATCGCCACATTCTCCTGTCTGAAGCGAGTGAGAACTCCTATAAGCGTGTTAGTTAGGTCTGGGCCCTGAAGCAGCTTTTGGTTGAGAGACACTCCCTGATAACTCGCAGCGCAATCAAACACAACACGCAGTTTCTTCTTCTTTGGATGGTACACTCCATGATGTGGAATGTACCATACTTTCCCATCCTGCCTCTTCAGTTGTGTTTCTGGCACCTTGACAGCATATCCTTTGTTCAACATGTCTGTGATGAAAGCAGAATATTCTGTATGGAAGTCATGATTCCTGCTGAGCCTTTTCTTAAGGGTGAGTGTTCGCTGAACTGCTGCATCCCTGTTGTTTGGCATCCTGATTCCTGGGTCCCTTGTTGGCAGCTTGATACAGTAATGCCCATCCTTATGCTGCACTGAATTTGACACAGAATCCATGAATTTTCTGTCTTCTACTGACATCTCCACCTTGTCATGACAGTGACGTTCTGGAAAGTCCACCTCATATTGTTGAATAAGCATCCTTTCTATGGTGTCAATCGACGTCCGATTTACTGTAATGGACCGTTTCTCACCATCGCCGTGTCCTCTGATTGGTCCATTGACAGTCCATCCAAGAATAGTTTTGACAGCGTAAGGTCCGTTCTTTCTGCTGTGAATCACTTTCCAGGGCTCAAAAATTTCAGGAACATCATTACCAATAAGTAGACCAACATCAGCATCAATATGAGGAAGTTTCACTTCTTTAAGATAGGACCATTTCTCAATATCTTCCTGAACAGGGATGTTTTTCTTTCCAACTGGAATGCTCCTCTGAGTAAAAACCTTTGGAAGAGTAACATATTTATCATCATTAATTCCACAGACTTCCAAATTTCTGACAAGACATCCCTTTACCCTTTTGGTTGCATTCATTGTGCTTAAGACGATCTCTGTTTCTTTGCCATGGAGGTTCAGCTGCTTTGCTAACGCACCAGTGCAGAAGGTCCCCGAACTCCCAGGATCTATAAAAGCATATGTTTCCACAATTTTGGTTCCTTTTTGAGATTTGACATAAACTGGAAGAACAGACAAAATGCAACTGTCTCCGGCCCCATTAGAAGGAGTTGCTACATGATTTGAGCTCACAAGTGCACTTGAAATTGTCTGCTGACACCCATTGTTTTCTGTTTGACAACCTGTGTGTGTTTGTTTTGAAACATTCTCATTTTTATAAATGTGAAGCAAACTTGGGTGTTTCTGAAGACACACCTCGCAGGTCATTCTCCTTTTGCAGTCTTTGCTTAAATGTCCTTTCAATAAACAACCAAAGCATATACCATTCCTTCTCAAGATGTCCAGTTTTTCTTTGTGAGGTTTTTCTGCAATCTGGTGACATTCAGCCATTGTGTGGTTCTTCTTGCAGTACATACACGGCTTGGTGAGGGCAGTGCTGTTGGACAAAATGTGCATGTTGGCTTTAATCACATTTTTATTTTCAAACTCTTTACAAAAGGATGCATTTGTGGCAAAACTACTTCCTCCTGGCTTATCCCTTTTCGTCATTTTTACCACAACAGGCATTTTTCTGTCCTTTTCTTTCAGCTGCTTGCAGGTCTCCAAAGAGTGGGTCATTCATGATTTTTGCCTCTCGGTCCACAAAAGTGACAAGATCCACAAATTTCACTCTGCTTCTTTTCCTTTCCTTGATGTCAAAGGCCAAGGATCTCCATTTTTCTCTCATCTTGTAAGGCAATTTTGAGATTACAATCCTCATATTGGCTGGATTGTCCAACTCATCCACATAATCTATATCCTCCAAAGCATTGCGACAGTTCACAAGAAAGAGTGAAAAACTGTGAAGAGCTTTGGCATCCTCTGATTTAACTTGTGGCCACTTGAAGAGCTTTTCCATTAAAGCTGTCGCAATTTTAAGAGGGTCTCCATAGTGGTCCTCCATTAGGTGCACTGCTGCTACATAGCCACGGGAAGAAGGCATGTGTTGACAGCTTTTAACTAAATCATGTGGCTCACCTCTTGTGTATTGCTCCAAAAAGAAAAGTTTATCAGCATTATTGTCTGTTTTTGAAACCACAACATGCTCAAAGGCTTTCATAAAAGACCTGAAATCAAGTGGATCACCGTAAAAGACAGGGACATCACGCTGAGGTAAGCGAGCAGATTGCTGGTGCCTCACAAGCATTTCTGTTATATCAGTTTGTCTTTTCATCACATTGAAGAGCTCATTGTTATTATCTGCAGGTTGTCTGAGAACTGTATTGGTCTTTGTCATGGGCTCATGTGGCCTTTGTACCTTTGTTCTGGCTCCAGAAGATGGGAATGAAGGCTGAGTGTGACCAGTATAAACAGGATCATCATCTTCGACACTTGATTTGATGTGTGATTTTACAGCTTCATCAAAATATTCATTCATTGCATTGTTCTTTTCAGGGGTATCATATTCCTCATAGACCTTCAACTTTGCATTTGACACTGCTATGGCTGTTTGAATATCAAGCTGTTCCATTTCGGCTCTCAGTTGTGTCTCCTTTAATAGCAAAGCCTGTTTTTGTTTTAATGCAGCAGCCTTTGCTTCCAGCTCTGCTTTCTTTGTTTCCTCCTTAAGGCGGGCAGAAGATGCTGCAGACACACTTGAGTGCAAACTTGATTTTGATACCATAGATGCACTTTCCATATCACACATTTCATTATCAGTTTTATCATTTAAAGACTTTTCCATTAGATTTTTAACATTTTTACTCCACACATGAACTTTTTGGAGAAACTCCTGAAATCTTGCCAACCTTGGCTGAAACCATGACTCTTGATCAGAGATTCTCTCCTCTTCATTTAATAAGTTCTGTACATACTTATTGAGCTCTTTAAATGTTTCCAAGACAGCATTGAAATCTTTTATTTTTATTTGTACCTCCTTATAATTGGAGTCCTTTGCCAGAAGATCCTGAATTTGGTTGGATTTCAGTGTGAGCTGCCTTAGTTTAGCTCTCCTGGCGTTAATGTCATGATGCAGCTTTTCCTCCGCACTCTTGTCCTCCAGCGCAACGTCATCAGCGCTCTCCTCCGTCATCTTTACATGAACTCCACAGTGTCACACAGTAAGATCACAAGTCCACACAAAAAGTCAATGAGTGCTTTCGATGATCAGATGCCAAACACGTTTGGTGATCCATTGTTCCACCGCCGTCATTCATTCATTCATTCAAAGCGATCAGCTGATTCGGGAGCCGCAATCACGGCTGTCATTCATTTCGAGCATCACATAAACCAGTCTTTGATCACGAAGTTTTTCGACTTAAAAGTGTAGTGACAATTTTTCCATAACATTAAAAAATGTGCCACTTAGGTGAGAGGAGCAGTCTGGTTGTTTTGACGCGTATCCACAGTCCACAACATAAAACAATTCAAGGTACTCACGGATCCGTTCTTATTGTTTATTTATTTCCATTTCGTTCCACAATCCATCCATGTCCATAACTGATATAAATCCATGACAAAAAAATTGAAAGGGCATGACTCAGGATCAAAATTATACGGTCGAAAAACTTTTATCTGACGTTCTCTCGTCACCTTCCCAGAACAAAAGACGAACCATCCCACCTGTGCGCCCTTACGCATATAATTAGGTTCTCCACCCACAACCAAATATTGCCAAGATAAATTTAAAATAAGAGGAGAATAAATAGTTTTCTTTCTTTAATGCCTATACCATAATGTAATTTCATTTGTTCTTTACAATCTGCTTAAATTAAATGTAAATAAAATTCACTGAGGACTGAACTTAGGAAGGACCATTTAAAAATGGCTTCTACACACCATCTGTGCCACTAATAAAACCTCTACGCAAATGAGCTCCAGCCTACTCCAGCCTCTGCTTATCCCTCATCGCCTCTGGTCCTACATTGCGGTCGACTTTGTTACTGGCCTTCTGGCCTCCCAGGGTAACGCAGCTATTGTCAATATTGTTGATTGTTTTTCTAAGGCAGGTATGGAAAGCCTTTTGTTCGACCCTTGGCACCTCTGTTAGCCTTACCTCTGGGTTCCATCCCCAATCCAATGGACAGATGGAGTGGGATAATCGGTCCTTAGAAACTTTCCTGAGATGTATGACTTTTGATAATCCCTCTGCTTGGA
The DNA here is from genome assembly GCA_024666655.1 of Dascyllus trimaculatus. NCBI lineage: Eukaryota > Metazoa > Chordata > Actinopteri > Pomacentridae > Dascyllus > Dascyllus trimaculatus. The sequence continues at coordinate 33,534,624 of CM045464.1, read as the reverse complement.
GTAAACTGCTGCCTTGGATTGAGTATGCCCATAACTCTAACACCTCTCTCCCTTTCAATGTTCCCTGGCTATCAACCACCGTTATTTCCCTCCCAAGAACAGGAGATAGCCGTGCCCTCTCTACAGACCTTTCTCCGCCAATGTGAGGACCTGGAGGAGGGCCAGGGCTGCATTAAAGAGGTCTGCTCTAAGGATGGAGAGCCAGGCCAACCATCATCTGTCTCTTGCTCCTGTATATAACCCGGGACACAAGGTTTGGCTCCGGGCCAAGGACCTACCTCTGATGGTCAAATCCAGGAAGCTGGCTCCAAGGTTTGTGGGTCCCGCAGTTAAGTTATGTACTTCGTAGTCTTTCTAGCTCTAGTTTGCTTACTAGTTGGTTCGTGCTTTGTTAGCTCCATGTTTGTGAGTTCAGTTCAAATTGTTATATGTGCCTGTATAGCTCTGTTAGCTCTCCCTTAGTTTGCTCCGTTCATGTTTATGCATTCAGTAGTTGCTGCTCTAAATTAGGAACCATTGTTTAGTTTGTTGGCTCGCTTTCATTCCTAGCTCGGTGTTACCGTGTGTGGGTCTGACTCTTGTAAATAGTTTATTTATTAAAAGCCTTATTTTGAAACCTTCTGTGTCTTGTTGTCCTGCACCTGAGTTTTTGGCCGTTCGTAACATAATCTGAACAGAAAACACTTAAAATCCCTTCAAGTTAGAAGCTTTGTAAATGCAAATAAAAACGATATACTTAACTCCCACAGTCGCTTGTTGAAACATTGATAACAAAGTGCATCATATCTGACATTTATAAGATGCTTACATCTTGGTCATCTGAGAGCTCGCATGTATGTGCTTGGAACGAAGATCTGGAAATTTAAATTTCAACAGAAGAGTCGAAATCTGGCCTTAATAATAATGCATTGTTTTTATATAGCTCTTTTCTAGACACTCAAAGATGCTTTACATTGCATTATTAATTGACTTCATACTCGGTGGTGGTAAGGTATGTAGCCACAGCTGCCCTGGGGTAGACTGATGGAGGCGAGGCTGCCAGTCTGTGCCATTGGCCCTTCCGACCACCACCAACCACACCAAAGTGTCCTAGGGCAAAACAGATTAGCGCCTTGCATGGCAGCTCTGTTGCCACTGATGGGTGAATACGAAACGCATTTTAAAGCACTTCGAATACTACAAAGATAGAAATAAGTGCAGACCATTTACCATTTAAAACATTTGGGAAGAGGTCAGAGCTACAAATGTGAAAATTATCTCAAAAGAATTTCATTGAACCCTAAACTGTTTCTGCTTCGTGTGTATCCAAGGGAGTATGGCTTCTGTAAAAGTGTTCAAATGTTGATGACCCTCAGCATTCTAAAGGAAAAAAAGGCAAAACAGTTTTGGAAGAAGGCTCACAGACCAATAGCAGATGTTGTCTGGCCTTCCACCTGTCCATTATCTATACACTGCTTAATCCTCTATAGGGTTGTGGGGGGACTGGAGTCTATCCCAGCCAACTCGGTGAAGGCAGGGGACACCCTGGACAGGTCACCAGTCTATCACAGGGCTACATATAGAGACAGACAACCAAGCACACTCTCATTCACACCTACGGACAATTTAGAATAATCAGTTAACCTCAGCATGTGTTTGGACTGTGGGAGGAGTACCCAGTCAGAACCCACGCATGCACAGAGAGAACATGCAAACTCCACACAAAAAGATCCCAGGCGTCCTAACCAGAACGCGAACCGGAGATCTTTTGTGAGGCAACGCTGCTAAACACCGAGCACTGTGCAGCCTTGTTGAGCCTTCCAATTGAGAAAATGACATACATATTACGGGGCAAACAAAAAAGTATGAACAGAGCCACACAAATTTTGTATAGTGTTGCCAACTGTTGGTTGGAGGGAGCGGGTTGCTGTGTTTTTTTATTTCTGTTTTGTTCAGTTTTTTGTTTTTGTTAGTTTTTAAATGTTGAAAAAAATCAAAAGACAATGTTGAAAAAAATAAAAGAAAGGATGTCTCAACTCCTAAAATACAACTTAAAGACAGTGTCAAGGATCAAGCAGATTGCTGGAGGAGCAATAAACATGGATGCACAGGTGTATCAACTATGTGTCCTCACTGAAGTCCTTATCACACCCTTGACAATTAAGAGGCGCAACTCAGCTGGAATATACAAACCATGTCAGTAGCAGGAATGGCAAATGCATGAATATGATATATATCACTTAATCAGAATATATAGTATAGTGCTATTTTGTGTGCCATCACTCTTTAACACTTTGATGCACAAATAAAAAATAAACATGCATGTATGTTATCATGAACACTGTTCATCTGGCAGAGATCATGAAATATTGTGGTAGGTTATAATAAAACAATGGATTTAAACTGACGTCTCTGAGGCAAGGATGTCTCTTTTTGTTAAATGCCTGTTGCTTCAACCCATCTCTCCTCGTGTTTCTTCCTCATCTCCTATGCTTGCTTTTCTGGTGGGATGAACAAAGACACAAGGAGAGAAGTCGAGGATGTACATTTAGTGAATCGAGATAAGGGTTGTGTTTCTCCCTCTTTCTTCATCAGTTCATATGTTTCCCTCTCAGTTCCCCTGTCCTGTGATTCCCTATGTGTTTCTCATCCTTTACTACCCCTGTTTATTTCTTGGACTTCTTTTGGACTTGATTGGTGTTGATTTTCTGTATCCTCCAAACAATTTCTGTTTGTCCAGCTTTTGTGCATCTGTCTGAGTTTGTATTAAACTTACTTTTTGTCCAGTCCACCTCCCTGTCTGCTGTGTGTGTTCTGCATTTGCTCCTTTTTGAATCACATAAAGCATAAGGTTTTGGTTGCTGTGTAATTAAAGCCTTTATAATGAAGGTGAGTGAGTGTGTGAGTACTACAGCTTGAGCAGGAGAGGCATATAGTAGAACTATGATAAAGTGGTGTGTGGGTTGTGCTTGTGTGTTGCTCTAGCAATAACACATGTACCAAGGTGTCCACTCAAGAGTCTGGGTCATTAATGGCATATATTAGATCATATGCCATCCATTAGCTAATATGCTAGGACCATAAAAGGAATGGTCAGGATGCGTACAGACATTGCACACCCATGCAGGAGATGTGACCTCTAGGGACTCTTGACAGTTGAATTAATCATAGAGGCTGGGAATGGGTTCAATCTCCTGAATGACACATCTTTTCTGGTGAAATAGTTAGTTCTTTCACTCGGGCTCGAATTCTACAGACATTTTTCAGTGGAAAAAAGTGCCCAATACAGTTGAGTGCAACCTATAGTCGATTTTCCAATAAGGGTTAGGGTTATGATGCGAAAAAAAATAGAAGAAAATGACAAAGGCAGTGCTTGTACAGCTTGATATGTAATGAAGGTTGCTGTATATTTATATACTTGTTGTAACAGCAGGAGAAAGAGGACTTATGGTCTATCTAGTTAAACACCGGGGAGTGCTGTTACAAAGCTGAAATCCTGGACTTTAGAAAGCAATTTTTCTGAACATCGTGGACAAAACAGAAAGTTCCTTCACTGCCATATCATTAAATTTGGTTGTGCATTTTGTGTAATTTTGGTCATAATCATTGTTAAATTAATGAAAACTAGAATATGAACAGTAGAAACCAGGAACTATTTCTTAGTCTCTCATGCAAATTGACAGATTGTATTAGCTACAGTAGCTAGTGGAGCAGATGCTGGTCTGGATGTGATGTCATTATGGCATGGTATGTCCTGACAACAACTAGAAGAGTTGAACCAGAAAAAGGTTGTAGATCACTTATCTAGAATAGGGCCAGGAATGTGAAATATGCAATACATATGCTGAACAATGCCTGATATACACACATGGATAAAACTATTGGTACCCTTCCATTAAAGAAAGAAAAGCCAAGTAAGGACAAGTACGGTGAAGTTCCAAGTAGCCTAGAATGGCTAAGTTAGTTAACCAACAGTATGGTAGCTTACCTGCTTTCCAAGTGTAATATTAGGGCTGGTCCCGAATACAGGAATATCCGATTACCGAATATTCATTGTTGTGGTGGTGTTCGGATAATAGTTTTTTTGATATTCGAATAGTCCTGTGTGCCACCGTTGGGCTCCACCAGGCACTGCCGAGCGTTGCCGAGGCTGTAGAACACCACCGTGGTTCTAGTACGCAGACCTGCCAACTCCAGTGTCAGGCTCCAGTGTCAGAAACTCAAAACGCTTTACAATAGCACAGTGTTTCAACTTTGGGTAGGTAAAAATAAAAGTAGAAAAGCACTCAGAGGGCACAGACGTCTGCCAAACAGCTTCAGTCCACCCCAACACAATCTCCCAATGACAAAGTATCCTAAAAAAAAGTTACTTGTCCGGTAATCGCTCTCACACTGTAGCACTGCTGTGGTTGAGCACAAGCAGCGTACATCCACCATATATGTGCAGCTTTCCTACCACAAGGCGGCACTGCAAGGCTTTCTAACACTCCCAATGTTAAACAATCTTTTAAAAATTTCCTGGATCCAGACGGTGATCCCGATCACTCCCAAAATTGCTCGTTTCTTCCTTGTCCCATTTCACACATTTCCTGAAAATTTCATCCAAATCCGTCCATAACTTTTCAAGTTATTTTGAACACAAACAAGCAAAGAAACAAACAAACCAACGCCGACAAAAAGATAACTAGCTAATTAGCTAAACCTTAGCTGGTGCTGAATGACTGTGACTGATAGCGGTGGGGCAGTGGATAAATAGGCCTGGGAATGAGCGATATGTAGTCATGTTTGAACATGTTGCTCCTCTGAGATCACTCTGGGAGTGGGAGCTTAGACCATGGTAGAAGACATAAGGCTCCAGCCTTACTCTCTCATCCCTGATACCCATGTTTTGGGTGACATTATCCATTTCACAGTGAAACATCATGAAGCATAAAGCTACTTTGGAGCATCAGCCCTGTGAAAGATGCCACACCTTTTATTCAGACATTTCAGACTCATCCAGGTGTTATGGTGTTATAAGACAGAAGCAGCTGCAACTGCTCTGCCTCTCATTAATGACTCTCTTTTCCAAACAGTGTTGGTCACTGAACACACTACCTCCACCAAACCTGTGACCTCCTTTATTTTAAGTGGAGCTGTTCAAGCACACAACATAAAGCTTACATACTTCCAATATCTTTTACAGCATCAACAAATGTGATCAAAAGTGACAACAGGTTTTTAATTTTTTTGACATTTTGTTCTCCATGGCCTTTATCGGGTAAATGATCAACCATAACAGCAGCTATTCTATTCAATTAACTGCCAACTTTACAGTGGTGGAAAAATGTTTTTGGACACCCCATGCATTTGTGAAATATTGCATTAAGAATCACTCTTGGGTCTTCAAGTTCAATTTAGGACAGTCACAGCCAAAATACTAAACAAATCCTAAAAAAGCCATTAAAAACTTCAAATTGATTGGTTCCATAAAAATACATAAGAAATTTTGAGTATTGGCTCATTGTGGTACCAGTGATCCACTAGTGAAGGTAGTGTTTTAATTAAAAGACACAATCTTTGTTGCTGTGCTCCATGTCTATATAAAGCCAGCACATATGAAAGTTCTTTAGAGATAAAAATGGCTAAAACAACGAACCTAACACAGAAATTATGCTTGAAGATACATATTCTTAGCCTGGAAGGTTACAGCTTCCACCAGATAGCCAGGAAGTGCAGATGCAGTCCTTCAGCAGTTGCAGAAATACAGGCCAACGAACAGCTTGGAAGACAAACCAAGATCCAAGGGTTTCTTCAGCAACAAATGACCACATCCTGATCCACATGTACAGGGAAAACTGCTGAATGACATCATAGGAGCTTCAGTAGCAGTGGTCAAACTAAACTGGTGTCCAGTGTTCCACCTGCTCTGTAGGTGGCCAACTTTAAGATTGTGGCTTAAGGTCCTACAATGCTGTCAAGAAGCCCCTGATCAATGAGAGGCAGAGGTTAGCCCGGCATTGTTGGGCCCAAGTACACAAGAACTGGACAGCCAGGAACTGGAAGAAGATTCTGTGGTCAGAGGAGTCCAGTTTCCAGCTTTTTCTTCCTCCTGCTAATGTGAGGGTACGCAGAAGGCCAGGCCAAGCATTATCTCCAGCATGTCCAGTACCTACTGTCAAGCATGGTGGAGGCAGTATCATGGTTTGGAGATGCATGAGTGCTGCTGGTGTTGGTCATCTCACTGTCTGTGATGGCACATTGAACTCTACCAAGTATTGTGCCATTCTCCAAACCCAAATGTTCCCTTCTGCACGTGCACTGTTCTGTCGAGGTCAGGATGCTTCAACAAGATAATGCTCCTTGCCACTCATCCAGGGCCAGTAGAACTTATTTATTTTTTGTTCAGTTTTGAACACATCCTCTGTTTATGTTGACTTTGATACTGACAATGTTGAGAACTGACTTATTAAAACTGTCAAGAATTTAGTTTTGTTAGTTTTTCTTATAAACAATAAACAAAAAATATCATCTGTATTTGTCTGTGTCTGTCTAATGCAGCCACATCTTTTGAAACACAAAAAAGATTTTTCCACAAATATTTCATGATAATATTTGAGATTGTGTAAAATTTTAGGGGGGGATCGAAAACTTTTTTCCACCATTGTATATATTTGAACAACTGCTGTAATCCCAGGGTCAGTTGGAACCAGCTCCAACCCACCAATTTTGTCTCTATACAGGCACTATGGTATCAAATCTGGTACAATCTGGTTTGGCCAACCACACAGTGACTACCAGGACCTTGTAGCTCTTCCTAAAACCACAAATTGTCATTTTACATATTAATTGGTAAGCTTTGGAGGTGTTGGTAGATGCATATTTAAACCTTGGACGGCGGTTGCTTCCACGTGTGTCGTACATGGGAATCCACCATCCTGTGATTGATTCCTTTTAATACAATAACTAGCCTACAATTTACCCTCAGCACTTAACAAGATCACTGTAACATGAAGAGTTGTGAAGAATTAACCATTGTTTTTTGGCCAAGTTCAATGGAACTGAATAGAGCTTCCCTTTTCACTGGATGTCAAACTTGTTTCCTTCAGAGCTAGACCTGGGACTGGCTCCTGGCTGTGGCAGAGACACAGCTTTGAATATCAGAAGCATCTCTGTCGCTCTGACCTGAGGAAAATCAATTTGGCTACAGAGGGTTCTTTTACTGTGTGAGTCATGCCAAGGTCATTATTATACCAATGGGGCCATCTGGTGTGCATTAGGTGAAAGCAGGGGCGGATCTAGAAAAATATTTATGGGGTGGCGAGAGGGGGGCAGGAATTTTTGAGGGGTGGCAACATATGGCAGACGTATATATACTGAATTTAATCACAGTTACCACAGTTCAATGAGAAATAGCATGTACACAGTACAGAAGGGCGCAGGCTGCCATTTACAGACTCATACAGACAAACTTAATCTCATCCAATCAATGTATTGCATTTGAAGTTTCATGTGAAACAGTTCATATTAGAAATAAGTGACCATACAATGTGATCTCACTTTAGATAGAAGGATGGTAACACTAAGTGGGGCGTTATCATGGGAAAGGCATTAAGGTGAGAGACAGGTGATGAGTGTCAGATGTGTGAGAGGGGAAGCAAACCGTTTTTGACTGTTTCAGGCAGCATTTGTACAAGAAGAATCTATCCAAAGAAAAACTTACCCATGAAGATATCTGGACTGAGCTGTACTAAAGTCAATAATAATATAATAAGGCCCTCATCTTGTTGACGCTCTCCCTCCTCCATATCTTCACTGCTGTGGTGTTCTCCCACCTCCTCCTGTCCCTGGTCCCCTTGGCCTTGTTTTCTATCTCTGTCATGTTTCTGCTGCCCTTTTCTTTCCTTCCACATCTTTTCTCTTTCCTTCCACCTTGTCTTTGTCTTCCCTCTCTCCTTCCACATCTTTTCTCTCTCCTCCCTTTCTATCTTCTGCATCTACCTTACTCAGTCGTTCATTCAAAATTCAAAATAACTTTACAATGTTTTCTGTGAAAGACGTTGAATCAATGTTAGCTTTTGTAGCCTATTTACACAGAACTAAGGTCAGACCCAGCTAACATTAGATGTATAGATAACAAAATAATGTTCAACTATCCCAGCACTGTGCTTTCATTATAATTTCATTTCTTAATAGATAATTAATCAGGTTTTACCTCTTTCCTCCAATGTGTCCTTTCCTCATGACTCCTCGCTCCCTCACTTCACACCACTCAGTTTTCTAAACCAATCAGTCTCGTGCCGCTGGAGATAGTGTCATTAAGATTTTATCGGTACTGCTACTTACACCAGTACTGCTTATCGATACTGTACTTTAACAATATTCTGATCTGCACTTCTTTTATTTGTTTTTTTATAATAACATTTTTTAAAAATATATAAAAAAGATCAATCAAAGGGTGCAGGTCTTCACTATGAACCTGGTTACAGCTGGGTGGTACTCATTCACCCTCTCCTCTGTCCTCCTCCCACTAGCTGCCAATGTGAAGGGGCTTTGGGTTTAGGTTAGACTTGGACTTGCAACTTTAAAAAAAAAGCCACAGAATCTTTAAATAAGTGCATTCATAAATTCAATCTGACCTTTTGATCTACAATCAGAGCAATGTAGACAGTGTCGACTTAAACCAGCAGGCTTTACTCACAAATTAAAATATGCATTATGTTTCAATAACCTGCCCAGCATTATATACCAGTTTACAGTTTTACTGTAAACAGATGTCAGGTAAATGCCAGCACACTGTCCTGACAAAATCTCTTAACTCATCACTTTTTGGCAAAAAATTAAATACAGCACTTTTACTTTGACAGTATCTTTACTGTGTGATAATAAGAGTATTTCTACCACTGTAAACATTCAGTTAGAGAAGAACTGAAAATAAAAGGACCAGAGTTTGTCTGCAGCCCCAGAATGATTAAACCTCCACTGCTCTGAGAGTGAAACTAACTCTGAACGAGTTAGGATGATGCTCTGACTTTCAGACTGACTTTATGAAGACACTCATACCTCAACAATCATGGCTAATGCTTACTTTTAATAAATTACACATGTTCATGTCATTCAGCTAACTTTGCATGTGGGCTCAGTGCTGCTAGCATAGATAGCATACCTGGTTAATGAGGGACCAGCTATAAGCCAGGCTGTCTAAACTCTGTTTGATGGACTTGAGAAAGATGTTTCTGATTGCTGGAGTTTCCATCCTTGCATTCAAACAACATACTGCACTGGTGGCAACCAGCATAGTCTGTGTCACTCCTACTGAAGTGTAACCACATTTCCTAAAGCTGCAGGTGAGTGACAGAGAGCTGCTCCGACAGGCAGAGTTCACTAGTGGATCTAGAGCAGGGGTGTCAAACTCCGGTCCTCCAGGGCCACTGTCCTGCATGTTTTAGATGTTTCCTTCTTCCAACACACCTGATTCAAATGATCAGCTCATCTTCAAGCTCTGCAGAAGCCTGATAACGATCCTGATCATTTAAATCAGGCGTGTCAAAAGAGGGAAACATCTAAAACATGCAGGACAGTGGCCCTCGAGGACCAGGATTGGACACCCCTAATCTAGAGGGACAGGACCTCATAGACGCCTGTCTTCATCTTCTTATAAAGAACAATGAGGACTGGTGAGACTAAATCCCCTAAATAAAATTCTTCCTACGTTCTAAAGTGCCGTAAACAGAACCGTTACCGTCAAAGCTTTATGATCCTCCGGTTTTGAAAAATTTCGCCCCGAGGCTCGTTTAGTACCGGGGATCGGTACCTCCTTACTTGCCGCTCTGGCGTTATCTCGCGCTGCATTCAATGCAGTCGGACTTTGGAAATTCGCGCTCGTAGATGTTAAATTGGCTATAACTTTTCTTTTAATTCATTGCTGCCAACTGGGGTGGCAGCAGGGGTGGCAAGGCCTTCATTTAGGGTGGCACTTGCCACCCCATGCCACCCCAGTAGATCCGCCCATGGGTGAAAGTCACCTGTGGATATAGTAGTAGAGGCTTAGCTGTTAAAATGCAGCCAGGAACACATTATTTTCCTTGAGGTGTGTGTGTGTGTGTGTGTGTGTGCGTGAGTGTGTATTCATGTATTGTATCTTTTTGATTCCATTTTCACTTCTAGGTTATTTTCCTTTGCTGAATCCTATTTTCTGCTACAACAACCTTTTTGCCATTTGGAATACTGAAAATAAGTTCTTGTGAAATTTGATTTCGTTTTTGCAAAGCCAGAGAACTACATGTTCTTGTATGAAATGTCTGGTAAGATAAGAACACGTGAATTTGTTAATTTGTCATTTTGTCATTTTTATTTCATGAATTAAACTTTTGTATTAATAAAGTAGGAGGAGTGGAGTATTAATCCACCTTGAAAGTAGTCCCCCCTAAAAAAAAAAGAATCACCGTTTTCTCTAGTTTAAATAATATTTCCTTAATCAGTTGTAGGAAATTACTGAACTTAAAAAATGAAGCTATATGTTTGTTATATGTTTACTGAGTTGCACTTGTCAGCAGATTTAAATAGTGGATGAATGAGCATAATGTAATGTGTCTGTCTTATTTGTTTATGCCAGTCTTATCCCGGGGCACATGTCAGTCATTCCTTGGTCTCTGGTGCTTATGAGACTGTAGGCCTGTCAGACCTCCAACAGCCTCTAAAAGAAATATTCTCCCTCCTGTCACAACCCCTACCTCACCCCCAACTCTTTCAGGCCTGCCAAAGAAAAATAAAGTCACACTGAAGAGAGAGTGGCCTGGGCTCCTGCTATGCAGATCAGTCAATGGATACCTGACTGTCACTCACAGAGCTAGGCCCTTAATCCTATTGTTTCTCCGACAGGATTACTCTCTGTGGTCCTGCTCTCCCTGTGGCTGCACGCAGGAGAAAGGCCAGATTAAGGGGATTAGTGTGTATCCTTCTGACTTGTCAAACTGGGATGTAAGGAACCACTAACTTTCTTGGGGACTGTGAATGAGGACTGGCAGAGAGGTGCCTAAAGAAGAAGTCATGAAAGGCAGTGAGCAAACGAAGAATCCTAAAAGGACAATGTGATTTGTTTGCTTTTGTTCCCTTGAACTGGGCTGAAAGGTTCAAAAGGCTGGCCCTGAGGAGAAGTGCAAGTCAATAGAGATAAACCCCCTTCAGACATGCACTCTGTTTCATTAATCTGATGGCAGCTAAACAGGTCGGCTGCACGTGTGATTGCACACCCTGGTCACTTGTTCGTAAAAGTCGGGCTGGCAATCTTACCAGGTCAGACCTTGTAACATTTCTGTATAACTTTCAACACAGCACAAGTGTGAACTGAACTGTCACATTAACTGATAGACACACAAAACTATCAGTACTATGAGCTGTGTAATGTGATTTAAGGTAGGATTTTTCCACATTTCAGCAACAATATTTGTTGGAAAACATCAGAGATGCTTAGAATAAGACAGTTTGTGCCAAAATCACAACCCACCTTTTTCACACATTTTGCTCTACAATTTTAAATCTATTAGACAATGAAATGAAATGTCCATAATATTAACACTTTGCTACGATGAAAACAGACATCAACAGCTTAAACAATAATGACACTCACCAATAGTTAATGTAATCTGAGGGTTTTTCCCCATAAGATGTTGAGACGAACTGAAGTTTCTTTCTTCCAGCTGTTTGGATGTATTGGCTCTGAGTTTATTTAATACCTGCAGCATCAGACATCAGCAGGATCTATATGTGCTTCTCTGAAGAGAGAGATTTGGCACATTTACACACCGAAAAATAATAGAACCGATAACTAATAAAATTCTTAGAATCATAAATGATCACAGAGAACAGATCATTCCAGACCAGGATCTGATGGCAGGTCACACCATGTAGGTCTACACACAGAATGACAGTTGTTTAGGACTATTTCTCTGTAGTTTTTTACAAACCTGCAGCATCAGACACTAGTAAGATCCATGAGAGTCTCCAAAGAGAGAGCTGTGCGCATTCACACAACAATATAATACAAAAATGATGCCAACATGGAGAAAGGGCAGATCAGGCGTGAACATTTCTCCACCTCAGACAGGTGAACTGTCAGAGTGACAGTTTAATATTTACATTTCTAACATCACAGTCGTTCTCTGGTTGAGTCCTGAGTTCGCAGTTTCACCGTTTAAGAAATTAGAAATAAACTTGGTTTGTTAGTTATTTGGACACTATGATCACTTACTGTTAGCTTGGATTTAGTCTGATATTGCATTGTTATCTACCATACATCACTTGGTGTACTGAGTAGTCTCATGAATAGTAAATACTATTTGTGTACCATGGTGCTCTCTGGCAGGGTGGGTGGTATGTGTGAATACAGCTGTGAGGAACAATAATGATAAATGACCTATGTGTTAAAGAGACTGAATGACAGAATGCTGTCACTTTAATGGAGTGATGAACCCAGCAATATTCTGTGTTGCATGTCTGAAAGGGGCTATAGAAAGAGACGGACAGAAGAAGAGAGTGTAGGAAACTCAATGTTGTGCATTTTATTTTCCAAGATAGAACATGCTTACATTACTATTTCAGATGACTTATTCCCTCTCCTCTTTTGCATGCACTGCATATCACACATAATACACATTTTGTACCAACATGACACCATGTTTAAAAAAAGAGAGACAACAGAAACATTTTCAGCAGCAAGTGTGTAGGAGCTACAGGTGTCAAGGATGAGCACAGATAATGTTGTATTCTTTTTGAACAGGCAAAGCAGAAACAGAAGATATTAGTTCCTTTCATCCAGCAGACTTTGCTCTATTTTTTATTGAACAAAATTAGATCTTTCTTTTACTCTTTGCTTATAGAAATTTTGTCTCACAATTTCCAATAATCCTGACTTTAATACCTTCTGCAATTTATTATTTACATTACCATCTACACAACACAGGTCAACAAGTAAATTGCTAGTATAACTTACCATTTATAAAATAAAAAATAAATTAAGTATGCCGTTAAACTAAACAAATACTTCAGTTGCCAAGTGGTGTAATCTTAATGTGTACTGTGACTCACATACTGCTGTTTACCGTGCTTCGACAATACATTTCATCAGTAGCTTTAATAAATTGTACAACCCTAAACAAACCCTACTTTCCTCATTGTTTTACTGCTCACAAGCACATTTGCTTTTGATATAAACAGCACATTACTTAAGATCAATTGTTAGAATATCACTGTAACTCTAGTACAATACCACTCGAGCACGACCTGAACAAACCAATCAAATAACTTCAATTATGAATTTCACTCATTCGACCAAAAGTACAGTTTTCACATCAAACTATGTCAAAACAACAAAAGGAGGGCATATAAGGACCTTAGAAATACTTCGTTATGAGCACACACTACTAACCTGTTGAGTACAGGAAAAGCAGAGACAGGAGACATTAGTTGTGTTTGTTCAGCAGGCTGTTCTCTCTCTGAGAGACAATCTCCTCACCACTTACAACTAGCACGGATCAAGGGGGGCACTCACATGGCACAACTCAGGAACTACACCTTCAAAAAAAATCAATATTCAAAAAGCTGGCCTTTTACATAGATAAATACACAAACTAATGTAATGATTGTGACAATTTGTAGGTGTCGCACACCTACAGAAATAAATTGGTTTCTTGACTTTTACATTTAACTGCACATTACTTAAAATATTCAGGTATGCTTTTTCAGCCTCATAACACATTTTAAAGTCATTTCTAAAGTTTGTTCTTTTTTTGTTAAATCTTTGTGTTACTGTGGATAGTTTTTATTTAAGTCTGTCTGCTAGTGTCTAGTGTCAGTTGTCAATTCACCCCACACCTATAGTTGACTCCCTTGTGAGCATTCCGTCAGTCTGTATTTAACATATCACTTCCATTTCCTCTATTATTGTAAATATATTTGTAAATAAATTTCATATCTAACATCCTGTCTGTCCTGCTTTGTCATTCTGTGCTTGAGCCTCTGACTCACTCTACATAAGAAGCAGTATTGTTGATTTGTTTTTTTTTTTCCGAATCGGAAAACCTTTATTATCATGGTATGCCACAAAAACAAAACGAAATTATAAGTGCAACTCCCTTGGTGCTTAAAAACATAGACATTCACTCATACAAAACACCACATTCAGCAATGACTGATCATCTGTTGTTTACTGCATAGCCTGAAATATCACTAAATATTCTTATTAACTGTAATAGAGCTGGAATTGATTTGTTTAGTTTTGTGATAAAATAAATTACATCATCAGCATAGAGAGACGGCTTATGTTCAATCTGTCTGACCATTATTCCATGAATTTGTGCGAGCGATCGTACAGCTATTGCAAAAGGTTCTAATGCTAAAGTGAACAGCAGTGGGGACAATGGACAACCCTAACCACAGGCTCTTTTGATATTAAAAGGTTTTGAAATGTTTCTGTTTGTGCGTTCCTGTTTCAATCAGTGGCACAATGAATTAGATGTCCGTCTTGAAAAATATGTGTTCTTTTTATGTTGGCCAGCACATTTTATTTTGCTGTCTGTAGATGTTACTGTCATGATACAGACTTTATCAACAAGTGATTTTTACGTTTTTTGGTGACGTCTTCTTTATCTAGTATGTTTATCTTCCCACAACAAGGAAGGTCTGGTTGGGATGAATCTGCAAACGAAAAATCTGGAGCAGCAAATATCACCAGTTAACCTGATCGCCAGCTAAACTGGAACAATGGCTTTAATGTTGCGTTCATCTGATTTACAAACATTACCAACGCTAACAGTTAACGCTACTTACTGCAGAGCTAGTTTCACAAGAAGCAAACGATGGATGGCAGAGTACATACATAGCGTTATGACAATTTCAACACGGTGACCGACATTGCTGATTTGTGAAAACACATAATGACATTAATCACAATCATCGAGCATCAGCGTTTTACTGACGTCTCATTAAACTCTCCCGTAATCAAAATAGTCAGTCAGAAAATATTGTCCCCCGGAAACAAAGCCTGTTTCTCGGACCACTGCGCCCTTCTGTTGTGGGTTAATTCCGTTGTGGGTTAACATTCATGTTGTGGCCTTTGTATTTATGTTGTGGCCCTTGCATTCACGTTGTGGCTTTTGCATTCGTGTTGCGGCCTTTGTATTCATGTTGTGGCTTTTGCATTCGCGTTGTGGCTTTTGTATTCATGTTGTGGCCTTTGTTTTCGCGTTGTGGCTTTTGCATTTGCGTTGGCCCTTCTGGGCCACCGTACATAACTCACAGTACTATCAACAGGAAGGCTAAATTTCTTTTCATGATAAAAAAAATCACTTCATTTACCAATGTCAGTGTGGGCTATATGCCAGTATTAGAATGTTTGTGGTGTCTCACCCTCCTCATCTCAGTCTGCCCTGTGCAAGCTGACATTCTCACTCCCAGTGTACTCTTTTGTTGCAGTTGAAGCAAACATTAGGATCACAGTATAGTCGTCTCTTCTGAGTGCTCCTCTGTCTTGACCATGCTGAAGGCGACCCCTGACACTGGGACGTCCTCTCCCTCATGCTGGAGAACTGTACATAGTTGAAGAGGGACATTAGGGTGTGGAGACAGCATTTTAGAGTATGACACAATGTTAGAGCTGCCACGTGGAGTTCTTTGTCAGTCTTGTTTTTCTTCTGCTTGTGATGGGCTTTGATGTTGTTTTCAGAATGAACTGCATCCAGCCTGCCGGACACAGCTGAGTTTGGCTGCTCAGGACGAAGACCTTTGATCAAATTGTCTCTTAGGTGGATCTCCCATGGGTGAATCCATATGTGGTGGGAAAGCATATCACTTGTGATATCTACAGACGAATTTCTCAAGCTTGCCTATATTCAGGGACATATCCTGAGAAAACCCAAAAATATCACTGTAGTCTTGTAAATGTTCACATACTGTATCTGCTTTTCATTATCACCACAAGAGATCTTTCAGGCTGAGCGCTTTGGTCCTTAGTTACCTTTGCGCTCATTGTGCAAGGTTTTGTGCATTATTCTCTTAAAACACAGTCTGTAAAACACAGTCAACACCATGAGTCTTGGATTCTTTTTTGGTGCAATCAAAGTTAAAACCTTTACTTCTGAATGTCTTCTTTTCTTAGGTCTAAGGACTATAATATTTGGAGCTATTTGTCTTCTCTGATGTGACGTATATGACAATCATCACAGCCAAATATTCACCCTTGTTTTCCCATCCTTAGTACCCAGTGACAATCAGAACTACCTCGCCAGATACATTCACATGCCACGAAACGCAAATCTCCAGATAACCATGGAAAACATCTACTGTTTTCTTGTGTTTTTTTTTTCTTAGTCAATATTCATGAATTGTAATCAGGACAATCTTCTCTCAGTGATCAGTTTTCAATATTTCATCATCTCAACAGATGTGGAATTTGATGGGACTCAATCAGGCCCTTCAGAATCCGAGTGAAGACAGTCAGGAGCCGTTAGGGATCGGTCCTTTCATCTCCTAATACTTTTTCTCTGCAAGCGGACAGCGGGGGGCGGTGCCGACCTGTCAAAATTTGACAGGTGGCACCGCCCCAAAAAACATCAGCTGGTTTCAACTACGTCACACACCACCTAGTGACACCTCTGATGAAGACGGAAGTTACCGTCGAAACATGTCAGGTGTGTTTTTGACAAGACGTGTCTGATCACAGAAAGATTTAAACATTATGGAAACTTTAGACACTATAAACTTCATTGGATTAACTTAGCTAAACTGGCGTATAAACTGATATAAGTCCATGTGTCACCTGAGTATATGGCCAGAGTGGGGATGTATGGCTCTTGGGGAACGATGGAGGTGATTGCAGCAGGATTATCATGCATCTGTGTAACTACTCTGGTCTGAGGTGTCACGGGAAAACACTGAGACCCAGGTGCAGACAGAAGACGACGCACAGAAGGAATAAGCCAAGTCTCTATATCACAAGAATATGGAAATAAACAATACACAATTTTCCGAACAAGAACAAGCTGACAGAATCTGTAGAAATAAAGAGGCAGGCCTAGTGCTCCTAGCTGCAACCCACAGGAATATCTGAATCAAGGCAGAAGCGCACACAGCGCAATACACAGGAATATCTGAATTTAGGCAGAAACGCACACAGCGCAACACACGGGAATCTCAAACTAAAAGTTATGGCGCACTAAATGCAATCACTACGGTATAATCAACAGAAAACTCCCGTTGCCGAAAAACTACGGGGAAAACTAGGTACATTAAAACCAGGGAGCTCTACTAAAGAGTGGCGGAGCAAACAACTAACTTAACTGAGAACAGGGATTTGGCATGATGGAAAACCTAAGGAATTATTGATTGTCTTTGACAATACCCCCTTAAGGTGTTATTTCATTTTTTAAAGGTTTTAAGGCAAATTAATTGAGGCAAATGTTGGTAAAAAAAAAAAAAACTTTCATTACATATTAGGAATAAAAATAGGGCAGTTTGCCAACTTTTTCAACAAAAAGTCGGTAATTCACTGTGTTCCCCTGCCATAGCGGGGGCTAGTTCGTTTAAGGGGCTAAATGTAGAAAGGTGATGTGTCGGTCAGAACACAGGGATGAAGAGACCAGACTCCAGCATGTCCTTCAGCAGTCTTTACTCCAGCTGATATTCATCAATGTATTTACATATGAACATCTAGTCTGAAACAACAAACCAAATAATAAGCATTAGTTAAAATTATTACAGCTCTCAGTTATTAGAAACAAAAAAATATGCAAATATATCACGTAAAGCGATTTATCCATATGTACACAGCATGTAAAACATAAACCCATAAATCATCAAAGAAAAGCAGTGCAATGACGCCATCTTGTGACGTTAAAATAAACTACAACATGGTGACCGCTACGACACAAAACTTATACTTTAAACCCTTTCCGGCATTACCATAACAAGGAGTAACAATCGTTCTAACATTAGATGAGTATGCAAATGCTCTACTACGACCGCCTATCTACACTTTCTAATGAACGCAGACGGGCCGCAGCTCGAAGCTAACGGCTAGCGTGGCTAACTGAGTCACACAGGGACAGACTAAACTTACATTAACTGCATGTTACAAACACACAACGCATACTTACTTTTTGTCATTACCTTAGTGCTGAGAATATGAGCAGTAGGAGGTGAAAGGAACTTTAGCTTTTCGCTTCACATCAGATAAAACAGGAAATCAGAACTCAATCAATAACAACGCGAGACTGGGAACGTGACCTCACGCGACTACACTGGAGAAGGACTGAGCCTTTAATACAATACAAGAAGGAAGACACTGGGCGAAAATGACTTTCATGGGAGAGTTGAAAGTTGAAACTACTGTAGACCAAAAAAGTAAAGCCTCTTCCAGCATTTACAAAAAAAAAATCCAGATGAGGTCCAAGACTTTTAGAATAACATCCTGTGAACTGATGAGTCAAAGATGGAATTTTTTGGAAGACATGGGTCTGTTACATCTGGTGTAAAGCTGATACTGTATTCCAAAAGAAGAACATGATACCAACAGTGAAACATGGTGGTGGTAGTGTGATGGTTTGGGGCTGATTTGCTTCCACAGGACCTGGATGACTTGTCATCATTGATGGAGCCATGAATTCTGCTCTCTATCAGAAAATCCTCCTGGAAAATATCCACCTATCAGTTCATGACCTAAAGCTCAAGCACAAATGGTTTATGCAGCAAGACAAAGACTCAAAGAACACAAGCAAGTCCACCTCTGAGTGGCTCAAAAAGAACAAGATTAAGGTTTTGGAGTGATCGAATTGGACTTGAATCCAATTGAGATGCTATGGTAACACTGAAAAGGGCAGTGCTTGAAAACCATCTAATGTGGCTGAATTAAAACTATTCTGTAGAGAACAGTTGGCCAAATTCCTCCATGGCAATGTGACTGATCACAAGCTATCACAAAGATTTAATTGCAGTTGTTGCTGCCAAGGGTGGCCCAACTGGTTATCATTCGTAAGGTCTGTACCTTACTATGTTAAGTGCAGTGAGATGACCCATGTTGTGAATTTGCACTATATAAATAAAATTAAATTGAATTGATTTGGACTGAATTGAAGTAGGTTTAAGGGACAGTTACTTTTTCACAGGAGTGATATAGGTTTTCAGTAAATCTTTCTTAAATCATCTTTTAAAAACTGCAGTTTGTGTGTTTTGGGTTATAATATTTCATATTCAATAAATATGAATATTAGTTTAATGATCTGGAAAATTTGAGTGTGAGAAATATAATATAATATATAATATATATTAATATAATATAATAGTAGATTTCTGTTTGGGGGGCAAA
This sequence comes from Dascyllus trimaculatus, assembly GCA_024666655.1. NCBI lineage: Eukaryota > Metazoa > Chordata > Actinopteri > Pomacentridae > Dascyllus > Dascyllus trimaculatus. Next base: position 33,515,309 of record CM045464.1, on the reverse strand, counting down.
TACTTTTTACGGCACTGTATGTTGATTTTAAAGTCAGAGTTTTCAGTATTCTGAAGGTGGCTGTGTAATCTGGCCAGATCCCTACGCTGTGGAGCTAACCTGGTCTGGAGCTGGTTATGTTCCAAGTTTTGGTTTTAAAATCAGCTGAGAGACATTTTTCACTTTAACCTTTGAATATTTTTTGCCCATTCTGTATGAATGATACAAATTCTCTGCTAAGGGAACACATTACATTTCCAAATGATTTGAAATGATTTCTGTTACTAATCCCACTGAATGAAGCTGTGTAGTTATGGTATTGCACACTGCATTGCTTGCGTTTCAGCAGAACCCAGTGTGTTTTCAGCTGAGGGTGCAGAATTTGCATAAATATGTTTTTAATGTTTGGTCCTGATTTGCTGTCAAGTCTGTTTACACTGGTGGTACCGCAGCTGATAGAACTCAGATTAGAAAAAAGATATTTCTATTGACATTTAACACAGAGGCTGAACAAAAATTAAAGTGATATCCAGCTGTCGTGTTAGAAATAAGTGGCAGCATTGATCAGTAAAATAAATACATTTAACAATTTTCAGTTTAACAGTTTTCTCCCGGCATCATTTGAAGTAGCAGTGGGATTTTCATAATTTTTTCATAATTTTTTTTTTCATAATTTTTACATTCCTTCCTTCATTCCATTCAGACTTTGCTAATCCTCCTTAACCAGCTGTACACAATGTATAAAAAAACTAAACTAAAGCAATTACTAAATAAATAAGAAGACTTAAACTGAGCAACAGATTTGCTGTCAAGTGGGTTTAGATTGTTGGTAGAACACAGATTAGAATATTGGTTAGTTTATTGGTCTTTATAACAGAGAATATTCAATCAATAACTTTAAGTTCACTTCGATTTGACCAAAATCTAAAGTGATATCCTGCATTATGAGACAGTGTCAGGTGTAAAAGCAAGTCAATACAATATCTAATTTTAATATATGAAGTTTAACAGCTATCATGTGCAGCTGTCAGTTAGAAATAAGCAGCTGCATTGAGAATGGTAAAATTAATTTATTAATATATACCCGTTATCTCTAACTCGGGCTTTAGTGACTTACACAAAGAAAGCCTGGCTATGTAGAATTTAGCCCTTAGCTCTAGCTACTTTGGAAAAAATGCGTTGTTTGGTTTTATTTATTATGACAGGAATCTCGGCCACATTTAGACACAAACTGTTTACTCAAGATACCGTTCACTTGTTGTATACTTGCATCAATAAACTTACTAGTAGTAACTTCCACTCACTGGGGTCTGGCAGGAGTATAGGACCATAGACATATATACATATATACATAGACGCCTCATTGAGCGGGTTGCCCCGTTGCTGCGATACGTCAGCGTGTCCGCCATATTGGATGTGGCAGATCTGCCCCGTAAACTAATGCAAGCAAATGAACTGAACTTTATAAAGCGCCTTTCTACAAAGTGTTTTAAGTTTATGCCTTTATTCAGCCATCCACACACACACCAATATATTTGGGAAACAAATAGGCATAAAAAACAACATATGTAACTTTTAATGTGATGATTATAAATGTTTACTCTTTATATGTTTAGGACAAAGGTAAGCACCAAACCAACGTATGTATTTCTCTCATGTTTTTATGAGTTTTTACAGCTACAAATGTATGTAACACTGTTATTATGATGATAAATATTGAAATATTAATATTAAACATCTGTTTTTATAATAACCAGATCCTGAAACTTAGATGTGACAGGTGGGTTTTCTGAATAAATCAGAATCAAAATCAGAAATACTTTATTGATCCTTGGGGGGGAATTGTTAGTGTTATAGTTGAACCCATTCAACAAAGACTATATTATAACATATAGAAATATAGAGAAAATTCAGATAGAAATTATAATGTAGAGACAAACTTTTAAGAAATAAAAATAAAATATTTAAAAATATGTGCACAAAGAGAGAGAGAGCACAAATGTTTACATTTAACTGATTTTAATTAATCACTTTGATATTCGGTGATTGATGGACTCTTGGACAAGCTGGGAACAGTCCAGTGAGGGTCTCCTGGGCCTTCTTTGAGGTCTGAGACGTCCTGGCAGCTACAGGCTAAAGTGAAGACAAAAATACATCACTGATTCCTTCACATTCAGAAAGGGAAAAAAACATTCTCAGCATAATGTGGCATTGAATTATCCAATCCTTACAGCCTATAGACCTGCCCTGTCGAGATGTGCTGGGAAACAGAAAACTGAAGGAAGAGCTCCATCTCTTATCCTGACCGTCTGACCTGTCCTGTATAATCCTGTGGCCTGAAGTGCTCACTGCAGAGCATGGAGGACGGACCAGCCGAGAAACCTCCCGTCTGACAGCTGTTTCCACTGCTTTCTGATCTCTTTATTTTTGGAAAACCTACATAGTATTTGAAAAGTTAGCTAAAGCTACTAACAACATTCAGAGTGTTTACTTTTGGCCAATTTAGTTAAATAGGAAAGACTTCTTCGTTGTTTGGAGGCTGGTTTCACCGCGGGAATCCACAGTATTATGCTCGGGACTTCATAGTTTTAGCCACAAAGTCGGCAAATTCTGTTCGTAAAATTATGTTATAATGGCCAAATACAATCAAAAGTATTTTTTCAGTCTTACCTGTAAAAGATAATCCCATGCGATCTGATTTGTACTGAAAACCGGTTGGTGTAATTCCACGCAGCACATGAATAAGGCATCTCCTCTGTTCTCTTTTGCCACATCCAATATGGCGGCTACGTTGACGTGTGGTTCAGCGATCAATGCGGCGTCTACGTATGTATGTCTATGTGTAGGAACCTCCTCCAGTCTCGCCGCGTCCGCCTGGTGACAAATGACGCACATGACAACGAAAGCAATATTTTAGACTGACAAAAGGAAGAACCAATCCCTGCCCGAAAACCGACTGCATTCGTAAATTCACCAATGGCAGTGTACAGAAGCGATCCAAGAAAACAATTGTTGAAGTAACCAGACTTGTTTTGGTCAACTACCGAGGCCAACGTTTTGCTAACAATGCGACAGTTAATTAACAGTTCAGTTGTGAAGAAAAAGTAGTATATAATAATTTTGGCAATGGGGTCATCGAAGCTTAACGTTGGACAGGAAAGTTCTGCGACAGCGGCCACACTTGCAGAGGTAACATCTAACTTGATATTTGTCGACGTTCTCAAACAGTTTGGCAAAGAATTTGTCGTTAGTAAGCTACAGTACACTAGGTAGCCGGTTTGCTAAAACGTATTAGCCTCGTTTTGACTAAACAAATTCTTGGCTGGTGGCTACAAGCCTGCGGTTTATTTTGAAAAGCTGTCGTGAAGTTCGCAGAACTGACGAAATAGCAAGTTAGACCAAGCAGGAGTGGGCACTATTAGTCGCTTTGTTTTCTGTTTATCGCCAAATAATGCTAAAGACTGTCTGGTATCCTAACGTTATTTCAGCAAGAATTTGTGATCCTGTCTATGTATGTTTGGCTGTAGATATCAACCAACAAAAGGAGACCCCAGTGAATAGATATGCCCTGGTAAAATTACTGACATTCTTAATTAGCTCACCAAATGTGGTGTAAAGTTAGTTTTTTGGGGAAAAGTAATGAGCAGTATTGGTGATGTCAGTACTGCAAAGAAGTGTCTATTCACCATTCATCTAGGATTAGCTGGGTCAAACCCATGCTGTTTTAGGCTAGGACAGGGGACGAGTAGGTCTGTAAGTAATCACAACTGGAAAACATTCATGAATGACAATCACAGTTTGTGGTTGAATGATAACGGTTAGTTTGCTGTATTATGTATCCAGGAGGGCCTCAATCTGTAGGCTTCACCTCTACTTGCAGGGTATCAAATTTTGCGTCAGATATATATGGTAGTGTAATGTGTCAGCACATCTACAGCAGTGGCTGCCTGCGTTACATAGTTTCAATGAGGTCAAAGTGATACAGCAGTGTTGAGCAACATTTGGCATCTGGTTCCAGAAGCTCTGTTCGAAAGGACATTCTGAAGTAAGGACTTTAATGACTGTAAAGTAATGTTTGTCATGCATACAAGACTGTTCTGGTTGAGTAAGACGTTAAATTTTTTGTGGCCACTGTGTTGTTAGTGTCATGATACTACATTTTATGTAATATGCTAAGGCTTACAAAAAACATACAACTATTTTCTAATATGTTTGCAATGCAATAAAGTATTGTGGTATAAAGAAGAAAAGTTGTGATGCTGTTGTGTGACAGAGTAGTATGTTTGTCTATTTACAGGGCAAGTTGGTGTGCCAGGGAGTAAACAACCAGAGCTACATCTGTGAATCGGGTCACTGCTGTGGAGAGACACAGTGCTGCAGCTACTATTATGAACTGTGGTGTGAGTTACCCACCTGTTCTTTATTCAGTCCAAATGTTTAAGTGGTCACTGTTTAAGCTATTTATTAAACGACACAGAACAGGAGTACATAAAGTTAGGTGCACTTTGATGTGTCAATCCATCATACCACATGGGATCAAAAATGTGCATCTTTTAATTAGACTTTTAGAGTAAAGGAAGTCTGAACTGCAGCAAACCAAGGAGGCAGAATGAGAACCTGATGATCGATAAAGGGTGGGAATGGTACAATTTCGGCAAGTAGAGCCGGGCCCTGTATGTAATTTGTCTCTCCAAATTTCTAGTTGTTTACTTTTAGTGCTGCTGCTTGGCTGCGCAGTTGACTCTCATGTTACACTGGGCTCCAGACTTTATTTATTTACTTACTTACTTACTTACTTACTTACTTACTTACTTACTTACTTACTGTCAGCATTAGTGTAACCAAAGTAATCAGTTGGATGATTGGATGACCACATGATTTGATCACACTTCCCCACTTCCACTTAATAGGATTACTATTACTGAATTACTAAAGGCTGGCACACATTACAGGATTTTTCAAAACTTCATAGATTTAGAGACTGCACACTGGATAATAACAAAAGACAGATCACACAAGATTTCTCTCTTCTGATCTTATAGTGTAGTGTGCACTACAGAGCACACCACACACTAACCGATCCTTCAGTAGAATATCAGGTTCTTCACGCTCAATATTCCAAATCTCGTGTAGTCAAACGTGACTTCAGTGTAAACAAACATGATGGAAATAACGGTGCTATAAATAACGGCGTTACTAACAGCATTCCTTTTTTCAGTAACGAGTGATCTAATTGATTACTCTTCCCATCATTGTAACGCTGTTACCGTTACTGCCAAAAATGCGGTGTGTTACTATAATTGAAGCTGTTTTTTCATCAGACCATCTAGATCTCTAAGACGAGTGGCAGAGATTTTTTAGGGCTGTCAAAATTTACGCGTTAATGCAGATTAATCCATCATCATGATTAATCTGATTAAAAATTTTAGCGACAGTAACTCGACTTGTTCGTTTATACTTCCTCTTCCGTCAGTCAGCTAAGTCAGCTCACGTTTTGATTGGCTTTTGTTGCGGTACATGTGACATCACACACTGAGTGTGCTCAGCTCCTCTCAGAGCTCTCCACATACTACAGGATTTCTAGTCGCAAATATTAAACATGTTCATTATTTATGATCTCTCCTTTCGAGATCTTCCGAGTGGATCGGACCGGACAAAATCTCTCTTAAAACATCCCACACCACAGGACACAATGTTGTTTGCAAACATCCGACAATCATTCCTTTGCTGGCTTTGATCGTAAGAAGGAGATTGGGACAAAAATCAGCCCGATTATCCTGTAGTGTGTGCCGGCCTTAACATGTATCACACAAAGTAGGTTATTAAAGTTTATCTGACTTAAGAAAGATGTAACAGTGCTTTAGATAGTGATAGCTGCAGGCTAAGAGGCGCGGCAAACCTCTTAGTGATGAAGCCTAGCACTGTAAGCCAAATATGTTCCAGATGCACCACTTGGAAACACCTACAAGTGAATTATTGGGTTTTTTTCTGTGTAACAGGCACACTAGGAATACTTGTGGAACGTTGTGTTCTTCCAAACACAGCTCCACTAATTCGCCAGAGCAGTTCTGCTTGGCAAGTGCGCTCTTTCAATGTGTGAATAGTAGCTTTTGTTGTTGATTGGCTGTCACTCTTGACATGTAACAACCAATCGACTGTTACACAGCAAGGTTAGTGGGTTAGCAATGTATGTTAAGCTTACAGTCAGAGTTTTCAGTGTCAGGAGGGGGACTCTCTTTTAATATGGCTAGATTACCATAGTGACTTATGTTGCGGAGCTAACCTGTTCTGGAGAAGGTTATCTTTAGAGTTTGAGGTTTAAATTCGCTGTAAGAAGTGTTGTATTTTAACCAAATAATTTCCTGACATGATGAGTAATACAGATCCTCAGCTAGGGAATACATGTGCAAACCTGTTGAGATGTACGTTATTAATCCCACTAAAATAAGCTGTGCAGTTACATTATCACAAACTATATGCATTGCATTTCCATGGAATCCAACATGTATTTGGCTGGTGATGCAGAAATTGCATGAATTTGTTTTTACGCTTGTTCCTGTTTTGCTTTCAAGTCTGTTTACACTATTTACAGTTTATTTAAAGTCTATTTACAAAAAAAATTAAAGAACGATACCAGTTATCTAACAAGTCAAAAAATCTGCCTCAATAATGAGTTGGGCTGATGATTGATCCCTAATTGTAGTTATTAGGGCCTGAGCACCGAGGTGCAGGCCACAGGCTGTTTTGTCTGTAAGGATTATTCTTATTCTTCTTATTCTTATTCTTTGTCTCCTTTGGCACAGTTTGGCTTTTTTGAAGTGGTTTACGTGGACGAAAGCTCATAAAATTTGGCACACTTGTCTCAAATCCCACTCGCTACCCAGGGACAAATACCCAGCCCCTGATGTGGCCCAGGGAAACTAGAGCACCCCCTTTTGTTATTGAGGCTCATGGTTGGCTGATAGTTTGATAATGAGCTGATCATTTGAATCGGGTGTGCTGGAAGAGGGAAACATCTAAAACATGCAGGATAGTGGCCCTTGAGGACCAGGATTGGACACCCCATGATGTGAAGATGTTGCCGATCTTAAATTGCAAAGGATTTTTTGATATGCTGTAAAATATAGAAATGGCGTAATGATGAATTTTACTATACCACAGTTAAACAGGAAATGTCTCATGACTTCACCATGGATTGCCTGACATGAACGAAACTTCACATGCTATGTCTTATCATCAATATGAACGCATTCATAGGTGTAAAATGGCAGTCTGCTACAGAACTGCCAAATGGTGGCCATAAAAATTGTTTGTGTTTAGGTTGGCATACACTTTCAGGTACACTTACCAAACTTGGTAGGTGTGTGTATGTCAAAGAGATGATTAACTTTGGTATACATTGTATTAGCCATGCCCACCAGGAAATAAGATAATAGGGCTTATATGTTTTTGGACACATGATCAATTTTAACATACTACTCCTAGGCAGTTCATCAGATTCACATGAAATTTCACATACATGATACCAAGTTGTTGCTGATGTTAAATTGCGAAGGAATGTTTGATATGTTGTAATATGCTGAAATGGCAAGAAGATGATTCTTAATATCTCCCCACATAAACAGTAAATTTGTCATAAAGTCATAGTGCATTGAAAGATTTGACTGAAACTTCTTAGGTTATTAGATACTATAATTATAATGACATGCAGACACCCAGTGTGCGTGTCTGGCATAGCAACACCATGTGTTAAAAGAAAAAAATGCTTCTGCTCATGTTTGGTATACACCTATCACATCTTTCACTAAGTAGGTCTCTCGTGTTGTGGATGCATTGTAGAAGGGCGACGTGCCACAAACCTGCATCGCAGGTTCTCGGGCCCATCGTCCCCGCTTGCCGCTATATTTAATAATTTATTTTTGCTGAAAAAATATGTAATTTAAGAAAAATAGTTTAATTACAATATTTGGTATTTAGTCATAGCAGCCACAATAGAAAAGTGAAGAGCAAGACTTTAAAGCAGGGGTCTCAAACTCCGGTCCTCGAGGGCCACTATCCTGCATGTTTTAGATGTTTCCCTCTTCCGACACACCTGATTCAGATGATCAAGATCATTGTCAGACTTCTGCGGAGCTTGATGATGAGCTGATCATTTGAATCAGGTGTGTCGGAAGAGGGAAACATCTAAAACATGCAGGATAGTGGCCCTCGAGGACCGGAGTTTGAGACCCCTGCTTTAAAGTGTAAACAGTTCAATTCTTAGGGGCTGGGCAATGTTTGTGCAGGGGGTGATGGAGCAGAGGAAGTGATGGAGGTTGGGAAGAAGCTGTTCCACAGTCTGTTAGTTCAAGCCATTATGGCCCTGAATCTCTGTTCTGAAGGCAGGGGGACAAACAATTTGTGACGTGGGTGGGTGGGCTGTGTGGCAGTGGTGCTGGCCCTCTTCTAAAGGTGGTCAGCATATACGGTGTCCATGTCTGGAAGAGGACTTCCCACAATCCTCTGGGCTGTTTTAACCACCCAGGCCAAGTTCTTCCTGTCTTGTGCTGTGCAGCTGGTGTGGCACACAGTCACACAGAGACAGAGAATGCTTTCAGTGGTGCTCCTGGAAAAGTTCAACAGTAGCTAAGAGGAAAGTCCAGCCTGCCTGGGCTTCCTCAGGAAGAAGAGCCTTTGCTTCACCGGATGGGAAGTGTTCAAGAAACAGGTGCCGTCAGCAGCGAACTTCAGGATGATATTGGAAGTGTGGATGGGGGTTCAGTCATGTGTGAAGAGGGTGAAAAGGGCTGGGCTGAACACACAGCCCTGCGAGGCACCTGTGTTCAGGATGAGTGTGGATGATGCACAGTCCCCGATTTTTACCACTTGTGGCCTCTTGGTAAGAAAGTCTCTGATCCATAAGCGCAATGAGGTGGACGGTCCCAGTTTGCGAAGTTTGAGCACCAGTTTATGGGGGATTATTGTGTTGAAGGTGAAACTGAAATCATCAAAAAGCATCCTGACATATGTGTTGGGATGCTCCAGATGAGACACGGCTGTGTGGAGTGCTATTGACTGCATCCTCTGTGGATCAGTTTCTCCTGTAGGCAAACTGGTGGCTGTCCAGGTCAGGGGGAATTCTGTCTTTTATGTGCTTCAGGAGGATATTTCAAAACATTTCATAATGGCAGAGATCAGTGCAATTGGATGGCAATCATTAAATGAGTGAGCTGCCTTTTTCTGAACAGGTACAATAGTGGATGATTTAAAGCTGATGGGGAGTACGGCTAGCTGCAGGGAGAGGTTAAAATGTCCTCAAATACTCCTGCTTGTTGGTCCGGACATGACTTCAGTGTCCATCCTGACACCCTGTCTGGCCCCGCAGCCTTGGTGATGTGTATTTTCCTCAGTGTAGATTTTACCTGATGACACTGCAGGATGAGAACCCGCTGCTGCTGCTCTCCCAGCTGGGGCACCTGGACCATCACTCTGCTGCTTTGTGTATCAAAGCATGCAAAGAACTGGTTCAGGGTGTCTGGTACCCCTTTTCCACTGAACTGGTTCCAGTGCTAGTTTGGAGCCAGTGCTTGACTTACCACCAGTTCTTTGTGTTTCCACCATGTAAGCACCAGGTCCAGGTGCTAAAAACTGCTGCTTAGCAAGCACCAACTCTTTGCTGGGCCAGGGTTAGCTAGGCGCCGAGTATGTCAGGGGCTGGAGAAGAAGTTATCATGACCAACAATCAACAGTGGAAAGGGACACACAAGCGGTAATTTGTTTCCTTTTTTGCCAGGACGCCCCTGATCCTACTATATACTATATCCTACTGATATCCAAAAGTTTGTCTCTTCTGAACTGGATTAGAACCTCAAGTTTCTGAACTGACAGACAAAATTGCATTTACTGGTTCATTTGGTACCTTCGTGCCTGCAGTTGCACTCTGACCATAAGTTATGTCTGAGTTAGACCTGTCACTCTCCACTGGCCACTTTCTCTCTCCTAAGTTTTTTTTAGAATAATCAGCTACAGACCTTTTTCTTTTAAGAACACATAACATATTTACAATTCAGGCAGGAACAGACTGACAGAGCCAGGGAAGAAATAAAATGACTACTTTTCCACCACGGCACCCCTCTAACCCACACTGGTTAGAGGGGTGCCTTTTTCTAACCCACACTGGTTAGAGGGGGTGCCAAAGCAGCTTAATGATCATCATACAACTCTCAGAAATGTGACCATTTTAACTGACTTAAAAAACTAAATAACAGTTTATTTAGTTTTTTGTAAGGTGAGCTACTAACACTTTTAGTAGCTCACCTTACGAAATTGTTGCTCATCCTAAGGTCCTTCTGGCCAGTACAGTCAGTGATACAGCACAAATAGTTATGCTATCGCACTGGCTGTTTAATTCAAGGTAAAGCACAATAGTAGTTTTTTAGACAAACTGGTTGAAGTTTTAATGTAATTATTTTTCAAAATGAAAAGAACTGCTAGCTACAGATCACCAGCTTTCCCCCCCCCACACAGCTAACTACTCTTTGTTGTCTTAGCTAGCCAGTTAATAACTGATAAGCTTACAAAAACAAACTTAAGTTACTAAAAACCTGGTGGTACATACAGTTGTAAACAAAAGTTTACACACACTTCTCCAGACCAAGACCATGTGTATCATGGCACTCTTGACTTTGCAATGACTCAAATAATTCTAAATTTAGTATGATGGAATCAGTAAAACCCATGCAGCTGCAATTATCCAATTTCACTGAGCAGACGCTTTTATCCAAAGCAACATACATCTGAGAGTAGATAAAACACAAGCAAGGATCTAGTCGGGAGAAAAAAACCTGGATAAGTGCCATAAAACAAGTTTGAGCGCGATAGGACTAGGGCTGAAACGATTCCATTAGTCATTCGAGTAACTTGATTACCAAGATGCCTTAAGGTAAAATTCTGTGCCTCATGGCAGTTTAATCCACTATATACTATGCTATACTATACTTTATATGCACGATACAGCCCGTGGATGTCGTACCAGCACCAGCGCTGCCGCACTCTGAAACCCATTCATTTCAATTGCTTGCTTGCGCAACAAAGACATGCCGCTGCACCAAGCAAAGCGCTGCACTGCGCAGGTTGGAGATACCACAGGCTCACCGCACTATGACATAGGAATGTGTGGCCAATAGAAATGCGGCATCTTGCATGCACAGAGGGCAAAGTAGAGGAAAAGCTGGTTCTGTGTGTCTGAATTCCCCAAATTACAGAACAACATTGTGGTTGTATTGAGAGTTTGGGAGAAATGTTTTCGTTCTAGCAAGGATAGTGCTAATGTTTGCTACTTAGCACTGGGCAAATACATCTTCACTGTTGAAGTTTTGCATCTAACTGAAAGCTTCCAGTTTGAGAGCCTGGTGGCATCGCCCAGCTGGAAGGTTTTGAAAACTATGCCTTTTGCTAGACTCCCCAGGAGCTGTGCACTGAACCCTGAAGCCCAGTTGTGTGGTGGTTGTATGATGCGCCTTTTGTTGGCCTGGTGTAAGGAGTGCAAAGGAGTCTAGACCCAAATGAGAGAGTTCAGGTAGGAGAGAGCTGTTTTCATGTAGTTCTATAGGCAAGTGTCAGAGTTTTAAATTTTATGCTGGCAGCAACTGGAAGCCAGTGAAGCAATCTGAACCACTGTGCAGATTGCAGAACATGTCACCCCACTGGGTGACATGCTGTTTTTGGCTGGTTGAAAGCCAGACGTGCTGCTGCATTCTGGATCATCTGCAGAGGTTAGACCGTGTGTGGTGTTCTTGGGGTTAACCGGAGAGTCACTCACCTTCCACTAATCTTCACCGCCTGCCATAAAACATGGGCTCAGTTCACCATTCAATGCTGGATCGTTGATCAGACAGTAGCCAAGTAATTCTGCTCAGTTCTCCCTCCGTCTAGTTTTCAAATCTGCTCCCTGCTTGGACCACATTCCACATGCTGCTACCCTCCGATGCTCACGCCACCAACCCAGACCTTGGCTCTCCTCTGGACCCCACGGCCTTGGATCTGCAGTCTGCCATCAACCCTAGAACATCCACAAGTCACACTTCTACTCGTCCTCCGCCCACAAACCCCCCCCCAGAGTCTAAAGAGTGTATCAAAGGCTTCAAGTGACTTTCTTGACTTGTTCAAGTTAGTGATTTGCTTTTTCAGACCTTATTCTGAGTTTCTTAGACTTTCCTATTACCATTGAAATTCTCAGGTCAGCTGATCAGCTGCTCCTGAGTGTACCTAAAATCAAGCGGAAGCTCCGAGGGGGACCGGGCCTTTGCAGTTGCAGCTCCAAAATTGTGGAATGCTCTGCCTCTGCACATCAGACAGGCCTCTTCTCTGTTTTTAAATCCTTGCTTAAAACCCACCTCTTTTCCCTGGCCTTCAACACTTTCAGACATTAATAGTTATTTATTCGTTTTTTATTTATTTTATGTTTTTATTGTATGACTGTTATGTTTTATGCCTGTTAATTTCTTATAATTTTATTGTTATTTTATTTGTGTTTTTATAAGTAATTCTAATGACTCTTTTTGAGCCTTTATTTATTCTGTCTTTTATCTATTATGTACAGCACTTTGGTCGACTGTAGTTGTTTTTGAAGTGCTTAACAAATAAAGCTGGATTGAAAGTGTCTCAGTCACAAGCTGTAGTCAATTGCAATCACTCACAAGAAGTTAAAAAGGCAACGCCACTAAGAGAATGTGAATAACACAGCTTTCTACATCACCAAAACTTATAATTAAAGTTACAAATTTTGTAATATTTCAGAAGACCTGTAATAAATCTATGAAAGAATCAAAGTGCATGATTGATTTTTTTGACAGTAGCATTTGTTTCCATGACTCCACAATAGAAAATTAAGAGTTGTAAGACTCATTGGAATCACAAGACTGCCATGATATACATGGTCATTACAAGTCTGTGTAAACTTTTGTTCACAGCTGCAATCTGTTCATACTCCCAGAATTTTTGTCTCATACAGGCTTTCATGGTGCCACCTACAATTGTCATGTCTCTAAACACCCTTTGCACTCAAGCAGCCCCATGTCATCACACTTCACCTCGGTGTTTCACTGTCGAGACTATAAATTCACTGTTGTAGATGAAGTCAGGTTCATGCTAATCGTACGGAACCCCATCTAAGCCAAACAAATTTATCTTGGCCATCATAACCAAAGAGTGTGCTTCCACTATTCATCATGTCTGTTTTCATGTTCTTAGCAAAGTTTAATCCTGCATTTGCAAGGGTATGTATTAAATGTGTTTCTGTACATGCACTGTGTGCTTCCTACAGGGTTTTGGCTAGTGTGGGCTCTGATCATCATCCTGACTTGCTGCTGTGTGTGTCAACACTGGCGCTCCAAGCAGCGCTTCCAGCAGCAAAGGCGGCAAAACGAGATCAACCTCATTGCCTACAGAGAGGCTCACAACAACTCTCACCTCCCCCTTTATCTGAGTAAGTTGTTTTCTGACTGGAGCTGTGTCATGCATGCTGCTTTTACACATTCCACACACAGTTAGTCTCTACTCTAATGTAAACAGTCACACATATCTCTAAATACAATGGAAATTAAAAATCGTAGTTTTGTCAGCGACAACTTGTCATACTGAAAGTACCATCCACTGAGCCACTAACTAAAACTTTGCCAAGCTCAGCGTGAAAACACTGTGTACTGCAGTGAGGTTAGGTGTGTCATATGAAGTGTCAAAAATTCTATCAAGAGCAACTCAAATCAGCAGAGAAGAATGAACAGAAAAGTCTTCAAAATAACGATCTTGAGTCAGGCAGAGTCCTGGTGGAAAAAGTTTTAATTTGTCAAAAGACAGCGATTGAAAGATCAAACCATGAGTTAGTACTTGGCCTACACTAATTCTTCTTCTCTCGGACCACTGTTTTTATCTTCTTTGGGAGTTCCTCCTGTACCTGGATTTGCCCATTCTTCCCCTGTCTTCACACCTCTTAGCAGGTGCTTCTGTATCTTTCTAACTCTTCCTTAGACATCGACATCCTCCTTTCTTGCCCAGCTCCAGTTCTTCTCCCACAAAGTAATTTAATATTTCCAGTAATAAAAGTTTCATGTATAATCATACAGACACATTTTAAGTTATTTAGTTGATGTGGTGATTCATAATCATACACATTTTAAGTTATTTAATTGATCTAGTGATTGAACTCAGATGATTAAACAGCAGATTTGCAGGGGCCTCAGCCCACATTACTTCAACAGGGAATATTATTACTACACTCAGCAGTGTTACTACACCAAACCTTCAACGGCTTCTACACATAGTAATAATAATGCTAATAGTGTTATTGTTATTATGCAGTTCATGTCTACACGTGACTCCTTTTTACATTACACATCATTTGTATTTATATACAAATATTGTTCCAGCTGTAACTCCATAATAATGTTTGAGCAAGTTTTTTATTGTTACTTGGACTGAGGTGTTGAGCAGAAACAACTTTGAATGCAACCGTTTGCCTATCCTGCTCCTTAAATGCTGTCATTGACTGACTGGAAATGATTGAAACCCTGACATAAATGCCATCTCTCGTACTTATCTGCATCATGTTCTACTCCAGGATTTTTGCCAACCTACTTGCTGCCAGCCTATGAAGAGGTAGTTGACCGCCCAGCCACACCTCCTCCTCCCTACACCCCTCTCCAGTTAGCACCTCCACCCACAGGCCCACCTGAAGAGGCTACCTGCCTTCACTTAGCTATCTCTATACCCAGTAATGCTGATGCAGCACCCTCTGCGACTACAGATGCCGTGCAGACCCACTCTCACAGTGTTTACAGCCCAAACAAGGACTTGACGCCGGGCAGGTACCGGCGTTTTACAGGGGATTCTGGAATTGAAGTGTGCGATGGCCAGGAACTGTGGGAACAGCAGGGCTTTTTAGAAAGTAAAGAGGAGACAGAGGAAGAGGGGGCAGACCAAATGGAAGACGTATGTGATCGCCAGACTTTGGAACACAGCCATGTTAGTAATGTAGTCCATCACCAAAACACAAATAGACCTGCAGCTGTGGATACAGAGCCATAATCTCTTAAGTAATCCAAAATAATGACTTTATGTCTGCAGGAACTATATTTTTTCAGCAGTCACTGATGCAATATTATACCTTTGGTGCTCAGGGGTTTGGTCTGTTTGTAAATGTATAAGTTTGACTAACACCAGTGTATGTGGCAGGCCTGGAGACAAATGAAAGGTGTAACCAAATTTTTTAATAATTTCCAAAATTTAAAGCTACAGCATGCAGCGTCTGGTTTTGAGAAATGTGTTTGTGTATCATGACACCCTATCATTTTATCAGTCATATACTCAATATACCGTTATGGCTGGAGCATGATAAATACTTTGATACTTGAAGATACTTTTTATACTTAACATAAACACTTTGCATGAGATGTTTTTTAGTCTGACTGTTAAAGAACTTTGACAAGATAAAGTGTGTAACTGTCATTTATGCACAAAACAGGGTTTAAGGTGTGCATTCACCACTTCTCACAGAGAAGGCAAGTTTATAAAAGCAAAGTTGAAGAAAGAATTTGCACACCTGGACAGAAATTCTGACCTAGGCATACAAGCATTTTGGAGACCAGAAATACTGGCAGTCCTGATAGCGAAGAACTAAAAAGAAGCCAGATTTAAGAGTGATACTCTCACAGGTTTACTTTCAGTTCATAACAAACAAATAATCAAATATTCACAATGTGATCAACATTCGGGCCAGAGGTGTTAAAGTTTCTTTGTGCTTATAAGACAGAACTTTTTCCTTAACACCCCTCTATTTGAAAAGATACAAGAGAACTTAAGTTTTAACAGTTTAAATCTCTGAGTCATTACTAGACCAGTTTAAAACCATGAAGAGCCCAAATCTGATTAATCAACACATGCCCAGTAAGACATAGTATTTGTACATTTCTAATGAAATCTAATCTTAATAGTATGAATATTTTACCAAATACAATTTTACTTTTTCAGATATCTTTTTATAGAAATTCTGAGGCTCACCAAAATGTGTACACTAGTCAGCCACAACATTTAAACCCCCTGCATAATATAGTGTGAAGTCCCCATGGAGCTGCCAAAACATTCCACAGACCTCTGAAAAGTGTCTTGTGGTATTAAGCACCAAGACATTAGCAGCAGATCCTTGAAGCCCTGGACAATGGGAGGTAGGGCCTCTGTGAATCAGATTTGTTTTACCAGAGATGCTCTATCAGATTAAAATCTAGGCAATTTGGAGGCGGAGTCAACACCCTTAAAATCATTGTCATGTTCCTTTAACTATTTCTGAGCAATGTTTGCAGTGCAGCAGTGAGCATTATTCTGTTGAAAGAGCACTGCCATCAGAAAACACCACTGTCATGCAGGAGTGTCTAGGTATCAAAGTTAATTGACTGTTCACCAGCTGCCTAATATCTCCCACGCTGTGACATTTACCATTTTAGCAAGATGCTCAATGTTAATGACGTCATCTGACAGTGACATCTGTACATTTTAAACTGACAACTGTGAAGGAAAATTTGTGTACTTACGTGTGTACATGCACACAACTTTATGAATCTGATTAAGTTACTTTTGTGCCCAGCTTTTGGTATGCATGATAAATGATACAACTTTTGTCTCTGGCAGACTAATCATGTAATGAAGGCACTGTTTCTAAACCACCTCAAACATACAATACAAAGATCTTGTGCCAGTATTCTGTATTCTGTTGCTCCTTGCTTGCATTTTTATATTGATGTAACAGTGAGATGGGGTAACTACAATGCTACAATGGCAAACAAAAGTTCATGCACTTGTAAAGACCATGCATGTTTATATGAATTGATGTCTCCACAGCACAGACTTTATTTTTTACAGATATTAGGTGTGTGGTTTAATGTGAAATAATGTAAAAATTCCAATCATGCTGAATGTTTAAAACCAGAAGACTGTTGTGAAGATATTGACAACCACCAGCAGCACACAACTGAAAGATCCCTGGCTTGTTGGTAGAATGCCTATTGTCTTCACACAGGACTGGTTATTTCATGAATGGTTGCTTTCCTGCTCCCTACTGCTGACAATGAATCCTTGTTTGAGTCTCCAGTCACCTGTCACACTGGTGTTACAAGAGGTAGCTTTTTCTGATACTGTATTGCCATATTGTATAGCCTTTTAGTTGAGAATATTCAGATTAACTTAACCAAAGCTCTGAAGTCATAAATATATACACTATATTACCAAAAGTATTTGCTCACCTGCCTTGACTCACATATGAACTTAAGTGCCATCCCATTCCTAACCCATAGGGTTCAATATGATGTCGGTCCACCTTTTGCAGCTATTACAGCTTCAACTCTTCTGGGAAGGCTGTCCACAAGGTTGAGGAGTGTGTTCATGGGAATATTTGACCATTCTTCCAAAAGCACATTGGTGAGGTCAGACCCTGATGTTGGTCAAGTAGGCCTGGCTCTCAGTCTCCGCTCTAATTCATCCCAAAGGTGTTCTATCGGGTTCAGGTCAGGACTCTGTGCAGGCCAGTCAAGTTCATCCACACCAGACTCTGTCATCCATGTCTGTATGGACCTTGCTTTGTGCACTGGTGAACAGTCATGTTGGAAGAGGAAGGGGCCCGCTCCAAACTGTTCCCACAAGGTGGGGAGCATAGAATTGTCCAAAATGTTTTGGTATCCTGAAGCATTCAAAGTTCCTTTCACTGGAACTAAGGGGCCAAGCCCGACTCCTGAAAAACAAGCCCACACCATAATTCCTCCTCCACCAAATTTCACACTTGGCACAATGCAGTCTGAAATGTACCGTTCTCCTGGTAACCTCCAAACCCAGACTCGTCCATCAGATTGCCAGATGGAAAAGTGTGATTCATCACTCCAGAGAAGGCGTCTCCACTGCTCTATAGTCTAGTGGCGGCGTGCTTTACACCACTGCATCTGGTGCTTCACATTGCACTTGGTGATGTACGGCTTGGATGCAGCTGCTCTGCCATGGAAACCCATTCCATGAAGCTCTCTGCCTACTGTACTTGGGCTAATCTGAAGGCCACATGAAGTTTGGAGCTCTGCAGCAATTGACTGTGCAGGAAGTCGGCCACCTCTTTGCACTATGCGCCTCAGCATCCGCTGACCCCTCAGTCAGTTTACGTGGCCGAGTTGCTGTTGTTCCCAAAGTCTTCCATTGTCTTATAATAAAGCTGACAGTTGACTGTGGAATATTTAGGAGCGAGGAAATGTCACGACTGGATTTGTTGCACAGGTGGCATCCTATGACAGTTCCACGCTGGAATTCACTGAGCTCCTGAGAACGACCCATTCTTTTACAAATGTTTGTCAAACAGTCTCCATGCCTAGGGGCTTGATTTTATACACCTGTGGCCAGGCCAAGTGATTAGGACACCTGATTCTGATCATTTGGATGGCTGAGCAAATACTTTTGGTAATATAGTGTATATGTAAAAGCAAATGCACAAGTTTTTTGGGAGATTAAGTTGCAATCAGTCAGTTACTTGTGTATACAAAGGGAGTGACTGATATGGTGCAGCTCAGATGTATGTATAAATGTGTCAGGCTGTTAAGAAGCTGACTGTTAAACACAAGCTCTTTAGAGGCTAAGGGAACCCACTGAGTCATCTGAAAGCTTGTCCACATATGCAGCATTGAATTCAGCATTTGCTGCTACACTCTGAATATTTGCTTTGAATCATTGTCTGCAGAATGAAATTATATTTTTCTGTCACATTTTGTATAAAACGTGGTTAATAAAAGTTCTAAAAAATGGAAACATTTTTCTTTTGAGAGACTAATTAACTAAATGGTGATTTCAAATCATTTTTGGCACAATAAAACCTAAACACAACCTCCCTTAACCTGCAAGGCATTCCAGTGATGTGGATAGTGTTTAAAGAATATAGAGCCTAGCCTAAATCACTGCCAAACAATAAAAGTGTAAAAATACATGTTTGCAAAATTTTTGAGACCGCAATATTCGAGACCTTTCTCCAAAAAGGCTTGTGAACAAAATTATTCAACACTGCAACAATTAATAGAAACATCTTTTATGACCTCTAATAAATGTTTCCAGTAATTTCTCACATACTTTTTCAACTTCTTTTTGGTATTTTAGCCCATTCCTCTTGTGCAAAAGCATCCAGCTCATTATTACTCTTTGATTCTGCTTTCTTTAAACTCCATCAAAGATTTTCAATTTGGATTCACATCTGAGAACTGAAATTGCCACTCAGGGTCATTCCAGGATCAATTCTTGAACCTAACTTTGCTTGACTTGGATGTTCAGTATCAGTGCCAGTGAATAACACATTTGGATATACAGTGCCCCGAAATAGTCTTCTATTTTTGCATATTTGTCACATTTAAATGTTCCAGATAATCAAAATAATATTTATATTTATTGAATATTATACAGAGGTAACCCACAAAACACAAATGCCATTTTAAAATTATGGTATATTGAAGAATTATTGAAAACCTGTATAACCCCTGTGACAAAGTAGCTGGCCCCCTGAATTTAGTTTGGTAGATTGGTAGTTATGGTAGATATTACTTTTTCACACTGGGCAAGATTGGCTCGACAACATTTTTCCTACAAAAAATAAAATCATCATCTAAAAACTGCATTTTGTACTACATTCAAATTAGTAACATTGCAACATTTAAGTGTGACAAATGTGCAAAAAGAAGATTTTTTGGCATGGCACTATATGTGAGCAGCAAAAAATGTAAACAATGCAAAGTGTTCAATTACAGCTTTGCACACTGTTTATCTGCTTAACCAGCTTCAGCAGGTGTTCACCTGGGGCCTTTCCAGCAGTCTTGATGCTAGCACTGAGCTAAATCAGATGAGGTGGTGTGGGGATTCAGAAGACTGTGGTATCCATCCTGGTTGAAAACCATGATACCAGTCACATGATCAACTTCAGCAAAAGTAACCCACAGCAGTAGGGAGGCACTTTCATGCTTGACTGAATGGTGTTCCTCTTGCCGTTTCAAGTTTGATCGCATTGCTCCATAAAAAACACCCCTCAAATTTTTCAGGTTGATTCATTTTGTTCTTCCATTTGCAAATCGAATTCTGTGTGCTTTTTGGTGGGGAATGGAATGCAGTGAAGTTTGCAGCAATTAAGTCTTTGCTACTTTAGTGTTTTTGAAGTTGGAACTGATATGTTTGTTCTTGAAGTGTCAGGGGCATCATTTTTAAACTTGCCTTCTATTGGCTTCTTGGTGTAATGACAATTTTTTCTTTAAGTTTAAAAGACAGCTCTTTTTTTCAACAATATCTTTACTGGATTTTTTAAGCGTACAAAACAAAACAAAAGGCCAACAAAATGACAGAAATGAGACAGTGTGTTACACACAGGTCCTTGTAAGACGGGGACATTCTATGAAACAAAAATTAAAACCCTACATTAGGTTTTCCCATTACACACATATTGTCACAATAACAGTGCAGACAAAATGGGACTGAAAGAAAAAAACAAACAGAACATGGCGGTTAACAGAATGCTTCTGTAAAGATGTGAGTCCATACAGCTTTCCGTGCCGTACCATCCAGTGACTCCAGAATAGAAAAACAGGGTTAGGCAGAGGGTGAGGATGAGATAGATTATTGTTTTTAGTATATTGGATAAATTGACCCCACATTTTTTGAAATGTCTCCTGAAGATAATTTCTTAAACCACATCTCAATACGTGGCTTACTCGTACTTTTCCATGTTAAAGCTATTGTCCTCTTTGCCTGTAAAAAGCATATGTTTAAAAAGATTCTTTCATGACGTTTTACATTATTTACATCTGGGTAGGGCTGCAGGGGCTCAGTGGTTAGCAGCGTCGCCTCACAGCTAGAAGATCCCCGGTTCGCGTCCTGGTTAGGACGCCTGGGATCTTTCTGTGTGGAGTTTGTATGTTCTCCCTGTGCAACGTGGGTTTTCACCGGGTCCTCCCACAGCTGAGGTTAACTGATTATTCTAAATTCTCTGTGAATGAGAGTGTGCTTGTTTCAGATTAAAACCTGCATCCACTTTTCCTAGGGAGAAGAAATTGTTACCCCAGACTGGGCTGAAACAGGAAAGGATGGGGAATCTTTTTGATATTTTCTGACTTCTTGCCAGACTCCTATCATGTTTAGACTATAGGATTAGTGGGAAACTTTTAAAGTTTTTTTTAGGTTCATCTGAGTACAGATAAGTGGGAAATAGGAGCCTTAGGGAGTGTGACTCAATAACCCTCCATGGAAGGGATCCATCTGTGGTGAAATAAAACATAAGCATCCTTAACTGGACAAACCAGTAGTACCATCGCATATTAGGACACTCTAACCCTCCTCTGTCATAAGGTGAGTATAGAAGAGATAAACAAAGCCTGTGGTGCTTATTGTTCCATAGAAAATTACCGAATAAATATGTCATTCTGGAAAAAAAGTTTGGTGGAGGTGGCAAGGATATTTTGAAATAAATTTAGGAGTTTGGGGAGTATATTCATTTTGAGTATGTTGATTCGACCAATGAGAGAGACGTAAAGGTTACACCATCTTTCAACAGTTTTGGAAATAGATGTAATCACTGGGTTATAATTGACATTTACTATAATTTCTAGTTTAGGGGTGATTTGGATACACACGTAGGTAAAAGAATCCACTATTCTAAAATGAAAAGCAGGGATAGGTGGATTAGTCCTCTCCTCCAAGTTGAGAAGCATTATGGAGGATTTGGGATTATTAATATTATAGCCCGAGATATTTCCAAATGACTTGATTAGGTCTAGAAGGGATGGGATAGATCTATCCAACTTTCTAAGAAAAAAAACATCGTCAGCATATTGGGCTATTCGATGGTCAGTTTCTCCCGTCCTTATACCTGTAATCATGTTATGCTCTCTCACAGCGGTTTCAAATGGTTCGATTGCTATTATGAATAGTTGGGGGGATAGAGGACAGCCCTGTCTACAGCCTCTATTGATCATTACTGGTTTTGAAATATTGTTGTTGGTAATAATTTCTGCATAGGGATCCTTGTACAAAAGTTTAACCCTGTTAGAAAAACCTTTCCCAGGGCCAAAACGTCCAATAATTTCAAATAAATAGGTCCATTCCACTCTGTCAAAAGCCTTCTCAGCATCTAGTGCTAAGAGGGCTGTATCTGATGCCCCCATCTGGTCATGCAAGATGTTCAAGACCCTTCTCACGTTGTGGAAACCCTGACAGCTAATCATAAAGCTATTTTGGTTTTCCATTATTAGACCTGGTAATAGAGACTCCAATCTTTTAGCTAAAATTTTGCAGAGTATTTTCATATCTGAATTCAAAAGGCTGATCGGCCTCATATTTTTGTACTTATCATTGGGTTTGCCCGGCTTTGGGAGTAGAGTAATCAGGGCACCCCTCAAGGAGGAATGGAGAATCCCCTTTTGAAGAGATTCCGAAACCATATCAAGGAGGGCTGTACGGAGTTTTGATTTAAATGTTTTATAAATTTCGATGGGTAGACCATCCGGACCTGCTGCTTTTCCAGAATTCATGTATCTTATTGCTACCAAAATCTCTTCCAATGTCAAGTTTGCCCCCAGCGCTGACCGTTCACATTCCTTTATTTGAGAGAAACTAAGTTTGTTTAGGAATGGATCTGAGCTATGATCTATCAGCCGTATGTTTACTTCAGAGCTGTAGAGTCTTTCATTAAAGTCTCTAAATTTGTCATTTATGGCAACAGGATCTACAATGTGTTCCCCTTATCATTTTTAAGACTGGTGATTGACCTTTCAGTCTGCTGTTGTTTTATACACCAAGCTAGAATTTCCCCCGTTTTTTCCCCTTGGTAAAAATACACTGTTTTAGTTTTAATAGGTTAACAGTAGCTCTGGATGCTGTAATTTCATTGTATTGTGCTCTCAAAAGAAATAGATCCTGATAAATCTTAGTACAAAGGTTTCTGAAATAAATATCTTCCATCGTTTTAATTTTTGCCTCTAATATCTAATATGATATATATATATATATATATATATATATATATATATATATATATATATATTTGTAGCATGGCGTAAGATTAAAATGCTGTCATAGTTGCAGTCCTTAATTTTACATGCTAAACTAGCAGAGATTACAAAGTAATCTATTTGTGAGTACGAGTTATGAGTTCCAGAATAACACGAATACACTGTTACATCAGGGTTTCTATCTCTCCATGTGTCCCTTAGATTTAGTTCCTTCATGATTTGAAGTATAACCACTCTACTTTTAGTATGGGTTGTATCTAAATGACTTGATCTGCCTTTATTGGGGTCAGGCATACAGTTAAAGTCTCCTGCAATAGTGTAATGCACGTTAAGAGTTGACAGAGTAAGGAATAAATTGCTGAAAAAGTTTGGGACGTCCTGATTTGGAGCATAGATATTAACTAAATTGAGACATTCAGTGAAAAGAGTACCCTGGATTATCAGAAATCTGCCTGTTTTATCTGCTATTGTTCAGTGGAATGGACCCATGGACAAGTGTCATGACTCCTCTGGCCTGGGTAGTGAAAGGTGCTGAATACATGGCCCCGCACCGCCTTCTCTTCATCCTTAACTTCTCACTCACTGCCAGATGTGTTTCTTGAAGAAAAATTATTTTAGACTATATATCTTTTTGCCCACCCATTACTTACTTGTTTTACTTTTTTAAGTTTTTGCAACCGTCTGCAGTTCCATGATGAAAATTTAATTTCTAACCCACTGGACATAGCAGTTAACCTGGGATGGATTACTCATGACATAGTATACAAAAGATACCTTTAACCTGTCAGAACGACAATATAAAAGAGCATCTTGAACACCAAACAACGACCCAATATCCCAAAACCTGGGTGTCTACCCCCACCCTCTTATACACCCCAGTAGACTTACAACCATTCCACACCATGTGAGGAATAGTCAGGCATTGCTAACCACTCCATCTCTAACATGGTCTCTCCCTCCGTTTGTATAACAGAAAAATAAAACTAAACTATACTGCTTATTGTAAATTTGTGAAAAGTACTAAGTGTAACAACCATGTCACCCCAAAAATGACGTTATGCATGACATTCATGGCTTTTGCTTTACTGTATAAAAGTATGTAATAAAATAATAAAGTAAACTGCTTAAAGTCAACTGATGAATAAGTGAGTTTAAACAAGTTTCCCATGCGCCCTAGTGCTAAAAAAGTAAGTAAATAAATACTGAGAATAATAATGGAAGGATATGTACTTAGTAGGTAGTGATAATTAAAATAAATAAGTGTATAACTAAGACTAAGGAGGGTAAAAAAAATAGACGTTTCCTTATCAAGACATGCAAATCCTTTTAACACTATAAATTATTCCCCCGAGGCCCGCTGTATAGTTCACTGAGTTAAGACGCTGCCATGTGGGTGCAGGTCGCCAGCAGCGGTCGTGAGTTCGAGTCCAGCTCACGACCCTTTGCTGCATGTCTTTCTCTCTCCTATGTACCCCCTTTCACCCTGTCTCTCTCCCGCTATCAATAAAAAGGAAAAAACTCCCCAAAAAATATTTTTAAAAAAAATAATTTGTTCTGCCGAAAGTGAAGGTGAAAGTAAAAACTAAGTATAACATAAGCTGCTTCGCACGTGTAGGCTGAGCTGCTTACACAGTGTTAAATCAATCTCTTATGAGCCGCATCAATTATACTTTCGAACATTTATAAAGCGGTTACATAAGATAAGATAACTTTTTTGTCCACGAGGTGGAAATTTGTCTTCAGCCTCTCCAAGACATCAAATTACACAGGACAAATTAAAACACTCCACAATGAACAACAAAAAGAAGAATGAGTTGTGCAAACAGGCAAAGGACGGCAACAGCGGATGTAAATACTGTCGCTCTCTGAGGGGATCACTTTGTATGTCCTAGTCATATCCTGTTCATATGGCGTTCAGAGCTTGTATGGCATGTGGCATAAAAGACTTTTTATATATAATGGGACTCTAAATCTGCGATCAGATGGTAGCAGTTCAAATTGTGAGTGTAAGAGATGTGAAGAATCCCCAGATATCTGTCTAGCCTTCATGACTACTGCACTCTGAAACACTTCACCCAGTTGTTGTTGTGGCTTACCAACCACGTTCCCTGCAATTTTTACAATCGAGGACAGCTTGTTTTTTTGCCTCACATTGAGATAACCATACCAAGCAGCTGTGTTAAACTGCAAGATACTTTCAGCAAGGCCTCTGTACGCCACTCCAATCACCGTACCTGCAGCAAGAACTGCACTTCCGCCGTCAGCACCCAATCACAGGAGGGCCGGCAAGGACAACGCTTCCGTCGTCAGGATCCAATCAGCGACCGGCAACCACACAGCCTATTTACATATACCAAACAGGTGAGGCACATAGAAAATAGAAGGGCAGGCGCTGGCCGTAACATCTACAATATTAGATTCCTTGACCAAGAAAACATACCTTTAGCATTTGGATTCACATTGATATCATTATTAGTTCAATAGTTATTCACAAAAATCACTCTTTGGGTAATGGCAGTTTCTTCTGGATCCAGCTCCATAGCTGTTGATTCTACAACAGATCTGTTGACATCCTCCTGATTCAGCAGAGTCTCAGCTACATGTTGGTGCTGGCTGCATGTCTGGGTCTTCATCTGTTACCTTACAGTGATGACCATTCCACAGGCCCTCTAGTTTTTCCTGTTCAGAATCGTAGTATCCAGAATTTTGCCTGGATCCAGATCAAATTTTGATATGTTGTAGAAATTACTGGGAACCCTGTGGTTTTTTTTTGTTTGTTTGTTTTTAAAATCCAAGCAGTCTGGACATTTGTTGTGGAGTTCCATGCACATATGCATGCACATTGCGCTATCTCCCAATGCCGAAGACTCCTGCAAAAAATTCCTGGATCCTAACGGTGATCCGGATCACCACCAAAATCTAATCATCTGTTCCTTGTCCCATTCGTAAAAAATTTCATCAAAATTCAATTAATAGCTGTTTGCATAAAGTTGCTAACAGACAAACAAACAGATAAACACCAGCAAAAACATAACCTCCTTGACGAAGGTAGTAAACATTTGATATGATATGTATATATATATATATATGTATATGTATATATATGTATATATGTATATATATATATATATGTGTGTGTGTGTGTGTGTGTGTGTGTGTGTGTATAGTACATTCTTAATTCATTCTACACATTTTTACACATAATTTTACATTATTTTTGGTGATAAATTGATTTAAGCAACAAAAAATCTGAGGAGCCACTTCAGAGCCGAAAAGATTTTTAGTGAGCCGAACCATAAGAACGGCTCTCTTAAAAGAGTCGGATTCCCATCACTGGTAAACAGCAACAGAGCCAACAGAGTAAATGTGGGCGGGGCAGAGTCCTCAGCTTGTTGTTCTCCGGCTCCGCCCTCTTTTTGTAAGAGCAGAAACCAATGGGTGACGTCACGTCCGGTACGTCTATCTTTCTTATACAGTCATACAACATAATGACTATTAGTCAGTACAATCATAGACATATATACGTATATATGTCTATGAGTACAATAGTGTGTGAACTGAGTTTGTAGTTCTTTCTTTTTTCTGTCTTCCTGCTAACCTTCGGCAATACTCTGCAGTCCAGCGGGTGGCGCTGATGGACGTGTATTGCTTTGTTCGCCATTGTTACAACTCAACGAAGAAGAAAAAGCTGCAGAGATTTGCGCATGTTCCGTGCTCAGTCCGGTGCCAAACACACACGATAAAGACGGTAAGTAGTGTAGTTGACGTATATATCCCGGCAGTGTGTTTTCGTTTCAAAGACCACTGCTGTAACTAAAACCTGTTGCTGGCTGTATCCGGCTCAGTCACCTCTTCCCGTGTCGTCGTCGAACGACTTAGTGGGCTGGATTTGTCAGAGGGCTGGCCGAGATAACGCATAGCTACATGATGGAAACCCAAAGGACCAGTGGGTCACTCCACTCGCTCATGTTAGGTGTCAGTAATAGCAAGTGAAAGCACACCACCTTTACAGGACCCTGAGCTAAGTTTAGCTGATCCTCCATGTTTCTGCTCTTGTTTACATCAGGCATTCAACTTATGTTAAGTGTTAGCTAATATGTGACACAGATGTGGTAACCTTCGAATCCCCCACAAAGTTTGTTTTAGAGATTTTCTGTCCAATACGTTGCACGTTTCTTTAAATTTTAGTTTCACATTCCTTTCTTCTGCCTGTTTTGGCTCACGAAGATTGTAACTGCTTTATAATGTAGAACTTTGTTGAAAGAAAAGTTTCTTGGTGAATCACACCCATGCCTTCGTTGGTTACAATTTGGTGACAGTTTCCCCCCGTTTAGATCTGAGGTGAAATCTTGCTTCCTTGCCGGTTGTGTCCTTGTAAATCACTGCCACAGTTTGTTTCATCAGCAGCTCAGCACGTTGCACCCTGTGAATAGACTGGGTAGGAATCTGTAATAACTAAAGGACACAATCCACTAATAGAAGTCACCCAACTGGACTGAGTGATTCTGTGTGTAATAGGCAGCTCTTTTCTTCCCAGAAATATTTGAATGTTTAACATGACGACTTCGTGGAGTGACCGTCTGCAGAACTATGCTGACATACCAGCCAACATGGATGGAGTGGCCATGAAGAAGTATAGACGTGAAGCTCACCACAGGTACATAATAGTGCAGAAAACTAAGTACTACACAAGTCTTCAGCTTAGACAAGTCTTTCTGTTACTGACACAAAGCTTGTAGTTATAGTGATCTTATGGTCTGAATATTTTTGATTGGTGTGTTTAAGTTTCCAGTTATTATAGATCTGCACAGCGTCAGAAATGCTATGGATTAATGCTACAGAATAAGTACATATGACCAATTCACAGACATTTAAGACGTTTTTTAAAACAACACTGCAGCTGGAAGATACACTTATTGTAGTTGTGTTCCCACGCTAAATAGTCCTTTGAAAGATGCCACTAGTTTTGGAGAAATGTAGCTCAGACGTTGTTCATGCTTATATGAGTCATTCGGCATTGTGCTGGCTGGTCCGTGGAGCTCACCCAGACAGACAACGACTACTGACAAACCCTGGGTACACTTATACATCACTGCAACAGCGTAAGAGGGCAAACCACTGGAAGTCAGCAACAACTAAATGTTCTGCTTTTGCAAAGCAGCTCTTTAAAGCTGTTCTTATCTTTGATGTATAAGCAATCTAATGTTATGTAATAATGTAATGATTATGAGAGTAATAATAATGCTCCACATTTCAGCTCAGTTACAGTTTAACATTATGCTTGTTGTATGGTGCTATCTTTGTTATGTGTCATCCTGTCACTTGTTTGCTGTTTCAGATTTATGAAAAGTACCCATCCAAATTCAGTCCATTATGTGATAGAGGAAGATATTAGTTTAAAGTTGCTGGTTGTTTCTTAGACCTGACGGGCTGACATTACTTCATTTGAACTTTAGTGGTAAGGCAAAAAATAATGCATAGATTTTCTTAATAACTTAATAATTAACAATGCAAAATTTTTGTTGCTGGAAATGGAAAAGCATACTGCATAGCTGTGGCTGCTAACAGTGAAGTTAAGGCAGAACAACTTGTAATGTAATGTAACCTGCATCACAAGTAAAGGAAATGGTTTGTTGCATTTCAGTTTCTACAGTCTTCATGGGAAAAGGGTGATTTATGTGACAATGCAGCTGTGAGCTTTCTGTCCAATAATTATAAATAATTAGTTTAAATTAATCACAAAAACATGTTA
Source organism: Dascyllus trimaculatus (assembly GCA_024666655.1). NCBI lineage: Eukaryota > Metazoa > Chordata > Actinopteri > Pomacentridae > Dascyllus > Dascyllus trimaculatus. The sequence continues at coordinate 33,486,542 of CM045464.1, read as the reverse complement.
TTGACATAACTGTTCTACTGCTGATTATTATTACTCTTACAGGCTTTTAAGCCCTGGGGCTTTATTAAACTGATACCAGAATGTGTCAGGTGGCTAATTTGCTTATTTTTGGCATACACTTGTTCTGTCTTTTGTGCAGACATAAATTTTTAGTTTACATTCTACATGTAGTTTTATAAATGAGGCCCTGGGTTTTATCAGAGAAGATAAATGCTGACTTATTCTTTTGTCAAATAGTTTCTGATTTCAATCAGAAATTGCAAAGTAAGATAAATGAAGGTAGCTTAGGTAAATAATATTTATTAAAATTTTCTTTTTTGTTTGTAATCCTGGATTTCCCTGGATTCAGATTTTATTGCTACCGTTTGGAGATAACCGGGTACTGACTTGCAATTCAATATGGACAATTTGCTGTGAAAGACAGCGTGACTGTGACATGAGTGATAAGACCAGCAGCCATGAGTTCAGTGGTAATACTACATGTATTTTCTATTACAAAGCTTTCCAAGGGATCTGGCTCAAAACCATCCTGCAATGAGGTATGCCAATATTTTGTTGTTGAAACAGTTACTACTGACTACATGACTCTTCAGTTTTGATGTCCATGACATAACGTGATTCTTCATCAAACTCTCATGGATCTCCATCCATACTGACACCGATTGTGAGCTAAGTTCCTCCCTGCTTTTTGTAAATCTGATGTAATTTCTCCTTCTGAGTAGAAAGACAAAGTGTGCAGTCTAAGAAGAGTTACAGATTAAGTGTTTGCATTCTATAATCTGTATTTCTGCATATAAGCAGTCAGACAAGAGGAGCAAGAAGCTGCCATGACAGCAACATCTGTATCAGTCTGTTTTTTCTGAGCTACAGTCACAGAGTTTTGCAACTGACATCAGTCACTGTTGGCCGCAGTTCTATGAAAACAAATGTTATATGTTTTGTGAACTGGACTTTGACACAAAGTCTCACACCATCAATTACAGAACTGAAATGATTATCTGACAGAAAACTCACATCAGTCATTTCCATAACTGATCAGTTGTCTAAGTCATTTATCAAACAGTGCCAAACATTCTCTGATTCCACCTTCTCCACTGTAAACCTTTTTCATTTTTCTCTCTTTTGTTAGTAAAGTGAATATCTTTGGATGTTGGAGTATAGGCCAGACAGCAAAAGACCAAATGATTAATCAAAAAAATACACTGATAAGTTGATCATTAAAACAGTAATTTCCTGTAGTCAAGTACCAAAATCTGAAATCAAATTCTTGTTCAGATTTTTTGCTGCGTGAATTCATTATATAGTGTATTCCCAAATTCAGTGATCATTTTTTCTTTTCTGTACATCACATCTTATCGTGGGGCCAGTATATGAAAAACGGTTGTGGTACTTGTGTAAAACCATAGACAGCCATGAAGTATATCATCACTGGTGACAGGGTTCTTGTCTGCCACCAGTGGCTGTTTCAGTGTTACCATAGATGTACAGAATAAGTATTTAGTTATTAGCTCTTAACTTAAAATCTCTACAAATCATATGTGCTCACCACTTGAAGGGAAACAACAGGCTCTTGGCAGAGCTGAGAGGTTTTTACAGCAGAAGCACAGATCACAGTATAAATAACCAGAATCTCTTAGTGTTGCGGTGTTAAGTTTTAGTGAAGTGGCTCAAACAAAGCTTGCATCAGGACCTGACCTCCTGCTGCTCTTGAGTTTTACTTCAGTAGCTTGAGCTCTGAACTGAAAATTTATTGATATATTATTGAGTGACAACTTGTGAAAGACTGATTTTTCCACTCTTCACTATGTTGTAGGACATGAAGGTTTTATAGCTTTGACTTTAATCTTCTGTCTGTCATGCACTGACTGACATTACATGTCTTGCCTTCCAGAGTGTTTGTTAACCGAAGCTTGGCCATGGAGAAGATCAAGTGTTTTGGTTTTGATATGGATTACACTCTTGCAGGTAAGTGGGTTCAGTGTAAGCCTTTTGTTATCAGCCATGATAAACTGTGATGAGCCATGATGGTGAAACTGCAGTCACATAAACCTGGACTCTAAATGTCCTGACACTGATTTCCTCACTCATTTCAATTCAGGTTGATCTGTTGAAGAAATGGCATTGGATGAAATAAGAAAAGTCAATTTATTCCACATTTTCAGTCCCACTTGATTCTTTTTTGTCACACACTCTTAAGTCTTCACATAGAAGCAGCTAATGAATAAGATCAGCTAAAAACATCAAAAATGGACTAGTAAATTTTTACAGAAAAAAACAGTAGTAATAGTTTGTATTCTGTCGACGCTATGCCTGTCATTTATTTTAAAAACTAATAAAAAAGAGGCTTTATCTTATTTTGTGTCAGTGACAGACAATAATTCCTATAGTGCAATTACAAATCTCTTTTTTTATTTACATTATGCTGACAGTGGGGAGGACAATACTCCCTTTTGGGTGAGAGAAGAGCAGTGAGAAAAAAAAGAGCATTTAAGGAACGTCAAACTATGAACACTGACCAGGTTTGTGAGGCCAGTAGCCAGAGATAAGAAACCCAGAGACTGTTTTGCAACCAATGTGTTGGAAGCTACCGAAGAATAAGTTGTATTTGAAGATATTACTACATGGTACTCTCTGTATATCATTGTTGCATTGCTTTTTTGTATACTACCTTCATTAGAGCGATTTATGTTTTTTAAACATTTGTAAAAGTCTCCCTCCCTGTCTGTCCAGTATATAAATCTCCTGAGTATGAGTCACTGGGCTTTGACCTGACTGTGGAGCGAATGGTATCGATTGGATATCCACAAGAGTTGCTCAACTTTGTCTATGACCCTTCATTCCCTACCAGGTGGGTTCACAAAGCCTTGGTTTTTTGACATCAGTTTGAATACTGACCTAATATGACTTAATTTAATGCTAGTCTAACTAATTCTCTCTCTCAAGCGTGCTTGGAAGTGTTTCTGTCTTCACCTACATGTTTCCATTCTTCTTAGAGGTCTGGTGTTTGATACAATGTATGGCAACCTGCTCAAAGTGGATGCCTATGGGAACATCCTCGTGTGTGTGCACGGGTTCAACTTCTTGAAAGGGTGAGGTCCACTACTCCTCTGAGCAGTCAAAAAGACAGTTAGCCACACAGTTAGATTCTTCCATTATCACATATTATTCATTCATCTTAAAAACCTGACTGAATGGTGTACATCAGCAGAGATGTGGCAACCAGAGACCATGAAATGTCAGTGAAATTCAGTGACATGTATCGATGACAATAATAATATCCACTGGTGCCGAAGTGGGCGAGTACCAAGTTAAACTAATCTAAATTTTGAGGTGACGCGATAGAGACAACTACCAATGGGAGCAAAGGATATTGTTGATTGACACTGATGTCATCACTGAGTTCCCCAATCGTCTCTTGTACGGAAACAATGTTTACAACTTTGGTTTCGACCACTTCAGCCACATCAGAATGGAAGAGCAGCTCATCATTGCATTCTTTCACAAACCCTCTTTGCACAACTGCACTTGCAGCCGATAATTTATTTTTGAAAAAGTTGCGGCTTGTATCTGTAAACTGTATTATGTGGGAAGTAAAAGAATTTAAACATGGATGAACTGTCACTGTTGAAATACAAGGTAACCAATTTTTCTCTACAGCAGTGGGAACAGTTTTTCTCGACCTAGGGAACTAGATCTCGGAATGTCCACTAGCAAATGACTTTTAGCTACAAAGTGATGAGTGATGGATGACGAGCAAATCAGTTTATATGTCAACAGTGCTTAACAGTCTCCTATCAGTAAGAAATGCTTTGCCAGTCATTACATAGCCACTACATTTTAAGATATTTCATTTTCAGTTAAAATGTTGGAGTGTGGATGTCCAGGTGAAAAGATGTTTAGGTGTCTGGCTTACACGCAGCAATCAGATATTATATGGGAACATCTGGGTTACGTGTGGTCTAGTCAAGGATTAAAAAAGGCCAAACAGCCTGAATTTAAACTTGCAAAAAGAGTTCTGAAAACAGCTTTCAACTGTAGAACAGTGTACCACGTGTTTTAATAGCACATGCACAAAACACACATGCATGTATCAAGCACGGGGTGACAAGATAAACTCCTCTTATCACTGCAGACAGAGCTAATAAAATTAATTGTAATGCAAAAAAACTGCTGTGTGTAAAGTGTAAGTCCTGCTTTGTGTTTTGACCTTCCTCATGACTTACTGCCATCTCTACGCAGACCTGACATCCGAGAGATGTACCCCAACAAATTTATCCAACGTGGAGACACAGACCGCTTCTACATCCTCAATACACTTTTCAACCTGCCTGGTAATGAAACAAATCAGCACAACTCCTGTACAAATTTTAACATCTTGCAGTGATTTATTTAAGATGGCATAAGATTTTGAGGTACACTGTAAACCCCAATTAGTTCAACTTACTTAGAGAAAGAATGCAAACCGATTGCCTTGAAAAAAAACAAGAAAAGTGGAATCTCAATTGTTTGTTGTACCTACAAATACTTATTTAGTGTAGTGCACTTAAACTTCTGTTACAGTAATGTAATTTTAAAATTGTTGAGTACTTCATATTTTACTTTACAATTACTTTTGACTTAGTACAGACAACTCAGTATTACTATTTCACACAACTAAATTATTTCTAGTAACATGTACTATGTATGTATTCCAAATTAAAGGTTTATTTAAGTCAACCTTTCTAAGGTGAAAGTTACTGCAACTTAGATTTTCTTGTTTGTATGTACTTGAACACCAATCCAATTTACTTGCAAACCGATTGCCTTCAAATAAAATCAGCATGCAGTCAGCGACGGAGGGAAGGAACCAAGAAAAAAAAAAACCCTTAAACTATGATGTTTAACAAATATGTTAGCAGACCTTAAACTGTCCCAACACATTTTGCTCGTTTAAGGCACTTTTAACAGACAATAACAAACAATATACTGGTTAAAATTTTTGTAAAGAAATTTAAATGAACTTCCATTTCACTTTCCAAATTGAACAGATATAGGGTTGGGTGATATGTTTCCTTTTTCAACCGACCTATGCTATCGCGTTAGCATTAGCGGGTTAACCACAAGGATGTCTGTGGCAAAAGTATTGCCAAAATATGCCTGAACATGTTGCTTCAGTAATGCCTGTTGGTGAAACCAGTGTAAGCCAAATCTGGGTTTTACAGTGTATCATTTAATTGTAGAAGCAATGCCACCTCTCACATCATTCAGTTTATACACGTTTTACCCTTAGAAGCCCCCAAACTGCTTAAGCCTCTTTTGGAAAAATGAAAAAATGAAAAATAGTTCAATTATTAAAGCTTGTGCTTCCTGAAACAAAAGTAAAGCTACTCTAGAAAATAGTTATCCTGTGAAATGTGGTAAAAAGAAAATGATGTGTTCTGCTATACAGTTAGGTCCATAAGTATTTGGACACTGACACAATTTTCAGCATTCCAGCTCTGTACAACACCACAATGGATTTGAAATGAAACAATCAAGATGTGCTTTAAGTGCAGACTTTGAGCTTTAATTTGAGGGCATTTACATCCAAATCAGATGAACGGTGTAGGAATTACAACACATTTTATATGTGCCTCCACCTTTTTAAGGGACCAAAAGTATTTGGACAATTGGCTACTCAGCTGTTCCATGGCCAGGTGTGTGTTATTCCCTCATTATTTCATTTACAAGGAGCAGATAAAAGGCCTGCAGTTCATTTCAAGTGTGGTATATTCATTTGGAATCTGGTGAGGTCATCTCTCAATATGAAGTCCAAAGAGCTGTCACTATCAGTGAAGCAAACCATCATTAGGCTGAAAAATCAAAATAAACCCATCAGAGAGAGATAGCAAAAACATTAGGTGTGGCCAAATCAACTGTTTGGTACATTCTTAAAAAGAGAGAACGCACTGGTGAGCTCAGCAACGCCAAAAGACCTGGAAGACCACGGAAAACAAGTGTAGTGGATGACAGACGAATCCTTTCCCTCATTAAGAAAAACCCCTTCACAACAGTTGGCCACATCAAGAAAACTCTCCAGGAGGTAGGTGTATCTGTGTCCAAGTCAACAATTAAGAGAAGACTTCACCAGAGGAAATACAGAGGTTTCACCACAAGGTGTAAACCATTGGTGAGCCTCAAAAACAGGAAGGCCAGATCAGAGTTTGCCAAGAAACATCTAAAAGAGCCTGTGCAGTTCTGGAACAACATCTTATGGACAGATAAGACAAAGATCAACTTGTACCAGAATGATGGAAAGAGAAGAGTATGGAGAAGGGAAGGAACTGCTCAAGATCCAAAGCATACCACCTCATCAGTGAAGCATGGTGGTGGTAGTGTCATGGCGTGGGCATGTATGGCTGCCAGTGGAACTGGATCTCTTATATTTATTGATGATGTGACTGCTGACAAGAGCAGCAGAATGAATTCTGAAGTGTTTCGGGCAATATTATCTGCTCATATTCAACCAAATGCTTCAAAACTCATTGGACGGCGCTTCACAATGCAGATGGACAGTGACCCGAAGCATACTGCGAAAGCAACCAAAGAGTTTTTAAAGGCAAAGAAGTGGAATGGTCTGCAATGGCCAAGTCAATCACCTGACCTGAATCCAATTGAGCATGCATTTCACTTGCTGAAGACAAAACTGAAGGGAAAATGCCCAAAGAACAAGCAGGAACTGAAGACAGCTACAGCAGAGGCCTGGCAGAGCATCACCAGGACCAAACCCAGCGTCTGGTGATGTCCATGAGTTCCAGACTACAGGCTGTCATTGACTGCAAAGGATTTGCAACAAAGTATTAAAAAGTGACAACTTGATTTATGATTATGTTAGTTTGTCCAAATACTTTTGGTCCCTTAAAAAGGTGGAAGCACATATAAAATGTGTTGTAATTCCTACACCGTTCATGTGATTTGGATGTAAATGCCCTCAAATTAAAGCTCAAAGTCTGCACTTAAAGCACATCTTGATTGTTTCATTTCAAATCCATTGTGGTGTTGTACAGAGCTGGAATGCTGAAAATTGTGTCAGTGTCCAAATACTTATGGACCTAACTGTATATTAAAATTAAAGAAGGAAGTAATAGTAGGTGAGTTCACAGACAAGGTTGTGAATATGGTTCAGCTGATTTCCTTACATTGTTAATCTGTAACACTAAATGCATGTTAATATTTCAGTCTATAGTCAGATTCACTGTTCTTTTCCTCAGAAACCTATCTCTTTGCTTGCCTGGTGGATTTCTTCAGTAACTGCTCCAGATACTCAAGGTACTACATATTTGCTTTTAAATAAAGAATTCTATTTCAGGAAATTAAGCTGGTTGGATTTTTTGTGACTTTATGAATGTTTAATGGTTTAATAATGTTCAGAATTTCAGTGTGATTTCCATATCTGTTTTAACATTCTCTCAGAAGCTTTTTTTGACAAGGACACATGGGAAGTACTAAATTTGTCATTGCAATGCAAACTGTAATGTTAACAGGATATTATCTGTCTGTGTAGCTGTGAAACTGGCTTCAAAGACGGTGACCTTTTCATGTCGTACAAGAGCATGTTCCAGGACGTCAGAGATGCTGTAGACTGGGTTCACTTCAAGGTAAAATGCTTTCCTTTTTGTCATTTAATTTCCTTCCAGTCAGCTGTGGCCCTTCTTCTTAAGTCAGTGCTCAATTCTGTCACAGCCCTGAGCTGTCCATTGTTTTATGTTCACAGGGGTCCTTGAAAGAAAAGACAGTTGAAAACCTGGAAAAGTATGTGGTAAAGGATGTAAGTTCAGTAAAGTGATGAGGTCTGCTTTATGCAAACAACTTAGACTAAAACTTCATACGTAGGTCACAAACATTATTTGTGTTTCAGTTTTTCCATGTTGATTTTTGTTTTTTGTGTATCTCCACTAAGCCGAAGCTTCCTCTGCTTCTCAGTCGCATGAATGAAGTCGCCAGAGTATTTCTGGCCACCAACAGTGATTACAAATACACAGAGGTAAGATGAATGTTAACAGTCAAACATGCTAATGAATTCTTAAATGATTTTTAAAAAATGAATAAAATTGACATTTTCCCATTGATCTACACTCAATAACCCACAACTTAATAAAAAAAATTTTTTTTGCAAATTTCCTACATGGGTTGTTCCATCTCAGATCATCAGGACCTTCTGCTTGACCATCTTGGATTTGCTTAAAACATTTTTTTATCATAAACTATTGATTAAGTTACTATTTTATCACTATCTCTATCACTATTGATAAAATGTTATCTGTGAGTTTTAGATTGACATATAAAGGACATTTCAAGATTTTTTTTAAAAATTGCTTGTCGACCCACTTTCAGCACTTTCTTCTGTACTTTGAAATTTGAGGCCATGTTTGAATGACATCATCTTAGAAACTATTAAAAGTGAAAGTATGCAATTTTCACAGTTTTGTGTGTTGTTGTACTACAAAACAAAAACATCTTAAAACATCTTATCTTAAATAGTTCCTGAGATACAATCATCTCACCATGGCCTTAAATTTCAGTGTGCGAATAAACATGCTGAATTGAAATATCAATCTAAATATTCACCAATGCCATTTCAAATATCCATATAGCAAATCAGAGATGGTCGAGCAGAAACTGCAATAGAAATTTGATCCTTTGATAAATTTGATAATTTCATAAAAACGTTCTCATTTCTAGAAGTATTCTGACCCTTAATTCACATTTCTCTGTACAAGCCCTTTTGGCAGTATTTACAACTTCCAGTCTTTGTGGGCAAGTCTCTACAGGCTTTGCACAACTGGATTTGAGCAGTTTATTTCAGTCTTTTTAGGCAGATGCTGTCACACTTCGTCAGATTGGATGGGAAGCCTTTGTAAACTGCCATCCTCAGAGGAATGTACTATTAAGCGAGTTCAACATACCCAGGACATCTTTTTGTTATCTGGCTTCACTTGACTTAACTACCACAACTGCTATAACCAGTCTTATAAAGCTGCTTATTAACTCGGTAAGTCAACCCAGGGTTGCTGAACCTAGATGTGAGCGCGTTCACATGAGAAAGGCAGAGTTGGCAACAGATGACCAATCACAAACATGGACAGGTCTGCTGGTACCAAAGTGACATATTTTACAAACTATAATATTGGAGAAATACAAGATTTTAAACTCGTAATAAAGACTGAGAGTTCCATAACTGCAGCAGCTAAAGCAGAAGGGAGAGCTGCAAAACAATTGCAGACTGTATGATCTTCAAGTAATGCTGATGACATTTTCTAGGAGAACTGACTGGTCAGAGGATGATGCTTTTATATGCACTGATCTCTTATCTCCTCCACAACAGGTTAGCTATTTAGCATAAGTTACCATGGCGATGTACAGCGGTAAGAACTGAACCACCATAGTAACAAAAACCCAGAGTTAAACCTGAAGTTTCCTCGATAACCTCAAACTCTGTTTCATAGTACAGGCCACTAGTCTCTCCACACGTGTTATGTAGGCCTTCAATCTGTGCTTTGGCTTAGCCACTCAAGGACATTCAAAGACTTGTTCTGAAGCAATGTCTTTGCTGTGTGATGTGTTGTGCTGAAAGGTAAGTCATTAGCTCAGTCTCTGGTTGCTACACTCTGTATGACTACTGTTGGTGCTGCTGGGAAGCAGCCTCATAGCACAACTCTGTATTTTTCTGTAGGGACAGTATTAGCCAGGTAATAAGCAATGACTGGTGTTCACCAGACATAGTGCTTGGAGTTCTATCTAAATAGTTCAGTTTTTGATTCATCAGATCAGAGAATCTTTTTCTTCATGTTCTCAGAGTACATTAAATACTTTTTTGCAAACTCCATGTACTGCAGGTCCATACAGCAATATAGAGTTGCCGGACAGCCCAGTGGTTTTAAACTTGTTCCATTTTACACTTACTGAGGTCATTTTATTATTTATTTTTGTCAAATCTTATATAGTTTTATACCTTTGCCCTGTTTAGTTCCGTAGATATCATGGCTTCATTTTTGACCTTACATGCAGTGTGAATTCCAGGATCTTTTATACACAAAGGTGCACGCTTTTCTTAACTCCAATCAAGGTCTAGACACATCTCAAGGATTATCAAAGTTCACAGAAATGCCACGGCAAAAAGAGTGAATACTTTTGTTAATGAAAGATTCTCTTTTTTATTAAAAGTTTTCAAAATTTGGGCCATCCTGATAGCGTAATGGTTATGTCGCGTGACCCAAGTGCAGAGGCGTAGCGGCAGTCCCGGGTTCGACTCCGACCTCGGGCGCTTACCGCATGTCCTTCCCTACTCTCTCCCATTTCCGATTATATCCACTGTCCTATCTAATAAAGGCACAAAAGGCCAAAAATAAATCTTTAAAAAAAAAAAAAGAAACAAAAGTTCTCACTTTGTCATGAGGGGAAATGCCCATTTTTTCATTGATTACTAAATTAACAAAATTGCAAAAAAGTGAAGGCATCTGAATATATTCTGAGTTGACTGTAGTTTTCCTTTTTCATATGTTGAATGTACTAACAACTCTCCTATCTTCTTACAGAAAATTATGACCTACCTGTTTGACTTTCCTCATGGTCCAAAGGTAACAGTAATGATTTAATGATGTGTAAATTGTCAGGAAACTTGACAGATGTGAGCTGAACTGTCTCACTTAGAAATTTCTGTAACAGTATATAATCATTATGTGTAAAGAATGAAAATTAAACGGCAGATGCCATTTATGGTGACAGGTAGTGACAGTGACATAGCATTGAAATGCCAAAGTGTGTGTGCATGTGTGGGTTTATTGCAGCCCAGCACACCCCACCGACCCTGGCAGTCCTACTTTGACCTGATCCTGGTGGACGCCCGCAAGCCTTTGTTTTTTGGAGAGGGAACAGTGTTGCGGCAAGTCGACACTGTGAGTGTGTACTATTGAAGTCTGCATTCACAAAATGTCATACTGTGATTACATTCAAGCTCAGTTATTTCAAATTGTTGATTTGGTCAAACCCCTTTTTGCTGTGTAACATAAATATTTTTGTAGATGAGTGTGTCACTCCACCTTGGTTTCTTTCAGACCACAGGTCGGCTGAAGATTGGTACATACACTGGACCTCTCCAACATGGTATTGTCTACTCAGGAGGTGAGTAAGAAGCCTTTTGCAGCTCAAGTGGTGGTATTGAGGCAAGTGTTAGAAAGTACCTAAATCTTAGTGAACATTTTCTGAAATAAATGTTTGTTTATGTCAGGAATGTAGAGCTGAGGACTGTACTACGAAGCGAGAGTAGCGGGTTAGTGAGCCTAAAGTCAGAGTTTTCAGTATCACTAAGGTGACTCGTTTAACCTGCTACATCTCCATGGTAACTTCTACTGTGGAGCTAACCTGATCGGGAGCAGGTTTTGTTCAGAGTTTAGATTTAAATCAGTTGTAAGAAGCGTCTCGCTTTAAACAAGTCGTTTAGTGACGATTGCTTATGAGTGATACAGATTCTCAACTGAAGGGAAATGTTTTATCTGTAAACTTGTTGAACAGTACATTACTGAAACTGCTAAATAAAGTTATGTAGTTATGTGTAGTTACAGTATTGCACACTATATGCATTGCGTTACCATGGGAACCCGACATGTATTTGGTTGGTGATGCAGAAATTGTATAAATGTTTTTATATTTAGTTGTGATTTGTAGTCAAGTTTATCCTACTGATACTGCAGCTGATAGAACACTGTCTACAAGACTGATTTTCGACTGGTATTTATTACAGAGAATAATCAATCAGCAGCATTAATGTTACTTTGATTTGGCCACAAATTAAAGTCATATCCTGCATTATGGGACAGTGTCAGACCTGAATGCACTTCGATACAATATCGTGTTTAAATATAAGAAGTTTAAAGTTTAATAGTTTTTGCACAGAGTTTAAACAGAAAGTCTGAGTTAACAAATAAAGTTGAGAACCACCTTCGTGTTACCTGTTATCTCTGACTGTGGCTTTAGTTTTTGTCAAGCCGACTTACAGAAAGAAAGCCCGGCTATGTCAGACTTGCTTTGTAGTACAGGACTATATTATATATACAGGTATGATCAACTGGGAAATATATTCACTCTTGAATTTTATATGAAAATATATCTGCATTTATTTAGGAATAGATTTGTGACTGAACTTGAATCTAATAGTAAACTCCATGAATACCTAGATTGTGCAATGCAATAATAAAACAAACAGGACAGATACTAATGCTTAAGAAACAACATCTGTACCGCCACTAATGTTGCATTTTGTGCACTCCTGTATGCTAAAGAACCTAAAGACTTTAGATTATGCAGACAAAACACCCAGTCATGCTGTTTTTCTGCAGTGAAGACCCAGAGCTTCAAACTTGAATCTGACTCTGTGTAGCTCTCCTTCATCATTTCTTTAGTTATGGCACTTGGTGACATTTACTTTTCAGGTCTTCTAAGACCAAACACATCCCTGCTGTCGAAGCTGGAACCTGGTGTTCGGCACAGCAACTTATACCAAAACAATGTTTATATCAAACCGTCATGAATTTTTCTTTCAGAGGTTTTAACAGAGTGGATAAAAGTCTTTAAACTGACATTTTGAAAATTGTATATTTGTACTCCCAGGGTCCTCAGACATTGTCTGCGACTTGCTGGGTGCAAAAGGAAAGGACATCATCTACATTGGAGACCACATTTTTGGTGACATTCTCAAGTCTAAGAAGCGTCAGGGCTGGAGAACTTTCCTGGTCATACCTGAGTTGGCTCAGGAGCTGCATGTGTGGACTGACAAGAGCTGTGAGATGTTTTTAATGAACTAAACGTTGTTTTTCAGCCATAGTAAAAAGCGAGAAAAAATCTGATCAGTAACTTTATTATCAATCAAGCAGTAACTTTGTTGCCCTCAGTGGGAAAACTGGTTATGCAGCAGTGACATGCATACAACAAAAAACTCACACACAGACTTGGTTGTTACAGTGACCCTGAAATAACTCACTGAACTTCATCTCAGTGTTAGACTAGTAAAAGAAGTATGTAAAAAATGTTGTTATAGTTTGACACTGTCAGTTTCATCCAAATGATACAAATTTATGTGATTTACCATTAATCCCAGTGATTGCTTTTTCAGCCATATTTGAGGAACTTCAGTCACTGGACTGCTTCCTTGCAGAGCTTTACAAGTGAGTTCCTCTTTATTAAGGCAGCTACTGTGTCTTGTAATGTATTCTTTTAGAAAATGTTTCTAATGTACATTTAGGAAATTAAGAGTCCCTGACTCTCCTAGCACAGGCTGAACGGCCTGAACAGGCCGCTCCTTCTGCTATCTCTCGCAGAGGGAAGGATATATTGCACTGTTCCAACTTCAACAAAATTGCAGACTGATCTAGACTGTTCTTTTTCTTAGTATAGTAAAACTCCACTTATCCTGGACTAAAGTCAAATAGATCCTTCTTCTGCAATGTCCCCGGAGAACTCCGTTTAATTTGTGTCTTTCTCTTATTTTTACACTCTTCTATGTTCCTCAGAGACACATGCACCTTTTTCCACCTCCCAAACACACTTTCTTAGCTTTAGCTCATTGACTCAGTTAGCTCAGGAGCATGATTCATACTTTCCAAAACTTGAGACATTGTCTCATCTTCAGAAAACCGGTCCAGTCTGGTTTTCTTAACTTCCTCTTTCTGGTTGCTACACAGTTAGAGGACTGGACTTCCTCTTTTTCTGACAGGTGCTCAGAGAAACATCCTTAAATATTAGAATCACTTCAAATCCCATTTTTTTATATATTTAGAATCATCACACCCTCTGAGTCAACTGAGACAACTTTCCAATCACTTGATCATTAAGAGTTATTGAAAACTTAAGCACACACACTTGAGCACAGACATTTTACTCCATTTCCTGTTTCTAAACTGCCACACAGCCAGAGTTCTCAGCAGTTCCTCTTTTCAGCCTCCCAGAATTCTGGTTACAAAGAATATTTTTTAATCTTCCCAATAATTATAAAATGTTTGAAATCATTACTTAACATAACAATAATTTCAAATCGTCATTAAGCCGAAGCACAATCTCTATCATTTTTATTCCCTCAACCTCTGTAAATGGCTGCTCTGGGATCTCAGATCTTGACCCACTCAACACACCAATATTAAAATATTTTCTCACAATCAAGTCTCAAATAAACTTTTCATGTGATAATACCCCAGCTTTACACATATATTTTAAATAGCTGGCTAGAAGAAGGAGTTGTGATGTTTTGCTTGAAACTTGCAGCGCATTACTGCTGAAGATGGCAACAATAGACTGACTACTTATGTAACACTACCTGCTAATCTAACTCCCCTATAAGTCATACAAGCCTGCCAAAATTACAATGCATTTCATCATCTGTCTTTTAAATTATCCTTGGATCAGCCACAACATTAAAACCACCTGCAGCTGGATTCATTGACTTTTTTTTTTTAGCAATGATGCCTGTCACGGAGTGGGGTATATTAGGCAGCAAATGATCATGTTGTGTGTGTGCATTAACCTGGAAAAGAGATGCAGTAGGATCCATTGCGGGAAGAAGACAGCCAGCAAATGCAGTGTGATGCTCTGGAAAATGGGCTGCTGGAAAACTGGCATTAAAGTAGACGTTATTTTGACTTTGCCCTGTTCATGCCTTGAAATTGGTTATGAAGCAAAAAAAAGTTCTCCCAAAGTAGGCCTAATATACTTCTTTTACCTTGTAATATACAAAATTTAGAAACTGTCACTTTCACCCATCCTAAGCAGTTTATCTCTTGATCTGTCTGTCTTGCTTACTTGCAGCCACTTCAAGGGTTGTTCTATGACTTTGTGCTGACAAAAGTAAGAGTGCAGTACATTTATTTGATAAATGCGAAGACCCATTTTTTAATAGACTGCAGCTTGGAAAAGAGAACCATATCACACATGAACATGCATTCATATCCTTGTGCACTAAATTAAGCTCGCACTTGATTACTGTGAATACTGAAACAATGACTACCGGTACAGATGATAAATGGGTGTGATGGCATTACTTGAAGGTGCACATACGTTAACAGGACAGTGATTTTGTAGTTTCTCAGTCAAGGTTTGGTTATAGTGGAAACACAGGGCTGTCAAGTGTGACTCTACATGGCATACATGGTTGACATAGCTCATGAGGTGGTTAGAAACGCCTCTTAGGAGAATTTTAATTAGGGCCCCCTAGTAGGTCTGACATAGCTCTGACTAGGACTGCACCTAATTGAGAATTTTTTCAGTTATAAGTTATACATCTTTAAAAGGGTTTCATATCCATTCCTTTTTTAAAAACATAAAAATGTATATAAATAAACATAAATACCAATAACTTAAATTGTGAAATTCTTAGTTTATCAATGACTGATCCATTCATTATCTATACATCACTTTATCTTCTGTATAGTTGTGGAGGGGCAGGAGCCTATCCCATCTGACTTAGGGTGAAGGCAGGGAACATCCTGGATATGTTGCCAGTCTGTCACAGGGCCGTATAGACAGACAATCAAGCACACTCATATTTACACCTAAGGACAATTTAGAATCACCAATTAACCTCAGCATGTCTTTGGTGAGAACCCACACAGGCACAGACTCCACAAACTCCACACAAAAAGACCTCAGTCTGAAATTCAATAAAAGACACTTTACATTGCATTATTCATTCACTCCATACTCGATGATGGTAAGCTACGTATGTAGCAACAGCTGCCCTGGGGTAGACTGACGGAGACGAGACTGCCAGTCTGCTCCATCGGCCCCTCCAACCACCACCAACCACTCACTCACCACTCACCCAGGCTTCCTGGTGTTCCCTCACGGTCTCCCATCCAGGTACTGACCAGGTCCAACCTCGCTTAGCTTCCGAGATCTGACAGGATCAGGCATCCACAAGTCGGTATGGCAGTATTTGAGCCCTGGGGCAACAGTGCTAGCCACTGCACCACCTGCTGCTATGAAATTAATTATTAATTCTTAAAACTGTGGCTAAAATAACCAAATTTCCATAGAATTTATGTGTTTATCAAAAGAAGATGTTGTTTTCTGGCTGTCCTCTTATCTCAAAACTGTCAAGAAAGCTTTATTTGTGCATCAATATCCCTGACATTTTCTTCTGGGGTAGAATAGGCGAGGACCCCGCTACCTATTTTTAGTTTCATATTTTTTCACCTTTTTACTATAAAGTTTGCAAGCCTGGATGTATGTGTCACTGTTTTTTCAGTAATCAGAAATGTTGCCTGTTTTGATAGAAAGGGGAGCATAAATGCAGGCCCCGTGTTATTTAGTCTTGCCTCTGCAGAGCTTGTGTAGCCTCCAGATTAGGTGTAAAATATATTTAAAATAATATTGGCCTGACAAGTTCCATATTTTTGTGTTTTGTCCTCAGACATCTGGACAGCAGCAGCAATGAGAGGCCTGACATCAGCTCACTGCAGAGACGTATTAAGGTAAAACTTTTTCAATTCAGTGCCATTTTATCTATCTAGCACCAATTCACAAAATAGTTTAAAACTTTCCTTTGGGCTTTCTAAGAAAGCAATTGGCAAAAGTGGAGGGAAAACATTTACTGGGAAATAAAATACCAATGGCAGAACCAAGTCTGCCCTACAGACTTGCTTTACGTTTGAGTTAAAGGACATATCCTGATCAAAAATAAGTCCAAGGTTCCTATTGCTCGAGGCCAAGGCAATACCATCCAGAATAGCTATCTAATCAAGTGTGTTTCGAAGGTGTTTAAGGCCAACTACAATTCCTTCAGTTTTGACTGAGTAGTTTCATTTGGCTTTATAGATAAGTATAACTTTGTCTCCCCTGCATAACAATGGAAATTTATGAAGTGTTTCCTAAAAATATTGCCCAAAAGAAGCATGTACAACATAAACAGCATTGGTCCTAGTACAGAACCCTGTGGAACTCCATGACTAACTCTGGTGTGACTGAAGGTATCATCATTACCATTAACAAACTGGAATCTGTCTGAAACTAGTCCCCTGTCTGAGGCTAGAAGAAGATCATTGGTGACTTTGACCAGCGCTGTCTCTGTATTATTATGAATACTAAATTCTGACTCTTCAAGCAAGCCATTTCTGTACAGATGGTCACATAATTGGCTTGCAACAGCTTTTTCACAAGTTTTAGAAATAAGGGGGATGTTGGATATAGCTCTATAATTAGCCAAATCACCTGGATCAAGAGTAGGTTTTTTAAGTGGCGGTCTGATTACAGCAACGTTAAAATCCTGCAGCATGTAGCCTGTTAATGAGGAACGGCTGACTGTGTCTAATACTGAAGTGCTAATCAAGGCTAAAACCGTCCTTGAGCAGTCTAGTTGGGATAGAGTCTAACAGACATGTTGGTGGTGACTGTTGATATAAGCTCAGAAACATTTATAGCACAGAAGCAGTCAAAATATAAGTCTGGTCCCACAGAGTCGGAAGTAGTTTTTGCAAAATTACACACAGACTCAATATTTATTGTGGTGACCTCCAGTTGCCTTAATCGGGTGTCTTTGCTGCCGTCGTGAATAACAATCTAACTGTTTGAACATTCAAATGCGGCTGCAGGAGTCTCGAAGTTCACATTTCCAACTATGGAGCTGCCAGTTACCGAAGTCTGTTTCTTAGCAGGTGTGTTGCTGAGTGGGGAAAAGCTATGTGAAATGTTAGAACTCTTCCAGACGCATGTCTTTCTCCCATTTTCCTTCTTTAAAGGTGCTTCATCTATACCATAGAAGTCCAGCAGACTTTAAGATTTTGAAGGACAATTTTGAAAATTGGAAGTTACTGATATTGACAGTAATTCCAGATTACTACTGTTTAGTATTTTTGGTTTACATTTCTTTTGGTGCCATAAAATGACAAAATAACAATAACAGAAACCCCTTTCACACATGCACTCTATTCTGTTAATCTGATGGCTCTTGAACAGGTCTGCTGCATTTGTGAATGTGCACCTTGATTGCTTATCCGTAAATGTTGTGCCGGCAACCTTGCCAGGTTGTACCTAGTAGCTTTTCTGTATCACTTTCAACACGCCAGAAATCTGAACTAAGCCCTTTTAATGAGTACACACAAGCAGTGGTACTTTGTGAACTTATTTAAGAAAAGATTTTTTGTAATATTAATATTATTCCAAAAACATGGCTTAGTACACAGTTTGCGTGCCAAGGTCAGAACACAGAATGTAAATGGTATGTGTGAATCCGGCTGTGAGGAACATTAATGGATAAGTGACCTATGTGGGTTTTTTTTGTTTGTTTGTTTTGTTGTTAGATGAGGATATGGCAAGACAAGACGAACAGGGAGGGTACAGACAGGCAGTGCTATATGAATCCTATAAGAGTGCTGTAACATGCCATGTTATTCCCAACAACCGTTCCCACATCTGAAAACTGGAAACATATAATCAACACAGAAACAAATTGGACACCAGAAGTCTTGTCAGTATACAGGGTTAGGAAGCCAGAGGACAGGAGTAAATAAAGAATGTGTAGAGGGCGTGAGTTTAGTGCAAAGTCTGAAGAGTGACTCCGCACAATCTGGCGGGTCCCATCAGTTCTCAGCAATGGCACTCGGCAGGAGTTGGTAAGCCCTGAACAAACATGCATGTGTGTCAAAGCCCAGAGTGACTACCATGAGTCAGCAGGGCCAGGCCAGCCAAACGCCCCCACACCCCAGGCCGGGGAGCATCCAGGAGGCACCACCCAGAGGACCACCCAGGCCACAGACAAGCACGCAGACCCAGAGACCAAGAGGAGGCAGCAACCGACACCCCCGGGGCGCCAAGGACAAGCCCAGAGGGCGCGGGGCACGACGGCCCACCCGCCACCCCACCCCAAATATTTATTTTTTTTTTTTAAGATTTATTTTTGGCCTTTTTGTGCCTTTATTAGATAGGACAGTGGATAGAATTGGAAATGGGAGAGAGTGGGGAAGGACATGCGGTAAACGCCCGAGGTCGGACTCGAACCCGGGACAGCCGCTACGCCTCTGCACTTGGGTCCCGCGACATAACCATTAGGCTATCAGGGCGGCAAAGATTTATATTTAAAGATCTAATAAATGTGGACCACCTTTCTGTAAAGGATACCAATTGGTTTTTCCGGGTAGCAGAGATTTTCTCAAGTGAAATGTGTTCTGTGAGGAGGTTCAACCAATGGATGATGTTGATGGCTTTCTTATCTTTCCAGTTAACCAAAATGGTTTTCTTGGCAATGGTGAGAGCTGCAAGCGTGGGTTGGAATTGAGTGTCTGGTAGGGTCGTTGTCGTAAGATCTCCAATTAAGAAAAGGCTTGGAGATTGTGGGATCCTGCAGTCTAAAATAGAGGAGAGCTTCTGTGTGACTGCTGTCCAAAACTGATAGACAGGTGAGCATAGCCAAAGGGCATGCAAATAAGTGTCAGCTGTGTTTTGAGTGCATTGTGTGCATATGTCAGAGTGCGAGAAACCCATTTTATACAATTTATATTGTGTTATATGTGTTCTGTGGAGAACCTTAAATTGGATCAGTTGTAAGTTGGTGTTTTTTGTCATCTTAAATGTGTTACCACAGATCTGGGTCCAGAAATCATGGTCAAGAGATATGGATAAGTCTTTTTCCCATTTTTGAATTGGTAGATGTATAGAGTCTGTTTTTGAGAGTGAACTATAAATTCTTGAGAGGTTTTTCTTATTTTGGGGGGATAGTTTTGTGATATATTTGACAAATTCCGGTGGCTGTAAATCAGGAGGTTGTAAAGTGGTCCGGAACGCTGGGATTTCCCTTGTAATTGTCCTCTCTACTTGTAGGTATTGGAGAAAGTTTCCATTATTTATTTCAAATGTTTGGAATAAGTTTGTATATGTCATAAGCATATTATCTTGGAGAAGGTGATGGAGGTGGGTGATCCCTTTCTCTGTCCATGTGCTGAGATAGAGGGGTGTTTTATTCTTTACAAAATCTGGGTTGTGCGAGATTGGGGATAATATACTGGGTTGAAGTTGGGAGCCAGTGACTTCCAGGGATTTCCACCAAGCAGACAAAGTGGAGGCGATCAAAGGGTTCTTGAAGCAAGGATGGTGTTTAAGGGTGGGGGTAATAAAGGGAAGGTCAGAGAGTTTGATGTGGTTACAGTCTAACTGTTCTAGTTCCAGCCAGGAGTTGTATTCTTCATGTGGATGTATCCATTTGGTGAGATATTGTAGTTGATTGACTAAGTAGTAATGCATGAAGTTGGGGGCCTCTAGACCACCCTCAGATTTATTTTTCTGGAGAGTAGTCAGGCTGATTTTAGCTTTTTTGTTCTTTGAATAGAACTTACCAATAGCAGAATCTAATGATTGGAACCACTTTGATGTGGGTTTGAATGGGATCATGGAGAAGAGATAGTTGATTTGAGGTAGTATTTTCATTTTGACAGTAGCTATTCGACCCAAAAGGGAGATTGGAAGGTTATTCCAACGCCTCAAATCACCACAGATTTTTTCCAAAAGTGGAGTGAAGTTCAGGTGGACTAGTTCAGAGAGTTTTGAGGAAATGTTTATGCCCAGATATCTAATGTTACCAGTGGGAAGGGAATGAACCAGGTTTTGGACTGCAGGATTCCATGAGTTCTCTGTTAATGGAAGTATAATTGATTTCGACCAGTTGATGGAGTAGTCTGAAAGATGTGAGAAGGTTGTGATGAGGTTAAATACTTCCTTTAATGATGTTTTGGGTTCTTCTAGATAAAGTAATATGTCGTCTGCATATAGATTAATTTTGTGTTCAGACACCTGAGAGCAGATACCTTTGATATTGGTATTTTGACGTACTGCTGTTGCCAAGGGTTCAATAAATATCGCAAATAATAAGGGAGAGAGTGGGCATCCCTGTCTGGTTCCCCTTTGTAAACTGAAGCTTTGTGAAGTGATCCCATTGGTGGTGACTGTGGCCTTGGGTGATTTATACAGATCTGATACCCACTGGATAAACAACTCTCCAAAACCAAATTTGCGAAGAACAGTGAAGAGAAAGGACCAACTGACTTTGTCGAAGGCTTTTTCTGCGTCAAGCGACACAACGATTGCTTCTCTGTTGCAGCGTTGTGTTAGACTGATCAAATTTAGACGTCTTCTGACGTTGTTGGTGGAGTGTCGACCCTTAATAAATCCTTTTTGATCACTGTGAATTATTGACAGGATAATTTTCTCCAACCTGGAGGCGAGTGCTTTGGCGATGATTTGATATCGGTGTTGATTAGAGATAGAGGTCGATAGCTGGAAGGAAGCGTGGGATCTTTATCTGGCTTCAATAATAACTTTATTGCAGCTGTATTCATGTGAGCACTTATATAACCATTACTTTTTATCTCTGATACTGTCCTGAAGAAAAGAGGTGCAAATATTGACCAGAAATGTTTCAAGAATTCAGTAGGGAAACCATCAGGACCAGGTGCCTTGCCTGCTGGCATACTGTCTAATGCACTCTGCAAGTCATTGATAGTCAATGGAGCATCTAAGGTGTCTCTGCTTTCAGTTGTTAGTTCTGGCAGGTTTAAATTGTTGAGAAAATTGTGAATATCTTCTTTGTTTGGGTTAACTGCAGCTGAATATAAATTATTATAATAGCTGTAAAAGATCTGATTAATTTCTTGGGGTGATTGAGTATAATTGCCAGTGGGATCCTGGATTGCTGTTATGAAGAACTTTTCTTTGTTACGTTGGAGTTGGTTCGCAAGGAATTTGCCCGATTTGTTGTTGTGTTCGAAATCGTTATATCTTAGTTGTTGTAGTAAAAATTCAGTTTTCTTTGACAGGATATTGTTGAGGTGTAATTTTGCATTCTGTAGTTCAGACCATAGTTGGTCACTCGGTTTTATTGCATAATCCTCTGTAAGTTGTTTAATTTTTTTCTCAATATCTGTCTCTATTTGTTGTTCCTTTTTTTCTTGTATGAGGAGTAGGATATTATTCTACCTCTGATTACAGCCTTTCCAGTTTCCCAAAGTAAAGAGGGAGATAAATCAGGAGAGTCATTATTTTTTAGAAAGTCTGCCCACTCCCTCCTTATCATTTGATCAAATTCTGGATCTTTAAGTAGAGATATGTTTAGGCGCCAAATCTGTGGAGGTTTACGGTTGGGTTCGGTTTGCAGGCTGAGGGATATTGGTGCATGGTCGCTGATTATGATTGGGTGAATTCTAGTGGTAGCTTTATGAGCAACGGAGTTATTTGAGAGAAAAAAGTCAATTCTTGAAAATGATTGGTGCACTGAAGAGAAGAAAGTATGGTCCCTCTTGGTTGGGTTTCTGATTCTCCAGATGTCGTCCAATGCAAAATCTTTCATGTAATCCTGTATGACTTTGACTGATTGTGGTTGTTTTGCATGTGTTGGATTACTAGATCGATCTACGGAAGGATTCAGACCTAAGTTGAAGTCACCACCAATAATAGTTGTTGAGTTAGCAGATAAGTCTGCTAAATGAGAAAAAACTGTATGAAAGAAAGCTGGATCGTCATTATTAGGCGCATACAGATTGGCAATTGTATATAATTTATAAAAGATTGTTGCCTGGATAATAATGTACCTGCCTTCTGGATCTGTTACTGTGGAGTTTAAAGTAAACGGTACTCTCCTGTGGACTAGGACGGAGACTCCTCTTTGTCTGTTATTATAACAAGATGAAAAGAGGATGTTGTAATTAGTATCTGTAAGAGATTTTTCCTATGATTGTAATAAATGTGTCTCTTGCAGGAGAAAAATATCTGCTTTTAGTTTAGAAGCATAGTCCAGGATTTTAATTCTTTTTGTCTGTGAGCGTATGCCATATACATTCCAGGGAACAAAGTTTAACTTGGACATAGTGGGTGAAGGTGTTCTGTCATTGAGTATGTGACCATGCAATCTAACTTCTGTGTGTGTCTTTGTGAGCTGTCTGTTGCTGTCTGTAAGTTGAATGTTGCGGTCTGTGAGTTGTGGATGTCAAGATGGTGAGGTGTGAAGTATTGGATTAGAGATGTGTGGTTGCTGGTGAGAGATAAGTAATGATCTATACATATAGCATTTAAAAGCACAACCAGACATTCAAAACTAACAACAAGCACATTATGAAGTACATAATCACAACAAACAGTGGGGATACATGGGTAGTGAGTGGGAAGGGGGAGTGTGTGAGAGGGGGAAAGGGGTGAGTGGAAAAGTACATAGAGGGAGAGAGAGAAAAATAAATGGAGGGAGGGGATCCTGAGCGGGGAGGGTGAATTAGGAAAGTGATACATTTACACATTTACACCTGTGACCTATGTGTTAAAGCGTCTGAATGACACAATGCACAATCACTTTAATGGATTGTGTAACCCAGTAATGTTCCATGTTGCATGTCTGAAAGGGGCTAAATACATGTGCCAGCAAAAGACTTTCCAGTGACCCTGTTAGTGTTATCTCATTATATAAGAATAAAGTTGAGCTTTTAGAATTCATGACCTAATGAGAATATGGCTGAGCCTGGTTTCAGCACTCACTGTTGAACACTACAGTTTTCTTCAATTTATTATGGGTACGCTATCTACTAGCATATATCCCTTTCAGACATGCACTCTGTTCCATTAATCTGACAGCAACTAAATGGGTCGGCCTCATGTGTGAATGTGCATCCTGGTGGCTGATCCGTAATGTTACGAGGTCGGACCTAGTAAAGTTTCTGTGTAACTTTCAACACAGCACAAGTGTGAACTGAATCATCTCATTAATGGATAGACACACAAAAGCAGTGGTACTTGAGTCGTGTGAAGTGATTTAGGAAAGTTTTTTCCACATTTCAGAACAAATATTCATCTGAAAACATCACAGGGATGCTTAATACACAGAAATGATGGTACTCCTAGAAAAGATTGAAAATAATTTGACCACAGGGAGGGACATGCTAAACTAAGGTGAGTCCTGTAGATAGCATCATGGGTGTCTTCAAGCTTATAATCAGTCAGTCTGCCTATTTAAGGGATGAAAAGTAGTCACTGTGCTGTTTGGTATCATGGTGTGTACCACACTGAACATGAACCACAGAAAGCTGAGGAGAGAGTTGTCTCAGGAGATTAGAAAAGAAACTATAGACAAGCATGTTAAAGGTAAAGGCTATAAGAGCATCTCCAAGCAGCTTGATGTTTCTGTGACTGCAGTTCCCCTTATTATCCCCTTCAGAAGTTTAAGGGACACGGGACTGTAGCCAACCTCCCTGGACGTGACCACAAGAGGAAAATTAATGACAAATTGAAGAGACGGATAATACAAATGATAACCAAAGAGCCTGTTGAACCACAATTCAAAAGCAGTGTCCAATTAATTTTCAGTAAATTCTTATTTATTATATCTTTTGTCAGTTTGAAGTTACTTCAGTGACCATTGTGGGTTTTTCTTTCTTTAACGGAAGGGTACCAACAACTTGGTCCACATGCGTATTGGGCAACAACATGAAATGTCCACAATAATAAAACCTTCCTACAATGAAAACAAACACCAACAGCTCAAAGAATAATGATACTCACCAATAATTAGTGTAGTCTGAGTGTTTTTCCAAGATGAGCTCAAGTTTGTGTCTTCCAAATGTTTGGATGTATTGGCTCTAAATTTATTTCATACCTGCAGCATCAGACATCAGGATCCATATGTGGTCATATGCATGGATTTTCTCCCACAATCCAAAGACATGCATAGTAGGTTATGCCATTATTGTTATTATTAATTGCCTATTGTGACTATATCTGGTTGACTCAGTTATTTAATAAATTTCTCATTTTCCCAGCGTAAGTCTTTTCCATGCCCCAAGATCTATTTATAGATGGTTTGGTTATTTATTGTCCTGTCTCCTGTCCTCCTTCCGTATCCTTACATACCTGAGTTATACATCTCTGAGCTTATCTAATTATCTGCTTTTAAGTGTAGGCTTAAAACTTTCTTTTTTGATAACAGTGACCCAGAAACTTCCCTTAGTTGTGCTGCTGTTAGTTAAAGAAATACAAACAAGCCAAAGCATTGTATTTCCCTATAGCACAATGATTGTGTGGTGCAGCCAGACTATTATGTTCTACAGAATAGACCAGCTAAGTGACACTAGGTCTTCTCTGCATTTTAGTGTGACACAAACGGAACACTACAACAATCTCAGAACTATTCAATTATTATTGAAGGTTCACAAATATGTTCCCACCTAAAAATGCTAAGCTGATGTACAATGTACATTTTGATAAATGAGTCAACAAATTTGATTTACGCATACGTGGCACAGATTCAAACATACAGATCACTCAGCATTTATTTGTAAATAGTGTCTTACAAGTTATTAATGCTTGCATGAGACTGTTTGAACACCATATTATTTTTTCGTGACTGTTAATGTCTCTGTGTCCTTTCCAGAAAGTGACCCATGACATGGACATGTGTTACGGCATGATGGGAAGTTTGTTTCGCAGTGGATCACGACAGACGCTGTTTGCCTCTCAAGTGATGCGCTACGCTGACCTGTATGCAGCATCTTTCATAAACTTGCTTTACTACCCCTTCAGCTATCTTTTCAGAGCTGCCCATGTCCTGGTAAGACTCACTTATAGCTCTCACTCAGATTAAAATTTATACAGCTTCTGAACTCTGTCATGAGCACTTTTGTCCTAACATCATAGCACAATCTTATATCTAAAACACGTTACCACCTGTGATTTCCATACTTTGTGAGTCTGTAGATGCGTTCTTGTGAACATGATAATTTTTACTTAGTCAAAACTTAATGCCAATGCCACAAGTGCTAAATGTTGAGTAGATGATCTCATTGGACTTGGAATTACCTCTATTCATACATTTGCATATTAATGTTTGAACATAAATAAGCTGTTGTCAGATATGTAGCATCCAAAGACCAACTAAATGAAAAAATCTTTCGGTCTTATTCAGCAGGAAACAGATTTTTCTCGTGAACACATGAACTCAAACAATGCATGGAAGAAAATTGGTACTTGGGAATCATTTGTTTGATTCGGTCCCAGGTCCAATAAAGAGGGTATATTTTTTATTGCTCCACTAGAGTTAGTTTAGGTTTTGTAGCATTGTAGGGCTGCAGTGGGGGTTGGTCATTTGGTCTTGTTTGTTAGCTGTGAAGCAAGTTTGGTGCTCCATAAAGTAGGTAGTAGGCCAGTAGGTGATGAGGTACAAAATATCAAAAAATCTTCCCAGCCTATCTTTTTTCAAAATTAACTGTAACATACCTCTAGTATGTGTACACTCTACACAATCTGGGCTGCGTCCATCAACATTATTAAGATAAGAACTGCATTTTTTACTACTAGTACTGTATGCATGCATGTTTTGTCAAAACTGTGATTGTGGGACATTAGGCATATGTTGATTTCTGGCATTGTTAAAAATTACCCCTACCAGATGCCTCATGAATCAACAGTGGAACACACACACGTCAACATCTTCGACACAGAATCACCACTGGCCACGCGAAATCGCCACGACGTTGACCTAAAGGAGATGGAATGCAAACGCCATCAGCTGACCCGATCTATCAGCGAGCTCCAGCCTCCCCACTTTTTCCCTCAGGCTCCACAGGAGATAACTCACTGCCATGACGAGGATGATGACGAGGAGGAGGAAGAAGAGTAGAAAACAGTAGTTGAGCCTGTTTTTCAAATCCAGTACATCTATTTTGAATGTTTTAAGGCTCTCTTTTCTTTGTTTAATTGCTCTGGGACTGTATTAGTAGAGCCTGGTGATCAGAGCCACTTGCACACTTGCTGATCGGCTATAACAATTAGAAGAACAGTTACTTGTCTGACACTTTTTTAACCTGGTCTTGTACATGGTGTGGCCTACTGTATATTAAAGTGGTCTTGCTGCATCAACAGGTGGATGAGAATTATAAGGAGAGTATAGATTAGTGTCTGTTAGTAGTATAAGATTTAGGCAGTGCAGTAATGAAGTGGAAAATCATACAGTAGTGATAAGTCCTGTATGCACAGTGTAAGAGATAAACTATCTTACTCTTTTGGCTTTTTATTTAATTTTCCACTTTTATTTGGGCATCAATACGTTTATTAGGAGTGGAGTCATGTATGCATCCTTTCATTTGTACTGTAGTCTGCGCTGCTGCCCCATTTTGCACTGTAGCTCTCACTTTAAAACATGCATAACAATAAGGTGAAAGTGTAAAGAAACAATTCAACATAAAACTCCATAATACCATAAAAGTGTTTAAACAGCCTCATTAGTCACATAGATTAGATTTTTTTGGACCATACTGCTTTTTTCACCTTCAGAGAATAATAGATAAATGTTGAGATGTGATGGTTTAATTCACCCCAAAAATTGGGGTAATTTCAACAGAAGATGTTGTTGGAGTTTTTAAAATCTCTACAGTAAAATGTCTGGAGTGAGATGCATGTTCTTTTATAACAAACTTTGATCCATTCTTAGTTGTTTTTATAAAGGAATTTTAGACGGTGTACAAACTAAATAACCACACATTTGAGTGTGGGTTTCTACTTGAAACAAGTTGAACCATAGTTTGTGTATTAAACAGCTGCTAAACCCAGATTTAGTCTTTAAACAGCTCTACTTTAGATGAGTGATTTTCATTAAGCAGAGAGCTTGTAGGATAGGCAAAGGTGCCAAAATCATATTCGAGTGCAATAGTCACCTGTTTATTTGCCCAGTAGTTCTACTCACTGTAGTGCACAAACACACTTCCCATGACCCACAGAATCAATTAACTTAAGGCACTGTAAACATATAGCATTTTTTGGTGTTACAGCCAGCATAATGGTCACAGTCCCGAAGGACTGTGAAACAGCTTTATTCATCTTGCTTTGACTTAATATTGTCATTATTTAGACATTCTTGTCTAAATTTAATGAAAAAAAACTGTCAGACTTTTACTCAGTTTTCCCAATTTTGACTTATCATGATGACTAGTATGAAGTTTTGACGAGGTCAAATGTTGTTTTGATGACTGTCTGTTACAATTGTCAAAATTGTACCACATGATTTCAGTTAAGGCCCTGTGTTGGACTGGCAACCTGTCCAGAGTGAACTCTGTCTTTTGCCCTATGTGAACTGGAGAATTTGTGCTCATCATGTTTTTTGTCATTTGAAGCACTTAGCCTGGCATCTTCTACAGAGAGGTGAACATGCCGCCTCTCTGTCACTGCTTTGATCAGGTCTGTCACCTTGTGTCACGTTGTGTCTAAAGTCAGCATTCCTGGAAGA
This sequence comes from Dascyllus trimaculatus, assembly GCA_024666655.1. Taxonomy (NCBI): domain Eukaryota; kingdom Metazoa; phylum Chordata; class Actinopteri; family Pomacentridae; genus Dascyllus; species Dascyllus trimaculatus. The sequence goes on along the minus strand of CM045464.1, from coordinate 33,458,299 downwards.
TGTGGGCTGTGAGCTTCATACTGTTCAGGCTAAAAAAAACTCCTCTTACTGTCTTTGTTGTTGGTCAGAACGTGTTTAAATTTCCTGCTGTCTTGATGTCTGACCTCAACTGGATGGGAGACTGTTTAATTGTTTTCAGCCTTGTTGCTCTTTGGATGTGTACCTTTTAGAGTTTGGGAGCACAAGACTGTGTTCCTCTGCTGCTAGTGAAACATGGGTTTTGGAGTAGGAAATGCTTCAGAGTGGATGCTCCTAAAGCGAGCAGTGCCATTGGTTTGAAATTTTCAGTTTTCATATTGTTATCTCATTTTGAAACTATAGCGCATGCCTCTCCTAGTCACAGTAATTTGCTGTTAGCTGTTTTGAAAGCTTGCATAGACTTTGATAATCAGACATACTAAAATGTAAAGTGAACCAAATGAATGTATTTTATTGTACCAGCAACGGTTAATACTTGTGTTAATGTTGCTTTTTATTTTGTATTTCAAATGTTGCCTTTGTTTTGAAGAATGTTAAAAATCAGCATTACAACAGATACGGTGGTTTGACTAATTTTTGTTGTACATCTCTGATACTGTATCCGAGTTTTGATTTTTCTCTCAAACTTGCACATGGGTCGTTCCATTCAATCTGTCACTTCCTCACACCAGACACCTCGGAATAAGCAAATCTCATTATACAATAACTTTAGTATAATAAATGAACTGGATTCATGTAATATTTTCCAAGGAACAACCCTTGAGGTACATAGAGGATGTGTTGACATTTTGCCCTTTTTAATTCTTATTACTTTTCCCAGCATTTTTGAGCCCTCATAACTTCATAGGTACAGGAGATGTCAGCATCAATTTTCAGGGATGTCATATAATGTTAGGCCAGAAGATAAATATGTTTGTACATGTTGTATACATCTATAGTAGTCACTCAGTCACTCAGCATAGAACATTTTGAACCTTTTTTCCCTTCCCCTTCCTCTGAATATATCAGTAAAAATAAGGATGTGATTGCTCTTGACAACTGTACAAGTTTAAGAACATTAAACAAATAATATCAATAAACGGCAGCATGTTCTTTAACGATGTTAATGTCAACCTGAAATATTTCAGCAAGGCAGGCTGTATACACTGATCCTCAAATACTGGTGTAGCTGAAGTTAATGTGTGTAAGTTACCATTAGACTGTGTGTAACCTCTGATGGTAAAAACCTGTTCTAACATTGTATTTAAGTTTGTTGTGTAACTCTCAGGTTACACTTCACAACATGGTGAGTATTACTAGTGATGCAAAATTGGGTTTGCTGCATCCTAAATTAGTTAACTGTGAATAAGTTTCCTGTAGGTCACAGTTTATCAGTCATAATGTGTTGGTGATGTTATAACAGTCTTTTAACTGTTGTCATCTCAACATGCTGTTCATGATCAGCAGATAGAAATAGGAGCACTGAACTACTTTAATGTTACACCACAGAACACTGTTACTAATTAATGTGAGATGTATCAGTTCAATGAATGAAGCATTCTTTGGTTCAGTATCAGTGTTGGGCTATAGGCTGTTTTTAGCAGCTCCTGTTGATTTTACTAAGGAAAACATCTGTTAGAATGATTCTTTCTCTCTTTTAGAAGAAGTAACCTTACTGAGGGCTACCCACTATGTAATGAGCATCACACTGAACCAGTCCTTGAGAAGAAGAGCAGCACTGTACTGTATCATAATTAAGATAAGATAAGATAAGATACTCCTTTATTGATCCCCAGAGGGGAAATTCTGGTGTCGCAGTAGTACAGTCAGTGAAACAAACAGAAAATGAAAAATAGATAACACAGTAAAAGCAAAAATACAACACTACTATATACAAATAAAGTGTCCATATAAGTGTCCAGTAAAGTGACACAAATGATTTGTAAGAAATGAAGTCAAAAGGCCTCTAAATACTAAGAACAGAGGATAAACAACTGCTGAAAGAGCTTGTTTTTCCCTCCGTCAGAGGAAGCTGAACTGTAGGTGGTTCACTGAGGATGTTATCCATGCAGTCCCTTTCTTCACAACCAGGTGAATGGCACCAGATGAGGTCTGCGTTCTGTTGGCACCACTCATTCAATTACAGTAAAAGACAAACACTTCAGTGAAGATGTGGGGATCACAGGGAATTAGATGCAGTGTATGTATAGCAGCTTGTCAGGATGGGTGCACGACTGTCTGCTTCAGCTGACCAATGTGTATGACCTTGCAGCATTAAGGTCACCGCATGTTATTCTGCTGGGGGATTTCAATATACACTATATTACCAAAAGTATTTGCTCACCTGCCTTGACTCACATATGAACTTAAGTGCCATCCCATTCCTAACCCATAGGGTTCAATATGATGTCGGTCCACCTTTTGCAGCTATTACAGCTTCAACTCTTCTGGGAAGGCTGTCCACAAGGTTGAGGAGTGTGTTCATGGGAATATTTGACCATTCTTCCAGAAGCGCATTGGTGAGGTCACACACTGATGTTGGTCAAGAAGGCCTGGCTCTCAGTCTCCGCTCTAGTTCATCCTAAAGGTGTTCTATCGGGTTCAGGTCAGGACTCTGTGCAGGCCAGTCCAGTTCCTCCACACCAGACTCTGTCATCCATGTCTGTATGGACCTTGCTTTGTGCACTGGTGAACAGTCATGTTGGAAGAGGAAGGGGCCCACTCCAAACTGTTCCCACAAGGTGGGGAGCATAGAATTGTCCAAAATGTTTTGGGATCCTGAAGCATTCAAAGTTCCTTTCACTGGAACTAAGGGGCCAAGCCCGACTCCTGAAAAACAACCCCACACCATAATTCCTCCTCCACCAAATTTCACACTTGGCACAATGCAGTCCCAAATGTACCCTTCTCCTGGCAACCTCCAAACCCAGACTCGTCCATCAGATTGCCAGATGGAAAAGCGTGATTCATCCCTACAGAGAACGCGTCTCCACTGCTCTATAGTCCAGTGGCGGCGTGCTTTACACCACTGCATCCAGCGCTTCGCATTGCACTTGGTGATGTACGGCTTGGATGCAGCTGCTCTGCCATGGAAACCCATTCCATGAAGCTCTCTGCGTACTGTACTTGGGCTAATCTGAAGACCACATGAAGTTTGGAGCTCTGCAGCAATTGACTGTGCAGGAAGTGGGCGACCTCTTTGCACTATGCGCCTCAGCATTCGCTGACCCCTCTCGGTCAGTTTACGTGGCCTACCACTTGGTGACCGAGTTGCTGTTGTTCCCAAACTCTTCCATTTTCTTATAATAAAGCTGACAGTTGACTGTGGAATATTTAGGAGCGAGGAAATGTCACGACTGGATTTGTTGCACAGGTGGCATCCTATGACAGTTCCATGCTGGAATTCACTGAGCTCCTGAGAGCGACCCATTCTTTTACAAATGTTTGTCAAAACAGTCTGCATGCCTAGGTGCTTGATTTTATACACCTGTGGCCAGGCAAAGTGAGTATGACACCTGATTCTGATCATTTGGATGGGTGAGCAAATACTTTTGGTAATATAGTGTACACATGGACAATACTGCTCTTCCCCTCACCAGAGACGTCTCTTCTTCACTTGACAGTTTTGGCTGTCATCAGTTCTCAAACTTCCCACACATAAAAGGAAAACCCTGGACTTAATTTGCTGCTCTGGTCTCACCCCCTCCAATTGCACTGTTGATCAACTCCATATTATGGACCATTTCCTCCTCTTATTCAATGTCACCCTCCGTCTCTCCTTCTCCAAGCCACCCTGTATCATCTCATTCCGCAAGATAAAGGACATTAACATGGACTCCCTCTCCTCCTGCATTGCCACCCTGATTCCGGACTCTTCTTCCACCCTCGATGATCTTGTCACCCAGTAAAATAATGGTCTCACTAACATTCTCAACTCACTCGCTCCTGTCAAATCTCGTTCTGTTTTCTTTACTCGGTCAGTCCCCTGGTTCACTCCTGATCTCCGCTCCATGAAATCCAAAAATTGACAGCTTGAGACACTCTTCATGAAATCTGGCCTCACCATCCGTTAAGACATGTGTACTGCTCACTTATCTCTTTATGAGGACTCTATCTCTCACGCAAAATTGCAATATGACTCTGGACTTATCTGCTCTAATGCAGGCAACACCAAGACACTCTTTTCAATATTTAACAGCATAATTCAACCTCCTGACTCCCTACCCACCCACTTGTACTCCTCAGACTTCTGTAATTCTCTCCTCCTGTTTTTGATCATCCACTCCTCACTGTCCACTGGAATTGTTCACACTCTCTTCAAATCTGCAGCTTTTACCCCCATCTTTAAAAACCTGGTTCTGACCCTAATGGTTTCAATAACTTCCACCCCATTTCTCACCTTCCCTTCATGTAAAAAATCTTAGAAAAGACTGTTGCTTCTCAGCTCCACTCCCATTTCACCCAAAACAGCCTCTATGAACAATTGCAGTCTGGTTTCCGTTCCCACCACAGCACAGAAACAGCCCTCATAAAGATCACAAACAACTTCCTCATGGCAGCTGACTCCGGTTTAATCTCCATCCTCATGCTCCTTGATCTGAGAGCGGCATTCAACACCATTTCTCACGCCATCCCCCTCAAAAGACTCCGACATAGGCATCACTCACACCCCCCTTCACTGGTTTCACTCTTACCTCACAGGCCGCACTAAGTTCATCCAACTCAAATCCTTCACTTCCCAGCCCTCCCCCGTCACTTCAGGTTTTCCCCCCTGTCCTTGGGCCCCTCCTCTTCATAATCTACCTCCTCCCACTTGGCAGCATCCTCCGTAAATATGGTATCCAGTTTCACTGCTTTGCGGATGACACCCCGCTCTACCTGTCCAGTAAACCGAACTCCACTCCCCCACCATCCTCCCTACCCACTGCCTCTTAGAAATCAAATCCTGGTTCACCTCCAACTTTCTCAAACTTAACAGTGATAAAACTGAACTCCTTCTTATTGGAACCAAATACACCCTGTCCAAAGCTGACAGTTTCTCTCTGTCATCCTCAACAGCTCACTGTCTTTCCACTCTCACATTTAACTTAACTCGGTCTGCATATTTCCATCTATGAAATATTAATCGCCTCCGCCCCTCTCACACCACTGCTATCCTGATACACAGCCTCGTCATCTCCCGCATTGATTACTTTAACTCACTCCTCTTTGGTGTCCCTCACAAATCCCTCCATGAGCTCCAACTGATACAGAACTCTGCAGCCCACATCATCTCCAGAACCCCCTCCTTTCACCACATCACCCCTGTCCCCTAACAGCTCCACTGGCTCCTGGTCAAATCCAGAATCACTCTCGAAATCCTCCTGTATAGCTTCAAAGCCATCCGCAATCTCGCTCCCCCATCTGTCTGATCTCATCCTTATTACCACCCCCCTCCCCCCTCAGGTCTTCCTCCTCCCTCCACCTTTCTGTCCCCTCCGCCCATCTCAGCACCATGGAGTCTCTCTACTCCCCAACTCTGGAGCTCACTCCCACCAGACATAAGAAACATTGATTCTTTACCTCTTTTCAAATCTAAGCTCAAACCTATCTGTGTCAGACTGCATGCTGTCTGTATTTTCACTGTTGCTTTTTAATTTTTGTGGTACTTTGTTGTTTTTATTTATTTTATTGTTTTATTTATTGTATTATTTTTTGTTGTGTGAAGCGTCCTTGAGTGTTGAGAAAGGTGCTGTTAATTAATGAATCATTATTATTACTATTAAGAGAACAAACTCATACATGACAAATGTTCTTCTGTACATTGTTATTGTTCATAAGAACATGTGCTGCAATTTAAATGCTAAATTTAGCTGTAGTGCCAGTCACTACTTGGCTCATATTCCGGGTGTTTAATCTTCCAGTCTACATTGCAGGACTGCAAGACTGCTGTAAATGTATTGTGACGACCCTCCACCAGTCCACCAGGTGTCCCTGTGTTTTCCTGCAGAGGCTGAGTAGAGGTTGTTGATTGATTGAGCCACACCTGGGTCCTCCTGGCTCTGCTACATCTGGCTCTGCTACATAAGACCTCCCTCATTCTCAGTCCTGTTCTCGCTCACAGGCTCTCTCTCTGACAGGAGCTGCCTTTCCCCAGATGAACACCAACAGCATGGTTTTCTGCACATTTTGGTTGGTTTTTGGTTTAAAATAAACATCTTTAAGTCACCACACATCTTGTTGTCTCCCTGTTTTGTTACAGTTTTTGAGCCAAGCTGTGACAGTATTTAATGTATTATATTTAATGCTAAAATTGCGCATAAAGTGCCCTTAAGATCAGGTCCTAATTATGGTGAACTGAAAACTGATTAAAAAAGGCCAGGAGACAGTACCGCTGTGGATATACTGCTACTCCACCAGTAGATGCCAAAAAAACTAGTAAATCCAAACAAGGATGAAGGTTAGGGTTATTTTACAGTGGTTTACGCCCAAACGACTGTCAATCAAGCAGCATGCCCCTTAACTTTGACACCTTGTATTAAATTAATTACAGAATTATTTTTAGATAGACCACCAGATCTGTGGTTAGGCCCAGGGAAATTAACAAAAAAATCCAAATGACCTCCGGGAAAATATGTGTTTCCTTGGTATCTCATAACGGAGCTCTGAATGGGTTTGTGGCTCAGTGGCACTGTCACTGTCACAGATCCCTGGTTTGTGTCCCGGCCTGGTCCTGGGATCTTTCTGCATGGAGTTTTGCATGTTTGCATGTCCTCTCTGTGTCCTCCCTTTCTTTTGTTTCCTCACTGACTTCCTCCCAAAGACATGATGAGGTTAATTGATGAATGTGATACATGTGAATGTGAGTGTGCTTGGTTGTCTGTCTCTATGCATGGCCCTGTGATAGACTGGTGACCTGTCCAGGTGAACCTTGTCCTAAGTCAGCTGGGATAGGCTCCAGACCCCCAACAACCCTACAGAGGATAAAGCAGTGTTTAGATGGATGGATGTAATGGATGGATTGGCTTCACTTTTCAGAGCCAGTTGCTACATCCATCTTCTTATAGTATGGCCATAACAGTGATTATATTGTTTGACAATTAATTAAACAAATTTAGTGTAGTAAGGAAATAATTCAACTTCAGACTAATAAAACCAAATAGGTCCTGTCTGACCAAATTCCAAGTTTAAGCCAACTTGTTCTTTGTGACAGACCTTGTAGTTAAACTGTTTTCCGCTGTTCTGACAGATGAGAAGAATCTTCTATGACATCTGACACTTGGATTGTAAATATTCTGAGGAGCTTAATACAGGCAGTTGCTCTGGTGCTCTTCAGACACAGGTAAGAGTAAAATTGAAGGGATTTTTTTTTTTTATCTCTCAAGCAACATTTAGTTTAATGCATTGATGACAGTAATGAACTGTAAGCTATGTAATATGCTGACTGTAGTAAAACTGGATCAGACACGCCACCTTATCAGCAGCAAATATAGTCCTGTTGACACGTGCAGCAAGAAGTAACAAAACTCAGCAGTGTGGATTCAAGAACACTGTCAAGGTCAAGCAGCTGTTTGGCCTTCAGGCCAATGATACATTTTGTCCTTTTGCCTCAGATCATGAGTTGGGGCTGATAATGAGTCAATAAAGACTCCTGATTACAGTTATATGGCTTCTACAACTTTTTTTTATGTTTTCTCTCAGAAGTCAGACAGGATTCTAAAGTCACTATCCATATCACTGTCTTTCTCCCTTCATTGATCATATATTAAATAAATACATTTAAAAGTCAGACATCCCACAGCCCTATTGCTACAGTATCATCTCATTTTTAGTTGGCACACTGCTTGCATATCTGTTTAAATTAAAGTGGTCACAAAAGAACAAGGTGCATTTGGGTTAAAGCCTGAGACACACCTGCTCAGGCTGCCCGGGGAGGCCGATGTCTTCAGCAGTTAGCATAACATTGGCTGCCAGACCTTTTCCATATGTGAAGTGCAAGCTCTGTGTGCTGTGTCCCTGACTTAAGATCACAAATAATAATTATACATCTTATTCAAACATGGTGAAATTTATTCTATTACTGTTCTCTCCAAACCTTAAAAGGCAAAAACAAGTACACACACAATGAAATCTCAAACAACTTGGATTTCTCAATACACAAATCCAACTTAAGTACACAAAAATACTTTAGTTGAGCTAAGAGTTCGCATCTTAACTTGACCAGTCACTGCAGAATCTCACACAGTGCACTTAAGTTGTAATGTTTTAGTAAAGGTATATGACTTAGACTTTCTTCTCCTACAGGTGCATATATGATCTCAAATCAAATACCACTCATGCTGTTATGTGGTATTTGATTGGATTCACAGAGTGGCATTTTTTGGAGCCCAGATGACACAGACAATATTTTTATAATAAATTAACATAATAAAAGTGATCAAAACATTTAACAAAACTCAAAAGGTGTCATGTGGTCCACACTTTGCAGAAACATTATTAAATACAGGCATGTTTGTGTTTGAAACAGAACAGCACTTCACTACAACGGGGAACAATGACAATCACAACTGAACTGGCCAGCAGAGTATTTGGAATGTCAAAAGACTTCAGTCTGTAGAAGATGCTTCAAATCCTGCTGGGACAGAGTTAAGACAAGGGCCTTCTTCAGCGGGTCACTGTCAGCCTAGAGTCCTCTGCTGCTTGGTCACTTCAGCAGGTGTCTCAGCTGGTCCTGCAGGTTTTTAGAGTGCTCCACGCTAGAGGCAGGAGAAGAGCACAGGAGACTGAGTGCATGTCATCAGTTTGTGTTATGGCTCACAACTAAGACAGTGATGTCAGCTTTTTTCACTGAAGCATAAACAGTGTTGTGTTTAGACTTACTTCTTCTGGATGGCCTCTTGCCTTATTGACAGACAGACAGACAGACAGAGAGTCATTTTTATAAACTCATTTCCACTGTATAAACAAAAGTGAATGAGTTTCACATATGTGCACTTGTAAACAGCTCACTGATACTCACTGGTACTGTAAATGTGTGGTGATAATGGACATTTTTCTCAGACTCTAGAAGACACATGATATCAATGTTTCATCTCATGGATCACACAAACAAGAGCAGACAACTTAGCCTCATCTTACTTCACTGAGCCGTCACAGCGATCAGAAAATGATCGAGTGTAATCTTTGTGAAACTGTTCAGCTTCTGTTGCTGTTGAGAATATCTTACAGAGGTGTTGTTTTCTTCTCAATATTGCCTCCTCGGTAATGAAGACGGTTTCATTATTGTGTATTCCTGAATGTGACATGATCAGAGCTGTACTTGCTAATACTTACATCCTCAGAGTGCAGAATGGCGTCCTCCTGAATGACCATATTTCTTGCTGCTTGACCAAGAAGCTGGAAGAGACAATGGCAACAACATACCTAATGATTGTTCTCATTCTCATTTAACTTGACAATATCATTTCTGGATTTTTAAAACAGCAGAAAAATAGTCACATATGTACATAAATGCGGCCATCATTGGACACCTTAAACTGTTTGTTTAGCGAGGAGCAATCTGACAAGCGGGACCAGTCTTGTATCATTTGACTGGGGGGGATCGATTGTGACAACAACAGCAGTTCGTTTTCTGTCGACAGATGAATCAGTTAATCTTCTTCCAGCTGAAGCTCCAGTAACAGTTACAATCTGAAGCAGTCAGAGAGGAAGATGTGTTCAGGTCTGCCGTTCGTGTGTTTCTAGGCCAACACCGCTGTTCTGTTGCATTTTCACGACTTAACTGAGCGTTTATGCTTCGAGAGGAAGTATAAACATCGAGAAATAATCCTGCTAGCCGCGTTAGCTGCATCAAGTTATGATGACAAATATAGGCTAAAACCTCATTTACAAAATGAGTTTGTCGGTGACGATGCTTCCAGTTTGTGCTTGCCGCTGCATTCCGATGAAAAGTTCCCAGAGCCTGTGTCCCTGAGAAAGTCTCTAGTTTCACTCTACCTCCTGACTGCGAGATCCCTTCAGCACCTGGCGGGTCAGTGCGATCACATCCCCGCTGCAGGAGCCTACTTTATCGGACAATAACCCTTTTACAGACTGACCGAACCGCGGCTGAGAGTCCGCGGAGGCCATTTTCTTTTTCAGGAGACGATGGTAGGCGAGCAGGGCCAAAACACACAGCACCGCGTCCAACACTCGCAAGTTGTAAAATCACTTCACGAGTCACAATCTATTCGTATGCCAGTACTACGTGCTTTTAAACTATGACCAGGCCAGTTTACTTAGAATTTAGGACTGCCCGTAGTCATTTAATCAATGGAATTGCAATTTCCATAAAGGTACAGATGTATTGTTTACAAAATGCAATGAATATTCAAGAATAAAGTACTCATGTCAAATTGCCCCTTTCATTGTGTTGCATTACCGCCTATCGTTTGTTATTGTTGTACTGTGGGCAGCTGTTTGGTCCTGAGCTCATTTGAACTTCTTTGTATAGTGCTGAGCAGCTAAGTCTTTACCTGTCACCTTTCAAAAACTGATCACATATTTTGCGTGCATAGAAAAATGAAACTGAATTAAATAAAGTACAAGTACAACAGTATGCTTTTTTCCTTTTTGCCATGTTTTTCTGCAAGGATTCAGTGAGTCAGGTGCTATCTTATCTTATTTAAACTAGGACGGCCTTAAATATTCAAAGTCAAGGATCTGACATTGAAGTTGTTGTATAAAAGCGAGGCTCTGCAGCAGCTCAGTGCCTTCCTGCACAGCTCTTCTCTTGGATGCTTGGCCTCCAGACCCCTCTGTCAGGGCCCTCTGATAGGAATATGGCTTTGTTTCTGTGTCTCTGTGTGTTTATGGCTATGGGGCTGACTTTAATAGCAAGGCAGTTGAAGCTCAGGATGTCCACACATGGTCCCCAGGAGCCTCCCAGCCTCCCAGCTCTACCCCTGATTGGCAGTCTGCTGAGTTTGCAGAGCCCACACCCTCCTCATGTGCTTTTCAAAGAACTACAGCTGAAATACGGACAGACATACTCTTTGATGATGGGCTCCCACAATGTCATCATCGTCAACCAGCACCTGCATGCCAAAGAAGTCCTGCTCAAGAAGGGAAAGACATTTGCAGGAAGACCCAGAACGGTGGGTATACCCGTTTTTAAATATCTTCTGCTTTTTAGCAGTAATAGTCATTTCTGTTTTGCTGTTTTCCATCCCTGTGCTGTGTGTGATGAAGGTAACCACAGATGTTTTAACCAGAGCTGGCAAAGACATCGCATTTGGGGACTACAGTGCTACTTGGAGGTTTCACAGGAAAATAGTCCATGGAGCTCTGTGCATGTTCAGAGAAGGTCCGGCCTCCATTGAGAAGATCAGTGAGTACATTTCTCTCTACACTCAATGTGATTCCTCATTTAACATAAGGGAAGGTATTCAGTGTAATGTCACAGAAATCTAAGGAAATGATATCTGTGAAGGCAGAACCTTTTTTTGTCATTTCATTGAAGGATGTTTGGCGTGAGAAGACAAATAGTATAGGCTAATGGAAATAGTTTTCTTATGTCCTTTTGTTCTATACATACATGCTCATATGTTATTGCTATAACTTAACTTGCATTAAGAAGAGTGTTTTTTTACTTACAGCTTAAAAAGAAGCCATTATTATTATGATTATGACATATTTTTAATATTTAAAGGGATTCCAAAGAAAAGACCCAGATCAACAGTATGTTAGTGTCTATTATTTTATTCTGACTTCCATTCTCTGTCTCAGCTCCAAACCCACTTTCCATTGGAAGATGAAAACCTTTCAAAACACCTCATAGTAATGTTCGGTGTCTAACCCAGTAGCTGCTCAGTGGCTAGACCTGAGAGGGCCAAGCCTGGTCCTCGAGAGCCACAATCCAGCATGTTTTAGATGTTTACCTCTTCCAGCACAACTGATTCAAATGACTGTCAGACAGAAGGAAATGGCATTTATCTTGGACTATTCTGAGCAGTGTGTTGGTTTGCATTTGGGGCTATAATGAGTATACGTTATCTCAAGTATGTGCATGTGACATTGAATATAAACTACTGAGTGAGTTTGTGCCACTTAATGCAACACTGAGGCTTACTAATATAAGATAAGATATATTGTACTTTAAAGCACACATTACATACTGTACGAATTTGAATAAGTGAAGTAAATATTATAAACACGTGAGTAAGTGAAGATGCTCTGTTGCCTGTGTCCTCCTCAGTCTGTGCAGAGACTCAGTCTCTGTGCTCCATCCTGTCTGAGGCTGCAGCTGTGGGACTGGCCCTGGATCTGTCTCCTGAGCTAACTCGGGCCGTCACTAACGTCATTTGTTCCCTCTGCTTCAACTCCTCTTACTGTCGAGGAGACCCAGAGTTTGAGGCCATGCTGCACTACAGCCAAGGCATTGTGGACACTGTGGCTAAAGACAGCCTCGTGGACATCTTCCCCTGGTTGCAGGTAGATAACACAGGACCACAAGCAAATAGATCACTGTTTGAATGTGGGAAATGAAGCAATCAACAGGCAGACACAGGAACATACAGGAGATATACAGGAAAACAATTAAAGGTGCATCATGAGTCTTTTGAAACAACACTGTGTTTATTCAGTGCGATTACTAGCCACTGCCTCACTTCTATAAGACTTGTCATGTTGTGTCATGTAACCACTGCTGAAAGAACAGTGGAAGTGCTGAGGTTACATAAAATTCTACATCACGTTTCCTCGCAGCTTTAATGTTTATTGATTCAAATTAATTTAGTTGTCATTTTTTTGATGTTTATAATGATCCCAATGCTTTTAATGCTGAAGCATAAGGTGATATTTAAACCTAACATGACCATCAACTCAATACTAGATTGAAATTTGAGGGTTGGGGAAGAAAGCAAAAGTTACAATATGCTGTTCACAGAGCAACTATTAATGATGCTGATACTAAGATGTCTAATAATACATAATTCTGTATAACAAATCAGTAACATCTCTCTCTTTGTCACAGATTTTTCCCAATGCAGACCTTCGTCTTCTGAAACAGTGTGTTTCGATCAGAGACAAACTTCTACAGAAAAAATATGATGAACACAAGGTATAGTCTATAATAATAATAAGCCCTGTACTGTCACTAATATAAGAAAGCTAGGTAAGATCTAAGCGTTGTGTTCAGATCAGTATAAAACAGGGAAACAGCAGGCAGTGAACCCTTCAATAAATTGAAATTGTTTAGTAATGCAGCTTAGATTGCAGACAAAGACTAATTTCTACTAATAAAGTAAACATTATTTTGGTTAAGATGGAATTTAAATGTGTTTTTCAAATATTTTTTTCCAGAGGCAAACAGCTTCTAATGACAACCATTCAGCTGCTCATTTACCTGGTTCCTTTTCAAATGCTTACCCTTTTGTATCAGAACTTTATTTTCTGTCTTTACAACTGGTACCTGACTGCGTAGTTGCTTTTAAGGAAGTTTTGAAACCTGCAAAATAAAGTGGTAACATTACCTATTTGCTGCCTTACACAAAGGTTTGCATGAATCAACAACAGTTTGAAACAGTTTAAAATGGTGCAATTCTACTCAGTAATCAAAAGGCATTATATCCCTCAGTTGTATTATTTAAGTAGAAGGACACTGGCTGGAAAATACTAAATGTCATAACAGATGCCAGGACAATATTTGCCCTCATGATGAGGAACCCATTCAACAGATCTCTCTCAGAATAATAATTCCTCTGCTTTCTAGGGGTATGCCTGAGATAATCATTGTTGACAAAGACATACTACACTACAGCAGTAATTTATTTATGTTTTGCCTAATTGTTTGCCTCATCCAAATCCCATAAAATACAGTATACGTGTACACTGTGATTCTTGGACATTGACATGGTGCCTCCTCTCAGGCAGACTACAGTGATCATGTGCAGAGAGATCTGCTGGATGCTCTACTGAGAGCCAAACGCAGCGCTGAGAACAACAACACTGCAGAGATCAGTGCAGAGCCTGTGGGCCTCAGCGATGACCACCTCCTCATGACAGTAGGAGACATCTTTGGAGCCGGTGTAGAAACTACCACCACTGTGCTCAAGTGGGCCATCACCTACCTCATCCATCACCCACAGGTGAGGCTGAAGCAGCAGCAGTAGTATGTACAAGAAGTAGGCAAGGTTGTCTTGGCTGTAAAAAAGGGTTCTTTTCTCCCTAATATATTGTCTGTTTGTACGACGGAAAGCTTTTGTGTAGCTATACAACCACGTTGTTTACAGAACTGTCATACCTGATGACAGATTCCTGCTGCTTTTTTAAAATTAAAATTCAATTCAATTCAGTTTTTGTACTTCACAGACATGTACCAACTGTAAAGGTGCTTAAAGTTGCAACTCCAGTGTAGTCCACTAGGTGCTACTCTGACTCTATCAAAAATAAGGCAGAAAGAAAGTTTGTTTTTTTCTCCCCAGTTTGGTAGTTGATCTCCCTCTTTAATTTTAAAATCATTGTTTCTATTAATTGATATGAAGGCTTAAATAGAAACATGTTTACAGCAGTGTCATGATGACTGACCCACACACACAGTCAGCCTTTGTGGCAGCTGTGCTTTATTGCTGCATTTTTATGCCCCAGTGATAAATCCTGAAAATTATGATCTACAATAATCCAGATTTCAAAACATCTCGTTGGATGACAGACATTCCATCGTCAATAGCACTACCACAAACAAAGTCAGCAGCAGTGAGAAACAGCATCAATGTCTCACTGATAAAACCAAAGTATCCCACAAGCTACTGTGAAATTGCCACAAAGGGTGCAACTTTCAAGGGTACTGCTGAAGGGAACATGCAGTTTGCCAGTATGAACTTTGTATAGGTCATTCTGAGTGCTTCTAAAGTGTTCGCTATCGATACAGGCTGAAAATAACATTTTTAAACATTCAAACCCAAGAAAGAAAACCTTTTCAAAGTCTTACAATAAATTGTGCTCCTGGTGTGGAAAATATGGATCTTTCTGACTGGATTTATTTGTGTATGTTTAGGTGCAGAGGCGTATCCAGGATGAGCTGGACAGTAAGGTGGGGGAGGACAGGTCCCCCAAGCTCAGTGACAGAGGAACTCTGCCATACTTGGAGGCCACTATTAGGGAGGTGTTACGGATCCGCCCTGTGGCCCCCCTGCTTATCCCCCACGTGGCCCTCACTGACACCAGGTACACTCAATACCACCATGACACCCACTCAGGGCAAAAAAGCTAAACATGTGGTCATTACAGGCAGTGTTATGCTATAGTGACAAACTGATTGTGGAGAATTTTGCTCATGATTTGTGAGGTATTCATCTTAGACACAAAAAATAATTTTAAGTTTGCAAACTTTAAATCTGAGAAAACACTGTAACTGTCAGCTCCCCTTTCTGTCTGCTCTGTAGCATCGGGGATTTCACAGTTAAAAAAGGAACTCGAGTCATCATCAACCTGTGGTCTCTTCACCATGATGAGAAGGAATGGAAAAATCCTGAGCTCTTTGACCCTGGTGAGATAAAACATCTTTCTGATGAGTCATATTTTATCCTGTCATTTATGAAGCTAGCAGGCCTGTGCTGACAGATGACGTCCATTAGGACCTTTGACAGATAACTGAAGTCAGTTTTTTTACTGAGTTCAATAAAGACTGAATAATGGTGATACAAAGGAATAGGACATCTCTAGCTACCTTTACAGTTATGAAAGACATGGCTATCACCCATCTGAGCCATTTTCATTATACTGGGATTAGTGGTCTAATGCAGTAAAACATGTGAATCCTGACATGACTTTGACTTTGGGTGACACACAGAATATGTTGAGGAATTATAGTTCACCTCGGTACACCCAAAGACAAGGGAATTTAATTCACAGTGCTCACAATACTGAAAAAATAGTATTTATCAGCAACAGCAATGTTTCTCCTCATGTACAAAGATTCAGATCTCACACTGTTGTCAAGTGCTTGCTCAAAGGGAAACGTTAAGTTTCCCTTTATAACATTGTAATTTTGTTACTCTGTGAAGTGCATTGAGATGACCTACGTTATGAATTAGTGCTGTATAAACAAAACTGAATTGAAATGTATCTCAACTAATGTTGCCATAGATACTTGGAAACCCATATTGTTCCAATTACATTCACCTCCACTGCTTTGGCATCTCAAATTCTGAATAAATGAAACCAAAATTCTATGAATGTTAAATACCACTATGTAGAAAAATAGTGGTATCTGTATGGCGTGGAACTCTCAGTTCCACGCCATACAGATACCACTATTTTTCTACATAGTCTCAATCCGTGAGCTTACTTCTGTGATGTTTAGCACTGGTGTCCATAAGGCAAACCCAGCTGTTCTTGTTCTGCAGGCCGGTTCTTGGACAATGAAGGCACAGGTCTGACCATCCCATCGTCCAGCTACCTTCCATTTGGTGCTGGGGTCAGAGTATGTCTAGGTGAGGCCTTGGCCAAGATGGAGCTCTTCCTCTTCCTGTCCTGGATCCTACAGCGCTTCACTCTCTCTCTCCCACCAGGCCACGCTCTGCCCAGCCTGGAGGGCAAGTTTGGCGTGGTCCTCCAGCCAGCCAAGTACAAGGTGAATGCCACGCCCAGACCAGGCTGGGAGAGACACAAGTACCAGGCATGTTGAGAATTACAACCCACGTCTCCACAGCAGTGGTTCTCAGTTGGGATCTGAGAGCATGTGTGGCTTTTTTATTGTAACATACATCACCAGCAAGGAGAACATACAAACATGCAACAGTGCACTCGATGTATGAACGTTTCTTTATATTTCTTTGCCATTATTATTATTATTATTTCTTTGCAGTTCAATACAGTCTTAACTAACAGTTCCTAACGTTGTTTATAAAATAAAATCTAGGTTATGATATGCATTAACTGAAGAGGTTATCTCTGTTGTCATGAAGTACTTTACTGAAGAATCTGGGGTTGGATACAAGACTATAGTTGGATACATTGATTCTGCAGGTAAGAGTGATTTAACAGATATTCACATTACCTTTGTCCTATTATCGTTGTCCTATCTATCTGGACAATCTCAGACTATAACAAAAGAGCTTGTTGCACAATGGGTGGATTTGGAGGATCATATTGCATAATATTGTCTAAGAGATTTATATTTTTAAAAAATTGAAAAATTTGACCCCTATGTGCCTTACACAGTTATTTAAATGAAAACATGCCAGAAGTTTACATCTCTTTTGGTGGATCTACAACTAATTGCTTTAGCCAGAGCAGAGCTACAACCAGACCCTGTTCTTCTGTGAGGAATCACAAGCCCAAAATTGGGAATAACTGAGTTTTGATATGTAACATTTATCACATATTTTGCGTTTAGTGGGCCTTTCAGATCTTTTAAAATGTAAAATCTTCAACTAACAAACTGTTTGAAATTCACGAGGAAAAGTATTTCAATTTGGAACATAGTGCAGAGTTTTATAAAGCATAGTTAAAGCTGAAGCAGTTAAGTATTTCAAAACTGCAACTAAGTATAGTACTTGAGTATGACTCTGTTACATTGCCTCACTATGGGATATTCTGTATAAAGTTCACAGCACTAATTCCATCAGTGCAACAGAATCATGTCACTGCCACTTTTGAACGCTACTAACCACTGCACACCTGGAACACCCTACACACCCCTGCTGTTCTGGAGATGTTCTGACCCATCTAGTCATCACTGTTTGGTCCTTGTCAAAGTTACTCAGATCAGCTGTCCATTTTTACTGCTTATAACACATTAATTTCATGAACTGACTGTTTATTTACTGCCTAATATAGTTGAACAAAAGCTTACATACACTTGTAAAGACCATGTATAGCATGGCAGTCTTAAGTTTCCAGTGGCTCCTATAACTCTGAATTTTCTATGATGGAATCACTGAAACATGAGTCTTTGTCACAGTTGTGTCACTGCCATGATTAGGAAGAAAACAAAACAGAACACACCATCACCTGCTGCTGAGTAACAATTTATCAATTCAATTCAATTTTATTTATATAGCACATATTTACAACATATGCCATGTCATATAGTAAGGAAGAACAGAAAACAGAAAACCCAACAATCCAAAGTTGCTTTTGAAATCCCTAAGAGCAAGCAGTCAGCAATGGTGAGAAGGAATAAAACAAAAACCTAGGATAGAGAGAGGGGAAAAAAAAAACTCAGACAGAACCAGGCTCAGGGAAGGCGGCCATCTGCCTCGACCAGTTGGGTTGGGATTGGGGATGAGGGGGGAGGGGATAGCAGGAGAGGTTGAGGTGTGGATGGCACGACAGCAGGTGGTGAGGCCAGCGGCTGCAGATCAGGGATGTGTAGTTCCAGATCCAGAGACATCCGCAGAGAGAACAAGCACAGGACACAGGACCTCGGGAGAAACACATAGTGATGTGTAATGGTGATATATAACAGTATAGAGAGAGGAGAGAGAGGAGAGGAGCCCAGTGCATCATGTGAATGCCCCACCAATCTAAACCTATAACAGCATAACCAAAGAACATCTCAGGTGACCTGAACAGTCCTAACTATAAGTTTTATCAAATAGGAAAGTTTAAAGCCTAATCCTAAGAGTAGAGAGGGTGTCTGCCTCCAAAACCCAGACTGGGAGCTGATTCCATAAGAGAGGAGCCTGATAACTGAAGGCTCTGCCTCCCATTCTACTTCTGTAAACTTTGAGAACCACAAGTAAACCTGCAGTCTCAGAGGGAAGGGCTCTGTTAGGATGATAAGGTAGAATAAGGTCTTTAAGATATAATGGAGCTGGTCATTAACAGTTTTGTATGTTAGAAGCAGGATTTTAAATTCTATCCTGGATTTTACAGGGAGCCAATGAAGAGAAGCCAATACAGGAGAAATATGATCTCTGTTACTGGTTCCTGTCAGAACTCTGACTGCAGCATTTTGTATTAGCTGGAGGTTTTTTAATAAATGAATGAATGAATGAAACTTTATTGTCATACAAAAATGTACAATGAAACTTTGTTTGGTTTCTGAGTATAAAAAAACATTTAAAAGGCACACATCCAAACAATAACAAGACAAGAGTTAAGAGCAACAGCTAATAATAGTGCAATAAAAAGGTGTCTGTGCTGAATAAATATGTAAAATGGTTGGTGTATACACAACACTGATTATTGTGGTGGATGTGGGGCAATGGAGGCCACAGTTCTGGGATACAAGCTATCTTACAGGCTGTGAGTTCTAGTCTTGTTTATCCTGAACCTTCTTCCAGAGAATTATTGGGACATCCTGATAATAAGGAATTACAATAGTCCAGCCTAGAAGTTACAAATACATGGACTAGTTTCTCAGCATCACTCTGAGACAAGATATTCCTGATTTTTACAATATTACATAGATGAAAGATGTCTGTCCTACAGACTTGTTTTATATGTAAGTTGAACGACACATCCTGATCAAAAATAACTACAAGGATGTCAAAAGTTGACCAACAATAACCACAAAGCAGGTCTGTGATGAATTAGCAGCTGCTGGAACACAGCTGTCAGCGTCCACGGTTAAATGGTAGTAATGAGTAAAATGAATAATAGGACACTTCAGACTGACATATTATACATGGTCTTTAGAAGTGTATGGAACTTTTGTTCAACACTGTATATCCCACCCCTTTGACAGGTGTCACTGCAACACCAAATCCACGTTATTCACTTCACCTGTCAGTGGTTTTAATCTTATGTCTGAGTGATTTGAACAAAAGGCCTGTTTTCACTTTCTAAAGGAATGGTTCTGTCTGTGGATGTAGAGGCCTCTCCCACTGTTAAAGGCATTAAGCTGATGTGAATAACCAGGGTGCCAGCCTGTTCTGTAGAACACATTCATATTAAGTTCAGAAATGCATAATCTTTGGTAGTATGTAACTGACTTTTTCC
This sequence comes from Dascyllus trimaculatus, assembly GCA_024666655.1. NCBI lineage: Eukaryota > Metazoa > Chordata > Actinopteri > Pomacentridae > Dascyllus > Dascyllus trimaculatus. Next base: position 33,438,433 of record CM045464.1, on the reverse strand, counting down.
ACTGCACATGCATTAGTCCATTAAGCTTTGGGGTAAGATTGAACAACCTTGTGTCCCTGTAAGTTTCAGTCCAAGAAGTTTTTATATGTAAAGACAACGAGTGTAAGTGCACTGTACCATGGGTAGGTAGGGTTGGGGGGCTTAGCTCCAGCAGTATTAAGTGTTTCTATAGTGAACAGCCATCACCCTTCATACACCTGTTTTGTTGGGCTGTGCTGATTGACACACAGAGCCCGCCCCTGCACTTGTCCTTTCATTTTAATTGGTTCGGCACTGGTGTGTTTGGAAATTCCCCCCGGGAGCCCTGGCTCACACCTGACCGTCCGCAGGCAGCGGGAGACAGAGGCCGCCCGCTGCCTCACACCACCGGTGACAGCTGCCTCCGATCCCCGCAGTCACTCGGCACAGCTCCCACGAAGAGAGCGACAACATGCCGCGGTCCTTCCTGGTAAAGAAACATCAGAGCAACAAGAAGCCAAACTATGGAAGGCTGAAGGCTGCGGGTAAGACTGGCTGCTGCCTCATTTGATATGAAAAAGAACAACTAAGGCTCAGTGGAGGAAAAGTAACCCAGTGTTCTGTGTTTCACTTCTCACATAGCGACATTAGGACGCTTCTCATTTCACGTTTTACATTTTGAACTTAACACTGTAAATACAATAATTGTATTTAAAAAGTGTCATTTAATTCTAGTCATAAGAGCTGTAAGGTATAATCTAACATAGATCTTAGAATTGTACTGGTTTGTTGACCCAGATGTTCAGTAGTTCACACTCTTTGGAGATTATTATTTCAAAGACATTAAAAACAGACATTTTTTAATCAAGTGTTTGAAGTTAAATGACTCAGCCTTTGGAATACAGTCATTCATATATTTATTTTACTAAATGCTGTAATACATATATTTTAGTTTAGACACTTTACAAAACCATGTAAAGAAAATAATGCTGGATACAGAGAAGGAAAGATGTGTCTCCTCACAAACTAAGATGTTTTCAGTTTAGCAGGTGCAAAATCTGGTGCTAGGGAGTTACCAGCATTGTCCCCAGGTCCTTGAGAAACCAGAAGGGCCCCATTAAGCAGTCTTAATAGCCTATGTAGCAGCCTTCCAGGCTCCTGCTGACAAATCCCTCCTTCAAGCTTTGTATTTGTTCCAATACCGCCCTTAAAGCGAGCTTCAGACTTCCCCATCCCACTGCGTTAATGCACTTCCATTACCATCACAATGTAGCCAAGCAAATAGAGATAGTAGTAAGATTGAAATCATAACTAGTTTAGTGGCAAACATACAGTGATGTATGTTGTGCAAACTCAACATACTTAGTTTGACGTAATGTAATGTAGTACTTAATAACATCCCCTTTAACAAGTGTCACAGCTTGTAAACACTTCATGTAGAAGCATACATTTTTTAGCTCCTGTTCGGGGGATTGTTGCCCATTCTTTGTGTAAAAGGCTTCTAGTTCTGTGACACTCTTGAACTGTCCTGCATGCACTGCTCTTTGGAGGTGTATGTGCAGATTTTGGATCATGTTTAGGTTTAGGCTGGAGGACTGTGAAAACCATGGCAAAACTTTCAGCTTGTGCTTCTTGTGAATTTTGAGACATGTTCAGCATCCTGATCCTGCTGTAGGATCCTTCCTTTCTTTATCTTCAGTTTCTGCAGCTTTATATGCTGTGATGTTTGCTTCCAGGATTTGCCACCATTTAATTGAACTCATCCTTCCCTCTACTGTTCCTACTGTTCTAAATGTTCCCTGTGCCACTAGCTGCCACACAAGGCCAAAGCATGATGATCTTGAAATTCCCCACCCTTTTTTCTTCAAACATACCTTTGTTCTTTGTGGCCTGAAAGTTCTCCCTTAACTTCATCATCAGAGCACCTTCACTTTAGAGGCTGCTAAATCTTCCTAAAGGTCTTTTGCTGGGTTTTGATTTGCCTCTCTAGCAATTGTATGAGCAGCTGTCTCTGGCAATTTTCTTGGCTGACTGTAACTTTACCTCCGCCATTCCTATTAAACATTTCCTGATATGGAACTAAGAACATGTCTACCTGAAAGTGTTTTACTTTATTCTACCATATCCTTCCCCTGCTTTGTGGGCATCCCCTTTTTGGTCAATCGCAGTTGACTCTTGACCATCCTGAGCTATTGTCTCTCCTGAGCTAGTGTTTCTCCCTGATCATGGCAGTGACAGAACTGTGCCAAGCACTTTATATTTGCAAATAGTTTTTTTCACAGTTGGTTTTGGAATCTGAAGCATTTTTGAAATGGCTTCAAGTGACTGTCCTGGCTTGTTCAAATCAATGATTTGCTTCTTTTGATGTGTACTTAGCTCCTTAGAGTTTTCCATTTTAGTATTTGTGGCTGAGTCTATTAAGAGACTATTAAGTCTATGGAGTGGGCTCTATTTAAATTGGCTCAGAGACGTTAGAAGCTTCAGTCACTTGTAATCACTCACTAGAAGGTCATGCCAAAAAAACTGTTTAATAAACTTTTTACATTGCCAAAATGAATAATTCAAGTTGCTGTGTGTGTATTTTTTGTCATGTTTCCAAAAGAACTATGATAAATCTGTGAAGGCGGCAAAATGCAAGATTGTTTTTGTGACAAAGACACATGTGCTTCAATCATTCCATCACAGAAAAATTAGGTCCTGTAGGAGTTAATGGAAATTAAAACTGACATGATATACGTGGTCTTTAGAAGTGTATAGAAACTTTTGTTCTTGACTGCACATTCTGTAAATTCCATCCACTGGTCAAGAACATGAGAACAATATGAGACCTTCAAAAAGCCAATGAGTGTACCTGTCGGTCACAGGGCATGTATATATAATCAAGAAAATAAAGGCTCTTCCATGCTTAACTCTTAGAATCTGCCTGATGCCTTAAAATTCACATCCCTTCATCTCTTCATGCAAGTATTCATAGCAGCAAGATGTAGCACGCATTAAATGAAACTGTACAACTTGACCAAGGCAAAAAAATGTGTTTGATTTACATTCAGTGTAATCATAGTTACAGTCTACAATGCTGTGCTCAACTCCACACCCATTACTCTTGTTTGAATCACTCTTGAACACCTCATTTCAAAGGTATGGAACACATTTCACAAGAAAGGGTGGCACCAGAGCATTATTGATGTTTCTCAAATATTTATTCATAAAGTAGTACAGTAATAATCACGTTGTGAAGACAGTTAAAACTTCTTTTATGTGTGTGTGTGTGTGTGTGTGTGTGTGTGTGTATTGGGGGTGGGAATCGCGGGGTACCTTGTGATATGATACGATATGCGATACAGGGCTCACGATACCAATACTATCACGATACAGCAATGCTTCAAAAATCAATATATTGCAGGACAGTCACATAATGATACATCACGATACCTATAACTGAAAACTATAAAATACATGTAAAAAGGCTGAGGTTAATATTTTCATGAAACAAGGGCCATGTTATAACATTGTTTGAGTCAGAGATTTTCCTTTTTTATCTCCATGTTGTTACTTTTATATGGACACACAGCAATGCTACCACAGCATGGCAGTACAGTGGGGGTAGCAATGAATGAAGTCCACACTCATGGTGCTGGCATTACAAAACTCCCAAAATGCATTGCAGCACACAGTTTAGTCTTTGTGATTGGCTCCGCGATCGCTACATTTATTTACTGCAATTTGGTGTCACTTTTACAGGATTTGACACAAATTTGTATGAACCACTGAACAAAAGCTGCCTATAGTCTTGCCATAGGACTCTTTTAAACACACTGACTGTGACTTGTCAGTGTATACATGTGCCATCACATAATGCCGGCAGCCCTCAGGGACAAGAAAAGAAGCTTTGTTTCAAACATTGTATTGACGGCTGTAGGGCTGGGCCCGAATTTCCGAATATTCAAATATTCAGTCGTTGTGGTGGTATCCGGATAGTTATTTTGAGATCCGAATACTCGTACACATACACCACAGCTGCCGTCGCCGCTGTGGTTGCGGATGCGTATTACATATATATATATATATATATATATATATATATACATAGATAGATAGATAGATAGATAGATAGATAGATAGATAGATAGATAGATCTTTACCCATTTTAACGCTTCTTGAATAAGTATGAAAGACCATATAGTTTCACAACATACCACATATCAAGAGCAGCAGGACTTACCTTTACTGATGATATTTGATGTTTCTCTGTGCAACAAAGTAAATGGTAAATAAATGGTCTTCACTTATATAGCCCCTGTCTACCTTAGTGGTACTCAAAGCGCTTTACAGTGTGTTTCGCATTCACCCATTTATACACACATTCACACACCAATGGCGACAGACTTCCATGCAAGGTGCCTGCCACTGGGAGCAACTTGGGGTTCAGTGTCTTGGCCAAGGACACTTCGACAGATGGAAGAGCCACAATTTGTTGCCAATTTTCACATTTTCTCTAGTGTAGGGCTGACATCTCATCCCACTTTGTTATTAAAGATAAACACAAAACAATCTGTTTGCTTTCCATTGTAATGATTCAGAAGTTGTGGTCAACAGATGAGCACATGTCACCAGTGTGCATTAAGACAGAGGCAATCCTAAATTCTTGAGGGCTCCTTGTAAAGTGGCCGTTGGGAGCTCCTTCTTTTGGGGTGGGGGATGGAGGCAAATACTTGCCTGGCTTGCTGCATCTGTAAGTAGGCTATGTATGTGAGCACTTTATTTCTGTTAGCCACTAAACACATGTTTTTCTCAATTCCAGAAAATGTACCCTAATCAGTTATGAAAAGATATCTCTACTGCCAACATTTATGTTTAGATACATGTAAAAGCATAACAAATTTCTAATGTGAAATATTTCCTCACATTGATAAGTATTATTATCAAATGATAGAAGATCTGGATAGCCTTTACTGTTCTAAAAAACAGCATGTATTGCTAGCTCTTACAATGACAACGACAAGAGTTTAAAAGTAAAGGTAGTGAAATTACCATGAAAATAGCCCAGGGCCCAGGATGAAGTTAACAGAATTGTTGGCTTATCACATGACATATGAATGTTAAAAAGATTTATACACTGTAAACATTGGACCTGTCCATACTGTCCATAAAGAAATTATTCTGTAGTGTAATGGGGGTGCATATACATCAACATCAACAAATCTAATAGAACATTTTCTTTTAGTATAAATGTTTTTTGTTGCTTCTTTGCTGAGCTAGTTGATCGGTAAGCTTTAGTAGTTGCATGTGGGATTGTGGCTTGAACAAAACACAGACAAAGGTACAGCATTCATTTGTTTAACTATATTATCATACTAGCCTCAAAATGTAGAATGTATATTTCCAGAGTGACAACTGTGAATTACATTTTTTAATTGCTTAAGTGCAAAAGACACAACAGCAGCAGGGATGGGAAAGACTGTTGAAGAATTGATGTAGAGGCTGAGAAATACCACAGTAGTGTGTTTTGATGTGTTGTTCCTTTTTAGGATAATACTGGTGTGTGTTGTCCTTTAAAGTAACTCTAATAAATGTTTGTTTACTTTAACTTTCTAGCTACACCTTTACTGTTCTGGTTGCGTCAGGCCGCTCTGATGGAGTTGTTTCTTGGCTGCAGCAGACAGGTGTTTCCAGAAACAAAGGTCAAAATGCCACTGTGCACTACCTGCAAACGTCTGACAAGCACAGTGCCCAGCCGATGAACATAGTGGAGCATTAACTGCTAGAGAGACATGTTTCCCATTCATCAGGTGAACAGGAACAGCAACTTCACTACTCCAAATGAATGATAATGTTGTTGTGTAACAGTTAGATGTGGAAATAACTGTTTAATATCAAGCTCAGAATGCCCACGTAAAAAGTGACAAGTCACTACTAGTTTCTGTTGTCCTCAATTGGACAAAAATAATCGTCTGTTGCAGCTGTAGAAGTAGTTGCTTTACAAGTGCTTGGCCAGTTTAGAGAGAAGGAATGATCAAATCTACCCATATCTCTTTCAACATTGATGTAGTATGCAAGCATGAGACTGGAAAAATATAAAACTGGCATTCTGTCACTGAATTAATTTAGTCAGAGGAGAAAAGCAACCTACAAAAACAGCTTTGGTTTTATTGACAATTTTAATCTATTTTGGAAACACACTTCTTTTTATAGAACTGATGGAGTTCACCCAAACAGTTTGGGCAGCTCTGTGCTGGCAGCTAACCTGCAGCACGCTGTACAGTCTGCCCCACGTGACTGGCTGTTTACACCACACACCCCCTCTGCTACAACCCCGGTAGCAAATCCCTAACCCTAACCCTAGCAAATTTTTTTTTTTTTGTCTGCATTTATACTCATTGTTTAACACCACAGAAGGGGGTCAACTTTAATGAGATCAATGCATATTTTAGTCTTGCAGCAAAATATATTAATATTTAGTGCATTTGCGTGACCATCACCGGCCACCCCTGGAGGCTAAGCTGTCATTCTTTATTGAATTTTTCTATCATGAGCCAGAGGGGGCAGTGCAGCACCTCAGTGAATTGAGGGGGAAACAAATGAAGGACAGGGCAAGACATACGTTCACATACCTGTCCTGATAGATAACAGAAAAAGAATGATGAATCTGAGAGGAAAAAACTCTGCTACTTTGTCAAATTTAGTTCCCATTCAATGTCAACTACAGTCTACTGCAAAAAAACTGGACTGACAATGTTTTTAACGCACTGAATCTAGCCTCATTAAACATCAGGTCTTTGGCAGGAAAAACTTTTTAATAAAAGATTTTATCATCAAACATAATCTTAACTTTATGTTTTTAACAGAGACGTGGATACATTCAGATAACAGTGCAGCTGTCTTTTTTGAATCTACCCCTCCCAATTTCAGCTTCATGAGTGAGGCTGAAGTGCACAAAAAAGGAGGTGATGTTGCTTTACTGTTAACTGATTCCCTCCTATGCAAATAGATGTGCTTTTGAAATTTTTCCTCATTTGAAAATGTGGCTGCTAAATTGAATTCCTCTTCCCGAGCCATATTCATAAACATCTATAGGTCTCCTAAGTATTGTGAAAACTTTTTGGATGACTTTAGTGAACTGTTGTCTGGTATCTGTGTCCACTTTGACTTTGTTTTAATCGCCAGTCAATTTAACATCCATGCTGACAGTTCTTCAGATAGAGAAACCAAAGAACTGTGTTGTGTCCTTGATAACTATGGACTGACTCAGCATGTGACACAGCCCACACACAATAAGGGCCACACTCTGGGTATAGTCATCTCCAAAAATTTAAACGTCTCTAAGGTTGTTGCGTCTGATCATTCCTTTGTTTGTGGGAGCGCTATCTCCCTGCACACAACCTTCAAACAAAGGTTCAAACAAAAAATGGTATATCACTTAAAACACCAGTGAAATATTCATTTAGGCTTTCTCGTCTGCATCCTCCGTCTCCTGGGTTTCAGTCAATGAGCTTGTACATAAATTCATTTCTGAAAAAAATTATTGAGGTTATTGCACCAGCTAAGGTGAAGGTTGTCTCCGGTAGGAAAAAAATCTCCATAGAGAAATTTTTCTGCTCTGACACGCTGGTCAGAGCAGAAAAAAAGAGAGAGTCGAAAAGCTGAATGCAGGTGGCGAAAAACTAGTCTCCAAGTTCATTATGACATCTATTGAGAGAGACTTCACATCTATAATTTGGAACTGAAGAAAGCGAGGCAGTCCTTCTTCTCTGACATCATTAGCAAAAACAACAACAATGCACGTGCCTTGTTCGCTACTGCTGACAGACTAACAAACCGCCCTGTGTCAGTAGCTCCTGAACATCTATCTACCACAGCTTGTAATGAGTTTGTCTGCTTTTTCGCTGACAAAATTCAGAAAATTAGACAAGTAGAGCCTTCATATCAGGTACAGGGTATGTGTTGTCCCAGTGTCCACCTAAAATCACATGACACAATTTTATCTGATCAACCACAAAAACTTGGAGGACATTATACAACATTTGAAATCTTCCTCCTGCTGCCTTGATATTTTACCAACAGGCCTCTTCAAAAATGTTTCTAACTGCATGGCCTCAGAGCTTTTTACAAATTGTCAACACATCCCTTCGCTCAGGTGTCTTCCCAAAGGCCTTGAAAACTGCAGCCATAAAGCTTCTTTCTCAAAAAAGAACAACCTTGACATTCAATTCAATTCAGCTCAATTCAGTTGTATTTGTATAGCGCATATTTACAACTCATGTCATCACATAGCGCTTTACTTAGCAGAAAGAACAGAAAACAGAAAACCCAACAATCCAAAGTTGCTTTTGGATTCCCTGTGATCAAGCAGTCAGCGACAGTGGGACCCCTCGGATAGGGAGAGGGCGAAAAACCTCCAACAGAACCAGGCTCAGGGAAGGTGGCCATATGCCTTGACCGGTTGGGTTGGGAGTGGGGATGAGGGGGAGGGATAGCAGGATAGGTTGGGGTGTGGATGGCAGGACAGCAGGTAGTCAGTGACAACATGCCACTAATGAACAACTGTAGACCGGTATCTAACCTCCCATTCTTGAGTAAAATCATTGACAAAGCTGCTTTTCAACAGCTGAACAATTTCTTAACATTAAACAACTGTTTTGATGTTTTCCAATCAGGATTCCAATCTCGCCACAGCACTGCGTCTGCTCTCATTAAGGTCTTCAATAACATCCACTTAAACACAGATAATGGCAGAACTTCAGTCTGGTTTTACTCGATCTCAGTGCCGCATTCGACGCGGTTGACCACAAGATATTACTAGACCGACTGGAAAACTGGGTGGGAGTCTCTGGCACAGCATTAAATTGGTTCAAATCCTACCTAAAGGACAGAGATTATTTTGTATCTATGTGCAATTACACATCTGAGCAAACAAAAATTACTTGTGGAGTCCCCCAAGGCTCCATTTTGGGATCTCTTCTGTTCAACATTTACATGCTCCCACTAGGTCTGATTATGGAAAACAACAAAATATGTTACCACAGTTATGCAGATGACATATAAATTTACATAATCATATCACAAGGGGATTATTACCCCATACAGGTTCTGAGTAAGTGCATTAAACAAATCAGTGACTGGATGTGCCAGAATTTCATTCAGTTAAACAAAGATAAAACTGGAGTAATTGTCTTTGGAGCCAACAAAGAACAATCTAAAGTCAGCGCTCAGCTACAGTCAGTAATGTTAAAACTACAAACCAAGGCAGAAGCCTCGGTGTAATCATGGATCAGACATGACTTTCAACAACCATACTAGGATAGTTACAAAGTCAGCCTACTATCATCTAAAGAATATATCAAGGGTTAAAGGACTCATGTCTCAGTAGGATGTAGAAAAACCGGTCCATGCATTTATCTTCAGTAGACTCAACTGCTGTAACAGCATCTTTATAGGTCTCCCAAAAAGGTCAATCAGGCAAAAACCAAGAAAATGGATCGTATCACTTCAGTTCTGAGATCCTTACTGGCTTCCTGTCTGTTAAAGAATTGATTTCACAATACTGATGTTGGTTTATAAAGCACTGAATGGTTTAGGACCAAAATACATTTCTGATCTGCTGCTTCACTATGAACCATCCAGACCTCTCAGGTCATCTGGGACAGGCCTGCTCTCTGTCCATAGAGTTAAAACTAATCCTAGAGATGCAGCTTTCAGTTTTTATGCCCCACATATCAAGAACAAACTCCCAGAGAACTGTAGATCTGCTCCACCTCTCAGCTCTTTTAAACCAAGGCTAAAGACTTTTCTTTTTGCAACTGCTTTTCATTAAATCAAATTTAAGGATTTCTATCTTACACTGCACTGTGATTTTTTATTCTATTACTATTGTAATAATTTTGTCTTTTATCTCTGTTTTATTGATTGCTTTCACTGCCAGTGTTGTGTTTTATATTTTGTCTTCTTGTGTCTGTATAACCACTTTGAATTACCTTGTGTCTGAAAATGTATTACACAAATAAACTTGCCTTGCCTTGCCTTACGATACTATTATAATAAGCTGAATGTGTGTACCCCACAGAGACCCTCTGCAGTACCCACGAAGACTCTCTTCTGACCAGTGACATTTCTTCTGATCCTCATCGTCCACCCTCAAGCCCACGGCTACAGCAGGGAGCCCAGTCTCTCTCTTCTCATTGTCCTCTTTCTCTCAGAGAAGACACACTCCCGTCTTCTCCAAAGACCCCCCGTCTCTCCTTTTTGGACCAATCAATGGAGGTCTATGGCAGAAGCCCATCAGATATCTTCAAACCAGCTGAGTCCTGTACGCAAGTGAATGTGGAAATCCAGTGTGTCACAGGAAACCACAGAAGGAGAGAGAGCATCCTCACGCCGTCCTTTCCTTTCTTGGCCATCTTTCCAGCCATCCCACCAGGAAACAGCAGCCAGGAGAGCTCTGAGTATTTGGACTGTCATAAAGAGTACTTGAGCTTCCCGGGACTGGCCAAACAAAAGCAGCTACAGTGTGAGTGGAGCAGTAAGAAGCACTTCAGCTGTAAGCACTGTGATAAAGAGTACGCCAGCCTGGGAGCGCTCAAGATGCACATCAGGACACACACACTGCCCTGTGTGTGTAAACTCTGTGGCAAAGCATTCTCCAGACCCTGGCTGCTTCAGGGACACATACGAACACACACAGGTCAGTTAATTGCATGGTCATACAATCAAGATTGTCTTCAGCTCAATGAAAAGTAAAAAAAATAGGGTGTGTGTAGAAGACCCTGGTTGCATTATGACAAATGTAGGATCCATTGTGTTTCATCTTGAACCATACTTAGGACTAACCAGCTATGTTTGCAGATAAAAGCACTACTGACTGATCAATCAGTTCTCTTGGAAAATGTCATTACCATTTCTGGAAGGTACCATGGAACTTGACATACAGATAGTGAGAGGGTCTCTAAGGAGGGTTTAAAACTTTTTTCCTTTCCTGACAAGCATGAGAGATACAGATGATCGTGGAGAAAATTCCAGTATTCCTTTATTTATTTTATTTTCCTGTTGACTGCAAGTAATTCCAAACCCATTTTATTGTTCTGTGTGCCTTTGTAGGTCGATATAATCCTAAACAGAGACTGATTAAATCACTTAGTCTTTCACTTGTTGACCCTGTTGATAGTTAAGATTTAAGATTTCTGAATGTTTTATATATAAAACATTCAGAAATGTTTATATATGTATATATATATATATATGTGCATATATATATATTTTGCAGCTGAAAAAATAAGGTTTGAAACTGTCATTAAAACAGGCATTGATGTAATACATGGTTGTAATTATGGTCAGATGTGCTCATCCCTTAATGATGGAGCTTTCTGCAGTCTGTGTGTTACAGTATTGTTCACCACAGGAAATAACAACAGCAAGCTTGGGGCTGCAACCTATTGCACTGAAAATGACATAAAGAATGAAAGTTTTGCAGATGATTGCTTGCATGATTTGATCATGCAGTTAGGCAGCTCTCCTTGTTGTTAGTGGGGGATTATCCATTTTAATCACAGCGTTCATCTCCTGGCATGCCAAATGTTCCACCACAGCTTTTCCAGCCATCACTTTTTTGAGTGAACACTGAAGCTGGATCTGTCCATGACACCTGTGATCGGTTTAAAAAAATACAAACAAACCAGAGCATTTTCCCCTACAGCAGAACAATAGTGTCATGATCCCGGCTTCAGCCCTGTCTGTCTCCCTCTTTTTCCTCTTTTCTTGTCTTCTCTCTCTCCCTCTCTCAGCTTTGCTTTCCCTCTCTTGTCACTCAGCCCTGCCTTCCCTCACCTTCATTCCTGCTCTGCCTGCACCCTGATTACCTTCATTCTAGACAGCTGCGAACAACCACTCACCTGCCAGTAATCACCACCTTCTATAAAAGCCCGGTTCTTTCACTAAACCTCTGCCAGACCATAAAACCATTCTACCCCGGTTCACAGTCTGTCTCCCGTCTGTCATTTACCTGCCTTCCCCGAACTTCATCTACGTGTTATCCGGTTCCTGTTGTTTCAGCTAAGTTTCTGTATTTTGTGTAATGTTTTTTTCTGTTGCTCTTGTTTGTCTACCTCTCCTTACTTCTATCATGGGTGTTTTGAGTTTCGTATGTTGGCGTGTTTTGTGTTAGTTGGTTTTTGTCTGTTGTGCTTGATTTGCCCTTGGGATTAGTCTGGAGTCTTAGTTGATTTTTGTTGTTCGCTAGTTCATTTGCTTTCTCCGGAGTTCAGTTCTTATTCTCTATTGCCTTCAGTTTTGTCTGGTTTCTCGGTTTAGTTATTCTAGTCATAAGTAAGTTAAGTTCTTCTTAGATTCCCCTTTTGTTGTGTGGTTTGTGTTTTTGTAAGGTTTTGTGTTTTTTGTATGTTAAGAAGCTTTGTTTTGGTTAAGTCTGTACTGAATGTTGGTTTTATTGACGATCAGTAAGTCCGTCTGTCCTGTGTCTGCACTTGGGTTCTCTGACACCCCCATATTCTATAGAATAGACTGACAAAGCGAGACTAGCCTCTTGTGACCACTTGGCGTGACTGTGGTATTTAGGCTTATTGAAGACCAATAACAAAAAGATATCCTGGTTATGTTATACTTGCTTTGTAGTACAGGCCTCTAGCTGGTTGTTTTAGGCTCTGTTGTTGGAGTGTATGTTTCAGAGACTTACAAATAATCTTGAAAGCAGCCATGATTCAGGATACATTATGTTCTTCAGACAGGGTTGATATCTAGCTGATATCTAGCAGAATGGCAGATGGAGAACAGACAATATGTAAGAAAACAATAAACATTTTAGAGATCAGTGAAGCCAGTGACTTGCATATTAACCCTAGCTCCGTGTAAAATCCAGGATAGAATTTAAAATTCTTCTGCTCACATATAAAACTCATAATGACCAAGCTCCATCATATCTTAAAGACCTTATTGTACCTTATCATCCTAACAGAGCCCTTCCCTCTCAGACTGCAGCTTTACTTGTGGTTCCCAGAGTTTCGAGAAGTAGAATGGGAGGCAGAGCCTTCAGTTATCAGGCTCCTCTGTTGTGGAATCAGCTCCCAGTTTGGGTTCAGGAGGCAGACACCCTCTCTACTCTTAAGATTAGGCATAAAACTTTCTTCTTTGATAAAGCTTATAGTTAGGGCTGCTCAGGATCACCTGAGCTGTTCCTTGGTTATGCTGCTAATGGTATAGACTGGTGAGGGATTCCCATGATGCACTGGGCTCCATTTCCCTACTCTACTCTCTCTTTCTCCCGTACAATCTCTGTCTAATATTAAATAAATATAAATATTAGTTGGATTATCTGGACCATTTAAGCGTGAGAAATATGCAAAAACAGAAGATTTCTGTAGGAGGCCAAATACTTCTGCATGGCACTGTATATCATCATTACATGGTGGTATCTCTGGATCTGGAGCTAATTGAATTGAACTGACTGCAGATCAGAGACATACAATATAGCTCCAGATCCAGAGATATGTGCAGAGTGGACAAAACACAAAGTTAGTGACATGTAATGGAGCTTTGTATGTGAGAAGGAGGATTTTAAATTCCATCTTGGGTTTTACAGGGAGGCAATGAAGAGAAGCAAATATGAAAGAAATATAATCTCTCTTACTGGTTCCCATCACAACTCATGCAGAATTTTGGATCAACTGGTCGTTTTTAAGAGAAGTAGTGGGACGTTAAGTTAATTTAAACACAAGATACTTGTGCTAAAAAAAAGAGGATTCGTACTCAATGAGGACCTAGGATCCCTAATCTGTCTCAATACCTCACAGTGAGCAGTGATTCCTAACACATCTCAGGGGGTCATCAGGTGGAAACCTCCCTTCAACGGTGTTTCGCCTATAGTCCCACGACACCTCCAGGAGGCTAGGCGGTGAACTCTGGCGTCCCAGAGTCACCCCCCCTAGTGCCAGTTCACACTGCTGCTACACAATCCAAACAGCACTGCCACATTCAACTGACCCAGGCCTGTTTAGGAAATGCTCCAGGTAGTGACCAGTGCCGATGCTACCATTTAACTAGTGCAATTGCTACATGCTACTGCTAACCACTAATTGCTTAAAATATACTACTAACAAATCACTATTGTTAAGTGCTGCACTGCTACCCTAGCACTAGATGCCACACACAACTACTAAGTGATTATGACAGAAGGCAAGCAGAACAGGAGCACAAACGAAACAAAGCTGCACCTTGCAACACAAACTCACCTGAGCTGGCCGCATGGTCCCACAGAAAGACTCTAGCAGGCCACTCCCTCACCTTAAATACACTTACTTCCTCTTCCTGGATCTCTGCCTATTGGGAGAGGGAAAATGGGGCAGGGAAAGCAGAGCAGAGGAGAGGTGTCTGTTTAGACTATCCTCTCCTCCTGCCGGGTTAGGCATGTCCTCTGCCTCCCCCTTCTCCCTCACTACCTTTATTTCACCCCCCAACTACTATTTTTTTCTCCTACTCCATATCCAGAGAGACTCTAGCAGGCCACTCCCTCACCTTAGATACACTTACTTCCTCTTCCTGGATCTCTGCCTATTGGGAGAGGGAAAATGGGGCGGGGAAAGCAGAGCAGAGGAGAGGTGTCTGTTTAGACTGTATTCTCTCCTCCTGCCGGGTTAGGCATGTCCTCTGCCTCCCCCTTCAGATAACAATGAAGTACAATAGTCTAGCGTAGAAGTTACAAATGCATGGACTAGTTTCTCAGCATCACTCTGAGACAAGATGTGCAGGTGAAAGACGTCTGTTCTACAGATGTGCTTTATGTGTGAGTTAAAGGACATATCCAAAGTAACTATCTGGTTAGTTAGTGTGTTTCTGAGGTTTGTAGGCCCAAATAAAATAACTTTAGCTTTGTTTGAATTTAGAAGAGAAAAAATACGGATCACTCAGGCCTTTATGTCCTTCAGACATGTCCAGAGTTTGACTAACTGATTGGTTTCATTTGGCTTTATATATAAATACAACTTGGTGTCATCCTCATAACAATGGAAGCATGTACAAGGTAAATCAAATTGGTCCTAACACAGAACCCTGTGGAACTCCATAACTAACTGGTGTGAGCAGAAGAATTATCTTTAACTTGTGGAATCTGTCTAATAAATGTGATCAACTTAGTACGGTTACTTTAATCCCAATAACATGTTCCAGTCTCTGTAATAAGATGCTGTGATCAATTGTATCAGATGCATCACTGAGATCCTGCAGAACAAGTATAGAAACTAGTCCACTGTCTGAGGCTAAAAGAAGATCACTGTCTCTGTACTATGATGGATTCTAAGTCCTGACTGAAGCTCTTCAGACAAACCCTTTCTGTACAGATGGTCACATAACTGGCTTGCAATAGTCTTTTAAAAAAGAATTTTAGAAATGAAAGGGAGGTTTGATATAACCCTATATTTAGCCAAAACACCTGGATCTAGAGTAGGCTTTTTGAGAAGTGGCTCCATTACAGCAGCTTTAAAGCCTGCAGTAGGAAACCTGTTCATAAAAAGAGGCTGATCATGTCTAATACTAAAGGTAAAACATCCTTGAGCAGTCTGGCTGGGATGGAGTCGAACAGGAATGTTGCTGGTTTAGAATAAGTGACTGTCAGTGTGAGCTCTGAGAAATCTATAGCAGAGAAACAATCTAAATATAGGTCTGGTCAGAGTCACTGCACCTAATGAGATAGTTGTGAAGTCATCACTGCTGAATTTTAAAGTAATTCAAGGCTTCAGAGAGCTGTAACTCTTTGTCTTCCTGGCTACAAAGCAACTGAGAAAAAACCTGGGGTTGTTCTTGTTTTCCTCTATTAGAGATGCATAATAAGCATTTCCTGTTCTACAGACAGCTTTTTATGTCATTACATTGTCTTTCCAGGCTAAGTGAAAGTCTTCTGAACTGGTGGTATGTCACTGCTTTTCCAGTCTTTGTGAAGTCTGCTTTAAAATGTGTATTTGTGAACCAACCATTCAGCTACTCTGTGATTCATTGCCTTCTTTTTCAGAGGAGCAACAGCTTTGAGTGTTGCTCTTTCCACAAGATTAAACACCAATGCGAGACTAATGGTAGGGTAGCTGTTCTCCATTGTGTTTGCATATGACATTGAAGTAAATAACATATGGGTGATTTTTATTATGCTAACATGTCTCATCACTTCTTCCACTTGTGTCTCAGCACTGCTCAGCAAGGATGTGTGAGAGAGATGTAAGGAAGAGAAACAAGGAAAGAGGAGGTTAAGCCAATTGAGAAATCCTTTATTCCATAGTGTCAGTCTCAAGTCATGTCAATTTCATATCACACAGTGCACAACTGTGTCAAATGTCAAACAAACTGGTATGAAATTCCACCAAATCTATTACTAAGAACAATTTTAAAACCTTACAACACCTTTGATAGATAGATATAGAGATATAAAAATATCCAATAACGACTTCAAACCTTTGGCTGTCGCTCAGGGTTGGAGTCTATCCCAGCAGACTTAGGGTGAAAGTAGGGTTTACCTGGACAGGTCGCCAGTCCATCACAGGGCCACACATAGCGACAGAGCACAATCACATTCACACCTACGGACAATTTAGAATCACCAATTAACTTCAGCATGTCTTTGGACTGTGGGAGGAGTGCAGGCACAGGGAGAACATACATAGAAAGACTGGTAAAGCAAACCCAGGACCTTCTAGCTGTGAGGTGACAGCGCTAACCATTGCATCAGAGTGCCGCCCTCCAGTGCACATGTATGTATAAATTAATTGCGTGAGAATGCTGAAGGTTACATCGCTTGTAATGTGATGTAATTTGTCCAGGGTAGGAAGGGTTTGCCACAATCTTTCCAGCATGCTTTAAGGTCCTGGAGGAGTACAGATTCTGGAGGATCGGGAGATTACAGCCAGTCACCCTTTCAGCTGAACAGATGATTTGCTACAGTCTGGACAAGGCCAGTTGAAAGGGTGATACGCTGCAGTCTGGCCTTGTCCTTTACAGTGGCAGCAGGGTAACGGGCAGTGATGGAGGAGGTGAGGATGGACTTGGTGATAGAGGTGTAGAAGTGAGCCATGACTGTCTTTGTCAGTGTTGACTGGGGAGTCACACAGGGTCCTTCCTGATGGATTTGAAGTGGGACAACACGGACAACAAGGTGCTGAAATGACTATTTGCTGGAATTTTTAACTTAAAAAGTTACAACAACTGCAACCAAAATTTTACACCTGTTTTACTTATTAACATACACATGGACAAAGTTGTTGGTACCCTTCCATTAAAGAAAGAAAAACCCACAATGGTCACTGAAATAACTTGAAACTGACAAAAGTAATAATAAAAAAAAATACTAAATATTAACTAATGAAAATCAGACATTGCTTTTGAATTGTGGTTCAACAGAATCATTTAAAAAAAGAAATAATGAAACTGGCCTTAATATTTTTGTAGAGGCCAAGCTTTAAGCCACTGAGGGAATCCAACGGGAAACTTAATTGACGTGCTTCGTTACTTGGTCGGATGAATCAAAGTCCAAGTCTTTTCGCCTTTCAATGCAAACTGTATTTATTTCATATCAAAAAATTCTTAAAATTACATATATTACCAGACAAACATCCTCCCGTAACACACTCGGCATGTTGCCGCGCAGCGGTCAAAAACTGGTTTGTCCCCTTCCGGTAGGAAACCCTGCCTGGACACAAAGGTTCCTACCTTATATAGGTAAAATTCACCACCACAATCAAAGTGCAACCCATTCTCACCAAATACTATACAGTCCTTCATGATCTGCTCCTACACACCAGCCACTAATTGTCATGGCAGGCAGACAAGAAAATTCAATACAGAAAATACAACAATCATAGGAGCAAGATATGAATTACACAGGAAACTGCTAATTTAGTGACTCGCTTTAAACCTCTTGTACCAAACAAAGCTTTGTCACAGGTCGTTCAGTGACACTGGCTTTAGTCTGTAATTTGACAGAACGCACCAAGCCCTTTGCATCAGGAAAGATTTCAACCACTTTGCCAAGAGGCCAGGAACCCCGGGGAGCTAAAGAATCCATGATGACGACATCTCCCACACTTAAACTTTGTTTTATTTGGTTCCACTTCTGTCTCTCTTGCAACAGTGGCAGGTATTCTCGAATCCATCGCTTCCAAAACAACTCTGAGATGTACGGAACTTGTCTTCAGCAACGCTTCACATAAATGTCAGAAGATCTGAAGAGTCCAGGTGGTAAGGCTGGTTTTCCTTTTAAAAGGAGGAGATGGTTCGGAGTAAGCGGCTCAAGGTCATTTGGGTCATCAGACAGCTTACTGATTGGACGACCATTAAGAATGGCTTCTACCTCACACATAACAGTGTGAAGTCCGTCATCGTCCAACCTCTGCTGGTGCAAGACCGACTTCAGTATACGCTTTACTGTGCGTATCATACGCTCCCAGGCTCCACCATGATAAGAACCTGCTGGTGGATTGAATCTCCACTTGATTCCATCTGAAATCAAAGCACCTTGAATGCGCTCATGGTTCAAGTCAGAAACGGCCTTTCTCAGTTCTCTCTCAGCTCCAACAAAATTTGTTCCATGGTCTGATCTGATACTGACCACCTGCCCTCTCCTGCTAATAAAGCGTCGTATGGCATTTATGCAAGCGTCCGTTTCTAACGAGTTTGCCACTTCCAGATGAATTGCTCGACTAGCCATGCAGGTAAATACCACACCATATCATTTACAGGTTGTCCTGCCTCTCTTTATTTCCACAGGTCCAAAATAGTCCACTCCAACATTTGTGAATGGAGGCAAGTCTGGAACAATTCTTTCCCTTGGAAGATCCGCCATCTTTTGTTCTATGACCCTTCCATTCAAACGTCTGCAATAACTGCACTGAGAAATCACCTTCCTAACAGCCGCATTGCCGTTGGTAATCCAATACTTCCTCCTGAGTGCTGACAATGTATAATTTCGGCCACTGTGTCCCAAAAGTTGGTGAATGTCTTTGATAATAAGCCTGGAGATATGCTGATCCTTAGAAAGGATGAGGGGATGTTTTTCCTCCAAAGGCATCGCTCCTTTGCTTAATCTCCCTCCAACTCGAAGAAGTCCATCTACCAAAGTGGGATCAAGTTTGTAGATGGAACTTTGTCTGCCTACTGTTCTCTTTTCAGACGATAAAGAGGAAAGTTCGTCCGCAAACCTTTGCTGTTGACAGTAGCGAATGACAGCCAATTCCGCTTCCAACAGATCCTTTGGTGTCAAGACGCTGCCTTTCTGCTTATGAGTTTGTGGTTCAGAAGTCTTCAAACCTCGTTTCTGATGACTGAGCTCTACAAGATGTTTTTTCAGTCGCAGAAACCAGGCTACTGACACCTTAAGTTTCCTCCAATCTGAGAAGTACAGCATGAGGTGGTCAGTAGCATTCAGTAAACCATGAACCATGGAGTTTACAGAGACGTCATTTCTGACCTCTGGATCATCATAATCCACCTTAACATCGTGCTCATTTGGTGGCAAATCTTCCTCAGACTTCCAAAGAAAGCCAGGACCTTTAAGCCAGCTTTGATTTTTCCAAGAAGTCTGGCACCTTCATTCCTCTGGATGAAGCATCAGCTGGATTGTCTTTGGAGCCAACGTGTCTCCACTGAGAAGGGCTTGAGACTTCTCGAATTGTGGAAATCCTATTCGCCACAAACGTATGAAAACGTTTATCCCCATTATTGACATATTTCAAGAGTGATGTACTATCTGTCCAAAACACAGACTTGTCCAGCTTAATTTGTAGCTGTGCCTTTAGTATGACATCCATTCTGGCAGCTCGGACAGCGGCAGTCAGCTCCAATCGTGGAATCGTTACATATTTCAAAGGCGTAACTCTAGCTTTACCTAAAAGGAAAGCAACATGAACCTCACCTCTGCAGTTGGTCAGCCTGATGTAGCTCGCAGTCCCATAGCCATTTTTACTGGCATCTGCAAAATGATGCAACTGGCTGTGTATAGAGTTTCCAAAATTCTCTGGCCTCAAGCATCGTTTTGCCTTAAATGATGATAGCATCTTGACCTCCTGTAGCCACATTTCCCATTGACGTAAAATGTCTGGTGGTATAGCATCATCCCACCCATGGCTTCTTCTGCAAAGCTCTTGTTGAAGCATCTTAGCAGACAGAGAAACTGGTGACAGAAATCCCAATGGATCATAAATGGAGCTGGTTATAGACAACATCCCACGTCTGGTCAGAGACTGCTGTTTCAGTTCCAACTTGAACTTAAATGAGTCTGACTCGACGCACCACAGCAGACCTAAAGCCCTCTCCATGGGTAGTTCATCTCTGTCCAGATCGAGGTCCTTAATATCCTTTGCCCACTGATCCTCTGCAATTGTCTGCAGCACTGCACGACTGTTACTCACCCATTTTTCCAAAACAAATCCACCTCTCTTGCATAGAGTACCAAGTTCTTTGATTTGTTGCATTGCTGCTTCCTCAGAGCTCAAGCTCATCAAGCAGTCATCCACATAAAAGTTTTGCTTGACAGCTTGAACAGTTTGCGTGGAAAAGTCAGAACTGTTGTCATCAGCAGTTCTCCTGAGCGCATAACTAGCACAACTAGGAGATGAAACGGCTCCAAACAAGTGCACCATCATCCTGTAGTCTACTAGTTCTTTGCTGAGGTCACCATCTGGCCACCAGAGAAAGCGCAGATAGTCTCTGTCCTGTTCTGCAACCTTCACCTGGTGTAGGAGATATACAGGAGATACAGGTTGGAGATGAGGTGCACAGTGCGCTTGAGTGGGTGTGTGGCAGAGGCAGTGGTTGACATGGAAGTGTGTAAAGGGGTGCGCTCACCTGTGAGACAGATGAGAGAGTCAGGGTTCGGTAGTAGCCATAGTTTTTGTTGACCACACGCTACCCATTCATTCATTCATCATTCATTTTTTCCTGTATAATCCGCTAGTTTTCATTTTTCCCATTCATCCATCATTGCTGCGCTGTGATAGCTCTGATCTGTTTGTTGGTAATAAATGCACCAAAAGCATCTTTGGATCTCAGCGTATCTGTCTCCATAACCTCCTTGCGCGTCACAAATCTGCAAACCCAGGACCCGACCTCACACTCTCAGCGGCTAAAAGGTTTGTTTTAGAAGCCGCAACATTTTGTCAACAAAAAAGGCGTTTTATGAAAATCATCAAGCTGCACACAAGCCCCAGCGAACCAAGTCATCACTCAACGACTAGCCCGAGAACAAAGGAACCACAGCTAAGTGTCACACAGGCAACACCATGCTATCCATTCACCTGGGAACAGGTAGGCCTGAACCTGTTTAAGTTTGTGGAATAAGGAATCCGCTTCGTTTACAATGCAATTTGTCAAATGAGGACAATGAATTGAATGGATGTTACGCTGGTTGCATTGGCGCATTGATGGTGGCGCAACTTCTCTGTGCTTTGTTTGATTGTGATGTCGGGACTTTGTGTCATAAATACGTGGCGGCTGATGTTGTCTGAAGGCCTATTGCTTGTTAAAATGCTTGGATCCAATCTGCTCTGTCAATGAATTTAAATGCAATGTCTATGGATGAATTCTGATGCAATATTTTGGATGACTTTTAAACGCAATGTCTGTGGATGGATTTTGAATGCGATCTTGATGAACTGTGATTGTGTTGCTCCACACAAAACAAAATCTAATGGAAATGAGTCAAATAAACGCTGTTGTTAAATGTTCAAACATGGAAAATGAAAAAAGAGAAATTAAACTGACGGCCAAAGCTTTGGAAAATAAAATTGAACGGCTCCAGCATGAGCGTAAAAGTGCCGTGAACAAAATCAAAGCGCTTATTCTGCAAATAAAAGTGCACATGAAATCAGAAGAAAATGCAACTGAAATCCCCTCACAACTGAACAACTTGAATGCACTGTGTAAAATAGCCTCTGACTTGCACAATGAATTACTTCTACTACTTCCTGATGAAGAGAAAAAACAAAATGAGTTGTTTTCTAGCATTATGGATTACAGTGATGCATTTAAAGGACAAGTGAAAAATGGTTACAGGAAAATCTACATGAAAGCTCAAATAAACTACCATTTCAAACAAATATTTCTGAGCAACCACCAAAGGAAATAAACCATGTAGAACAAGCTCCTGTCAAAAAGGGAAAGGATTTGCCTGCTGCTGACCCTCTAGTATCTGTTCTGACTGTACAAGACCCCCAGGATGAACTTCGGCCCTGTGACAGCATCTCAAATGCAACCAAGAGATCACATTCACATCATTCTTCATCCTCAGGCTCACGCTCATCTGCTCGCTTAAAAACTGAAGCAAATCTTGCAATTCTGGCAGCAAAACAAAAGGCGTTGATGGAAAAACATGCATTGGATGAAGAGGAGTTAAAGTTACGCAAAAAGAAAGAACAGTTTGCATGGGAAGAAGAAGAATTAAAGCTACGCAGAAGACGAGAACAGTGTTTACTGGAGAATGAAATTGCTGAGGAAATGGCAAAACTAAGCCTTATAAAATCACAAAGCAATGTTGGCAGTAAATCAAAATCAAAAATTTCTGATGGGATGAACTCATATTATGAAAGAACACGCTTAAAGCAACAACTTAATGTTAATGCCACTGAATTTATGCCATCACTGCCAGATAAACTAATACCCAATGCAATTGAAACCATACAGCCAGCTGTGAAGCCTAAAGTCACTCACTTACCTGACATAAACCAGCCCCCAGGTCCTTCCTACATGCTCCAACGTCATCTAATGGCTCCGGAAGATCCTGTTACCAATGTTACACAAACTGATGCATCACAAAATGACAGTGTGCTGGACATTATGAGAAAACAAAATGAAATTACAACACTCTTGATGCAACAACAATGCCTCTCGGCACTCCCAAAAAGGGAAATTCCCATTTTTCATGGTAACCCACTCAAATACCATTTGTTTATTAAAGCTTTTGAAAATGGAGTCGAGAGAAACACCAATAACAACTGTGACAGACTCTATTTCCTTGAACAGTACACCAAAGGGCATGCAAAAGAGCTGGTGAGGAGCTGTCAGCACATCGAGTCAGACAGAGGATGTGTGAAGGCTAAGGCTTTACTGAGAGAGCACTATGGCAATGAGCAAAAGGTGGCAGCAGCATATATGGGGAGAGCTCTGTCATGGTCCACTATTAGAACAGAGGATGTAAGGGCCCTCCAGGAGTATAGCCTCTTTCTGCGCAGATGCTGCAACGCTATGGAGGATGTGCAGTATTTAAATGATCTGGACACGCCCACAAACATGTTGGAGATCATCAAAAAACTGCCCTACAAACTCCGAGATCGCTGGAGGTGCCACGCATGTGACCTGCAGGAAAGGTACGACAGAAGAGCAAGGTTTATGGACATAACCAACTTTGTTGAAAAACAGGTGAAAATCTTGACAGACCCTGTGTTTTGAAACATCCAGGACATTCCTACATCAACCAAACAAATAAAACACAAACCTCAGCCTCGCTCCAGCATCAGAGGAACCAGCTTCGCTACCACAGTGAATCGTGTGGAGAGAACAGTCCAATCTGTGAACAGAGCCAAGGACATAAAACCACCAGCCAAGAGGATCTGTCCCTGCTGCACTGGAGGACACACATTGGATGTGTGTGCACGGTTGGAAAAAATAGCACACAAGGAGAAAATTGACTTCCTGAAGGAAAATGGTGCTTGTTTTCGCTGCCTGTCTATAGGACACATGAGCAAAAATTGCCAAAGGAATATTTCCTGCTCGAAGTGTGGCCAAAAACACCCAACTGTGCTCCATAAGGACAGTGTGGCAATTTCAGAACCAACTGAGAGAGGTGTCTAGGTGACAGTGGACGGTGCCTTGATTTCCAGTGGGCTTACAGGGGCTGGTGAGATGGATTGCAAGCTTCCTATTGTGCCGGTCCAAGTAAAGGCAAAGAAGGACATTAAGATCATTCTCACGTATGCTTTTTTGGATCAGGGAAGTACTGCAGTATTCTGTACTGAGAGTCTGAAGCAGAAGCTTAACTTACCTGAGAAGAGGGCCAACATTCTTCTCAGGACCATGGGGCAGGAGAAGGTGGTCAGTAGCTACATCGTGCCAGAGCTGGAGGTGGCAGCACTTGAAGATGATGCTTTCATTGAGTTGCCAAAAGCGTACACTCAATTGTCAATGCCAGTCCACAAAGCAAACATACCCACAAACAACGATCTGACAAGGTGGCCATATTTAAAACATCTCTCCTTACCACAGATTGAGGCTGGAATTGAGTTGCTGATCGGAACAAATGTTCCACGAGCCATGGAACCACTGGAAGTCATCCGCAGTGAGGATAATGGACCCTACGCTATAAGGACGGTGCTGGGCTGGACGGTGAATGGACCACTGACAGGAAACAGTGGAGAGGCCAATTGCTGTGAGCAGCCAGTAGCTGTGAACCGTGTGTCCATTGTAAATTTGGATGAACTGTGGCAACAGCAATTTAAGATGGACTTTCCAGAATCTGCTGTGGAGGAACAAGTGGGTCTGTCCAGAGAAGACCTGAGGTTCATGGACATGGTCACACAGTCAGCCAAACTCGTCAATGGTCACTACCAGGTCGCCCTGCCTTTGAAAAATCCAAATATCAGCATGGCAAATAACAGGAAAGTGGTGGAACAGCGCTTATACCACTTAAAGAGGAGGCTCCAGAGGGATCCAGTGTTTCACATGGAGTATAACACCTTTATTAACGATCTCTTTGGTAAAGGCTATGCTGAAAGAGTTCCTGATGCAGAGCTGGAAAGAAGGGATGGCAGGGTTTGGTACATCCCGCACCATGGTGTCCACCACCCGACAAAGGGAAAACTCCGAGTTGTGTTTGATTGTGGTGCCAGTTACAAAGGACAATCTCTTAATGAAGAGCTGTTGCAAGGCCCCGATGTAACGAGCTCACTAATTGGAGTTGTGACCAGGTTCAGGAGGGAACCTGTGGTCATCATGGCAGACATAGAAGCTATGTTTCACCAAGTGCGAGTGCCCCCCGAAGATGCCGACCTGCTGCGATTCCTCTGGTGGCCACAAGGAGACCTGAGCCAGGCACCATGTGAACATAGGATGAAGGTGCACCTTTTCTGAGCTACATCCTCCCCTAGCTGTGCCAACTTTGCCCTCAGGAAATGTGCAGAGGATTTTGGACATGAGCACAAGGAGGAGACGGTGGACAAACTGCAGCACTGCGTCTATGTGGATGACTGTTTGGTGTCAGTTGCAACAGAGGAGGAAGCACTGACCCTCTGTCATGAGCTCATGTCTCTGTGCGCTTAAGCGGGATTCTGTTTGACTAAGTGGCACAGTAACAGATTTAAAGTGCTTGAGGCCATCCCAGAGTCCCACAGAGCTAAAAGCGTGAGGCAGTTGGACCTGGAGCAGGAGTTTGTGCCCATTGAAAGAGTCCTGGGTGTGGAATGGTGCATCAAGTCAGACACCTTTAAATTCAAAATTGTATGGAAGGACAGATCACTCACTCGCAGAGGCATCCTTTCTACTGTTAGCTCTATTTATGACCCTCTGGGTATGCTCAGTCCCCTTGTTCTGACAGCAGAAAGGATCTTGAGGGATTTGTGCAGAAGAGGAGTTGGTTGGGATGACTCCATATCAGAGACTGTCTCTAAAGAGTGGCTTAAGTGGATGCAAGGGCTCCACCTACTGGACAACTTTGAGCTACCCAGATGTGTAAAACCTCTGGAATTAAGAGATGTTAGTACTGCGCAATTACACCATTTCTGCTTGTGAGGAAGGCTATGGTACAGTTACTTACCTGCTGTTACAGAATAAGCACCTCCAAATGCACAGTGCTTTCATTATGGGTAAAGCTCGAGTTGCCCCACTAAAGACAGTCATGATTCCAAGAATGGAACTGATTGCTGCAACAATGGCCAGTCATATGGACTTCCTGTGGAAGAAAGAACTACACATGAGTCTTCAGGAATCTGTGTTTTGGACCGATAGTTCTTCTGTGCTGAAATACATCAAAAACGAAAGTTCCAGATTCAAGGTGTTTGTTGCCAATCGTGTTTCAGAGATACTGAAATCATCTCACCCTGCTCATTGGAGGTACATGGATACAGCTTTAAATCCAGCGGACGCAGCATCCAGAGGGGTCAAAGTGGAGGTATTTCTGAAGGACAGACTCTGGTTAATGGGACCTCCATTTCTTTTTCAACCTGAAACGGAATGGCCTGTGAACCCTGAGCCTGTGAGCCATCTCTCCCAGGACGATCCAGAGGTGAGGAAAAGTGCAACTGTAAATGCTGTACATATTGGAGAAGATCCCACAACTCACTTGATCCATCATTATTCCTCTTGGATCAGCTTAAAGAAAGCTGTGGCATGGTTTCTGAAATACAAGGAATGGCTGTGGTCCTGTAGCAGGAAGAGGAAAAAGCTTACAGTCTTTCAGAGTGAAGAGAGCATGCAGCAGCAGAGAATGATCGAGCAGGAAATGTGCACATTTAAGAGTGCAATTGTCTTGGGAGGTCTTACAGTGGAGGAAATTGACAAGGCTGAGCTCGCCGTAATTCAGTTTTGCCAGAGGAGAAAGTTTTCAGAGGAGCTTTCGTGTCTGGAAAAGGGACAGAATATCAAGAAAAGTAGTCACCTGTACAAGTTGTGTCCAAGACTGGAGGATGGAGTCTTGCGTGTGGGAGGTCGACTCAGTAAAGCAGCATTGCCTTTGGAGTCTAAGCATCCTATCATTCTGTCAAAAGATCTTCATATTTCTACCCTGCTGCTGAGAAATATCCACCAAGAGGTAGGACACAGTGGTCGCAACCACATGTTGTCCAAACTCAGGGAGAAATACTGGATGACAGGAGTAAGTGCTGCCATTAGGAGAGTCTTGTCCAAGTGCACCATCTGCAGAAGACTTAACGCTACTCCCGTTTACCAGCAGATGGCAGCCTTGCCCACAGAACGACTCGAGCCTGACAAACCCCCATTCACTTGTGTGGGAGTTGATTATTTTGGACCCTTCGAAGTGAGGAGCAGGAGGAGTACAGTGAAAAGATATGGTGTCATATTTACCTGCCTTGCACTGAGAGCGATTCACATCGAGGTGGCACCTTCTGTGGATACTGACTCCTTCATAAACGCTCTGAAGCGTTTTATATCCAGAAGAGGACAGGTCCGCAAGCTGCGTTGTGAAAATGGGACAGATTTTGTGGGAGCAGAACGTGAGCTTAAAACAGCAATTGAGCAGTGGACCCAGGCACAGGTGCATGATGTGTTACTCCAAAAAGGCATAAAGTGGACGTTCAACCCCCCTGCTGGGTCACATCATGGAGGAGCGTGGGAGAGGCTGATCAGATCTGTGAGGAAAGTCCTGAATTCCACCCTCAAAGTGCAACGTCTGGATGAGGAGGGACTCCACACAGTTCTCTGTGAAGTTGAAGCCATTATCAACAGCAGGCCCACCACCAAGGCCTCCACGGATCCTAACGACCTGGAAGCACCAACACCGAACCATCAATTACTGCTTAAAAACCAGCCTTCATTACCACCTGGAGAGTTTCAAGCAGCAGACCTGTATGCACAGAGAAGATGGAGACAAGGTCAGTACATATCTGATCTTTTCTGGAAACGCTGGACAAAGGAGTACCTGCCTCTCTTACAGGAACCTCACAAACCAAGCGTTTGTTACATTCACGGCTTATGTGTCCAACTCTTAAACACCCAAAACATATTCCCTTTTCCTTTAGGAATCTGATCTCTGTGCCTTTTACATTGGAACTGTTCGCATTTCTCCAAAAGGTGAGCACGTGAACAGCAATAACAATACAAAATGTCCTGTTTCCTTTTATTGTTTGTGATCCTCTTTTCTTCAGGGGAATCAACAGATGTGACCATAGCAGCAAAACTACTTTCTTTCCCTCTGAATGTCTTTTACTGCATTTTGAATTTGTTAGGTCTTAAGCTAGTTGTAGTTTGGGGTACGTATGCATCGATGTCGCCAAAGATTGGATCAGTCAGGATCCTCACATGCTTCTCCAGAAACACAACCACATCAGTAAAGTGAGCTCTCCGATCAAAGGTTTCCATAATATTGTGAGCAACAGCTCTCCATTTTTCGCGAAGTTTACACGGTAACTTAGAAATGACCATTTTCATATTGCTTGGCATACCCAGTTCCTGCATATGATGAAGTTCCTCCATTACATTGCAGCATCCACGCAAGAACAAAGCATAGGCTTGTAAGGATTTGGCATCCTCTGACTTTATTGTTGGCCAAGCTAAAGCCTTTTCCATGAATGTCATGGCAATTTTGTAGTTGTTGCCAAAATGTTCTTGTAGCAGAGCTTTAGCCACAATATAGCCGTGTTCAGGGTCCATGTGTTGGCAACTTTGCACCAGTTCCTTTGGCTGCCCTTTAGTGAACTGCTCCAGGTAGTACAGGCAGTCGGCTTTACTTGCTTTATCCTCAACACCTTGCTCAAATGCCTTAACAAAGGCTTTGTACTGAAATGGATCACCTTCAAATACAGGAATATCTCGTGCTGGAAGAGAAAGCAGGCGCTGTTGGTGCACTAGGGAGGCTGTAATTTCATTTTGTTTGTGTATAATACTGACAACATCACCTGATGACAGCTGATCATTATGTTGATTCATGTGTTGTCTCCGATTTTGAGTTGCTGAAGCACTTGATGTTTCCAAAGGCTTTGAACAGTGTGTTTCAGTATAATGTTTTGCCGTTAGGATTTGTTGGTCAGGTTTTGTTTCCATTCCTTGTTGTTTAAATTGTGGCATTGACCAATCCCGTTGTGCTTGTGTTTTACTGAATGTAGGCTCATACTCTTTTGCCATTGGGTTGAGTGTGTTTTGTGCCAGTTTCCTTTTTTCTCTTTCAAAATAAGAGTTCATGCCATCTGTTGATGCCTGAGAATGCCTCTTTCCCTCCAGAGCCTGCAAAACTTCCAACTTAGCATCTGATGCTGCGAGCTCAGTCTCCAACTCAAGCTGTTCTTTTTTCCTTTTTATTTGTTGTTCCTCTTCATCCAGTGCGTGTCGCTCCTTTAAAGCTGCCATTCGGGCCACAAGTGCAGCTCTTTCCACTGCTGCTTTAACCTTTGCTGAGGAAGTAGTACTTGACCGGTTACTTGTAAAGCTTTTGTTTGAATGCTTACCCACGTTAGAAACGCTGTCATTGGGATCAATACCATCATGTTCACCACCAGTATCACCATTATTTTCATTTCCAGACTCATGATTTTCATTAGATTTTACCCACATTTTGACACTGTCAATAAATTCATCGTTAAACATCATTTTAGCCTTCAACCATGTTTCATGTCTTTCCTTTTCTTCTGGTGGTAACAAACCCATTAAAGAATCATGCATGCATCTTATTTCGTCACATAGTTTATAAAATTCCATCCATCCATCCATCCATCATCTCCCGCTTATCCGGGGCCGGGTCGCGGAGGCAGCAGTCTAAGCAGAGAGGCCCAGACTTCCCTCGCCCCAGACACCTCCTCCAGTTCTTCCGGTGGGACCCTGAGGCATTCCCAGGCCAGCCGAGAGACATAGTCCCTCCAGCGTGCCCTAGGTCTACCCCGAGGCCTCCCCCCGTTGGACATGCCCGGAACACCTCCCCAGGGAGGCGTCCCAAAGCATCCGGAACAGATGTCCAAGTCACCTCAACTGACCCCTCTCGATGTGGAGAAGTAGAAGCTCTACTCCGAGCTCCTCCCTGGTGACCGAGCTCCTCACCCGATCTCGAAGGGTGCGCCCAGCCACCCTGCGGAGGAAACTCATTTCAGCCGCTTGCATCCGGGACCTCGTTCTTTCGGTCATGACCCAAAGCTCATGACCATAGGTGAGAGTAGGAACGTAGATTGACCGGTAAATACAGAGCCTCACCTTTTGGCTTAGCTCCTTCTTCACCACGACAGATCGGTGCAGCGTCCGCAGTCATGCGGTCGCTGTACCGGCTGTACTGCCTGTCAATCTCACGCTCCATCCTCCCCTCACTCGTGAACAAGACCCCGAGATACTTAAACTCCTCCACTTGGGGTAGGATCTCTTCACCAACGCGGAGAGGGCAAGCCTCCTTTTTCCGGTCGAGTACCATGGCCTCAAATTTGGGGGTGCTAATCCTCATCCCAGTCGCTTCACACTCGGCTGCAAACCGCCCCAGTGCACGCTGGAGGTCCAGGTCTGATGAAGCCAACAGGACCACATCATCTGCAAAAAGCAGAGACAAGATCCCGCGGTCCCCAAACCGAACCCCCTCCTGCCCCTGGCTGCGCCTAGAAATTCTGTCCATAAAAGTTATGAACAGAACCGGTGACAAAGGGCAGCCCTGCCGGAGTCCAGCGCGCACCGGGAACAGGTCCGACTTACTGCTGGAAATGCGAACCAGACTCCTGCTCCGGTTGTACAGGGACCGAACTGCCCTTAGCTCCGGGCAGTTTATAAAATTCATTCATTGATTTTTGTACCTCATTACTTTCACCACATTGCATTAAATCTTTTATAGTTTTCCTTAAAACACTTGCTTTGTTTTGCTCAGTTTTTCTACCAGTTTGCAGTCTGTCTATTTTGTCAGCGAGTCCTTTAGCAGACAGTTTGACTACCCGCTTACTCGTCAGCGTGTCACTACAGCCAGCCAAAGAGTCCGGTTTGCCAGCAGCAGCTGACACTCTGTCACCCGGTCACATGTCCACATTCACATCGCTCTCCTCCATTTAGTCCGACAGTTCGCAAAAAGTCAGTCAATACACAGTCAAAAGTTTTTCCACTTCAGCAACCAATGCATTGGGATTACGCCACAATGTGTGCACACCATTTTATTTTAGATGGCCATCATTACCGGTGGTAGCGATACACATTCCTATTTAAGAAGATCACCGTTTGAAGCCGCTGCCACCTGAAGCTCCTCCACGTCCCCACCGGCGTCTCCGCTCCGCTCCATCAGCTGAGTCCAGGCACGGAGGTGTGCAGATGACCATCAGCTGGCGTTCCCGACGGAGTCTCCGCATGCCTCCTTTGTCCGTGCGTTCACCACCAAAACGCCACAAAAGTCCGTCTGGCTCTAACAGCCTTTGTTGAACTTTTCAAAACAGTTTTTGACTTGCATTGTAGAGGCCAAGCCAAGCTTTAAGCCACTGAGGGAATCCAACGGGAAACTTAAGTGACGCGCTTCGTTACTTGGTCAGATGAATCAAAGTCCAAGTCTTTTCGCCTTTCAATGCAAACAGTGTATTTATTTCATATCAAAAAATTCTTAAAATTACACATATTACCAGACAAACATCCTCCCGTAACACACTCGGCATGTTGCCGCGCAGCGGTCAAAAACTGGTTTGTCCCCTTCCGATAGGAAACCCTGCCCAGACACAAAGGTTCCTACCTTATATAGGTAAAATTCACCACCACAATCAAAGTACAACCCATTCTCACCAAATACTATACAGTCCTTCATGATCTGCTCCTACAATTTTGTTTCACAACCTTTTGAGGCAATCACTATAATCAGGTGATTTTTATTTTCTTAAACGGAAGTGCACTAACAGTTTTGTCCACGTGTGTACCTATGCACAGAAAAAAAATCAATAAATATGAGATGGTCAGGCGTGAAGTGTTTTTTTTTTTTTTTAATTTGGTGAATTGAGATGGAATGACCCTGTAGTGTAGCGGTGAACCTGAATTTTATCCTCTTTGGTGGGACATTTCATAACCTTTGTGTATTTAGGGAGGTAGTGGGTAAGATTACCTTTTTAAAAGTCACTAAGGATAGTAATAAGGAGTTGGGTTATGTCCACTCCACACACACTCCACACTGGTCAGTGAGCTTGAGCTGTGTGTCCTGCATGTTGGTCTGCGGTAAAATGTAAACACTGATCAGTATGAATGAAGCAAACTCACTCGGGAAGTAAAAAGGTTTGCAGTTTAATAAAAAAACCTTCCACATTAGAGAGCAGTATTCCTGAAACACTGTCACATTACGACACCAGCCACTGTTGATGTAAGAACAAATTCCTTCGCACACGATCACATCTCTGTGAAGCATAAAACAGAAGCTGTAAAGAAGTCACTTTTTAAAAGTTTGTCCAGTTTGTTGCACAGTGAACGCATATTAGAGAGAAATATCCCCAGTAGTCTACACTTGAGTAGATGCACAAGCATTCTGGTGTTTTTATTTCTGCTCCGACGTTTCACTGTGTGAGCAAAGGTGAGCACACCGTTGACCAGAAAGTCCAATGTTTCCAAAGTTGGAAACAAAGCCACTACAACAAAACAAGACAAAACAAACACATTAATACACCAGGGCAGCCATCCACGGCGCCATTTTGAAAATAATTGTTTAACAGCCAATTATTTGTACTATTATTACTATTGTTCATGTTAATATCGTCAATTAATATTTAATCTTCTAATGTACATACTGAAGAATGGTACTTGTTAAGATTCTTCGAGCCTTGATTGGACTTTAATGTGGATGTGGCACAGGCAGCTGCAAACTACAGCGGATGTGTAGTTGATATTTTATTACTTTGTTAATCCACTGGGATCTTCTTGGAAGACTTCATTGTGCATGTACACATGTACATTAGGTTGCGTGGCCAAAATTTGCACATACACATTACTGCAGAGATTTCATACTGTTGCCCTGGTAGCGCAGTAAATTTTAGGGGTTAAGAGGGAACAGAGGACACAAAAGTGACTTAAGTAAGTTAGCATAATAAAAAGTACACTAATGTCTCTCTCTATCCTTCCCTTTCTCGCTCTCATCTTCTGCCTTCCTGTCTTTTTAATTGGTATGTCAGTGTTGGACAATGTTGGTAAGTAATTTCTGTTCATGCTAGCAACGCTAGTTCCCTGCAGCTGGGTAGGCAATGACCTGTGTCCAACCTGGTCAGGAGGAAGGTCATGAAGGAGCGACACGGTAATACAAACTTGAAATGTGTCACTCTAAATGTTGTGTTGTTCATTACTTGGAGTTTGGTTCTGACTGGTCACAGGGTTCATGGTATACCAAAAACAGGAAAACACAGCCCCTTTTTATTATAACTCAGCTATATCTCATGTGTCCCTTTTCCAGGAGAGAAACCATTCTCATGCCTCCACTGCAGCCGAGCTTTTGCTGACCGATCCAACCTGCGAGCTCATCTCCAAACCCATTCAGAAGTAAAAAAGTATCAGTGTGCAAGCTGTTTCAAGACTTTCTCCAGGATTTCACTGATAGCCAAGCATCAAGAGGCAGGTTGCCCACTGTTCTGACAGCCTGTAAGCTTTAACCTGTTTAAAATAGCAGATTGAGAAGAACACAACTGAGTCAGCATGAATGGAAAAGCCACAAATTTACTTGGTAACACTGACATTGGAACAGGCTGACTGACTAGCACTACATCTATCAGTTAAGCTTAAACACCCACTAGACTATATTGTAGTCTTGTGGCTTCCCTGTTGTGATGGACTTTCGTTCCAAGCTCCTCACCTCTTCTAAGACACCCGGATTGTTATCCAACATGCCTGCCATTTTGAGCCAGAGCTATTACACTTCTGTATTATTCTTAAGTTTAGGTTTTGATTTTTAGTTGGGTATTGGATCTCAGTAATTGGTATTACCACCATCATAATGTCATACATTATCAGGCCATACCATGCTGTCACAGAGGGTGGTGATTGTGGAGATCAGCCTTTATTAGATGTGTGTTACTAAAAGATTATTATTTGTCCTTTTTTAAACATCATTATGTCCTCACTAAAAACAACCATGACTGTGTGGAGGAACCAGAAATCAAGCACTGAAGAACTCTGCTTTGTTCAAACACTGCATTATTATGTTTATTTTTGTATTAAAATGATTGTTGACTTGGCAAAAATAAAATCATGTACCTTCATGAACTTTTTCAGTGTGTAAAAGTGTGACAATATCAAGGAACAAGTGAAATGCTGGGATTTGTAAGGTTATAAGCCCAAAGTCATCTTTAAGCCATGTTACTTCTCATTCACTAACTTATAAACAGTGACCAAATATTTCAACCTAATTTCATTCAAAATTTATGCAAAAAAACTTTTGGTTGCTCACATGGTGTCCATGTGTGCAGTTCCTAGATGTGTGGCAGTCTGTAGAGTATGTACAAGGGTACTTCAAAAAGTCTTCAGCCCCACAATAAAACTTCACAGGAGAAAGACAGTTCTTGCCATGTAGTTCTACATAGTCTCCTTCAGTGCACTTGGTCCACTGATGTTCAAACTTCGCTATGCAGTAACAGCAGAATGTCACATCTTGAGCCTCCATATACTCCTCAACATCATTCATGAAAATGGTACATACAGAAATGAGATTTCAGTTTGGGAAACAGATAAAAGTCAGATGGTGCAGGTCCACTGTATATGTGCATGGGGCAACAGTTCAAAGCCATGTTTGGCTGCTTCTCCCACCTGTGTTGTGTGGCCGACACGTTGTCCTGGAGCAACAGCCAGCTTGAAGCTGTCTTTTTCTTTTTTCTTTGATTGTTTCAAACATGACAGTTTTGTGGACATAAGGCTTTATAGTATACAGTTATGCCCCAAAATGGGATTTAGACCCTCGGTTTCTGGGTGAGACTACGAAAATATGGTTAGGTTTCATTTTCAACAGTAACTGTCTCTTCAGACCATTACTGATCCAAATGGTGTCACCTGTGTGACATCATCAGTCAGTCAGCCCATGGGGCCTAGCCTCTATAGCAATCTGAAACCATACATGAAAGCAAAAAGGAAATAATGGCTTCTACGAGGTATAAACAGCAGGAGAAAAAAGCAGCATGGTGCTTAACATACAGGTAGTCCGTTGTGTTAGCTCAAAATAGCCACAAAATTGGGAAAATATTCACCTTCAGTATAATTATATTAAATATTAATTCATTGATTCAAGCACTGTCCAATTAATATAACTACAAAACAATGTTATTTCTTTTGTAAGCGTATGTAAATCGCCGATGGAGGGGGGGGCGCCATATAAAATCTCGCCTTGGGCACCACACTGGGTAGGGCCAGCTCTGCTGGGTGGCATGGTGTCACAGTGGCTAACACTGTCGTCTCACAGGTCCTGGGTTTGAATCTCTTTCTGAGTGGAGCGTGCATGTTTGTGCTCCCAGTTGTTCAGCCCATTTTGTGTTGAAGTTTCCCAATATGAAACAAGATCTGGAAGTACACAAAAACTTGTAAATTAAACTGTGTGTTATACACTATCCTGGGTGACAGGGCACAGTTTTAAAAGGGTGATTCAAGTTTGGATTTGCTGTCATACTGCTGCTAGCACTTGCTCTAACCTACACCTGTAGAATGATTCAGAGCACCTGTTGTTTGTGCACTAAAATGACGCTGTTGTGGTGTAATGGAATGCTACAAATAGTAACTGTCTGAGGAACAAGGTCTAAATATTGTTATTGTTCTGTTGAATTTTATATACATAATGTCTTTTTTACCTGATGTTTACTGTCCACACCGAGGGTTTGAAGAGTACAGCAATTTCAATGCTCTTTATGTCCTGTACATATTGCAGTATCGACAATAAAAAGACTTTGACTTTTGACTTTGAATATTCCCAACCAGCCAGATTCATTTTCAGTGCACACATATGCTATTCTGACTCCCTGCAGGTTTATAAATACATGGAAAGATGTTATATTAGGGATGAGGGCAGCTCTCCATCTCACAGTGCATTAGTAATTCAAGACAGTGCTGCCAGATTTAGCTGCTGTCAAGACATAGGGCCTATTATTAGTCTGCACTATTAGGTCAACAGATTGTGTGTGTGTGTGTGTGTGTGTGTGTGTGTGTGTGTGTGTGTGTATGCGCGCGCACGCACCTATATTTGTGTTGGGTGGGGGAAGCAACAGACACAATAGCAGTCAGATTATATTGGTATTTTCCACAGTGAGTGTGAGTGTTTCAATAAAGTCCCTCACCACAGGTCTCTGATACCCTGCAAATTACACTGTGCTATATTTGTTACCAACACATCTACAGGTACAAGTGTTTGTGTGTGTGTGCTAATTAGGGCTAAAGGATGAAGAAGGTCAGATGCTGTGGTGAAGTCAGATGAGGGGAGGCAGAAGGAACATTTAAGGTTGCATTTGAAGCTTTATCAGTCAAAGTGTTACTAAAATCACATTTGAACACAGGTAATTTTAAACATCCAAAGTGTGCAGCTATACAAAGCCTGTCTAACACTTTTGTCTTTATTTGCTTATGCTGTGATATTTCAGATTAAACCCTGTGACTTGTTTTGGTGTGTAACATTTTAATAGTTTTTGGAAAACAATGGAGAGGAATAAGATATAGCACATCTTGATTACACACACCATTATACAAACATTAATTTTATAGTATGAGTCTGTATTTGGAAGTTTTTTTTACAGAGTTATTGCAACATCCTGATAATAATTAATTACAATAATCTGGTCAAGAAGTCACAAATGCATGGACTAGTTTTTCAGCATGACTTAAAGACAGGATGTTCCTAATTTCAGCATTTTTAAGAAGGCAAAAACAGGCTATATGTTATTTAACAGACGTATCCTGGTCAGAAATAACTCCAAGGTTCCTCACAGCACTGCTGGAGGATAAGGTAATGGCATCTAGAGCAATTATATGTTTAGGCAGCGTGTTTCTAAGGTGTTTAGCAGCAAATACAAAACTTCAGTTTTGCCAGAATTTGGTAGATGGTCAGTCAGGCCTTTATGTCCTTAAGACATGATTGAAGTTTGTGTAACTTATTTGTTTCATCAGGCTTCAGAGGTGAATGTAGCTGGGTGCTGTCTGCATAGCAGTGAAAGTTTATACAGTGCTTCCTGATGATGTTGTCTAAGTGAATCATTTAAAAAGTGAAGAGTATTGGTCCTAGTAGTTACGTAAGTTACCTCAATGAACTCACTGTTTTCTATCAAGTGTTCACTTTCTAGGTGTCATATTAAATTGGTAGTATTGAATGCAGTTCTGTTAGTCCAGCCTCTCAAAATACTCACATTGCACACATTACAAGTGGCTGCTGTATTGCTTTTTTTTCTCCAATTTAAATTTTTTCCACATTGCAGACATTTTAGCCACATCGTGCCAAATGAACTGTTATGTCCGACACTGCAATCCAGTAGGTGGCAGTAATGCACCTTCAAACTAGTTTGCCAAATAGCAATAACGACCAAGGGGTTGTGGAGGACAGAGAGCTGGAGTTGGATCTGTCTGTGCAGCTCTGTGAAGCTGCAACAGGTGCTGCAAGCTAACATTTCCAGCTATGACAAACCAAGCCATTACACCCCACCTCTTTTTCCACCACAACTGAAGAGTGTTTATGTGTGTGTCTTTGCAGTCACCTTTGTGCACATATTGTGTGCACCTTATACTGTTGAATTGATCTATTAAAGGCTTGGTTTGTCTACGCTTTCCACTTTCTCTCTTTTGGCATCTCTCCATAAAGACAGTTTTGATTTAAAATGTCCACTTTTGGAGAAATATGTCTCTGAGACACCACAATGCAGGACATAAATGGAATATCAATCTTGGTTACAATCTATAATCCACAAATATTATAATATTATTCGCCCCACAGTGTATTGGAGTGAAGACAGAAATTTCAGAGTAAAATATTTCTAATCCCGGGCAACTAAAAACCAAAAATAAGACTATCTGCACGGGGAAATACCACTAGGCAACCATGACACCAAGCTGCATTTTCTCTGTCTCTATCTTTTTTGGTCACTTTAGTTAAACTGCATACAATCTGAAATATTATTACCTATTGAAATGAAACCATCAGAAAAGTCTAGTGACTGTGTTTAGCTACAGAACAGTAATAGACCAATAATGTGTCTGTTTTGATTTTGTAATAAAGTATGCTGATTTCCATTTTTAGACTCCATAAGAAAAGCATACCTACAGTATATTCAGTGCTTTTCATTTAATTTAATGGGGAAAAGAACAAAATGCTACAAAAGAGCCTAATAGTGCTCTGATAAAACCACAGTAAGTGCAACAGCTGGAAAGCCCAGACATCATTATCATCATACTATTTTCAATGGCAGTGCCACTGCTTTCATTATAATATTACTTTGTTTAGAAAGAAGGCATATTACATCACATTGAAGGCAGACTTATTTATGCCTTTACACATTTGTCTTAAAACTTTGGCCTCTTACCAAACAAGCACAACTGCAGTAATATTCACTTTAGAGTAAAGTGAGTTGAATCAGTTCTGTCTTAGATAGTATGCTGATTTCAATGTATTTAGAACAAAAATGTTCCTATTTCTTCATTTCTGTTTAATGTTTGGAGGGTAAGGTTTTAGTCATGGATTTGCTTTGTTTTTGCATTTTTCAGAAGTTAAAGTATCAATCTGCCATGAGCTCTGACTGCTTTTCAGCTCTATCGTAGCTTCCTTAACTGCTTGGCTGGATAAAGTTGCTCCTGAGTCACTTGAATAATTTAGTGGTGAACCTCCCTAGTTCTGGAGAACTATAATAAAAAAGAAGTAAATGGTAATGGCCAAGACATCTGACTTCATCAGTAAAGTCAAGCTCCAAAAACATTGGGTCCTACATTACCCATAATTCAACTTCAAAGTATCCTCTCCTTAGACCCTGTTTGTCTTGGAACCTACAATTTTGAACCTGCATGCAGTTGGTAACCAGATTTTCTGTTATAAACTTGTAGTTTTAGAGCTCCGAGTGGGTTAACAATGATATTATCACTGTGACATCATCAAGGTTATATTCTCTATGACACAGCTACGCCATAGCTAGAACAGAAAGTAACAAGGAGATAGTAATAAGCTGTTTTCACAGTAAGAATAGGACTACCAATGAAAAATAAACTAACTTTCAAGTGTATAATAAGTGTAATGTCTCTTTAGGTAGAGCAGGGTATGACTGTTAAATATTCACTTTGACTCCATAGTCATAAAAATATCTGACTGAAAATCATTTTAGTTGACTCTACAACACATTTAGTACATGCTCTACTAGCCGGCTGGTGTCTGAGCTCAAGGTCACAGGCTAAAGTTCGTAAGTTGGAGGTGTTCAGCTACTGGGCCACAGTGGTTCTGATAATGTCATTGGATGCCTAAGCACAGCTTCTGCTGTATTAATAGGAAGTAGTATTAGCATGTCGGTGCTCTGTGAGGGTAGTGAGCTACCAATAGTACGCATGTCACTGTGTGGCTTCCCCTACATAGTGCAAAAATACTGTAGGAAATAGTGGTGAAATCTACAGTCCTTGTTCTGTGCAAAAAATGCTTTCTAAAGGTAATGTCAGGCTTGAGCAATGTAACTCGTGCAGGTCTACCAGGAAGAAACAGAAAAAACTACAAATGAATTACTAAAATAAAGCTCCCTGCTTGATTCAGCTAAGACAGCTAAAGTCTTTGTTAGGTTCAGCTAAACTTGAAATGCTAGCTTTCTATGTCGCAGATGCTACTAGGCTGGTATGGAGAAGGGGAATAATGAGCCGCTCATATTTACACATGGAACCTTATATTGTAAATATTGTTTTGAGGCTATCCTTTAAGCCTTACTTGCACCTTTCTTACAGGTTTTTTGAGCTCCATGCATCCATGTAACCATGTACAGTACTAAGCTACTGCAATGCTCTACAGTCTAACTCACTCTGCTGTTATCCTTCATTTTGTGGCTGTGTATAGGACTAGGGAGCCACTGTAATCTGTATGACTGTCTTTAAAGATCATCAGTGATGAGCAGGAACAGTATCACTAATTATTAAATACAAGAGCACAGAGACAAGGATTTAAAACAGATTATTTACACTTCTTGGGGGACTGAATTCAAATGAAAAGCTCAGAACAAAGCAGACAGACATGATACACAAATTGTAACAAAAAAGGAATATAAGAATTTTGCTACAGAGATAAGAAGTAAGCTGCCAACAAGCATTACATAACAAACATTTATAAAAGATTGCTTTTATAACATGAATACAAAAAACAACAAGCAGAAGAAATCTGATCTATACAGTCAAGGGGGTTGAATCCTACTCCAATATAAAAATAGTTGTCATGTATGGAAAAAAAATCCAATTTTAAACTTTGAGCAACGTTTGTAAATTTACAGCCAAGTAATAACGACATTGGAAAAATGTAATCATTTCACTGGTCATTTGGTAAAAGTATTAGTTAAGCATTTGTCTGTATTCTTCTATATGTAAAGGTGTGTTTAGACTTAATCAGAAGCTAATTTTATAAATGAAACACGCCAGTCAATGAAAAGGTCAAAATTACCAAATTTGCCAGAGCAGGGCAAATAAACTGAAAAATACCTTTGTGAACTGAAAATGTATCAACATGAGTGAAAGATTTACACTGTCATTGCATAACTATAATTCATAAATGTACAAAAACACAAAATGAAGAGAAGAAAAAAACTGGACAAATTTAATACTTATGGAGTCTGACACCAATCAGAGGATAAAGTATCGCACACAGCACAAGCACACTGTGGTGCACAATTTCCTAGTTAACTCCAGATAACGCCTACAGTCTGTTCTCTATTATGTCGAGACTACCTGTCCACCCTACACATTCCACACGGATACTAACTCTTTAACAGATGTCAACTGTGGAGCATGCACTGATTGGCAACTGTGGCTATATAAGCACCATGCATGCGTGGCCTCTTCAATTAATTGATCTCCAGAGTCAAGCTTAGTTTTGAGTATTGTGTGGTGTGTTGTGTGTGTATACACTGACATCATAGCTGTCCTGTTCTTTTCACTTCTCAGGACAGTGGGGAGTCCTTCAGAGCGGACACCTGGGTGGTTTCCAAAATTAAGCTGGATAATCATATGCAGTTTCTGCACTGCACTGACCAATTTTGGTGGATGACTGGCTGGTCTGTGCTTGCTTGAAATAGCAGTGCCACCAAGATATAGCCTGATTCCTTCACAACTTGGAACACCTAGGCCTGCACCTTCAATAAAGTTCCTATGCATGTGGTTAGATGCCAGGACATGAATCTTTTCCCTACCTTCCAAATACAATGAGGGCTTGCGTGTCCAATTGACACATAGGCTGCATAGAGCCTTCTGTTGGTGGGAGCAGTTGGCCAATTAGACAGTGGGCAATGTGTTGGGCCCAGTTTTGCTTTGCTCCCTCTCCTGCACGGTCCATGACTTCTTCCAGTTCCTTCCAAAAATACTGGAGGGAAAGTACTCTTAACTTTGAGGAGAATGGTGGCAGCTTGTGTTGGTCCCAAAGGGTTACTCCCTGCCAAAGCAGACCAGCTGTCATTCCATGGGATTTGGAGGTGGTGCTGATGGCTTTACAGCATGAGCCTTTTGAGCCCCTTAAAATGAATTCTTCTTGATTACTGTGTCAGTTAAAAGAGTCGGTGAGCTCTATGTCCTTTCAGAGCTTGAGGAATGCTGCCAGGTGATATGAGGTGATGTGCAAGCCCTGCATTTTATCCTAAGATCTTGTCTTAGTTCTATAAGTTTTTAGTTCTTGTATGAGTTCCACACCAGCCAGTCTACTGAGCTGCAACCTTACCACCCTCTTGGCATGGGCCCACAGGACAACAGGTTTGTTGCAAACCAAACTGCCTGAGGCAACCTATCAATAAGACAAGGCTTTCTCATTAGACTGTGGAGGCAGTCCAAAAGGCAGATAAAAAGGATGGCTTTCTGGCCATGGCAGTGGTGTGTACACATTCCCCACAGAATGTTGTTACCTAATCGGCCTTATGGCAAGGTGAATCTAGAGATTGTGTAGCAGCTCTTGAACTGAATGCATCCATTTTTTATCAGGTTCTACTATGTTCAGCAGCTCTTTTGATGAATGTGTGCAAGGCTCAATGGAGCAGGCCATAGTTTTCGACATACAATTCCTCCGGGACCATGGCTATCATAAATGAGTGGAATGTAGTGATGTAAATTTCTTTCAAAGCAAGCCTGGAATCTTGGCAAGCTGAGTAGCCCATTTAAAGTTGGCCTTAGTGTTAACTGTAAATACTTTTGAGGTTCTCTAGGTGGAGAGACTATCTTTTCAACTCCACACAGGTTGCCAATTAGCATGTGGTCACCACAGGTGGTGTGACTTAAAGAGTTTTTGTGTCAGCTGCCCCTGTGGTGGTCACTCCCCATGCATATCAAATATGTACAATTAAGAAATAACCTCTCCACCCAAAAAACCTGGGTTACAATTGCAACCTTCCAATATCACCTACCCAGGCAAAATAAAAGACAACAAAAACTTCTATCAGAAGCTTCAAAAACTGCTGTGTTAATGTCATACTGGAGTTATAAAGACGAGTTTCAGATGTAGTGTTTGTATCAACATCAAAGTTATAATTATGACCGGAAAATCTGTCTTCTGAAAATTTTGATATATAAACAACATGGCATTTCGAGTTAATTCAAATTATTTTGACCACTGAAGACATTATTGGAAGACTAAAGGTGCATACTGCCCATTTAAATTAGAAACTCAGCCAACAAATATTTGATTTTTTGTCAGATAAAAAAAAGCGATGTTGTGACATTTACTATCAGATAACATCTAACCCTTTTACAATTTAAAGACCTTTAAAAAAAACAAAAAACAAAAAAGCCATTCTACAACAAAATTTAACCATAAAATCATTAAGCAGAAGATTATTCAAAAAGAATTCCAACTATTATATAAAAATAAGTTAAAGTGTAAATAATGAATGCATCCTTCTGTGAAAACACTACCCAAAATTACCTCATCTATTTTCCCCACAACTGGCCTGTATAGCAAATAGGTTTTCCATATGAATGTGTGTGTGTTGGTTTTAGTATGGCTCTGCATGTTTGGAGAAGGACTGCCATCTATTGGTTAAACTATAGTTGTGTACAAGTCTGTTGTGCATGTGTATGTGTATTAACAGCAACTCAAGTTTGTAAATCAATTTCAATGTCCCCAAAAGGTTACAGACATGTGTTTGACCTATGTCTGATATTAGTCCAGTGGTTTTAAACAGAAACAGTTTCCAAAAATATATCTTTTTATACTTGTCTTGGCAGATGCATCATAAAAATATTCCTTGTAGCAAGAGTTAAAGAACCAGATAACAGTAAAATGGAGGTTAGACACTTTCATCTGACACTTTCATTCTTTCAGATTTTTAACCAACATCCACGGGTCTCTCTAGTAGAAAACAATGTTGGCCAGTGAAAATACTCACACAAATAAAAAATGGGAACTGTCAGATTTACTTTAAGGTGTCATCACTTTACCAATGAATCCAGCTGCTCTGGGATGTGGCTAAAGAACCATTATGGACATTCAGCTCTTGATGCCAACTGACAGAGACTGGAGTTTTGTGAATAAACAGAAAATCTGATTATTCTGAAAATGCTGCTCACTTTAGAGTAGCTTTTATATTGCCAGTTCTGAAAACTGTCCGCATCAGACATCAAGTCTGACCATGACCAGTTACACCACCATCACCGTGTCAAGACAAAGCTTCCACAGCTCCACACTGATTTTAGGCTTTCATGTTTACATTTTGGGACTGAGCCTTCAGGTAAAGCATTGAGATGACAATGAGTCAAGGAAACCAGGGGTCTAAGGATGTTTGGTAGTAATAAAAGACTAGAGCAGGCTACAGGGCTAGATCTAGTCCAAACAAAACATGGATAGTGAAAGTGGATGTTGTTTAGTTGATACTACACTTAGGATCTATGTACACAGATGTATATCTATTGCCACAGATAGTTCGTTTAAACCTATGCAAGCATTATTTCATAACTATCTCAAAACATGGATGTGGACAGTATCAATTGGGTTTGTCCTAAATTGATGCAGAATATTATAATTATTACTATATATTTTGTATTTATATGTTTTTTAGATTGTTGATTTTTATTACACTACTGTAGGGTATTT
Organism: Dascyllus trimaculatus; assembly: GCA_024666655.1. NCBI lineage: Eukaryota > Metazoa > Chordata > Actinopteri > Pomacentridae > Dascyllus > Dascyllus trimaculatus. Next base: position 33,394,611 of record CM045464.1, on the reverse strand, counting down.
TGGAGGGGGAAGGATGCCTGAGAATGTGAGTGGGAAGACCGAGGGTTTAGTTTCACAGTGTTGTGGCACAGCTTTATGTCCAAAGCTGGCAGTAACGTCAGTGAAAAGGTGGAACTCAGTAAAAAAGGCTAAGCTAGATGAGCTGCCCCTCTACCAGCCATTAGCTGCTGTTAACATCTATAGCTCATGGGAATTTTCAATTTTAATTTATTCCTGTTATCTTACTGTCTGCATCATATTTATACCTAAAAAACATAATCCACATAGAGTATATATTAAAACACATCTTTTTGCTGGTGTAGCTACTCGACACGATACTTACAATATTTTTTCTGCTTGTATTATTAGAGGGACAACTGCCAGTCTAAAGTGCATTGTCAAGCTTAAATGGGACTTGCACAACCAGCGTGGCTGTATGGAGAAGTATAAATGAGCAAATTCCCTCTTTCTGTCTGTTTCCACCAGGTTACTCCAGTGAAACTAAACAGCTAAGGGACAGAAGGAGAATACAGCCTGATGTTACTACCCACCAATTCTAAAATCTAGGGAATTTCAGCCTCTCTGTGCAAAGTGTTTTGTTGCTGTCTGTTAGGGAGAGGATCCACATCGAAGCTACTGACCATGACCATTAGAAGATGTTATGAACAGTACCATCACAGTTTTTACAGTGAGACAATACTTCAAGTGGCTCAGAGCAGCAAGTCGCCTGGAAGCTTGTCATTCCTGAACGACAGGGCAAACTCTTCTGTTGTGTCTATCAACAAGCCTGCCTGTGCTGCTTTTATAATTATCATGATTGTGTCTGTCGGGCAAGTGTGGCTCTGGCGTAGTTGGCTATTGATTCACTGTGTTTTATACTTCGTTTTATCTTCATCTTTATAAAATGCTTCAGAATTAGAGCCTGCTGGCTTGCTAGTGTAAGTTAGTTCTTCAAAAAGTGAATTTGCCTGTTGCAGCTTGGTTGCTGCAGACCACTCTATGAACAAATTGGAGCCTGTGTCTCTGAGCATCAGTCAAGTTTCTCAGTGAGAACCAGCAGCCAGAACTTCATAGGAAGTTAGTGATGATCACAGGCCTGAACCACTAATTGGGGTTTAGAATCATGTTTCAAACTCACAGACAAGACTTTTTTCAAGTAGGTAGCCCTTCATGCTGTGGTGGTCCAGATGGTAGCTGTCAGGGGAAGCTGTACGTCAATGGACTGTTTTCAAGCTGTAGGTTGGGATTTACAGTATCAGTGAGTGACGGGTTTTGGTTGGATTGGTTTAAACACCTTAACATTTGATACAGTCACTGTATGCATTCCGAACCCACAGAAGTTTTTGTCTTCAAAAAATGAAATCCAAACGAAGCAGTGAAGATGCATCCAAACTACTTTTGTTTTGTAATGCAGCAAACTGTCTGTACTGCTACACCAGGAAAAAAGTGAGGTTATCACCAGAGCTGGATAGACTCCTCTTTGATGAGGGTCCTGTAGAGACAGTATGAACCTCTCTGGGTCAGGTGTGTCTGTTGACTGGATTATACCCTCTGAGCCATGGAAGAACAGCACAATGCAGAGGGATGAGTATGACAGTGGTGTGACTGTTGTCAGTTTTCAGCCAGTGACAGTGCCAGAGCTGCCTGCAGTGCTGCCTCTTCATCAATGCTGTAATCCTAACAAAATGCAAAAAAGACACAAACATTTACAGGTGACTGAAAATCACACAGTTTAATATAAAAACACTTGCATAGACTGTTATTTAAGGAGGATAAAATCTCCAAATCTAGACAAATAAAAACAAAATTATTTACTTGTAGAGAAACAAATTAACAGAAAAATCAACCTACACTGTCTTTTCAAGGTGTTGAGCCACCATAGGCCAGCAGAACAGCATCAATGCAAAGAACTGAACATTCCTTTAAAAGATACTCCCTCATTTAAGGTTTTAATGATGGTGGTGTAAAGCGCTGCTTCACACCTCTGTCTTATCTCTCATGTTCAACTGGGTGGAGATCTGATGACTGGACTGTGAGGACCTTATCATAAGATCTGCTGAATTTTCATACTCATCACACGATTTAGTGACCCCTCGGGCCTACAGAGGGGGACATTGTCATCCTGGAAGAGACCACCATCAGGATAGAAATGTTACATCATAGTATAAAGACGATCCCTAAGAATGACTTCAAATTGATTTGCAGTTCTTCCTTTTAGGTAAAGAACTGGATCCAAATCTTGCCAGTAAAATGCCTCCTATATTGTAATGGAGTAATCAGATCCTCTTACTATAAGGGTCAAAGGTTCAGGTTCTTCCTTTGATTTGTCAGCATTCTGATGCACTCAGGAGGAAGATATGTTTTCTTTTAGTGTTGTTAAAATGGATATTTGTTTTTTCTTGCCATTGATGTTACAAATATTACTTTCAAATATTAGAAATCGTGACTGCACTGGACTTACAACAAAGGTGTCGTATGAGAACTTATGTCTGTGGAGAAGATGCTGAAGAAAGTTGGAGCTCTTATAGCTGGGGTCACCCCATGGCATGGCCGAACACACCGGACACACCTGGAGTTGCAAACACACAGCTTTGTTACTGTTCAAGTAACTGCAAGAACTACTAGCACATTCACATACATGTGTATCAGACACTAAACTGAATACAACAGCAGTTCTATCTACTGTTGAAGTTGTGAAAACAAAACTGTTATTACAGCTGTGTTGAGCATGTGGGCCTCATTTGGTCTTCACGCATCCACACAAATCTAGGTCTTCAATGTACTGATAGTACCTGATAGTGGTATAGGTACGCTATCAACAGAGTTCAAATGTACTTTCTTTCATACAGTTACTTGTGCACAGTCACTGGCTTATGGAAACTCAACTCAACAGACCAGACATCCTGCTTTTTCTCTCTCCCTCTTTTGAAGTAAATTTTTGGTCAAATATACCTTAGTTAGAGAGCACACGGCAGAAAGCAGTGAAAATATAAAAGTGTCCACAGCCAGATTCAAACCGGGGCTGTTGCAAGCACATGATCAATCCCTTCAACCACCAAGGCTCTTCATTGTCCTGCTGGAAAAACCAATCCTCAGATGTTGGGGAATGTTGTCAGAGCAGAAGGAATTTTCTTCCAGGATAACCTTGTATGTGGCTTGATTCATGCATCCTTCGCAAAGACGAATCTGCCTGATTCCAGCCTTGCTGAAGCACCCCCAGATCATCACCAGTCCTCCACCAAATGTCACAGTGGGTGTGAGACACTGTGGCTTGTAGGCTTCTCCAGGTGTCCGTCTAACCATTACACAACCAGGTGTTGGGCAAAGCTGAAAATTGGACTCATCAGAGAAGATGACCTTACTCCAGTCCTCTATGGTCCAATCCTTCTGGTCTTTTGCAAACCTCAGCCTGGCTCTTCTTCTTCTCTTCTTTGCTTCTCATTGATGAAGGGCTTTTTTCCAGCCTTTCACGACTTGAGCCCTGCCTCTTGGAGCCTGTTTCAAACCGTTCTCGCCGTGCACTTCACCCCAGTGGCCATTTGCCATTCTTTTCTTGATGTCATGCTATGGTTGCTGAGTGACATTCAAATGACTTGATGGTCATCCCGGTCAGAGGAGAGTCGTTTCCGCCCTCTGCTGGTCTGTAGCTTTAATGTCCCCAATGTCTGCTGCCTGACCTTGTTCTTATGAACCGCCGTCTCAGAAATTTTAAGGATGGAAGCAACCTGACGCTCACTGTGTCCCTCAGCCAGTAAAGCCAAAGTGAACCCTTCTTTTCCCCACTCAAAGCGTTTCTTTTCAACTGTTTTGGCATGGGCAGTAGTTATTTTTCATTCCAATTACTTTTGAGGTGCTACTAGCGCTGTTTTTGCCATCCACCTGGTTCTATTGCAATGCGATAGTGATGACCATAGCAGTGGTTTTTATACTTTTCCTCGTTAAATAAGATTTGGTTCAGGTGATAACCTAGTCAGTACCTCAGTAAGTAGAACGAGCTGTGCTTGAGTTGGAATCTAAAAGACACTGGAGTGGAATGGCTGTCACACATGTAGACATGCTGATTTCACAGAAATGTGGTCTCTTAATGTTTTCCAGAGCTGTATGTTAAATGGTCTGCACTTATGTAGCGCCTTTCTACCTTAGTGGTACTCAGCTTTAAAATGCTTCATATTCACACCCCAATGCGACAGAACTTCCATGCCTGCTATTGGGAACAATTTGGGGTTCAGTGTCTTGCCCAAGGACACTTGGCATGTGGACGGGCTCGAACCGCCAATCTTAAGATCAGTTGATAGCCTGCTCTACCACCTGAGCCACAGCCGCTGTTGTAGTGTGGTGGTGTTGTAGTGTCGTACTGAGTGCTTTCTCACCACTTTATTAGGGTCATTACGATGGTTGTCCATACAGTGCTTCACAAGTTCCTGCTGGTCCAGATTTCTGGCCCCACAGAATGGACACACAAATGTGGACCGGTTTGGAATATTGCTGCATATTGAAGGAAATGCATACACATACACATAGTTGCATGGAGGTTAGCAGGTTGGAATGAACTTCTTTCTACCAAAAGGAGTCAAAATATACATGGAATGGAATTTATATTGGTTCTTAGGTGATAGAGAGGCCAGCCTCTGTGTTTTACAACTAAGGCTTTTTTGAACCAGTTGAAGCTGTAAAACCTGATGCTGAGATGCTAGCACGAGCTACTGTATTGGTGATTCAGATTAGAACCTTCATCCTGAATAATACATGACATTTTTTAACAAAACAACTTACGGCTCCAGTGAGGCTTTGATAGTTTTTGGACATGTTTCTGAAATCCCTAATGAGAACACAACTGTATAAATGGAAACTGCATTTTCATATATAGTCAGAAAAGTGTGGATGTGGTTGGAGTGTGTGTACCTTGGTATAGGCTGGGAGGTGGGTACAACAGGGACAAACTTAGGACAGTTGGCAATCTGCTCTTGTACTTTGGAACAGGAAGCAATATGGGACCTCATCTTTACCAGAGCCACCTGAGAACAGATACATATGAACTGATATCACTTTGTAATAATAATGATTATGGAAGAATTACCGCCCCACTTACAGGGTTGGGTTGGGGTGTTGTAGTATTGCAAACACTACCAAATAAGCACCAAATAAAAAACATGAATCCATAATCAAGAGTTGTGTCTATGGCTTTCTAACCACGGTAAATATTGTTTACAAAGAATCCCCCTTTTCATACACCATGGGGCATGGGCCAGTGTTTTTATGTTATTGAACATTATTCTTTATTAGTTGTTATGGGATTTTTTCAGAATCTGACATATTTTCACTTAATGTAAAATTCTTGTTTTAGATTTCCATTGTTTTTGCATGTATGTGGCCCATGCTCATGTTTTAGCTCCCTTTGTGGGTTATGTACCCGGCCACTTGTGCTGGATAGAACGCCATATATAGCTGGTATATAATTCAAACTAATTATGTGTTTGTCAGACTGTGATAAAAATCTATAGTCAATACATGTTGTTCTGTTTGTTTTCCTATATGCTCAAAGAATAAATTATTTCACCTGCAGACAGAGTGCCTTGGATTTTTCCATAATATCAAGTAAGACTTCCTCAGTCCTTTTTTTTTTATTGTTAATGAACAGTCAGTATCTACCTTTTTGCTACAGCCCCTGCAGGGTGCTTTGTACGAGGACAGCTGCTTCTCCACACTTGAGGCACGCTCCACTTTCTTGGGGTCAAAGGGGACACGACAGAGAGGGCAGAGGGGCGACGTTACCTGAAGACATGGCTGCAGACACTCCCCACAGAACCTGGAACAGCAAAGATCAGACAGCAAGGAAGGAAAGTTGAAGCTCTTGCTCAAACCAACACACCCACAGTTGACAGAGGTTTCTTTTACAATGAGGCTGTTATTTCATGAGTAATTTAATAACACTTGTATCTCTGTATTAATTAATCAAACAATTTTATCACAAAAACTGAGCCTGTACAGTTGCCTTCAAATATTTTTTCCATTCTGATCAAAAATAAATACAAAAACATTTGGTTAATGAAACATTGGAGCAAAGTAACATTTGAGAAACTGTTAAAATTTTCATTAAAAAAAGAAACAATTGTAGTGAATGATGCTTTGCCCCTTCTGAGCTCCTCGCTCTGTACCTTCTTTACCTTTTGGCTGATGTGTTAGAGTCCCAAAGTGTCCACCAAACCTCTTTGTTACAGCCTAAATGAAGATTTCAAGCAGAAGCAAATGAAAGCTTGAACTGACACGATGCATTTGTTCATAGAAGTGATTATTTATTATTCTACTATTCTACTATTTATTATACTATTATTCTGTATTTGTACTCATTTTAAAAGTGTTGCTGTTTTATTGGTTTATTATTTAGCTCTTAAACAGCTGCTTATCAGTTTTTATATTTGTATGTATATTTGCCTGCTTTTAAGTTGATTCATTGATTGTAGCAGTTGTTGTAGCAGTTGTTGTGCTAATATGAGGATGGTATGTGGCAGTAACTCTAAGCCCAAGACAAATTTCCCCAGAGTACAAGAAAGTTTATCTTAACCTTGAGGGGTTTTCTTAGATAATTAACATTAAGTTGTCAAAATGGCCACTGATTTTCTTGCAAATGACTGATGTTTTAATGTCATTAGCATTTTGGTACTAAAAGATGGGCTATGTGATAGAGTTATATAACTTAAACATAACTTTCATTTATGATGCAGACAGGTATCAACTATCTTGCCATAACACAGTATATGTTACCTGTCATAGCACAGTACCTCTGTACCTATGAGTTCATCTGTGCAGTGACTCTTCACTGCAGAAATCAGAACACTGCACTATAGATGCTGAATTTGTTGAGGTGACTAAATGTCACAATTTATGTTCCAACACACAAAACCTGTCACTGTGTAAGGATCGCTTTGGCTGGGACTGAAACGGAGTAAAAAAGATCTGTTCTTGGCAGAATTCAAGAAACATTTGGCAGCTGAAACCCCCAATCTTAAGCACTGGGTGTCACACTGCTTTTTAACAGCAGCAAAGGATTGAATCCCATGTACAATATTGTGTGTATATTCAAGCCAGAGAGATTAGTGACAGTGCTTCTTGAAGTTTCATCCATCCGCATCAACTGCAGGGAGTAAAAATAGCTGCATTTTCCCTTTAACTAGAAATAGAAATGAGGGTACCTGAGGTCTGGTCTGCTCTTTGTACTTCTTTTCAGATCCAATTTTAGAAAGATTAGAAGTGCAATACCCTGGCTAGCTTCTCTCTAATTTCATTAGATATAAAATAAGAAGAGGTCAATCAATAGATTGATAATATACACTATCAATTCCATATTTCCAATTCTGTTTCCACAAATTTCAGAAAATGCTCCAAAAAGATCTTACGTTCCCCCACAGCAACCCCTCATTCAGGTGTAAATCACTGTATGAGCAAGTCAGACTAGGGGTATCACTCAGAGCAAGGGTCCACACTTCCAGCTTTCTGCTACAGGCGCTTTAGGTATTAAAGCATGATGCTTTCATCACTCTTTCTTACACTTGTGTCTTCCAAGACACAAAGTGGATAAACTGATATTTAATCTGTTGAATGACTGACGGAATTGTATTCATTTTGCTGAATTTTGGCCTTGTTTTCTCTGTGTGCAGAGGGAGATGTGAAATGTTCCAGTCAGACACTACCTTTGTGTCACATGATGTCACCTATCAGTCAAAATCTTCTCAATATGTTCACTGGAACTAATCACCAAGCCTTTAACCCCACAGATTAGTGATCTGTGTTTGAGCCAAGCTGTGACAAGCATCTGCAAGCAAACACACTTCAGCTATTACTCTCATAGCCAGTCATGACAGCGTTATTCAAGATCTCACTTTGATCTGGTTTAAATGATACAATGTAATACATAGGTGTAATAAATGTAATACAAGCGTACGGTATGATTGTCTCTGTTCCAAGTGGTATAACCACACCAAACACTTCATATGTTTGTTTTCAAATCCTGCTATTAAAAACACAAATACTCTGTTTTCTGAACAATCTACATTCATTAACAGACTGACATTTGGGTCAAACCATCTCAGCTCATTACATTTTTAAAACAATATCTGCTCGACTACCTCTGATTTTCCTGAAATTTCTATAACATAAAACATGGATATTTATAAAGATAGGTGTGAAATTTGCACATTATTTATCAAATACTTTGACTTTTTTAAAGGCCATTATCCTCTTTCAGCAGGTTTTGCACACTGAAATTTGAGGCTGCAGCTGAAAAGTTTACACCAAAGTTTTACAGACACTGTTGAATTTTCAATGACGCCTACATCCCTGAATTTTCTACGATAGTCATTGAAACCCATGCATCTTGTTACAAAAAAAAAATTGTGCATCTTGGTTCTTTTATAGATTTATTATAGCTCTTTTGGGAATATGACAAAATCTACTGGGTCAAAAATATACATACAGCCATGCTAATATCTGGTTGAATGTCCCTTGACCATTTTCACCTCATGGTGCTTTTGTTGCTTTTTCATCCACAAGCTTCTGGTTGTATCTTTGACTACTCCTCTTGGTAAAGTTAAACTGAATTTGACCTGCTTCTTCAGCACAGTCCACAGGTTCTTGATGGGGTTTAGTCAGGGCTTAAAACCTTTTTATAACTTGATAAAAACCATTTCTTTACCATTTTAATGTGTGTTTGGGGTCATTGTCTCGTTGGGACACCCAACTGCATCCAAGACCCAACCTTCTGGCTGATGATTTTAGAATAAGGTAATACTCCTCCTTCATTATTCCATCTACGTGGTATAAAGCATCAGCTCCACTGGCAGCTAAGCAGCCCCAGATCATCATGCTACTCTCCTCCAAACATATATCTGTTTGAAGGACCATAATAGCTCAAATAGGTCAATTTCTGGTTTGTCTGACCACAGAACTTCCTTCTCGAAGGCCTTTTTCTGTCCATGTGAACATCAGCACACTTCTGTTTTTGAAGAAAGAGCTTCCATCTTGCATGGCAACCTCTCAGCCAACTACGATGTAAAACACACTTGACTGTGGACACTGACACCAGATCCTGATCAAGCAGCATTTAATTCATTGCATTGTAAATCTCTTGCCCATCCTGACTGATTGTGTCTCAGCAGTAAGTGATAGTTTGTGTTTTCTTCCTGATCGTGGCAGTGACACAGCTGTTCCATGCATTTCATACTTGTGTGCACAGATGATTTTAGGATCTGTCGCTGCTTTGAAATGGCTCAATGTAACTTTCCTGCCTTGTACAAGTCAAAGATTTGCCTTTTCAAAACTTTATTGAGCTCCTCAGACTTTCCTGCTGTGGTGTTTGTGGCTGATTCGTATGAGTGGATCAAATGGGCCCTTTTTAAATATATCACCAAAACTAATGATTCACGCTACTGTTTGTATATATTTGACCCAGCAGATTTTGTCTTATTTCCAGAAGACCTGTAGTAATCTATGAGAGAACCAAAATGCATAATTGTTTTTTCTTTTGTGTTTTTTTTGTGATAGACACATGGGTTTCAGTGATTCCATTATAGAAAAATCAAAGATCTAGAAGTCACTGGTAACTCCAGACTACCATAATATACATAGTCTTTACAAGTGTATGTAAACTTCTGTTCACAACTGTACATCCTACATCGTTACAACTATCCTAAATTGCAGCCCTTGCAATGTGTAACTTGCATTTTGTCAAATCAATGATTGATTGATCTGAAATCATTGACACTAAGCCTTATTATTATTATGTTTATAATCTGAATAATATTATTTTCGCAAGTAGGGTTCCATAAGTGTTTAAAGACTTTCTGTGAATCAACCCCACACAAGGTTGTCTCCGTTTTGAAGGCTTGACATATGTCATTCTCCTCCCTGCTGTGGCTGAGCATCGGTCACAGGTGTATCGGTGTTGCTGGAGCTGCCAGATGTTTCAAATGCTGACTAGTTGGAAAAACAGCCAGTCCAGCTCCAGCTACATACACAACTCGGTCTATGAAACACTGTCACCGTAACTCCCTGCATGCCCCCTGACAACAACACACATCCAAACAAGAAGCAGCTACTTTACGTGTGACCGCAGCTGGCGATGCTGACGGGTTTATGGTAGACCTCCAGGCAGATGGGGCAAGAGAACTGGCTCTCAACGCCCTCAGCCGGGGCTGCCAGCGAGCCGGAGCCGCTGCCGGGCTGCTGCTGCTGCTGCTGCTGCTGCTGCTGGCGGAGCTGGGTGCTCGCCGAGACAAAGCTCCGAAACATCGCCATCATGGAGCCGGAGAGGACCTGCAGTTGTCGACAACAGCTCGCTGCCCCAGAGGAAGCGGTCCAGCTGCTCAAAGTGTTGTTGGCTAATGCATTATCCGTACAGCAATTTGAATATTTGTCGAACAAACATGATGGCTTTTCAACATACTTATGAGAAAACGATCCTCAGTAAAGCAAAGCATTCCTTGTTCCAGGGTGAAGACATGCCGGAGAAGTAAACATTGGGAGCAGTGCTCGTTGGCGAGTGTCAGCACGATGCAGCGAGGATGACCTGAATAAAACAGCAAATCTACAAACTACTGGAGGACACGGGGGGAACATCCACCCGGTTGTTAGATTAGCGCTCCAGTGAACCCTCGCAAACAGCACGAGAAGCTGCAACAAAAAGCCTCTGCGCGCTTTGCTTTGTGGAGGTTGAAGTCCTGCAGTTCATCTACTCACCGAGAGATCTGTGGTGACGGAACTGCAATCCCACAAGCCAGTTCAGAGGCAAGCTAGCCGGGCCAAATGTCAGGAAAAAAGAAAAAAAAAGAATACACACACACGTGTGTGTGTGTGTGTGTGTAGACTTGACAACACAACAAGCTAAATATTGTGTAGAATCATGCAATAACAGACTACATCCAAATCAATAGTAGCTGATTAAAGTGTGCAGATGTCCAGACAACCAACAGCCCAGTTTATGTATGATTTTCTTAAACAGTGAAACTCAAAGTTCAGGACTCAACCTGAGGACGAAGGCGATGTATATTTAAGTACAGCTAAATGAAGCAGTGACTCTGTGTGACAGTTCACCTGTGTGAGATGAACTAAAGTTCACAGTGTGTACTGCTGCTAGATTCTGATTGGTACTTACATTTAATTATCACATAATTAATGAAGTTAGTACTGTTACTCTGTGTATAAATTCATGCGGCTCTCTCTCTTTGGAGACTCTCGTGGATACTACCGCTGTCTGATGCTGCAGGTTTGTAATAAATTATGAACTGATAGTCCTGAAGCTGGAAACTAAACTACCATTCTGTGTGTAACAACTCACCTGTGTGATGTGACCACATGTAGATGTACATAGTGTGACCTGCCGTCAGATCCTGGACTGGACTTATCTGCTCTAAGTGAATTTGCGTCAGACATCAGCAAATTTGAAGAATTTGCTAAAATAATAAAACAAACTTCAGCTCATCTTGTGGGGAAAAACATGTAATTCATTACTGGTGAGTATCATTATTCTTTGTGCTGTTAGTCTCTGTTTTCATCGCAGTAAGGTTTTATCATTATGGACTTTTCATTTTGTTTTCCAATAGATTTGACATTTTAGAGAAGAGTGCATTAAAAAGTCACGTTTGTTGGCACACAAACTGTGTATTCAGCATTGTATTTATAGACAAATACCTCTTATGAGCTGCTGCTGAATGCTGCTCTGGAATGGATCAATGCACAGAATAAGCACTATGGAATTTGTCCATCACTGCTGACACTGTTGCAGCATTACAAAAGTGTGGCTTCATGGGTAATGTGGACAGGAGGAATGACTGCCGCAAACAATAGCACAATAAATTCACATTTGAGTATTACAAGGAGACAGACACTTGAAATACGTGATATAAATTATACGTGAAATAAACAGTGTTGCCATCTCCCCAGTAAGGAAAGTAGCTATTGGCCATTTGCATGTAATTGTAATGGACGCTGTAGAAGAGAGGAATAAAAAGGTGGGAGAGACAAAAAGTGAGTAAAAAACACCCTAAATATGTTTAGAACCACAAATGAACTTTCTACTGTTGATTCCTGTTTTTTTTAAAATTTTGCCATTGAAATAGGCCATCACTTCTCAAAATAACTTCATGACTAATGCTTTGTCAAGACCCATATTATATAAATCAGTTTTGTCCTGTATTGTTAAAAGTTAGAATATCAAATTTAATCAAAAGACTGTTATGTGGGGTGGAATTGCTAGCTCTGCATCCAACCTTCCTCCTTTATCCGGGCTTGGGACCAGAAAAAATGACCCAAAGAGACACTCTGGCAAAATATTATTTATTTAGCTTTTGGGGTTTATCTCTCTATCTCTCTCTCTCTCTATCTATCTATCTATCTATCTATCTATCTATCTATCTATCTATCTATCTATCTATCTATCTATCTGTCTGTCTGTCTGTCTGTCTGTCTGTCTGTCTGTCTATCTATCTATCTATCTATCTATCTATCTATCTATCTATCTATCTATCCATCCATCCATCCATCCATCCATCCATCCATCCATCTCTCTGTCTGTCTGTCTGTCTGTCTATCTATCTATCTATCTATCTATCTATCTATCTATCTATCTATCTATCTATCTATCTATCGTTTTCTTAAGTTTGGTTTAGTTTCCAACCATATGCTCCACTTAGGGGCCTACAACAAGTCACAGTAATACATGAATTTTTTTTTAACATAACTGTAACATATTTTGTATAAACAGTTTATATAATAGTAATTATAATAAAATAATAATAAATTAAATAAATTAAATAGAATAATGATATAATAATAAAATGTATAAATTCTGCTGAGGGAGGCTCCTGTCAGAGTGACCGGCTGTGAGTGCTTCGGGACGGGGAGGAGCTCAGGGCAGCACCGCTGCTCGCTGAGGACAGTAACTACAGAACGATATGTACTTTAACGTTAGAGTCTCCAAAACACCATAAAAGTGTCCAATATAACCAGAAAAAGTCGCTAGATTTATTGCTAGTAGAAATTGGATATTAGAGGATTTCATTTTTAATACAATTTCTCCATACACCCGGTGGTGGCACTATAAACCAGCACGTTGTTTACCAACGTGAAGAAGAAGAAGAAGTGTACGTCATCAAAAAGCGCCAACATTTAGAAGCACAACCATATGCGCGCGACACACTTGAGGCATGTCTGTTATAGAATAATAAAGAGTACAGACACTGTCGTAGCAGTTGGCGGTCTTTGTAGAACGTTTCAGGATTTTCTTAGGACTGTTTCAATTTAGGATGATCTGCGCTGCGTGAGAAGAGCCCAGGTGTTTTCGATTTCACAGTTTTAAAAGTAAGAGTAAAGTCTGGCTAGCATTTGGTTTCCTAGGCTGGACTCAGTAGTGGAGCACTGTCTTGTCTGCTGTCTTCTCAGAAATGTGCCAGGTGGATGAAGAATACCACGATCAGCTGCAGCACACAGATGTGCCCAGGTAGGATGTTATATCATCATGAGTCAGACATGCGCAGATTCGATCGCCGGCGATTACAGCACAATGCAGTTGGTTAGATTTGTGTTCGACTTGATGCTCTGACGTCTGGCCAACATAAGCAACAGTAATGTTGTGAGATCAAGATGGCTGCAGTTTATAGAGCCAGATGCGGCTATTGCTCTACAGCGACTGTATGGCCTCAGGGTATGATGGGTAATGTGTGGCTCTCACCTGAGCTAACAGCTGATTTTTTAAAATATTTTTTTTTTATTGTGCGATCTTACATACAGACACAAATCAGTACATACTTACAAGCATCCAGGGGGTGCTGGTACACAAACAACAAAGTAACACCCAAAAGAAAAGGACTTTACAGATCACCTCCACAAAATTTGTACAGGATAGCGTATGATTTGGCAGCTTTCTCATTCCTAATGTCTTTGATTGTGGCAGCATGGTGGAGCAGTTCTTTCCTAAAGACTACAATGTTTGCTTTAGATTTGGCCCATTTTTTTATGGATATGAAATTTCCCCAAAATCAAGATCAACTGACAGAAAAAAACACAAATCTTTGTCTACAGTCCGATCATCAAAAGAAATTAAAATGTCAACAGCGAGCAGTGTGCAGAGGGCCTTGCCGTATTGTAAAGGTTTTCATTGGGTTGCACTTTACACAAGATTGTTCAGTGTGTACATGGAGTCAGTGTACCCATATTTTCCAGTTTTAGTTTTGTTTAATGCTTTTTGGTTTGATTTAAATATCCTATTTAGACCTGATTTAAACGTCCTATTTTCCTAATTGTAGAATTTGTTCAATTGCAAAATCCCACAACAATACCCAGCCACAGTACTCAACTAAAGTCAGTCCACTCCTGTGCAATATCACTTGTCAAATGAATCTAAAATTTGTCACGTTGCATTAATTGCAGTATTTATATGTTGAACATATAATAAAGACTTAACTTAATAGTAAGGTTTTGTTCTGATGTGAAATTAAAATGATACGATAGTAAAAATACAGGCCCCAGTAGGAACTCAGGGCCATGTAAGTCAGTACACCTTTCATTACTGAGACTCAAATTTTATATTTTCAGTACTTCATATGCCCACCTTTTTTGTAATGATTGACTCAGTTCTCAACCAGAGGATACCAGTGTTGCACAAGTTTCTGAAGAGATGTCATACAGGAGGGGTTTTGCCTTTCTCTTAAAATTCCTCAAAAGGGGTTGTGTTCAGGGGCCAGGTCATAGTTTTCACTTTTTCTTCTTTAGAAACTCTTGCATTATTTTAGTGGTGTACTTTGGATTGTTATCATGCTAGAATATTCGTCATCTTCCAACCTTATCAGCCATATTTTGTCATTCATGTAAATGTCTCCCGAACAGCTTTTGCACTCATGCAGCTCCATATCATTACACTAGCACCTCTGTGCTATGCATTCACTGTGGTAGTTCAGCATGTTTAGTAGTTCACAATAAACATGCTGGAACCCATCTGAACCAAATAGATTTATCTTGGTCTCATCTGACTAAAAAGTGTGTTCCCAATATTTATCAGGCTTCAATTCATGTTCTTTCGTGAAGTTTCATGTGGCTTAGTGCCATAGAGAAAGGAAAGAGGCTTTTATGGATGCCATTAAAAGCTGACATTATGCCATGTCCTTCAAACTGTCTAGCTGTCACCAAAACCCCAGTTTCCACTGACAACCCTTGTGCCCGGTCTGAAGCACCTGTCTGTCTGTTTTTCACAGTTAGACTGTGAAAGTAGTCGACTGTCCTTGGTATCATTTTAGTCAGACGTCACTGCAGCTCTAATTAGTGGTACTGTGGCTTGGTCTATACCTCCTGATTACTGCTGCATATTACTTTCTATTGATTTTTATTTGCTTACTGATCTTCCTGGATTCTTTTCCATATTTGTGAAGTCTAACAATCAGATTTTTCAGTTCCTGTGGCAGTTCTTTTCAACTTGGAACCATGATGCAGCCATGCATTTAAATACAGCCCATAGGTCCAAAACTGTTCACATCTCAGTTTATAACCATGTTCATCAGTTAGGCTGACTGGAGGTGATTCAGCTGTATGCTAGTGAGTACAGATGTATTCACTTTTTTGTATTGAGTTTATTCTTAGGGGCCTGAATTTTCAGTATTTTCTTTCAAAGGTATTTGCTGACTGTTGAAACACTATATTTGTCTACTTTGAAATAATGCAATTATTGAGAGATGATAGAATTTTGAATCACTAAACATTTAAGTGATATTGCACAGGAGTGTATTCACTATTGTTGTATACTGAATGTTTTACATGAATTAACTTTTTTTTCAGCCCCACTTTTTTGTCTCACCTAATCACTTTCACTTTTGAGTCAATTAAAAGTGGTGGTTTTAATGTGTATCCATAGTCCCATATATGACAACATTTAGCAAATTTCTATCTAAAATGTAGGTAATACCATAGTATATGACTACATACAGATGTGTTTATTTATGTATCATCTGATTAATGTGACAGTGAATATGTGTGTTGCCTATCTGTACTCATTTAAACTAGCTGTCATTGCAGCTGAATCTACTCCTCTGCAGTCGTACAAGGGTTTGCTTTGCCTTTCTTTCTAGCAGATGTTCAGTTTTATCTGAATGGGTTTTTTGCTTGTCTGGATTTTGTCTCTTCTTGCACTTTAGAGGTCAACCTATTGCAGGGCCAATATTGATATTAATTATTAGTAACCAAGGACACCAGTAATCTGTATTTGGAACTCATTTACATTTGCAATAAAAATGAATATCCTGCTGGTGAAATATTTTTAATAACACAAACTCAAACAATACTTTTGAAATTCCTTTGTTTCTTTATGTTTTACATGTTTAATTAAAAGAGAACATTTCAACATTTATCCTTAAGTAACTCATCAGATACTGCTGAGGGCAGGACATTGTTCCAGACTGTAGAGTGACTACAGATAGAGGCGGCTGTATGAGAGCCAAAGTAGTGCATTTTTCAAATGAAGTTATTTTAATGATACCGATATGTAATGCTGTATTTTTTTCCCTTAATATATAAATAAGCAATTGTAATATTTGTCTCATTTGTTTAATTGGATTTTCTTTGTCTACTTTTAAGTCTTGTGTGAAAATGATGATGTTTAGGTCATATTTATGTATATAACTATAGACAATTCTAAAGGGTTCACCAACTTTTATGCACCACTGTAGCTATTGTGGCTTTCTCATATATAATTAATGTCTGAACCTTAATTAATCAGTGTTTATAGTGTAAATGAGAACACATGAATATGCCATTAAATATGAATCTGTGTACCTGGGCTTTTAAGATGTTTGCTGTTTGTTTGTTTATTAGTGTGTCTAAGAAATGTGTCAAATGCAAGGAGGCGTCTGCAGCTGTGGTCATCAGAGCAGGAGATACATACTGCAGGTGAGACTCATTAATAATGTGATAGTAATGTTAAACCTCACATTGAGATGGTATTTGTGGTGACAGTACACAGAATATTATTATCACTCATATCGTTCATTATCACTAATCCCAATACTTTTATTGATTGCTGTTGCAAGCTAGACTCAGCTATTCCAACAAATGCTTAGCAGTCAAAGGACATATGGCAGTTGGGTTGCTGGAAGGTTTTCAGTGTGAAACGTGTGTTGAGTTTGACTGACTAGCTCACAGTGACAGAAATGGCACAGAGGAAGTGACTGGAAATTGATGGTAATGAGTATCTCTGGAAGAGAGGAGAAACTGAGAAGCAGGTGAATTTGACAGCAGCAAGTAGACACAGAGGCGCATCAGATCAGACAAAAGTGGGGTTCCTTATTAAGATGTCATTAAATACAATTACTAAACAAGGGCACTTAGGGATAAAGTCTGGTCTGTGATCCAAGCTTTTTTTCTCTTCAGGTGAGAAAAGAGCCTTTATTTGATTATGCAGTCTAAACGCTCTTTGTAAGCATGCCCAGTCCGTATATTAAGGCACTTGTAATATTAGGCATATCTGTTCTAATATTACAAGTGTTCACAATAGAAAAAGGTTCTAAATGTGTCCAAAGTAGAATCATGTGAGGTGGTAGATGTGTTGTCAAATGTTTGCATGGTTTGAGGAAACATGTTGTGTGTTTACTGGTTGGGCTGAAATTCTTCGTCTGTCTGCAACAGGAGCTGTTTCAAGGAGTATTTCATTCACAAGTTCAGAGCCATGCTGGGCAAAAACAGAATCATTTTCCCTGGGGAGAAGGTAAGCAGTTGTTCCTCGGAATAATAGCTAATGGTCTTGCCTGACACAACATGGCCAAACTCATTTTACTTCACTTCATTTTCTGAATGTCTACACACAGAATCATTTGCATATACTGAAATGGTGTGACGCAAATATCCACAACAGCTCCATAACTATGAGTTCCTCCTCTGGTTGTAGGTGCTGCTGGCTGTATCTGGGGGTCCTTCTTCCTGTTCAATGCTCAATCAAGTCCAAGAGGTTCACTTGTTTGTCTCTCAGTCCATCAGTCTCTGTGTTGAGTTCAGCTGTTTTATTGTTCTAAACAGGATGCTTGGCTTACTGCTGGAGGCACAACAATATAAACCATCACAAGTACAAAAAACAGAGATAGAGAATGTTTCCTGTACATACAATGTATAGAATGCAATATTGCCACACAGCAATCTCTGAAGTGCTAAAATGACAAATGTGAAATTAAGCAGAGTTATTGCACCTGGAAAACTATTGCACTTGAATCGGAGTGGTCTAAATCTCTAGTGTCAAGGAAGAGTTTTGAACTCATAGTGAGGATAATGTTCTGTATTTTTGCAGACATAAATCCAGTTATACAAATAATTGGTCATTTATACAGTACCAGTCAAAAGTCTGGGCACACCTTCTCATTCAATGATTTTTATTTATTTTAATTATTTTCTACATCATAGATTAATACTGAAGACATCAAAACTATGAAAGAACACATATGATATTATGTAGTACACTAAAAAGTGTTAAACAAACCAGAATATGTTTTATATTTTATATTCTTTAAAGTAGCCTCCTTTTGCTTTGATGACAGCTTTGTACACTCTTGGCATTCTCTCATTCAGCTTCATGAGGTCTCCTGGAATGGTTTTCCAACAGTCTTGAGGGACTTCCCAGAGGTGCTGAGCACTAATTGGCTGCTTTTCCTTCATTCTGTGATCTAACTCATCCCAAACCATCTCAACTGGGTTTAAGTCAGGTGATTGTGGAGGCCTGGTCATCTGAGGCAGCACTCCATCACTTTCCTTCTTGGTCAGATAGCCCTTACATAGCCTGGAGGTGTGTCTGGGCTCATGGTCTTGCTGAACAAATGATGGTCCCAGTAAGGGCAAACCAGATGGGATGGCATGGTGCTACAGAATGCTGTGGTAGCCAAGCTGGTTAAGTGTGCCTTGAATTTTGAATTAATCACCAACAGTGTCACCAGCAAAACACCCCCACATCCCCACACCTCCTCCTCCATGCTTCATGGTGGAAACCACACATGCAGAAACCATCCGCTCACCTTCTCTGGTCTCACAAAGACATAAAGGTTGGAGCCAAAAATCACAAATTCATCAGACCAAAGTACAGATTTCCACTGGTCTAATGTCCATTCCTTGTGTTTCTTGGCCCAAACCATTGTCTTCTTCTTGTTGTTCATCCTCAGTAGTGGCTTCTTTGCAGCAGTTCCACCATGAAGGCCTGATTCATGCAGTCTCCTCTGAACACTTGATGTTGACATTTGTCCGCTACTTGAACTCTGTGAAGAATTTATGTCCATAATGATGGACTGTCGTTTCTCTTTACTGAGCTGAGTGGCTCTTACCATACTATGGATTACAACAGTAGTTGTATCCACTGTGTACTAACCCTACTTCTGCACAACACAACTGATGGTCTCAAACACATTCAGAAGGCAAGTAATTCCACAAACTGACTTCTCACAAGGCACACCTGTTAATTTAAAACCATTCCAGGAGACGACCTCATGAAGCTGACTGAGAGAATGCCAAGAGTGTGCAAAGCTGTCCTCAAAGCAAAAGGAGGCTACTTTGAAGAATCTACAATATAAAACATATTCTGGTTTGTTTAACACTTTTTAGTGTACTACATAATTTCATATGTGTTCTTTCATAGTTTTGATGTCTTCAGTATTAATCTATGATGTAGAAAATAATTAAAATAAATAAAAATCATTGAATGAGAAGGGGTGTCCAGACTTTTGACTGATACTGCATATTGGAGAAAACAATTCAATATTATCTATCTGGGAGTGGGAAAAGTACAGTTAACCCAAAATGATTCATACCTATGCCAAACTTTGAATAATGGATCATTTTTATTTGGCCCATGGGTTTTTTTATGGCTGTGATAATGGACAGTAAGAAATTAGAAACATGAATGATAAATTTGAACTATTTTTATTTACATTTTCACTAAAAAATGCCTTGTCCAAAATTCTTCACTCTTCAATTCCATTCCAAATGCATCAGCACTGCTGTTCCAGCACAAACAGATGACAGCTGATGGCAGTTCAGAAACTGTCAAGCACCATTGCAGACCTGCTGTCAAGTGGCTCTCTGGGACACCCTGCATCATCAGCCACCTTAACAGCATAGCTCTGATAGTTTGTGTTCTTCATGTTCAGTTTACCATACCAAGCAATCATAGACAAAGTAAGCCCCGGTGTAGTCACCATGAAGACTTCTTTTGTGAGTGTTTCAATCAGAGAAATAATGTTTCAGTAGATTGTCTTGTTGGGTAAACGCTTGTTAAAGTGAGAAGACAATCCAACCCACAATACATAAGTGTCCCTGCTAGATTTATATGCAGTATGCTTTCACTGCGCATACATTTAAAAAAGTTATTTTATATACTCTATTTCTACTGAAATTCTCTTACTGCATGTCAGGCAAGTGCCATTGGACCAGATAGTGTTAAGGGCCTTGCTCAGGGGCCCAACAGTGGCAGCTTGGCAGTGCTGGGGCTTGAATCCTAGACCTTCTGATCAGTAGCCCAAAGCTTTAACCACTGAGCCACCATCACATGTTATGACTTCCCAAGTCTATGGAAAACCTGCATTTACCATGGGGTGTGCTTCCCCACTCTTTCCACTCCAAAGAAACAACAGCTACACTCTGTAAATCCTAACTGCTAAGTGCTTGCTTTAAGGATGTTGAGGTCAGTTTGTATTTCAGACACTTTGTTTATGAGAAAATTCAACGGCTACCTTGATCACAATACACTGCTACATTCAGGACAAACTTTCTCCTTGGCCAACTCGTTGATCTATGCCAGTAAAGGTTACCAACAGTGGACCTACCCTGGACCTGTCCAGTGGTGTTTCCAATCTTGGCTACTGATGAGCCACAATGGTGAAACTGCTGTTATTAGAGTAAATAGGCTGCTGGTGTCTGATCATTTCAGATGATTTTAAAACAAAGCACACATTATACTCTACATTAAGCATACTGGATTGTCCACGTATATTTTGACTTTACTAAATTCCAAAATTATGAGGTATTAAATTGGAGGATACTGCCACCGGTTGGGCAAAACTGCTCACTTGTATAGTTGTGTTAATAGTTCAGCTATTCCAGCGTCACCATGCGAGCTGACATGTAGTGTGCAAATATTAACAATGGATCAGTTTCTAATTAAAAAAGTCACAAACCTGATGGAGAGAAATGAAGAAGCGTGGCAAATAAAAAAAGAGTCAGAACAGCAGCAGCCATGAATCAAAATGAAGATGGTGCAGAGGGAACAAGCAGAAAGACACCAGGCTGTCAGAGTTTAAATAAAAGACATAATAATAGGATTTGTTGGTGTTCATTCTCCTACTGACTGTGTCCTACCAGCGTCACTCCTGTGCAAAAAGATACACATATTTTTAATCATAATCAGTGTAGGATGAAACGTATTGGCATTAATTTTTAACAGTGAAAGAAGTTTAGCATTTAGAATTAGAAACACATTTAAAAATGATGTTTTCTTCATGATCCATTTTGCTTTTGCTTTCTGCCAGATATTGCTCAGAAACCAAAACTACATTGCATAAGAAAATGGAGTGACTAATCACAGAAAGGCAATAAGAAATAAGCATTATACGTTACTGAAAGTAAAAAGTAAGTTAAAATAAGAGTAGAACAGAAAAGTAATAAGTAGGACTGACAGTGAGTCTGAGTTAGTAAAGTAATATTACACTTGATAATGAATTATTGAACATGAAAATTGAATGTTGCACACGAAATTGAAATACTGCATGATAAATATAATAATAATAATAATAATAATATATGTTCTTCCTCCTAGGGTTTAAGTCAGAAGGCTCACAAGAAGTTGAGATTCTTGCCTGGCATTGTCTACATTGATGGTAAAGGAAATGACATGTTTGACTCTTCAACAGAGTGTAATTATTTTTATGTGGAGAATTTTGTCATTTTTGTGATATGATTCTGACCAAAACATCTTTTATACGCTTGATGTGTGTCTTTGATCTCAGAGGGTGGTGCTGTAGGTCAGTCTGTAGAGGAGAGACAGAGAGTGGTGTCTGAGTTGCAGGCGGTGTTCAAAGCTACCGGTTTCCCCTTCCACATCCTGCCTCTGGAACAGGTCAGTGTGGATGCAAAGATGCAGAGGTCTGTTGGACCACTTTAATGAAGTTGAGTAAACGCAGGTTGAAAAAGCTCCTTTTAAACATTTACTTTGTCACCAAAATGTGAGAAACGCCTATTTGCACAAAAGTCACAAGAGCAGTCTCACAGTGCTGAACCTGTCACACAGTACAAGTCTGAACTGAATGCTGCAACATTGATGAGAAGATGCTAATGCCACAGTATATTTTTTAGACCAAGCTTATTATTACATTTGTCCTCCAATCTCCTGTAAGGTTCTGGACCTTCCCAGTTCAGTTGTGGTGACAGCCCCATCACCTTCAGAGCAACCACCCAGCGCCTACAAAACAGCTGTGGATCACTTCAATCAGAACACCAGCAGCAACTATTTGACACTGCAGGAGCAGGAGGAGGTGCCACTACCTGATGTCCAGGAGTCCCACACACAGATACTGCAGCAGCTATTTGTCTCTGCTAAGACACTGACAGCCAGAGAAGACCTGTTAAGCACATTAAGGTCAGACAGAGCGGGCAGCTCTTACTCTCCATTCTACATTCTTGCAGTACCTGACTTCCACAAGACTTGATGTTATTTCTGCAGTTTTAAGTTTAGCCAGATCGGTTCATCTGGAGTACTGTATGTCCTTGATTGTTTTGTCATGTATGATGAAACCTTTTGAAAAGGAAACATTTGAGACATGGCTGTGGTTCAAGTGGTTGAGCGGGCCTGCAAGATCAGTGGTTCAGTGTCCCGCCTCTCCACATGTTGGAGAGTCCTTGGGCAAGGCACTGAACCCAAAGTTGCTCCTGATGGCAGGCTAGCATCTTGCATGGAAGCTCTGTCTCCATTGGTGTGTTACTGTATGTGCGAATGAGTGACTGAGAAACACACTATAAAGCACTTTGAGTACCACTAAGGTAGAAAGGCGCAGACCAATTTTTAGTTCATTTAAACACAAGATACTTGTGCTAAAAAAAGAGGATTCGTACTCAATGAGGACCTAGGATCCCTAATCTGTCTCAATCCCTCACAGTGAGCAGTGATTCCTAACACATCTCAGGGGGTCATCAGGTGGAAACCTCCCTTCAACGGTGTTTCGCCTACTTAGTCCCACGACTCCTCCAGGAGGCTAGGAGGTGAACTCTGGCGTCCCAGAGTCACCCCCCCTAGTGCCAGTTCACACTGCTCCTACACAATCCAAACAGCACTGCCACATTCAACTGACCCAGGCCTGTTTAGGAAATGCTCCAGGTAGTGACCAGTGCCGATGCTACCATTTAACTAGTGCAAATGCTGCATGCTACTGCTAACCACTAATTGCTTAAAATATACTACTAACAAATCACTATTGTTAAGTGCTGCACTGCTACTCTAGCACTAGATGTCACACACAACTACTAAGTGCTAAGTAATTATGACAGAAGGCAAGCAGAACAGGAGCACAAACGAAACAAACCTGCACCTTGCAACACAAACTCACCTGAGCTGGCCGCATGGTCCCACAGAGAGACTCTAGCAGGCCACTCCCTCACCTTAAATACACTCACTTCCTCTTCCTGGATCTCTGCCTATTGGGAGCATAGACATATATACGTAGACGCCGCATTGACTGTGGAGGGACGTGCCTAAAGCTCCACCATCTTGGTACAGGACTAGCAGAGGGGGGAGTGAATGTGCGTCTATGGAGGTAAGAGGTACTCCACAATCTTAAAGTAGAATTATTCACTGAATTTTTGACCGATTTCCAAACGGTTTGATTTGTTACAAACGGCACACATGTAGCTTTGACACAGGATGCTTGGATGTTTTAGAAATGCCGGTTTTACTACCCAAATATAAATTCTACTTAACGTTGTCAGCAGACAATCTTCTGACATAGACCTATGTCAGTAGAAACTGTAGTTGAAGGAGAGACAATAAACAACCTGACTAACAACTGTCACCGCAGTGACCGAGACCTGGCGATCAGTGTGATGCCGACGCCAGGCGTCAAAAATATCAACAAGATATGTCAGAAGAACTATGAAAATATGCCAGCAGTTATGCCGGCATATTTTCCGGCATAACTGGAAAATATGCCGGACTTTTGTGTCGCTTATGGGTGTTCAAATGAGCAGAACACACAAACCAGATCCCGTGGAATCACTTTTCACAGGTAAGGTGTACGTAAGAAGTAATACCAAGTGAGCAGGTTGTTAAATAGTGAAATAAATCCCGACAGGACGAACTGAATCTCTCCACTCCCATAATATAACCAGCTCACTTTACGTTATCCACCGTATTGCACAGCTGCTCACTAGTGAAAGAACTAATTTGAGACCTTATTTTGGTTAAAATGCAATGTTATTCCATCTATAAACTGTCCCTGGTCTGGAAAAAACAGACCTTAGACTGCAGTGATTGACCAGTTAGAAGATTAATGATAGATATTGGATGTATTTAATATGTACATGTATTGTGTATTTAACCTTAATGTGAAGGAGAGAGTTTCAACATCTTCCTCTCATCCCCAAACACTGCAACGGTATTCTTCATGTTGCCTAATTGTTAAATACATTAACCACTTTAGTCCTGCAGAGTATGTTTGTGACAGTGAAAATTACCAATCTAAAAGCTCACATCAATCATCACATCATATAACGCATTCTGAAACATGTTGTGCTTTCAGATATGCTATTTTCTCTCTTTTGTTTCTTCTATTAGGGTTAAAGTGGTTAAATTACTCTTTTTTAAATTTTTACAAAGGTGGCTGACTTCGGTTGATGGGAAGAAGATGCAAGGAAGACCAGACTAAATATGGATGGGGGACACTGATGCTGGATGCCATGGCCATAAAAAAACAAGTGCAATACAATCCCCCAACTCAAATAATAAAATGATAATAGCAATATTAATCACAATAATAGCGATAATAATAAAATGATAATGATAATAGCCATACTAATTATAACAATAATGATAATTAAATGATGATAATAATATAAATATTAATTATAATTAAATGATAAGAATAAAATGCTAATATTATTATTATAGTATAATGATAAAATGACAAAGATAATAGCAATATTAATTATATTAATAGTGATATAATAATAAAATGACAATGATTATAGCAATAAGAATTATAATAATATTGATAATAATAACAACATGATTATGATAGTAGCAATAATAATTATAATGGTGATAATAACAAAATGATCATGAAATAACAATATTAATTATAATAATAGTGATCTAATAATAAAATTATAATGATAATAGCAACATTATAATATTAGTGATCTAACAATATACTTATAATAGCAACAACAACAACAATAATAATAATAATAACATGCAATATATACCTACAAGCAATTCTCTGAATAAAGACCTGAACGTTTTCTGGCTTGATTTTGTTCTATGTCTGCCTGCCCGTCCTCCATGTCTGACGTTTGTAACAAACAATATATGTTGACAACTCATCGATTTATGATCACTTTTATAGTGCAGACATGTCATTCCTCTATAGACGTAATGCACTGTAGGGGCGAGTGGCACTGTACCAAGATGGCCGCCGCGTAGGCACGTCGGCTCCTATCGGCAGCAGTATATATGTCTATGATTGGGAGAGGGAAAGAGGGGCGGGGAAAGCAGAGCAGAGGAGAGGTGTCTGTCTGGACTATCCTCTCCTCCTGCCAGGGTAGGCATGTCCTCTGCCTCCCCCTTCTCCCTCACTACCTTTACTTCATCCCCCAACTACTATTATTTCTCCTAATCCATATCCAGAGAGGCTCTAGCAGGCCACTCCCTCACCTTAGATACACTTACTTCCTCTTCCTGGATCTCTGTATTGGGAGAGGGAAAAAGGGGCGGGGAAAGCAGAGCAGAGGAGAGGTGTCTGTTTAGACTATCCTCTCCTCCTGCAGGGTAGGCATGTCCTCTGCCTCCCCCTTCTCCCTCACTGCCTTTATTTCACCCCCCAACTACTATTGTTTCTCTTAATCCATATCCACTGACTAGATCTTGCAGCGTCATCTGACATCTCCCTCACTGTCTTCCTCAAATTCTGCCCCTGCACTCCCAGCTCCCTCAAAAGTGAGACAGCTGACCCTGCAACAAAACCTCTACACCCCACTTCAACTGGACGAACCCTAGCCTTCCATCCTCTCTGCTCAGATTCTGTCTTCAAATCAGCATATCTAGTCTTCTTCCTCTCATAGGCTGCCTCCACTGAATTTTCCCAGGGAACTGTCAGCTCAATGAAATACACAGTCTTTTCACTCACTGACCACAAAACTATGTCTGGCCTTAGATTTGTACAAACTATTTCCTGGGGAACAACTAGCTTTCCTCCCAAGTCTACCTGCATTTCCCAATCACTAGCTCCTACCAGGCGACCACACCCCTGTCTCCTCCCTGACTTAATTACATAAATTTTGTACACTAAACTTCAGGCAGCCCTGGTGGCCATTTTCCAAGTGGTGTGTTTTTCCCACAGCAAACGTTACCTGCTTTTTCCAGAAATAAAACCACATGATCACAAACAAGAGCTTGGATTTAAAAAGAGAGCAATGGTGGGGATGCAGAGAAAACATAGCACAGTGCCTCTAAAAAGTATTCACATCCCTTAGAAGATTTTCACTTTAATAGCTTTTTAACATTGAATCGTGGTCGATACAGTTTGGATTTTTTGACAAGAATTTACAAAAAACAAAAACTCTTTCATGTCAAAGTCAAAACAGATTTTTACACAGCAATGACAGTTAATTAAAAAATACAAAACATGAAACAGGGATTGCATAAGTTTTCACCTGCTTCAAGTCAGTATTTTGTAGATGCAGCTTTCAATTCAATTTAATTCAGTTTTATTTATGTAGCGCATATTTACAACACAGGTCGTCACAAAGCGCTTAACATTGTAAGAAAGAACAGGAAACAGAAAAACAGGAAACAGAAAAACCCAACAATCCAAGGTTGCTTTTGGATTCCCTATGAGCAAGCAGTCAGTGACGGTGGGAAGGAACCAAAAACCCCCCATGGTAGGGAAGGGGGAAAAAAACCTCCGACAGAACCAGGCTCAGGGAGGGCGGCCATCTGCCTCGACCGGTTGGGTTGGGAGTGGGGAAGAGGAGGGAGGGAGGGATAGTAGGAGAGGTTGGGGTAGGGGTTGGAGGTGGTGAGGCCAGCGGCTGCAGATCAGGGACGTTGAGCTCCAGATCAGGGACGTTGAGCTCCAGATCAGGGACGTTGAGCTCCAGATCAGGGACGTTGAGCTCCAGACCAGGGACGATCAGCTCCAGATCAGGGACGTTGAGCTCCAGATCCAGGGACATCCACGGAGAGAACAAGCAGGACACAGAACCTCGGGGGGGAAACATAGGTTAGTCATATGTAATGGTGATATATGACAGTACAGAAAGGAGAGGAGAGGAGAGGAGCCCAGTGCATCATGTGAGTCCCTCAGCAGTCTAAACCTATGGCAGCTTAACTGAAGGACAGCTCAGGTGGTCCTGAGCAGCCCTAACTATAAGACTTGTCAAATAGGAAAGTTTTAAGCTTAATCTTAAAAGAAGAGAGGGTGTCTGCCCCCCGAACCCAAACTGGGAGCTGATTCCACAAGAGAGGAGCCTGATAACTGAAGGCTCTGCCTCCCATTCTACTTCTGGAAACTCTGGGAACCACAAGTAAACCTGCAGTCTGAGAGAGAAGGGCTCTGTTAGGATGATAAGGTACAATAAGGTCTTTAAGATAAGATGGAGCTTGTTCATTAACAGTTTTGTATGTTAGAAGCAGGATTTTAAATTCTATCCTGGATTTTACAGGGAGCCAATGAAGAGAAGCCAATACAGGAGAAATATGATCTCTGTTACTGGTTCCTGTCAGAACTCTGGCTGCAGCATTTTGGATCAGCTGGAGGTTTTTAAGAAAGTTACTGGGACATCCTGACAATAAAGAATTACAGTAGTCCAGCCTGGAGGTTACAAATGCATGGACTAGTTTCTCAGCATCACTCTGAGACAAGATATTTCTGATTTTGACAATATTACGTAAATGAAAGAATGCTGTCCTGCAGTCTTGTTTTATATGTAAGTTGAAGGACATATCCTGATCAAAAATAACTCCAAGGTTTTTTACAGTAGAACTGGAGGCTAAGGCAATACCATCTAGAGTAACTATCTGGCTTTGGCTGCAATTACAGCATTGAGCATGTGTGGAAAGGTCTCAGTCAGGCTTGCATGTCTTGACGCTGCAGTTTTCCCCCATTCGTCTTTACAAAACTGTCAAGGGACATGGGAACCATGAGGTAACAGCCCTTTCAAGTTCAACCACAAATTCTGAATTGAATTGAGCTCTGGACTCCGCCAATCCAGAATATTCACCTTATTGTCTTTAAAACATTTCTGTGTAGCTTTGGCTGTATGCTTAAGATCGTTGTCTTGCTTGAAAACAAATCTTCTCCCAAGTCACAGTTCTCTTGCAGACTGCATCTGGTTGTCTGGCTCGATTACCCTTTACTTTGCTGCATTAATTCTACCCTCTAACTTCATAAGCCTTCCAGGGCCTGCTGCAGAGAAGCATCATGATGCTGCCACCACCATGCTTCACAATGGGCATGGTGGTAAGCTTGTGATTAGTGGACAACCCACTTTGCCACCTGAGCCATAGCCACACATAGGTGTCTCAGTGGCCTCCCTCATTAGTCTCTTTCTTGCCCAGTCACACAGTTTTTAGGAATGACCTGCTCTAGGCAGATTTATGCATGTGCCATATTCCTCCCATTTCTTTTTGATGGATTTAACTGTACTCCAAGGGATATTTAATGACATTTAGTTTATCCATCTCCAGAGTTATGCTTTTCAAAAACCTTTTCACAGAAATGCTTGAAGTGTTCTTTTGTCTTCATGGTGTAGTCATAGCCAGGAGTACTGATTCACCAGATACTTTTATGGGCACTGTATTATTTGGAATTCTTCTTACCTGCAAGGATTTTGGTGTTAATTGAACCAAACTGATCCAAATCAGATCGAGAAAACAGTCTGATTTTATGTCTTCATGCTGCTGTGTGTGCTCTGTGACTTTTCTTCTTTAGACACATCTTTGTTGAGTACCAGTGGTTAAAGTGATCTGATAAGATGATAGAGCACCTTTGTGCTTCATAAACTTGACAGAATGACAGAATACTAATTTGATGGAGTTATATATGTAGTAGCAGTTCTATTAGGATTCTTAAGGACAAACCATGAATACTGTGAGCACACAGTTGTGAAGAAATAAGTGCTTCCCATGGAATTTGTTTTGACAAGTTTCAATAAATAAAGAATAAGTGGCCAAAGATAAAGGTGATACACTGAAGCACAACCACCAGAAAAATGAGCTCAGTCAGTTCACTTGTCAACTGAACAAAAGTGTCAATAGATTTAATATTCTTCTTTGCCTCAGAAGTGACTATTGCCCTTCCAGCAGAAATAACTGGTGTTTTGCGTACTTGTCCACCAGTATTCCTACTTGAGTCCGGTGCAAGATGTTTAAGGTCTTCTTGCATGTGCTGCCCTTTTTGTTTCACCCCACAACATTTCAGTGTTATTCAGATTTGAGCTTTGAGTTGGCCGTTTGGATTGGTTTGTGCTCCAAAAGTTCTGCCTGTTTCCCTTTCTTTCGTTGGCAAGCTGTAGAGTTTTTCTCTAATGGCTTTTTTTTAAACACACTGACCTGTGCAACACTGCAGGTCAGCGTTGCACAATTCCTTTTTGGTTATAGATGCAGCACCAGTAGTTGCAGAATTACTTGCAGATCATTTGATTACATTGTGGGGTTCTGAGGGGATTCTTTTTACATCTGTTTTTGGGCTGAATTTCTTTTGGTAGCCAGTACTGAACAAATTGGTAATCATTTGAAATCTGTGCCACTTGTAAATGATTTTCCTCACAGTGGACTGATTTATTTCAAATCATTTGGAGGTCTTTTTAAATCTATGTTTAATTCATAGCCATCTACAACTTTTATTCTGAATTTTCCAGAGAGCTCTTTTATGAAGTCTAAATAAGACAGACTCCACCTGTCAATCCCTATTTTTTGTATCTGAAAGCACTGTTTCAAGAAGGCAGTCCCAGTGCCTCAGGTTAGATTTGCTCGCTCTCAAACCATTCTGACCCCACTCTATATTCTCCTCTAGGCAGCATCTGTTGGTACACACAGCTCGTACTGAAGGCTACAGTAAACTGATGCTTGGAGACAACTGCACCAGACTGGCTGTTAAGCTGCTTACCAGTATATCACTGGGCAGAGGTGCACAGCTAGCTCAGGACACGGTGAGTGTGTGTCGGTATCTGCTACGACGTAGAAACTGAGAGAAGGACAAATCTGCATTGGGAAGACAGGATTTTTTGAACATAATATGAATCCTGAATGTTTCTCTGTCCTTTTTGATCTTACAATAGAAACAGTTTGAAGAAAAGCCAGTCAGACTTAAACAAATAATGTTGTATTTGTGTGTTTGTGTTCACAGGGTTTTTCCGATTCTAGATATGGTAACATAATATCAGTGAGGCCAATGAGGGACTACTCAGCTAAAGAAATAGCTTACTACAACCATATGTTCAGTGTGCCCTCTGTTGTCGTTGCAAGCCTGGACACGAAGGTAAGATCAGCTAACAGCAGTCAATGTGAAAAGTAGCCCAGACAGTGGTGTTATAATGAAACATAGACCCCAGGTCTATAACTCACTATAAAAGGTAAAATCCTTGTTGAACTTCCAGTACTAAAACGTGTTAGGTAACCTTTTAGAGCAATAAGCCAAACTGTGACAAGCGTGTATATGACTGTATTTCTTCATGATGAAACCTCCATATACAACCGCAGACTGTAGAGTGACACAGATCAGTGAGTGTTTTTGAGGCTCTGGGTTCATTGCTGTGGCACTAACTTGAGCCAAAGAAATCCAAATTTTTACTAAGGAGCAGACGTACAGCAAATAACAGCCAGATGCAAGTTAGCTAGTGTCAATCAAGCTAACACATCCCAAGCACAGTTGTCTTAAAAGGCTCACTTCCTGATGCTTGTTTCATGAAGCAAATTCAACTCAGTCAGACTCTCTATGAGGTTGTAATGAACATTCATTAAATGTCCTTGATTTAGAGTGGATGCTGGCTGCACTGCCAGCAGTTTGTATCTTTCCAGGAAGATTTACCAAATAAAACTGCTTGTTTGAAAGCACACCACTTACGCCCCTTTCAGACACCAGATATGGAACATTGCTGGATTCATCAGTCTGTCAGATGATAGTTTTTGTCATTCATGTTGTCTGTCTTTTATGTGAGGACTACAGATGGAAATTAGCGCTACGCTAAATCTGGTGCAGCCATCTTTATATTCTAACGAGAATATTCAATGTCTCTGCACACTGTCCTGCTAAATAAATAAATACAAATACAAAATTTAGACAGGTTTGTTTCATGTTAGGGCTTCAATGGTTTAATTCAGGCATGACATAGAATCTACAAAAAAGTCTATTAGAATGGATGAAAGAGTAAGAAGATGTTATAATTGCAAGGAAGAAGAGTGTCCTCTGTTTCTCACAAGTTGCATCACTGATTGATTTTGTACCTGTTAGGTGAAACCTTAGGTGAGGGTTGCCACAGTTTTTACAGTTAATCCCAGTAATGACATCATTTAATGTTACCAAAGAGCAAATTCTGCTGCCTGTTTACTAAGGTTATACTAACATATTGAATGCCAAGATGTTAAATTGGCCCACTTATTCTTGTTTGCCCTTGTGCTGTATGCAAACAGTCTTACTGGATATGTATTTATTCATTCACGCAGTAGTCATGATTGCACCATATGAAACAAAGGTGGAGACGGATGGATTTGATGTGAGATCTTTCAGTGTTTCATATGGTATTAAACAGATTCTATTTTGTCTGTGCTGAAAAGATTAGAATTGAGATAACTCTTACAGTGATCTTAGAATTCAGCAACAGTACAACAACATGTGTGTTCTACCTCGTTCCACAGCAGTCTGATATCATTCAATTCAGCCTTCTGACTTATAACATATGAAGTGACACAGAGATGTTACAATTACTAACACTGCCATTGTGTCTTTTAGCAGAAATGACCAGGGGAATTTATTTTAACATGAACCTTACATATTTAAAGGGTAGCATGTCTTTTGTTTGGCTAACCCTCTGATCCTGCTCTGAGAGTCAAGCCCTTGATCTTGCTGCTTCACATTCCTCCTCACTTAGATACGTTATAAGTCAGCAGTTGTGCAGAACATCACTGTGAGCTGGAAGGAAATGATGGTATTTCAGTGGCACCAGAAGGCACTGCCTGTTTAAACAAACCTTTTGACTCTAGAAATATGTCTCTGTCAATGCATGCATGCATCCCCAGACCATTGTGTACAGTGTGTGGCTGTGTCTGTGTTTCAGACATCTGAAAAGGCCAGTATCCAGCGTCTGACAGAGAGGTTTGTTACTAAGCTGCAGACAGACTTCCCCTCTACCGTCAGCACCATCTACAGGTCAGTGGGTAAACACAAACTTGTACAAAAGCATGTGTTGAGCACACAGCACAGAATCTAACAACCAGATTATCAAACTAATATTTATATTTATTGAATATTAGATAGAGATAACCCACAGAACACAAATTGCATTTTTTAATGATGATTTATTAAAGATTTATTAAAAAAACCTATATCAACCCTGTGAAAAAGTAATTGCCCCCTTAAACCCAGTAACTGGTTGGGCCACCCTTGGCAGCTACAACTCTAGTTAAGTGTTTGTTACAGCTTGTTATCAGTCTTTTACATCACCATGGAGGAATTTTGACTCTTCTCTGCAGAACAGTTTTAATTTGGCCGCATTAGATGGTTTTCCACCATAAACTGTCCTTTCAAGTTCTTACCACAGCATCTCAATTGGATTAGAGTCCAGACTTTGACTTGGTCACTCCAAAACCTTAATCTTGTTCTTTTTGAGCCACTCAGAGGTGGACTTGCTTGTGTGTTTTGGGTCATTGTCATGCTGCAGAACCCATTAGTGTTGAGCTTTAGGTCATGAACTGGTGGTGGATATTCTCCAGGAGGATTTTCTGATAGAAACCAGACTTCATGGTTCCATCAATGATGACAAGTCGTCCAGGTCCTGTGGAAGCAAAGCAGCCCCAAACCATCACACTACCACCACCATGTTTCACTGTTGGTCTGATGTTCTTCTTGTGTGAATACAGTATTAGCTGTAAATCAGATGTAACAGACCCATATTTTCCAGAAAGTTCCTCCTTTGACTCATCAGTCCACAGGATGTTATCCCAAAAGTCTTGGGGCTCATCCAGATATTTTTTTTGAAATGCCAAACGACCCTTTATGTTCTTTTGGGTCAGTAGTGGTTTGCACCTTGCAAATCTCCCATGATGTCATTTTCTCCCAGTGTCTTCCTTATTGTGGAATCATGTAGACGGACCTTAACTGAGGTCTTCAGATCTTTTGACGTTCGTCTGGGTTCTTTTGTGACCTCCTGGATTAGATATTGATGCTCTTGGAGAAATATTGGTAGACTGACCACTCCTGGGAAGGTTCACCACTGTTCCATGTTTCTCCATTTGTGGATAATGTCTCTCACTGTGGTTCTCTGGAGTTCTAGAGCCTCAGCAATGACTTTGTAACCCTCCAGACTGATAAATGTCAGTGACTTTGTTTCACATCTGTTCTTGAATCTTTTTTGAACGTGGCATCATGTGTTGGTTTTTGAGACCCTTTAGCTACTTCACAATACCAGACAGGTTCTATTTATTGATGTTTAGATTCAAGAAGTCTGGCAGTAATCATACGTGAGGGTGGCTGGTGAAATTGAACCTAATTGCCAAATGAATGTAGTCATTTGGTAGATTGGTAGCTAAGGGGGCAATTACTTTTTCACATAAGACAAGAAGGGCTGGACAACATTTTTCTTCAAAAAAATAAAATCATCATTTTAAAACTGCATTTTGTGTTTTCTTGGGTTATCTCTGTCTTACATTCTGTATACTTTTTCACAGCACTGCATAATCAATAATTAATGGATGCTGGACATCTTAGAAACAAAACACAGTTTGTTTTTCTGTAACTATAAACAAGATGTAGTTAATTTAGTCTTTTTTACACACATAAAACTGTTTTGGAAGCGCACTGTAAGTTTCTTAAAGCCTAATTTTGTGTCATTTAGGACTAGTGAGAAGCTGCAGACGGCGAGTAGGAGCTCCTCTACAGCTGACCATAGTGACCGATGTCTGCTCTGTGTGTGTGCCCTGGATACTGCTGTTGGTAAGTGTGGCTAGCAGCTAATGGCTATCTTAAAGAAAGGTACAAGAAGTGTTAGAGAAGGCATACACTGATAAGCCAAAAGATTCTGACCACTCAAAAATTAGGCAATTAATGATGTATCACCTATATATATATATATATATATATATATATATATTGTTCTCAGAAGCTAGAACAAAAATAGCGTTAAAGCTTCTTTTAAGTCATAACCTTTCAGTTATCAATATATATATATATATATATACCATATATATACCATATATACCAGTCTGTTAGACTTTAAATGTGGTTGTGTCTTACAGTCATTTGTTAGATTTGGGTGAAATTAGTAGTTGTAAAGACCTTACTGACTTTGCTGATGTCTGTGATTAATCAATTATTTTTCTGAATTAGTAGGCTACCAAACTGTATCAGACAGCGTTATCACACTTTTCACAACTGAAATTTAAAAGTGAACATCACTTTCACAAAAAATAAAATGTGTGATGTGTCAACTTTAGGATTTAAAGTGAGTTAAAGTGGCAGTCTCAAAGATTAACTGTCTAATCATTATCTGGAGTTGTTGCCTTAAAAGAGCTCAGTTCTTTTTGTGTTTTCCACTTCCTCCATGGAGAGGTTGGCCGCAATAGGTGACACTAGAGAGCCCATAGCACAGCCATGCTTCTTTCTGTAGAAACCTACCTTATATCTGAACTAAGTGGTGGTCAGGCAGAGATCCAGCAGGGTGCATATCTGGTTGGGGGTGAGGTTGGTTCTGAGCCGTCTTGCAGGAAGCGTTTTCTGACAGTTCTCATTGCCTCCAATGTGGGAATGCCTGTGAAGAGTGATGTGACATCAAATGAAACCATAGTTTCATTCTAGGCCCATTTCACTCTCTGAACATTGCTGGCAAAGTCAGTGGAGTTCTGGATGTGGTGAGCGATGTTAATGTAAATACAGGTTTCTTATCTTCAAACAGCTGAACCTTTCTTCATAAACAC
Organism: Dascyllus trimaculatus; assembly: GCA_024666655.1. Taxonomy (NCBI): domain Eukaryota; kingdom Metazoa; phylum Chordata; class Actinopteri; family Pomacentridae; genus Dascyllus; species Dascyllus trimaculatus. Next base: position 33,359,237 of record CM045464.1, on the reverse strand, counting down.
TTCTATACAAAACAAGCTGTTTATAATACAGGCTCCCCCCTTTTCCCTTTACCCCATATGAATGAAATTTGTCCTTCTTCCGTCTTTCCTCTCCGTTCTCCTTTTCTTAGAGAAAGCCTCAGCCTTTCAGGCCACACTGATCTCAGAGCAGCTCTCCCAAACTAAAGCTCTTGGATCTGGGATTCCAAGGCATAACTCAGGTACATTTTACCATTGAAAGCGCATCACCTCTACTCATGCTGTCAGTATTTGTTATAGCCTTTGTCTCTATGTTATAGTAATTTTTACTTTTTACAGCCCTATGTCAAACAAGAGAAAGTTCAGAAGCGAGAACAAAAATAGCGTTAAAGCTTCTTTTAAGTCATAACCTTTCAGTTATCAATTTTTTCATTCAAGGTCCAGTGAAGCCAGAATCAGCTGCATCAAATGGACAGTGCTGCTCTTTTACAGGAGAAGAGGATTGTGGAAGAGCAGCAGGTGGCAGAGGCTGCTGTTCTTCTGCTAAGTAAGTCTTGATTTATTCACAGGTGTTATTTCTTTTGGCAGTTAATTATCCTATACAGTTGTGCTCATCAGTTTACATACCCTGGCAGAATTCATGATTTCTTGGTCATTGTTCAGAGAATATGAATGATAACACAAAGACTTTTCTTTCACTCCTGGTTAGTGGTTTGGTGAAGCCATTTATTGTCAGACAACTGTGTTTGCTCTTTTTAAATCATAATGACAACAGAAACGACCCAAATGACCCTGATCAAGTTTATGTACTCTGGTGACTTTGGCCTGATAACATGCACACAAGTTGACCCAAACGGGTTTGAATGGCTACTAAAGGTAACCATCCTCAGCTGTGATCTGTTTGTTTATAATCAGTGTGTGAGTAAAAAAGCTCAGTGAGTTTCTGGGCTCCTGACAGACCCTTGCATCTTTCATCCAGTGCTGCACTAATGTTTCTGGATTCTGAGTCACGGAGAAAGCAAAAGAACTGTCAAAGGATCTGCGGGAAAAGGTAATTGAACTTTATAAAACAGGAAAGGGATATAAAAAGATATCCAAGGAATTGAGAATACCAATCAGCAGTGTTCAGACTCTAATTAAGAAGTGGCAAATGAGGGATTCTGTTGAAACCAAACCACAGTCAGGTAGACCAACAAACATTTAATAATAATAATAATAACAATAATAACAATACATTTTATTTAGCAGTGCCTTTCAAAACACCCAAGGACACTTTAGAGAAGATAAAAACACAATAAAATAACACAACAGACAAAGAAGACAACATTAAAATGAAAGTGAATTTAAAGATCATATGCAGTTTTAAACAGATGTGTTTTGAGTCTGGACTTGAACTGGGGTAAAGAGTCGATATTATGGATGTCTGTTTTGGTGCTGTGACGGGGATGGAAACCAGACTGGAATTGTTCGTACAGGTTATTATGGGTGAGATGGGAGTGGAGCTGAGAAGCAACGTTTTTTTCTAAAATTTTGGATATGAAGGGAAGGAAGGTCAGCCACAGCTGCCAGAAAAAGTATTTGGTATGTAAAGAAAACCTCACAAATAACTTCAGCTGAAATACAGGACTCTGAAAAAAGTGGTGTGGCTGTTTCAAGATGCACAATGAGGAGGCACTCGAAGAAAAATGGGCTGCATGGTCGAGTCGCTAGAAGAAAGCCATTACTACGCAAACGCCACAAAGCATCCTGCTTCCAATACACCAAACAGCACAGAGACAAGCCTCAAAACTTCTGGAACAAAGTCATTTGGAGTGATGAGACCAAAACTGAACTTTTTGGCCACAACCACAAACGCTGCATCTGGAGAGGAGTCAACACGGCCTATGATGAAAGGTCCGCCATTCCTACTGTGAAACATGGAGCTGGATCGCTGATGGTTTGGGGATGTGGGAGCTACAGTGCACAGGAAACTTGGTCAAAACTGATTGGCAGGATGAAAGCAGCATCTTAACAGAAAATACTGCAGGAAAATTTGCATTCATCAGCCTGGAAGCTGTGCATGGGACTTATTTGGACGTTCCAACAAGACAACGATCCAAAACACAAGGCCAAGTGGACCTGTCACTGGCTAAGCAGAATAAAGTGAAGGTTCTGGAGTGGCCATCTCAGTCTCAGGGCCTCAGTATCATTGAACCACTCTGGCAAGATCTCAAACGTGCAGTTCATGCAAGAAAACCCAAGAATTTACAGGAACTGGAGGCTTTTTTCCAAGAAGAATGGGCGGCTTTACCATCTGAGGAAATAAAGAGCCTCATCCACAGCGACCACGAAAGACTTCAAGCTGTCAGTGATGTTGAAGGGGGCGATACACCGTGTCAAAAACTGGGGTATGTAAACTTTTGATCAGGGTCATTTGGGTAGTTTCTAATGTCACTATGATTTACAAAGAGTAAACACAGTTGTTTGACAATAAATGGCTTCACCCAACCACTAACCATGAGTGAAAGAAAAGTCTTTGTGTTATCATTCATATTCTCTGAACAATGACCAAGAAATTCTGCCAGGGTATGTAAACTGATGAGCACAACTGTATTGTCATCTAGCCATAATTATCAGTGGCGCTTAACATGTGAAGTGAATGAACAAATTTGAAAGATGTCATTCTGAATAGGACTGAGGGTTTGTCCTACTTTTAAGCATATATCAAATAATTGCTTAATTCCCTTTATTTATTAAATCAAAAATGGTAAACTGTATGGAGACCAACAAATTGTGACAAGTGAGGCAGAGGTTCAGATTGGATAATGAGCTCCAGTACTTCAATCTACATGTTACATACAAAACGAGGTGAAGGCCTGAAGCCCTGGCCGTTCACTGACTGACTGTTTATTGAATGGGTTTTGCTTCAGGAACTTATTGTAGATCGGGATAGTCTGGCTGGCTGCTCTCTGAGGCTGTATTTGGATACTGTGGTGCTTTGGCTACCTGCCAACAAGCTGAGGTTTTGTAGCTATAATGTTGACTATGTTCAGTATCCTAATGTAGTTGGTTATAAAGTGATACAAGGCAAGCTAAGGCTGGCGGCAGTGTTCTGTTCGTGTCCACTCTCTTCCTGTCATTTATTGGTATTTTTGGGATGCAGCTGTGGACACATCTGATTAGAAAGCCCTGTCAGATTACTGAGGAAATCCTTCTATCTGTTGAGTCATAATCCTCAGAGTTTACCTCTGTAGGGAGACCAGTCTAACTTTTCTGTGTTGTTCTTATATTCAAGGGAGACGATTGATCTGAAGAGCCTGTTGTGTTATAGCTGTCAGCTGACCATCAGAGACATGGTGAGTAAAAACAGCTGCTCATCCACATGCTGAGAGGATATTGTATAAAACAGCTTTTGTGGTTGTTGGGTTTAGTTCAAGAACCTCTACACTAGTGCATAGTTAAAGCATGAGGACTAGAAGGAAGAGTCTTCCAGCTGGGTCTTGCGTCTTTTAAAATATTTGTAGTTTTCAAGGCAAATGATTTATTTGACTTAAAAATAAATAATTTGTGATTCTAATAGCAACACTGGAATAAATAATAATTCTACAAAGAAATAACTGTAACTAAAACAAACACAAACAAAGCGTTCAGTGTACAATCAGCAAAGTCTCAGGTCATACAGATGATATGCAGAGTGCCAGAAGAGAGCTTTTTCAACATGTGTCATGATTTCCAAACTATTTCTACAACATTGTGTTTGTTGGTAACTACTTAAAAAATGGAAACAAATACCAACCTTTAAATTGAGATTTTCACCTGTTGTTTTCTTCCAGTCATCAGTGGACCATCTTCCTCTCTACATCTTGTCTGAGGCTCAGAGGAGGCAAAGGCGGTGAGAAGAGTATTTGTTTAATTTAAAAAATCACTTTTCATTTTTTTGAGTACATGAGCTTTACATTACTATTTTCAGTTTACAAAGCATGCAGTAGTGATTTTTTCATATTTCACGATGACTGCATGTACCAAACAACTGTTGTACTAAAGCAACCAAATACATTTTATTATTTGAATTATCAGATATATATTACCTTTTTTCCAATGTACTCTGTTGCCCAATTAACTTGCCCAGTGAGCAAGGTTGAAAAGGTTGATTGAATGTTCATATTTCACCAGGTTTTGTCAAAATTACCTCCAAGTTTTAATTAACAGCCCATTGTCATTTTGCAGCCTACCCAACAACAAGAAAATGCTGTAGCAAGGGAGAACAATAAGAAAAGTGAAACTATGGTCCAAGCAGGAATCGTACCCCAACATTAATATAGCTAATCTGCATCCTCGGCTACTTTTCTTTTTTTTTTAAAGATTTATTTTTGGCCTTTTGTGCCTTTATTAGATAGGACAGTGGATAGAATCGGAAACGGGAGAGAGTGGGGAAGGACATGCGGTAAACGCCCGAGGTCGGAGTCGAACCCAGGACCACCGCTACGCCTCTGCACTTGGGTCACGCGACATAACCATTAGGCTATCAGGGTGCCCCATTGGCTACTTTTCTAACCAGCTGATGCAAAGAAGAAACACATACCACAGGCTTATAGGTGCATCTCAAATATTAGAATATCGTGAAAAAGTGTTTTTTTTTTCCATAATTTCATTCAAAAAGGTAAACTTTCATGTATATTCATTACATAAAGGTTGCTCTGATGACAGCCTTCAGCTCCTCTGTATTTTTGGGTCAGGTGTCTCTCATACCCTCACAATATCCCCCATGGGGTTCTAAGGGGTTCAGGTCAGGCGAGTTGGCTGGTCAACGAAGCACATAGCATGGTCAGCAAACCATTTGGTAGTAGTTTTGACACTTTGAACAGGAGCTGCTTGACTCCTTAACCCAGGTAAGATCTTCTGGCTGTCTGTGGTTCAGGAGTGACTTGATATTAGGAATGCAGCAGTTGTAGCTTCTTTCCTGAAGATGTCTGTATTTGGTGGTTATTGATGGACTAACACCAGCCTCAGTTCTCCTGAAGCTCTCCAAAGTTCTTGAGTTAACTGTTCTTGACCATCTTCTCAAGGCTGCAGTCATCCCAGATGCTTGTCCACCTCTTCCTACCACACTTTCCCCTTCCAGTCAATCTTCTATTAGAATGCTTCGGTGCAGCACTCTGCCATCAGCCAGCCTGTACAGCAATGACCTTCCGTCTTTTAGACAACTTTCAAGTCAGCAGTCTTCCAGATGATTGCGTTATATAGCAGTAAGCGCAATTGCTGAGTTCACATCATGGATACACCTGTTCCTATTATGATGTTCTGGGAGCTTATGGGCAACAGAGAGCCTGTGTTGCTCCATGTTTACAACATTTTTATGTAAAACATGAAATACTTTGAAATTTTGTTTTTGTGTAGATCACATTTCACCCTACTGTGACAAATTATCCAAATGATTAAATACGTTGATGTTGTAGCTGTATTTTAGAAGGTTGAAAACAGGATGAAAAGAGGCCATAGACAGTCAGACCAAATGCCACCCACTAAAAAGCAATGATGAAATCCCATTTGGTGCTCACTGGGAGCTTTCATCTCACAGCTTGTAGTACACTTTATTAAATGACAGTTGAATCTGAACAACAGAAACTCAAATGCTAGACAATAAGGATAGAAATGTAACAGGACTGACATGCTTGGACTAAGTTGTGTTGTGTGTTGTAGGTGTCTGATGAGAGAAGAGATCAGTGAGTTCCTGCTGAATGATGGTGACGAAGGCGATGTTTGATCAAACAGAAGTCAAAGTGAACCTCCAACTCACAACTATGCTGATTTCAGCCTACAGGAAGTGGAGGGCTTTAATATGTAAACACTTTGCCAAATATATTTTGGCAGAAAGCTTTTGCAAACCCCTCAACCATTATTTATATCCTGTTATCCTTTGTAGGGCTGTAGGCTGAGGTTGAGTGCAACATGGAAGATCAGCAGTACATTATAGAGCCAAACACGTGTTCAGCCTGAAAAAGCCCTGTACTCTAACATCACAAGGAGCTGTTAGGTCGCACATGATTTATCAGTGAGGCTAAAAATACGATTTTATTGCATAGTTTAGATTTCAGAAATGGAACACATTAGGCTAACTAGCTTTGCTTCCATTGATTTTTTTGATTTTGTCCTTTTAGAATGAAAAGGCTGGTTAAAGCGGGTGTTTGTAGTGCAAAGAGTGGCTCACTGTTGCTTTAAGATCAGCAGAACCTAATGCCCCAGACAATTTATATTTGTTATTGCTCTTCTAATAAATGTTTATAATTCTATTAAAGCTGCTGTCAAGTCATTCAAATATCTGTGTCAATTTATGTATCTCTAAGTGTATACAGTCACATTTTCCTGTATCATTACATGTTTAAACCATGTCATTATCATCATTACTAGTATTATTGTATCCACCAGAAACCATAGTCATCTAGTGTAGTCCAACAGGAATGTGCATGGCTAATTAAATCCAAAACAATCCATGAACTTATCAATACCACGTCTAGATTGCACTTTATTTCAATAACCATTCGATGTCCTACTCAAGCACTGTGTCATTGAAGCCTCCAGTAATGAACCATGTTTTGAATGAAGTGTCAAAGCTTCAACAAAGCTTTGATCAGCCATCACTACCTTTCAGTCAAGCCTAATATTTTCAAGCAAATGTAAAAATAAATCATCAACAGAATCATTTTGAGAATCACACAAAGTGCAGTTTTATTGAAAATACATTGTTGAAACTTTACTAAAGGTGTGAAATTTTCCACACACATACACACAAGTATTTACAATATGATAATTCACAAAGGGTATAAATGTGTTAGTATAAAGGTCAGTATGCATTTTAGATTTTGTTGATGCTGGCAGCTGGCAGGGTGGATTTGTCCAAGTCATCAAAGTAAGGATGTGTCATAGCCTCACGTGCAGAGATCCTTTTAGGAGGATTGTAGGTCAACATTTTCTACAGCACAGAAACAAAGCACAGAATAAAATTGGATGTTTTATGTATAGCAACATTAGATGATTAAAACAAGTTAGACAGTTTTTTCCTAAAAAAGAATTCCAGATCTAAAAAAATGCAGAAACTTTTCCAGGTTTTTCATGATTGTCTGAGCCCTATATGCAGCCACCCAAGACACAAATTAAGTTTACTATTGAAATAAAACATCATGAAATCATAAAACAATCTCAATTAAGATGCTACATGGTGCATCCCTGTCCTTACCGCCAGCAGATCTAGGCCATTCTTGTCCAGGTTTTTTACCATTGATGACAGGTTGCCAGACTTCCATTTGGGGAAGGTGTTTTTGTAGTCAGGTAGGCTCTCTACATCAGGCCACACATCATTGTTTGGGGTTCCCAGAGTCCTGGAAAGAAAAGACAAACAAAATGAGATTTAAAGGGGAAACGATTTAAAGAGTGCTGCAACATGTGGGTTGGGGGTGGGCAGCAGTTGTAATGACAGAAAGAATGAGGTGCAATTATACACCAAATAAACTATCTAAATAACTGTATGACTCAGCTAATCGGAGTCAGACCTTATGCTGTTGTCAGTCTTGTTTCTACGGACACATGTATGGATATTTGTGCATCTTCTGCATCACCAGCTGAATGTATTTAGGTTTCCATGGCAATGCAGCACATACCTGCATGGGGTGTAACTTCATGGTTTTGTTCAGTGGGCTAACCAACGTACAGCTCAACAGGTTTACAAATATAACACAATGTCTCAAGTGAGAATCTATTAGTCACAGTTGGTAAAAGGGTAGTGCTTGATTACATCTGATTTGAATCCCAAATTATAAACTTAACCTTCTCTATAGAAGGTTAGCTATACAACATAAACTGATCAGGTATAACATTTAGACCACCTCCCTAATATTGTGTTGGTCCCCCGTATGCGGTCAAAAATGCTCTGAACCATTGGACATGGACAAGAGGACCTCTCAGGGTGTCCTATGGGGTCTTGAACCAGGACGTTGGCACTGGATCTTTTGGGTGCTCTGGCTTGTGCAGTGGGGCCTCTGTCAATCTAACTTGTTCCACTGCATCCTGTTGACGCTTGATCAGAATGGGCTCTAGGAAACTTGGAGGTCAAATCAACATCTTGGATCATTGTCATGTTCCTCAAGATGTTCCTGACTGTTTGATGTTGTTACCATGTGTATTTTCCTGCAAGGGTAGGCCAGTGACATTTGGGATTGCCATCTGCATGAGGGAGTGTGCTTGTTGTGGGACAATGTTTATTTGGGTGTCTAAGTCTCTCTAAGTCAACACGGATGTTGGAATCCAAGGTTTTCCATCAGAACACCACATAGTACCAATATGATCAATATTATTCACTTCACCTGTCAGTGGTCAGAATGTTGTGGCTGATCGGTGTAAGTTACCATAGTGATTTAGCAGGTTAAGAAAGAGCCACATTTGTGACACTGGAAAATCTGGCTTTAGGCTAAACATATCTCACTAACTCATTTATCTCACTTCATAGGACACCCTTCTGATAAACCATGTTATCCCAGCAAGATGTAACAATGTTCCAGACAATGTTTTGTGATGTCAAGGTTTTTCTTTCTCAGTCCTCAAGTGACCAAGTCTGTGGGATTAAGATCAATTGACTGTGAAGGAAAGTCTATGATGGTATTCTTTGGTGCAGTATGATTTCTTTGCTACAAAGACACAAACCAGTGGTGCAGTGGTATTTACATACTGTCCCCTCCCTACCTTTTGACTTTGTATATACAATTGTGGTACTTTGGGAATCGGGGACAATAAGCCAACCCTGATTCACTTTTGGTGTCTGTAGGCTCACTCTATAGTGGAATACTGATAAAACCTCTACAGCAACAAACCTTGGAACAGGACTTGAAGTGATTTATTCAGCAAAGCATGGGAAGACACCACTATGCTGCTTTTGGCTGTTTAATTGCAAAGTGACAGATACACTAGCGCACAAGTATGAATGTGCACAACAATGTAGGCCATCAAGGTATCATATGGAATAGGCTCTGCATAGATACAACGCAGTAGTATACATCACGCTTTACTGTTTACTATTGGCAAAGATCCACCCAATTTGACAATGTTTTACCTGAAACAAGAAATTACCTGTAAATACTGCATGATCTTTTTTATCAGCCCTAGTTTGCTCGTCTCTTGCAACAACTACTTCTTTACACTTCTACTGCTTGAAATACCAATGAGAGTTATAGTAAACACATGTAAGCACTAATGTGTGTCTACCTGAAAATCCTGAAGAGCTGGTCTATCTCCGAGTCTCCATGGAACAAAGGTTTCTTGGTGGCAAGTTCAGCAAAGATGGTCCCAGTGCTCCAAACATCTACTGGGGTTGAATATCGGGGTGAACCCAGGAGGACCTCTGGAGCCCGGTACCAAAGAGTTACAACCTGGGAAGAAACCAGGTTTCATTCAGCTCAGTTATTACTATAAAGGTTTTTTGTTTGGTGGTGCTAACCACTGCATCTGTGTAGTGTTTCAAAGTGAAGTATAGTGCTGTCAAAAATATCGCGTTACTAACGCATTAACGCAAATAAATTTTAACGGCGTCAATTTTTTTATCGCGAGATTTACGCGGGCGGGGGTGGGTGAGCGGGGGCATGGTTGGCGAGGTCGAGGGCGAGGTGTTCGCCGTCGGAGTCCGACAGGATCTCCTGCTGGTGGTGGTACAGCAGCAATATTCTTGCTCGCCTTTCTGTCGGCTCCTTTTCCGCGTCCCGAACCGTGTGCCGCCTATGCAGATGCTCCGCCAGGTGACGGCGGCCTGGGGTGCGCACATGACGATTGACCATACCAGAGTTATCTGTGTGTGTTGTCAGAGTGAACTGAGTTCTCATCGTAGCATATCTAGTCTGTAATACCACTTGATGGCCAAACACAGCTGACGCGAATTCTCCGCCTCCTCCTCGTATAAAATGATAATTCAAGGGACATTTGGAATAGATAAAAAATGTGCAATTCATTTGCGATTAATCGCAAGTTAACTATGACATTCATGCGATTAATCGCGATTAAAAATTTTAATCGATTGACAGCACTAATGAAGTATGAGCGTTTTCTCACCTCATGGGTGTAAACCCTGACAGGAACACCAAAGGCCCGAGCCAGGCCAAAATCTGCCAGTTTGATAACTCCCTTGTTGTCAATCAGGAGGTTCTGGGGTTTCAGGTCACGGTGGAGGACTCGACGACAGTGACAGAAGTAAATGCCCTCCAAGATCTGGTAAAGGTAGCTCTAAAAAGTGAATGGTAAGAAAAGAAGAATGAACAGAGAAATGCACACATGTTGCTAATGTTTAGAATAGTGAAATTGTGAATCAACAAACAAAAGGCGCAATAATCCGTTTGAAAAACAATTACTTCTTAACCTTTTTAAACCTAAGCATCCTTTAACTGCTTTAATTCCATGAAAGCTCAATTTCAATAAAGGTGACGTAAAGATAGTAATAAAGACGGTTGTTCATTTTTAGATTTTTTTTTAGGGATCATAAACATTTTGACTAGTGAACATTTTTTTAATGGACAAACACGTGCTTTCTGTGTATATGTAAAATGTAGGTACAGTAAATTATTCTTAACTACATTTATACGGAGAAAGACTTGGTTTTGAGTTTTATGCTCTCATCTACAACATTTGTTTATATGAAATTAATGTACTCACATATTGCATTGTACATGATGTGTTTTGTTTTCATGCGTATTGGTGTTCTAGTTATGCGTCCTTTTTCATGTGACGTAAATACCTATATGACTGTCGTGAATGTCGTGATTGTTGTTTACACCACAGCACTTTTCATTCGCTATATATCCCTGTTTTTAGCGGGAAAACTGTTGTTAACCTGTAGTTACCGATGTTGTCTCGCGGTGATACAACGCAATAAATGAGGTGAACATGGACGTGTATTATGTGTAACCCTTCCTCGATATGGATGCCGAAGCTGAAAACGTAACACTTGGCATTAGCCCACTATGTTGTTTTTTAAATTATGGCCACATATTAGAATAGTATGAGGAACTACCAATTACTCAAGGCTTTAGTATGCAATTTGAAAAGTGGCCTGCAATTAAACATTTCCCCTTAGGTATTTTCTACAAGGGGCTTTATGGTGTGTTCCTCATTCATCCATTCACATACAAACACGATAGCAAGATGCTCATATGCCAACAAGAACACCTAGCTCGGCTCATTTGTGGCACACGGAGGGGCCATGGGTTGATCCACTGACCTTTCAATTGGTTGACAACCTGCTTGATCTACAGATAATGACCTGTAATGGACATAAACCTTATCTCACTAGGGACAATTCACTCCACTGTACACAAAGAAGAAATGGTTTTATATAAAATGAAAACATATTCATCATCTGCCAATTATATTCCAACTGGGCTCTTTTAATAATGCAATGCTTTCAGATGAAGCAAGAGACAAAAAGTGAGTGTTTGAGAGAGAGACATATTTCATAATTTACTTAAGTCAAAAGACAAAATCATTAATCAATTAGCTCATTAACCGTCTGCTAAACAGTCATGTAGGCTATTTCATTAATGATGATTACTATAATTGACTATGTGCAACAGAAATAGTACTGATGAAGTCATTGTCACATTAACATCACACGTACCCTTATAGACCCAGACACAGACACCTTAACTTGACCTTAAGAGCAGGGCTCCAGAACAAAATGGTCGCATGTGCAATAGTCTTTTGTGAGTGTGCGAGTTAGAATTTCAAGTGGCTGAGTTCATGCAAGTGTATTATAATCATTAGGCTGTTTAGGCATTGCCCTAACCAGCGCAGGCAGCAAGTGCATGAGCCATAGTGGTGGAAAGTACAACTTTTATTTCTTCCGTGGCCTTGTCAGTCTGTCCCTGCCTGATGTGTAAAACAAGCTATTCAGCTGTTATTCGTTGCAAAAAGGAGCTGCAAAAAGGAGCTGCAAAAAGGAGCTCATAGACTTCTTCTTGCCATCTTACTACTGGCTTTACCTGGAGAAGGCACATCATACATGTATGGTCCTCCAAAAACACACAAGAAAGGAGCACCACTCAGACCCATCGTCAGCACCATCAACTCTGTCACCTACAACATTGCAAAACACCTTGCAACGATTTTAGAGGTGAAACGTCTTCAAGAACATAAAAGACAAATTCACTTGCTTTCTACTGAAGCTCCTCGGATAAGGCTGGTGCTATACTCTATGTATCTGTGAGAGGTTTGGTAGAGTGCAAATGACATAAATTTTACTGTCAGAGGATGATTCGTAAGGCTCTTTGCAGACGTCCGCATACTTTCCAAAGTTTTGCAAAGGTGCCAACTGCACATAGACTAGAATGCATAGATGCCAATCTACTGGATGTATAAAATGCTTCATCCAAGTGGACTAGAAAATAGTAAAATAAAAACAAATGTGTCTGTGAGTCCACAGCTGCTATGTAACCAGGCCCTAATGATCATCATGCACAACCAAAAAATATAAACATTTAAAAAATTAAATCAAACACACAGTATTCTTCCACTGCCACTTGGGGTGTTCCAATCAAAATGATCACAAAGGCATAGTTTAATGACATTGTAATGAAGCAAGGGATCCCAGGAGTTGTTTTCAAGGCCACTGCTGATGAAAATCAATGTGATGTAAGTTAGGCACAACTCACGTTCATGCACAACGTAATGTACAGTAATGTCAAGTTGTATTTTGTCAACATATCCATTTGGTGTTTTTTATGCAATAGAGGACGCATCATTAGCAAAATAAGCAGTCAGCCCCATGGCTGAGCATTTCCACTTTTAAACTGCACTGTACCAATGATACAGAGGGTTCCTTCCCGCCATCACCGACTGCTTGCTCATAGGGAATCCAAAAGCAACTTTGGATTGTTGGGGTTTCTGTTTTCTGTTCTGTGTATAATTTGTAAGGTCTGTACCTTACTATGTAAAGCGCTGTGAGATGACATATGTTGTAAATTTGTGCTATATAAATAAAACTGAACTGAACTGAACTGAACTGAAGTGAATTGAATTGATAATTCTCAAAAACACAAATTCAGGCTTCTGGGGTTTCATATGTAGAAAACCAAAGGAATAAATCCTGTCAAGTTGCAAGGTGCAGCTTTCCTTATAAATTATTCTTTAGAGTTGGCTTCAACAAAAGGGAATTTAACAAAACCTGTCATTCAAACTTAAGGCTAAAGACCCAACTCACTAAAGGCTGGCACACATTACAGGATTTTTCAGAACTTCATAGATTTAGAGACCACACACTGGATAATAACAAAAGACAGATCACACAAGATTTCTCTCTTCTGATCTTATAGTGTGGTGTGCACTACAGAGCACACCACACACTAACTGATACTTCAGTAGAATATCAGGTTCTTCACGCTCAATATTCCAAATCTCGTGTAGTCAAACGTGACTTCAGTGTAAACAAACATGATGGAAATAATGGCGCTATAAAAACGGCGTTACCAACAGCATTCCTTTTTTCAGAAACGAGTGATCTAATTGATTACTCTTCCCATCATTGTAACGCTGTTACCGTTACTGCCAAAAATGCGGTGTGTTACTATAATTGAAGCTGTTTTTTCATCAGACCATCTAGATCTTTTTTAGAGATTTTTCAGGGCTGTCAAAATTGACGCGTTAGTGCGGATTAATCCATCATCATGATTAATCTGATTAAAATTTTTAGCGACAGTAACTCTACTTGTTTGTTTATACTTCCTCTTCCGTCAGTCAGCTAAGTCTGCTCACGTTTTGATTGGCTGACTGATGTAAGCCAATCAAGACGGTACATGTCACGGCGATGTGACATGTACCGTTTTGATGTCACATCAAAACGGTACGTCACATCACGTTTTGATGTGACATGTACCGGAGCACATGTGACATGTATTTATATATATTTTAAGGCTTTATAAACCCTCCCCACACTGTTATCAACCTTTCCCACACTCTTATAAACACTGGCTTTGATAACTGCCAGTGAATCAGCGACCGACTAGCTCAAGCAGAAGCAGCCGTAGCTCCGTTTTCCATACATGTGTCTACTCATCTGCTGTACACTACCGGTACATATTTTATATACAATGTGAAAATCCTCGATTTCTCCGCGAGACTGCGAAAAGTGAAACACGATATGGCAAGGGATTACTCTACAGTTTTACGTCCACTGCTACTTTTTAAAGCAGCTATAAGGGCACTCAAAAGGAGCAATGGTCTATCTCACAATTTAGAAGAATGTGGTGTAGATCCTTGCTGGTAGTTTTTACCAAGGCAATTTAAAAAAAAGAAAGAAAAACAGACGGACAGACAAATGTCATTGAAAACACCCAGGAGGCAAGCACAGTCATTAAATTAGCAAAATCACCAAAACAAACAAACAAAAAAAACAAGCAGGTCTGTCTTACTGCACTAATCCTCTGCAAAACATGACATTTTCAGTGGGGTAGGTTGCTAACCAGGAGGTTGTTGTTGTTTCCCACAGTGAAGAGAATTTTGAAAACAGTAACACATAGATAGCAGAAGAGGAAGACAAAGCAATGTTAAAAGCACCAGTGAGAGGCTTTTACCCTTAATCTTAATCTACCGCAGCACAAGCCCAATATTCGGACATTCATCATTAATTGAACCTGAACATCCAGAGCACAGAAATTGCTCTTTGGACCAGCCCTACTAATATAACTGTAACCTGCTAAGATTAAGCTAAGATGAATTGCTGTGAGAGTTACCTTGACGAGCATAGAGTCCATGTACTGGCCAGTGGGAATGGAGTCCAGGTACTTCTTCAGGTCCATGGACAGGAACTCAAAAATGAGGTAGAGACGAGACTCCTGCATCAGGACATCCAGGAGTCTGGTACACAAGTACACACGTAAGATACGTTTTCTCAGGTTCTGACACAGAATTCACATTTGGTCACACTCTGTATGTAAAGAGTTGGGCCGGATATTGATCTGTAAGCATTTATCATGAATGAAATCCAAAAAAAAAAATCCAAAAAAATCCAAAAAAAAAATCATGTGATCACACCGTGTTGAGCAATCAAACATATGCAAATAAAAAACACATCATGTAAACAGCAAAATTATACGGGAGAGATATCCTGAAAAAATCTATTGGAGAATTCCATAGGGTCACCAAAAAGTAAATCCTCTACTTTTAACAGCCAAACTGGGAAACATCCAGTTAAATGTTGTTTTACTAACACATGTGCAGTGTCATTAAAGTGCTCATAGCAAAAGTATAGCCTGTGGAGAAAAATAGTTTCTAAACCTTAATTTGAGTCAGCAAACTTTTTAGGATATTTTTATAAAATTTGACTTTTTTATTTGATTTTATAACTGCAGTTTTATGAGGGGTTTACTGATTTGATATTCAGCATAGACTTACTCATTGGTATCATCGTGGCCATTTAACTGATTCCTGAAAAAATAAATCATTTCCAAAATGTGCTATTCTGGCTTTGATGCTGCCGCGTCTCTCTATCTTTTGTCACCACTCTGTAGTTTTTAGCAATGTCCTGCCCACAATACGTCATGAGAAATATTAACACTGAAGGATATACGTTGATTTTAAATAAATACATATAAAATATAACAGACAAGAGGCATTTCTGAAAAGTTTTCTGGTGGAGTTTCTGTTATTTAAAATTTTGACAAGATTTTTATTTGTATGACAAATGTGTATCAGTCCCAAATATTGGTTATTGGTTGATTACTAATAATCATTGAAAATCATTTTTCATCTGAAAAAATGTCAATCCCTAGTTATTATGTCCTGCTGAGCAGTGAAATTGCAGTTATGTCTCTCTTCCCCTATTCATATAAATAGGGACCTAGACTTGTTAGCCTGAAATAACAGCCTAGGGCATTACCAAGATAGCTGCCAAGTAGCAAGTCTTACTTACACATCACTGGAATCATTTCGATTTTAAATTTCACCTCTCAAGACAGAGATAAAATGACCTCATTTGTGCTAACTTTCCAAAATTAGAAAGTCTTGTCTCAGTGTATTATGAATTACTTAAGTGTGTCAGGATCTGACAAACCTTTACATTCATAGATCTGTCTCTCAAACTGGATCATATTTCACATCAAACACTTTTAAGCTGTAACACGCTCTCCACTCCACACAAAGTGAGCATACCGCACAACGTTGGGATGCTTCAGCTCCTGAAGCAGAGAGACCTCTCTGACAGCAGTGCTGGGAACTCCCTCTTCTTCACTCTCCAGACGGATCTTCTTCATAGCCACAACCTGCCCTGTGGCCTTGTGCCTGCCCTTATACACTACCCCATATGTACCTGCAAAAATAAGTAAAAGACCATAATCACTTTAAACAATGTCATATTTAGATAAAGGCCTCAATATCAACTTTTTCCCCTGTCCTTTGGACAAATAAATTCATTGGTCTCTTGTCCAGGCCCAAAACTCACTTGTCTGGGTAAACATGAGATGTGACCTTAATGCAAAACATCGTGTAGTGTGTTTGCCAATTTCGCTGATGTGTTATTATTTTGCTATCTACATAGAAATAACGGGAAATGGCATACATTCCTGTCAATTATAACAGGCGCATTGTCTTTACTGAATTACTGTATGCGGAGAAATCTTACTATTGTGTGTAGTCATCCCCCAAAGTCCCAGTCTGAGCCAGAATAAACCCTGAAGTACGACCTTTTGATTACTCTGCCAAAAGACGATTAATGACTTATCTTGATTGTAAAACCTGTGTGTGTACGATTTTAAACTTTGGGAAGTCTGCTTGAGTGCACAGCCATTCAGACATGAAAGAGTGTCCCAAAGTCAACAAATCAGGTCAGAAATTCATTGTGTGCATGACTGGTGTTACTGCTGTTATATTTTTTGAAGCAATTCTAACCACTTTACAAGGGCTAAACACTACAGCAGCTTTACAATCATGACATATCAATAATCATAATGGAAATATGCTTATAATGTAACTTTACTTCTATAATGCTCAAACCTGGCATAAATTCAGTACAATAGTATCTGTTGAATTTCTTTTGTATAATTTAGGCACAGAACACAAGACCAACCTTCGCCGATCTTCTCTATTTTCAAGTAGTCTTCCATTATTGCCTGGAAAAAACACAGTGTCATGTAATTTCAACCCTCAAAAACGAACATTACTTTCCAGTAGCTTCAGTTAATGCTTGCCTTACATACTTTCACATTACCAAGCTTGCTAACTACGTTAAAGCGACAGTTAAACCTACAAAGTCAAACATGGCGTAAGCAGTAACAAGGCTGAGTGTAAAAGAAAGAAACTTGCATAGATATTATTTAAAAAATCGGAAAATTACATGACTAACTTTTAACTTATTTATTTACAGTAATGCATGTATGCTTTTATCTTATAAATACATCGTGGCATTTTCAAACAGAGTGGCATTTTTGGTAGCGCCAAAGCAAATAAACGTTGGAGTTACGTTGTCTAACGTTAAATAATGCTGTACTGCTATTTAGGTTAAAGGTTTTCGGTGGCTCACATCGAAGTTTACTTAGATTGTTAGTTAAGCCTTCCACACAAACACGAATAAATGACAATATAAACTCGTTAATCCGTCCTTAAAGTTGCCGTTTTCTTTTAGCTTAACGAGCAAGATATGGTCAACAACGTTAGCTTACCTAATGCTAAATTATCACGGGAATTTCTATCGATTTTATAACAGCTGAAGCACTTTCTGTCCACACTTAATAGTCCATATCTTCAACTAACTTGACAAACTGTGTAATTAATAACGTAACCTATATTAAAAAAAGAAAAGTTACCTGACTGTGGCTCACTTCTTGTCGTAGGGACTTGTCCGTGCACAGACTAGCGCTAAATGCTGTCAGACTTTTTTGAATTGACCGCAGTGCAGCAGCCGTTCAAAACACACCAATAAACGTACGCGATGTATTTCAAAACTGCCAATCAGGGAAAAGAACATTGTCATGTGGGCTGAGCGGGAGACAAAGCGCCGACGCACGTAACTTGAACGCTTGGGGCTGTTCACTGCTGCTGGGATGTTCGAGTGTTGTCTCCTTTGAGACCTCATTCAGCGATTTTATCGTAAAATATAGCGTCACACCATTCTCAAGTCAGCCTGTAACACTACGTATTAAGTGTAATTCTTATACCAGTCGCATAACCAGCCTAAATTTGTTATGTGCTGCATTTGCAGCAGTTTGTCACTTGAAACAAGTATAGGACTTCCCAGAGAATTTGTTGAATGGATTATTAGTAGTAAATAACAAACTCACGAGGTTTTCACCTCGTGAGTTTGTCTATATGGGTGTGTGTGAGTGTAGCAGCAGTCTCCACGGATGAAAAATAAAGCCAAGTGCAAAAAACTGCAGTTCCTCAAATGTCCACATGTCCCCAGTAGTGAGTCAGTCCCATATGGCAGCACCACAAAGGGTCTTCTCAAATCCAACAATGTTTAAAATACGTGTTGTTGTTTGGAAATAAACAGTATCTGAAACTTCCCCATACATCTCTTCACTTGTTTATCAAAGACAATAGGCCTACTTATGAGTGTAGAATTGTTTGATTCATGAGAAAATATATCAAGTACATTTATTATTATTATAGACATTCAGTTTCTCCTCATTTTCAAAGCCTTCAAACACATTGAAACTGTGACTGGTGAGAAAGTTAAAAAAAGAAAGGAAAAAAGAAAAAAGAAAGCCAGTAAGAATTTGACCCAGGTGTAACCTCACACATAACTAACCAATAGTTATTCTCTCAAACTTTGAGTAATCCTGCCTTCTCACTGCCTACTGCTTCCAGAGGGCTGTACTATGAAGGAAGTCTGACTTAGCCAGGCTTTCTTTGTGTAAGTCGGCTCGACAAAAACTAAAGCCCTAATCAGAGATAACAGGTATCATGAAGGTGGTTCTCAACTTTCTTTATTAACTCAGGCTTTCTGCTTCAGAATGATGCATTAAACACATCACCTGGCTGTTCTTCCACACAAATGAAACAATGGTGTCCCGCCTACTTCAGTCCACAGTTTGTTATAGTGAAGACGATAAGAAATATAAAAATTTATGGCGGTGAAAAGCACTGCTTTGGAGTAGCCGAGTAAAAGTCCGGACTTGAATCCAATTGAGATGCTGTGGCAAGACCTTAAAAGGCCAGTTCGTGCTCGTAAACCATCTAATGAGGCCGAATTAAAACTATTCTGTAGAGAAGAGTCAAAATTCCTTCATGGCGATGTAAAAGACTGACAACAAGCTATGACAAATGTATCACAAATACTTTTTCATGGCACTGTAACATATTCTTTCAGCTCAGAATCTGCATCAGGAAAATTATTTGGTTCATGGGGTTGCTTGTTTCAGGCCAATCTAAAACTCTGAACATAACCTGCGCTGGACGAGGTTAGATCCACAGCATATGTTACCATGGTGATCTAGCAAGTTCAAAGAGAGCCACCTTCATTACAATGACAACTCTGACTTTAAGCTCATCATACCTCACTAACCCACTAATCTTGCATCATAGTTCAGCCCTATGGTGAACCAGTCATAATGAGCAGCTGACTGGTAGTCCACCAGGTTTATTTATTTTCTAGAGCTGCTTCTCCTACCTCTAAAATGTCTCAGACATGAGCAAAGCACATCAACTGTTCGGTTGGCTACAAGAGGCAGCTAATGTGGCTAAGGATACTATTGACTTTGACTGAAGGTCAGAAATCTGTGGAAAGTGTAAGGGACATTCAACGATGGTGGAAACAGTTTTAAAACCAATAAACAAGGACTGGTTGGGTGACTGTGTTTTTTTGTTCCCTTTCCTTTAGTATAACCTAAATCAGCTGGTGTGTACTTCTGTCTCCTTCAGCAGGGGAGCGTGGCCAGCAGCTCATTAAATATCAGAACAAAACAGCCTGTTTAGAAAAATGCACGTGTTTAGTTGTGCATGTATGTTGGTGGTGTTTCACTGGAATAATTATAGACTTTTCCTGTGTTTAATTACACTGAGTGAAGAAATGGATACATTTTCAAAATGCTATATGAAATCAGTTAATTGAAGTCGTCACGAAAATGATTATTAAACTTGTTCAGTAATATTTCTACATTATCTTTACAAGATAGAATAATAATTGACTTGAGAAACTTTTTTGTACATCATCATCAAATGAATTGATAAACCTTTTCATAATTAAAGTGAATGTTAATCTGTAAATGAAGACAAGTGAAAAACAGCAGTGCGTATGTGACTTTACAGCCCCAAATCTGATTTATTTCATTTGAACATGTACATATAAGTTACAACTACAGAGACTCTTAAATGTATTTTTCTGTGTTTTGTTACTGACAACAAACTATTACCAACAGTAAACCTTTACAGCCTCAAACTCTTAAGATACCTATGGACCTGTCTCATACCATCAGTTCTTCGATCAGTCCTCTTGGGTTTGGGCCACTGTTTTCATTTGACTCCTGCCCCGGGTCTCTTACTATAGAAAACAAATATATAAATTGAGTACTCTAAGATACAAGTAAGTAACCGATCAAATTTTTTTCCAGCGCAAGTTGGGCAATTGAATAAGTGTGCTGCTATAATGCTGCATGGTGCAAATAGTTAAAAGTAAAATTTAATTTGAATTTATAACATCTATTCTTTTTTTAACATAAAAAACCACATGCTACATATTGCATGTTTGGTTTCTTTAAAATTGTAGCCCAAAGCCTTGAGTAACAAACAAACCATAAAATGAGGGCTTTTCCAGGATTAAAAACGCACATCAGCTTCATAATAACAGCCATCATTAATCAAAGCTCAAAGGCTTCAACTTTAAAAACAGAAAATCTTATTAGAAATTACAGTAAGATTTAAGTGAAGTGTAAGATAAGTACAAACCTCTCAGCATCCATTTAAAACTGTTGCACAACATCTAAATGAACTTACACTGAGTCTGCTGGAACCTTTTCCAACACATCCTTATTTACACATTATTTACAGTAGGCATGCATTAATTCACAATTGTGATGGATCCGGACGTACTAAAAGAGAGTTTTGGAGCAGTAAGATCTGAATGGAACAGAGACAATAAGATGTTTTTTACTGTACTTCACCAAAAAACTGGACTATAAGAAGCTCAGTGTGTCTCCTCACCTATACTGGGCCTTCATGTGAAGCCTATGCATCTTCTAGTTTTTTGATAGTCTGTTTATTCACTTATATTTTATGCAAAATTCAAAAAGTAAAAAAAAAACGAGTAAAAGTAGTGTATAAGCAATAGATGTAAAAAATGAATGAATACCACAAAGAAAGTGAGCATGGTGTTCCATATGACAAAGCAAAATGTCATTAAATATTACATAACTGCAGTAGTTTTACATGTACAATGCAAATATTTATATATTTCTATCTTTTGTAATAATTGTAATTTTTCCCTGCTTTAACGAGAATAGAATTGATACATGCTGAGATTGGAGCTAAGGCTAGACCATTTCAGTAAGGTGTCTGTTAAAATTACTACGCAAACTGGAGAGCTATTTCACCGTTCTACTTCAACATACTAGTCTTACAGTGGTTTTGCATTTCATTTTAAAGATGAGTCAGCAAGAGATAAATTTCCATTCATACAGCCAATATGGGACCACAGGGCCCTGAGAACACCATTTCTGTGTTGTGAACGTACTGTACACTTTGCTGCTTTTTACACTGTTGTAATTCTGTTTTGTATGTGTTGCATTATGTGTCTACTAAGGGAGTGATTGAAAAGCCATAAAGCGAGTGCCATGTGTCACCACTGTGTCTGGGGTGGCCAGCATACTGTGAGAAAGTTAGGATTACTCTACTGAATTCTTAACTTGAACTAATGCATAACACTGACAACAACACTGTCTGTACAATTATACTGTTTCCATGTGAAAAAATATCTTCAACCCAATATAACAACAAAATTTCAAATGATAGTATTACATGTGTACAGTTATATGCATACATTAGTTCCAGAGAAGTAGTTTTTAGCCTACAAGAATAATTAAAAGTGAAAATATTAAAGAAATATTTAGGCATTTTGAATAAGTCAAAGAAGCTTCAAAGTCTAAAACCCTGCCAGTGGTCTCTTGATACTTTTAATAAACCCCACAGTTTGAAAGAAAGAAAGAAAGAAAGAAAGAAAGAAAGAAAGAAAGAAAGAAAGAAAGAAAGAAAGAAAGAAAGAAAGCCAACAACATTAAAAAACAATAATAACATTCCTATTCATAGAGCTTAGCGTGATGTGGAGCTGAAAATGTAACATTTGTTCTGAGGGCACTGCTACCAAAAAGGTCACAGAAGCTTTAGAATCAAGAGTGTTCAAGAGTCCCTGTGTTTAGCTCCCCCAACCCCTCTGCTGTTTGCCTGTAGCTCAAGTACATGTGTTCACCTTAAACTCTGCTTAAACACGGTAAAACTACTTTACACAAGGTCAAGTTATAATACTGGAGCAGCAATACATGTTCTAACTGGAAAAGATTCTGAAGATGAAAAAGAATGAACTGTACAGGGTCACCTGCAAGTCCTGTAAGATGTTTCAGAGTGGTAATGTATGTTATGTAAAGCTCTCTACAACATTAGCAACAGTAATCGATAACATGAGCCTTCAGCTTGATTTTATTTTCAAAAGCAAATAATGTTTTGCTAATGTTAGATAAAGGCTCACACATTTTCTTTTTGCAACTTGGCAAATTAAAATAGACCACATTCGTTCTTCTTCTTCTCCACTTCTATGGAAAGCCCCAACCTGCAAGTTAACCCAACCAGGACTGGGAAAGCCGAAGGTGGGCCAAGACAAATAACAGGAGCTTTTTAGAAACATTTGAATTCATCCTCTGGGAAACATGTTCACTAAATTCCAATGGAAATGCTGCTATAGTTTTCTACATACTGTGTCTTAGGCCAAGTGTTTGCTGCAAGTTCTGACCTTATGTTGTAGGTAGGGAAATGTCCCATCGGAAGGCCTCTAGAACCATTAAGAGTTTTAATCTGGGGACCAATGTCCACAGCAAACATAAAAGTTGAGCTGAGATATCTCATGCTCACCAAAAAGTGGATAGATATCTCAGTCTTAAGGCTTAGATTGGATCCACTTTTACTGTATTTGATGGATAACAGTTTAAAAGAACATAGTGTATTTATTTACTTTTTGAAACAGTAAAATGTTATTGAAGTTACTATATGCCATGTGCACTGATAATGTCTTAAGAGATGACTGAGATCAATGAAGCAGATTCAGATTTAAACAGCAGATTTCTCAGAGCGGGTCGTCCTCCGTCTTCTTGCTGGTCAAAGACAGGTTTACCGTCCAGTGAAGACACCTGGTACAAACAGATCCTTCAAGTGTCCCACATGACGATAAAATCACATTATAATAATGTTTCAAGTACGTTACTAGTCTGTCAGTTTGTTGAGTTGTGATTTGATGCTGCGATGACAGGTGCACATTGATGTTCAGTTTGAAGACAGACAGTGTTTTCTCTCTCCTCAACACTCTTCTTACCATCTTGTTTTATCTCCTTTGAAGTCCATCTCTCATTTTCTTTCTAATAATCTCTCCTGCACTGTTTCATGTGTCTGTGTCTCATGAACCTGGTCCTGCTTCCTCTCTTCGGTCAGAGGTCAGCCATCATCAGACTCAGTAGTCTGTTCTGTGCTCTGCAGCTTTTCATAGATGAGATGAGGTGGAAAAACACAATTTCAGGGTGTATGGGTTGGACCCATCTGAAATCACACAAACACAAACATAAACATACTTTGTATCAGAGCCTGACTAAGACATTAGCTGCGCCCTGTTACAGATATTTTGTTGCAAGACATGGCACTTCTTCTTCTCTCTTTGGCGTCCTCCTTTCTCTGCACATACCTATTTATATGTAGCTAGGACCAGAATTACTAGGAAGTAAGATGACATTACATAAAGTGTTTGTTACATATACATGGAATTTACTTCCAGTTGTAAAACATTATCAAATTGTATGTATGGGTTAAAGTTACACTATGAGCTTGTAATGTAACGATCATGAATCATTTCAATGTTTGTTCGTATAAATCAACAATGTCTGTTAACATGCCAAATAAGTCTGCAGGAGAAGTTGAAGTTTGCCCACCTGCAAAGAGAAAAAGTTTTCTATTGTAAAAAAAAAAGGATTCTTAAAATCTGTGAACAAGTTATGTCAGTAGTAAGGTTAGACAAAAACACTGTGAAAAAAGAACTGCTTTAGTGAACATCTGTGTACAGATACAAAGCAAAACACAGCACTGAAAGTAGTGAGTCGTACAATGAAGTTAAAAGTACAAATAACTCGGCTAGCTGCACCAGTTGCTGACCAGAGTGTCACTGCAGAGCTGGTTTCTACATCAGGTGAGCCTGGTGTGATGGTTTCTCATGTGCCGTTCATCAGGAAAGGCTTTGTGTCTCTCACTGGAAGCGACCATAAAGTACCGCTACAAATTCTGAGAGATACAGGCTCATACGACTCTTGCATGGTGAGTTCTGTGTTACAATTAACGGATGAAGCTGACACTGGAGACTGCATCCTTAGTCGTGGGTTTGGGTTTAACTGTTTTGCCTATTCCCCTGCATAGAACAGTGCTGCACTGTGAGTTGGTACAGGGCGAGGTGACTGTGGGCGTGCAGCCAGTGCCGCCCATTGAAGGCACTCATTTAGGTCTTGGTAATGGTTTAGTGGGTGGCCGAATCTGGACTAGCACACCGTCTTTAGGTGTTAGGTGTTCACCTGGCTCATTTGAGAGTCTCCCTGATCCACCTGTGGCTTCCTCTGGCTCCGCTGCTGCAAGGCTGTTCAGTACCCCTGATGCAGAGGAGCGCTCCGTTGAGTTGGTTGAGCTGCTGTCAAATACTGAACTGACAGGAACACCGAAGTGTTAGAGTTATAACACTCAGCCACGAAATGGTAGGTCAAGTAAAATAACAGAGCAAGGCCAGTGGATGTTGTGAGGCACACAGTGCGCAGAAATCAAGTCAACAGCTACAGACCTCCAAACTTGGTGTGGCCCTCAGATTAGCTCAAGAACAGTGTGTAGAGAGCTTCATGGAATGGGTTTCCAGGGCCGAGCAGCTGCATCTAAGCCTTACATCACCAAGTGCATTGCAAAGCATCAGATGCAGTGGTGTAAAGCACGACGCCACTGGACTCTAGAGCAGTGGAGATGTGTTATGTGGAGTGATGAATTACGCTTCTCTGTCTGGACCGGTCTGGGTTTGTCAGTTCCCAGGAGAGAGGTACTTGCCTGACTGCATTATGCTAAGTGTAAAGATTTCAATAACTGTGACTTTTAGCACCATTTGGCTGCACCTGTGTTCAATTAGCTGAGTCACTTTCAAGATTGCATAAGTCAAGATGAATACAAGGTAATCACTTTTGCTGGTCAAAAATATACATACAGTAATGGTAAAATTTGGTTAAATGTCCAATGACCATCTTCACCTTAACTAGATGCTATTGGCAGTCATCCACAAGCTTCTGGTTGTATCGTCGACCACTCCTCTTGACAGTATTGGTAAAGTTAAACTAAATTTGTTGGCTTTCTGACACAAACTGGTTTCTTCATCACTGTCTACAGGTTCTTGATGGGGTTTAAGTTAGGACTCTGGGGAGACCAGTCTAAAACACTAATTCTAGCCTGATTTAGTCATTTCTGTACCCCTTTTAAGGTGTGCTTTGGGTCATTAGCCAAAATTAAAGTGTGTTTGGGGTCATTACCCCATTTGGGGTTAAAAGCCTCACTTTGTCTCTTCCAAATATATTCCTGGCCAAGTAGATCTTTGCTGAGCTCCTTAGACTTTCCCACTGTACAGTGTTTGTTGCTAAGTCTAATGAGTGTATCAAATGGGCCCTAATTATATATATACTCAACACTGACATAATTTGTTCACAGATTTTATCTACAGACCATTTTTCCAATCAAATAGAAATCCTTCTTCTACACCAGCTGGAAATCCTGAAATTTGTGAACATTTTACAAGCTCAAAATGTTACTGACCATAATTTCAGCTAATAGCATGAGACTGCCAGAGTGGATGCTAAGTAATATGGATGTCTGTATCTTTCAGATAGACTTACTGGGTATCCTAATCTGGTAGTGGTTGAGAACAGTAAGAACCTCCACAGCCTCTGTCTTACTGTCAAACTCCAACAAGCCAGAGATGGTCTTAGAGGAGGCTGAGAGAAAAAGACAGAATGTGGCATTAAAAGACAGATGATCATTAAAGTGATCAGTTCAGACTGAAGTTAAAGTATCCAGCTTTTTACAGTCTAAAAGAAACATGTATTTAATAAAAAAAAAACAAAAAACAATCAAATAAAAAGTTCCACATTAAAGTTATACTTACGTTTGGCATCAAACATCTTGAATTTGACAAAGCCAGGCACATCATGCTCCGTACAAAGCTGTGAAAACACACAGTCACCAGTATATGAGTAGGCATGCTTTAGGCAACACTTAGATGCAAAACTAGTCAACATATTACCTGATCTGGACATGGGTTTCACCTTGGACAAGTCTATCTGTCCTTAGCAAGCAAACAGACATCAAATGCATTTAGTCGCTGCTCTTTCCTGACTCATTTTATTTCCGATACCAGTTAAGAATTTACAAAGCTGATTTTAATATCTAACCTATTGGCTCATTGGTCTTGATCATAAACCTACAAGAATAAGTATTTCTAAAAATGTTTTCAATTAGGTCTGATAATATATGAAAATCTGTTGAACTGCTGTTGAACAACAACAAACAACACATTTAGGTAATGTGTTGGCACATTACCTAAATGTGCCAACACATAGCAGTAATACTAGCTTTCTAGATAATATTAGGGAAGTTCTGTCATGTTATATGCACAATGTAACAGTTACAACAGCATAAATACATTTCTAACACGTTCAATATACTATTAAACAAAATGTATCCTAACAAGAAGGTTCTTAGTTTTACTAAGTCAGCTGAATTTAAAGCACGGAAAAACGTAACCAAACTTGGTAATATATCTGCATTTATGTTTTAAAAATACATGTTTATCCACACATTGGACATTTATGAAAATCCCCATCTTTGCTATATAGAAATAAGTGTACATTATACTGTATGTATACATACAGTGGAAATGAAAATACTGGTGAAAATACAACTTTCTTCCATTTGTTTTGAATCTAATGCAACAGCTGCTAGTATCAGCTTTACAATTTGAGGAAAAAGTTGAATCTATGAAAAAATGTTGACAATTTTTTTGTTGTATGTATGTGTGTATGTATGTATGTATGTATGTATGTATGTATGTATGTATGTATGTATGTATGTATGTATGTATGTATGTAGGTATGTATGTATGTATGTATGTGTTTTTTTTCCCCCCTTTACTTTAATGACAGCAGCACACAAGCTGCATGGACACATTTGTTCAGTTCTGATAAGCCATGTTATCCCTGCATGAGGGGATAATGTTCCCAAGAACTTCTTGTCATGTAAGGACTGTTTGACTTTTCAGTCTTCAAGTGCTCCATAAAGGTTCAACAGGGCTGAGGTCAAGTGACTGTGGAGGAAAGTCTGTGACAGACAGCACTCCTTGTTCTGCTTTTCTTCAAGTCAAAGCTGCAAGGTGTTTTGGGGCTCATTATCCTGCTGTAGTATGAATCCTTCTCCACAAACATACTGTCCAGAGGGTGGAATATGTCTCTGAAGAAAGGACTGCTTCTTCTGGTCGGAGTCAATTTCCTGCAGGTGTCCAACTCAAGAGAAGCAAATGCTCCCAGATTTGAATGTTCCCAGCTGCATGTTTCACTGTTGGTTTGATACACTGCAGTATCATTCTCTTTTCTGTTGGTCGCCTTACATTCACACTTCTGTTACTGAAACAATTCTCTAACTAGGATTCATAAGTAAATAAAACATTTCTATCAGGATCCCTGCCTCTGTCCCTGACTTGCTGCAGGCTCTCCTCCTCCTTCCTCTCTCCTTCAGTCAACCCTTTTCCACCAAGAAGAACCAGGTCTAGTTCTGGTGCTTAGTTGGTTCAAATCTGGTTCCTTCTAAAAACCTATTTGCTCTTCCATTGGCAAGGAGCCAGGTTAGAGCCACACCATTGCATCACCATAAAACCACTACGCTTGCATGTTAAACAAACGCAATAAGTTGATGACAATATCTATGTTTATCTTTATAGATGGTCTTAAGGCAGATTGCCAGGCAGAGGTTGCCTGTTGCCTGGACACATTTGCGATAGCGCTACTGTACCGGATTTCAGCGCGCAACAGTGTGTGCAAAACTTCCGTGTGTCCTGGGAGTCATTCCAATACATCTGCGATGGGACCAGGGACGTCCTGGAGAAAAAGGACACAAATTACCGCTTGTGTCTCCCTTTCCACCGTTGATCGTTGGATTAGGACTGAAACAATTCCTCGAGTAATTTGAATAATTTGATTACACAAATACCTTGAGGCAAAATTCTCTGCCTTAAGGCTTTGTTTAATCCACTATATACTATACTATATGTGCATGATACAGTGCGGATGTCTATGGACGTGACACCAGTGTCGCCTAGCTCTGAAACCCATTTATTTCAATTGCTTGCGCCACGCAACCACATCATGTCACTGCATCAAGCAAAGTACAAGCCCAGCGTAGAGGTCAGAGAGACTGCATGCTTGCCGCGGTCAAAGTTCAAATTTGTCGGCAAAGCAGAGGAAAAGCTGGTTCTGTGTGTCTGAATTCCCCAGATTAAATGACACAACTTAGAGGTTGTACTGAGACTCAGGGAGAAATGTTTTCATTCTAGCAAGGATAGTGCTAAAGTTTGCTACTTAGCACAGGACAAATACATCTTCACTGTTGAAGTTTTGCATCTAACTGAAAGCTTCCAGCTTGAGAGGATGATGATGTCGCCCTGCTGGAGGGTTTTGAAAACTCCGCCTATTTTGCTCGTGAGACTCCCCAGGAGCTAAGCACTGACCAGGCGGCGAGCGCAGTGCATACCGCGTCCCAGCTGCACAGCGTGCTCACTTATGCTTTTGATGAGTTATTTATTTTTTTTAAGAGGAAGTGAATTGGTTGTTGATTTTACTGACTTTCATTATTCTCTGTTATGTATTACTATGAAATTAGGTTAAAGTAATTAAATTGAACTATCTTTTAAAATCCAATTACTCGATTAATTGCCAGAATAGAACACTCGGTTATTAAAATAATCGGTAGCTTGAGCCCTAGACACAATAACCCTGCCACCAGCCCATGACATTCTCGATACTTAGCTGTGGCCCAGCAAAGAGTTGGTGCTTGCTAAGCACCAGTTTTTAGCACCTGGAGCTGGTGCTTGGGTGGTGGAAACACAAAGAACTGGTGCTAAGTCAGGCTCTGGCTCTGAACTAGCACTGGAAACCAGCTTGGTGTAAAAGGGGTAAGTGTGGTTTGACTACGCTGCTGCTTAATCAGCAGCAAGTGAAGACACCTGCACAGAGCTGGCTCACCTACTGTTGATCAAACACTCCTCTCTATAAAACCCTGGTTCAGACCTCACTCTCTGACAGATCATCAGCTTTGAAACATGCCCTGACTGGTTTCCTGCCTTGTCCTTCATTTGCCACATTGGATCATTCACTGCCAGTTTCCATTACTACCCTGCTGGATTCCCTCATTTAGAACAAGCCACCTAGATCCCCTGCCTTCTTCAGCTTCCCACTGGATTTCTCCCTCCACACACATTCCAGAAGATTCCTGTCTGCCCTTTTCCTAGCCCTGATTTGTCTTGTGTTTTGTCAGTTTCATTTTCTATTCCAAACTCAGTCAGTTCCTTAGCATTGTTCCTAGTGGCTCTCTGTGTCTGGTTATACCTGGTCTTGGCTAGTCTTTTGTCCTGTCTCTTAGTTCTATCTATATTTAGTGTTTTGTTTTCCAAAAAGATTTGTTGCTCTGTGTGATTAGCAACTTGTGTGTTTTGCCTTCCTTGGCCATTTCCTGAGTTTTGTATTTTGGAGTTCAGTTTCTTAGAGTTAGCCTAGCCTTTTGTTTAGGTAGCTTGCCCCTCTTTCAGTTCATATACCTGGTTAGTTTCTGGTTTTTGTGTTTTCGTATGTTGTATTCACAGTGGGTTTCACTACCTGTAAATAAACACTTTCTGCACCAAGTCTCTCATCCCCCTGTCCTCATTAGTGTCTACACTTGGGTTCTCCCACAGCATTTTTCCATCATTCACTGCAAAATGCTGTTCTGTTTTTAGCCACCCAAAAATCCAGCATTTTTTCCCCTCTTGAGGCCTCCTCAGACCAGAGGGCCATACTACAAGGCAAGATTAGTGGGTTAGCGAGGCATGTTGAGCTTAAAGCCCGAGTTTTCTTTATCATGAAGGAGGCTCTCTTTTAACCCTGCTAGCTTACCATGGTAACTTATGCTGTGGCGCTAACCTAGTTGGGAGCAGGTTATGTTCAGCGTTTACGATTTAAATCGACTGGAAGGAGCCAATTTGTTTCCTGATGATTCTTTATGAGCGATGCAGATTCTCAGCTGAAGGAGTGTTATGTATGTAAAACTGTTGAGCTGTGAGTTACTGATATGGCTGAATGAAGTCATGCAGTTACAGTATTGCACACTGTATGCATCACGTTGCCATGGAACATGACATGTATGTTGTTGGTTATGCAGAAATCATGTTTTTATGTGTGGTCCATTTACACTGCTGGTACTGCAGCTGACAGATTAGATTTATTCTTCCTTTTACATCTCAGAAATTTTTGTGTTTTTATATATTTTTAATTCCCCAAACTTGTGCCTTATGCTTCTGGGTTTGGAAGTAAATGACAGATTTTTGATGTGGTTTTCGACTTGTGGACCCTACTGTATGTGGTAAATGTTTAGGTTTTAGATATTTGTAACAAACACTGGCATAAATTTTGTTTATGCATTTTAAATAATCATATTTCAGATCATTCATGATATTATAAACATATTTGGTTTGGTTTGGGAATTCTTTAATACATGCTGTTTTAATGCACAGAAATGTATGACTCCAAGCTTTTTTGGTAAATAATCCATAAGGTAAATAAACAAAGTCTTGCTGGAGGGAGATACTGTCAATGTATTTTAAAGTAATACTTAACTGTCAAAAGGAGTTCATTTATTAGAGAGAAGTACCCTACCCTCAGTAAATGGTCCTGTGATATACATGGTGGAACATTGTAGTAGTGTAGCACTGCAGATGGAGGCTGGATGATGTTTTTGGAGGCCTGACCAGCACTGCTGAAGCGGTTGTTCCTGGTCATGGCAAAGTCTTTATAGCTGCTGCTGCCATCCTCTAACTCAAACACCTGACTGGGGATCACAGCATGCTGCTTGGACACACTGCACACAACAAAACCGTGTTACTTATCTGATCAAATGAAAGCAAAAAAAAACAAATGCCATAAACACGATCAAAGCACATTATTCAAAGCTAAGAGTGTGAGTGCTGAGAACCTTTAATAGAACAGAATAAGAGCAGAGGAATCAAATATAAAGCATCCCGACCAA
The DNA here is from genome assembly GCA_024666655.1 of Dascyllus trimaculatus. Lineage (NCBI taxonomy): Eukaryota > Metazoa > Chordata > Actinopteri > Pomacentridae > Dascyllus > Dascyllus trimaculatus. The sequence goes on along the minus strand of CM045464.1, from coordinate 33,327,755 downwards.
AAACTTTAAAGCCCTTCTTAGAAATGCATGTATAACCTCATATGACTTATAAGAACATGAAAGTAATAAAAAAATACTGCACTGGTCTACAAACATCTGCAGTAGGCATTGGTGTTTCTGTTCTGTTAACACAAAACATCTGAAGACATCACCATGGGACTATGGGAATGTGTCTTTCACGATTCAATGGCAAAACAATGAATATATTGATAAATCCATAAAACCACCAGTCCTCTTAGAATTGTTACATTTCACTTACATGAAGAGGCTTTTCCAACCATGGACAAAGTTTCCATACACTTGTAATGACCATGTTTATCATGGCAGTCTTGACTTTCCAATGACTCCTACAACTTTGAATTGAATTGTAGAAAATTTAAATGATGGAAACATACAAAATTCAAATGGAATGAAACCCATGCGTCTCACAAAATCTGCTGGGTCAAAAACATACATGCAGCGACTTGTATTAACAGTTTTGGTGATGTAGAAGCTGTGTTTTTCTTAGCAACATCAACTCTTAACTTCTTGTGGGCGATTACAATTGACTACATCTGGTGACTCCTGTGTGCCAGTTTAAGTAGGACCCATTTGATACAGTCATTAGATTCAGCCACAAACACTACAGTGGGAAAGTCTCAGGAGCTCAGCACAGTTTTGAAAAAGCAAATCATTGACTTGAACAAGTCAGGAAAGTCACTTGAATCCATTTCAAAGAATCTACAGATCCCAAATCAGCTGTGAAAACAATTGTTTCTAACTATAAAGTGAATGACACAGTTGTGTTACTGCCACCATCAGGAAGAACTATCACTTACTTACTTACTACTTACTGCTGAGAAACAATGTTCAACAGTCAACCAACAATAACCAAAAAGCAGGTCTGTAACAAATTAGTAGCTGCTGGAACACAGATGTCAGAGCCCACAGTCAAATGTGTTTTACATCACCATTGACTGCAAGGCTGCTGTGCAAGAAGGAAGCCCTTTCTTCAAAAATGGGACCTTTAGGCTCAACTAAAGTTGGCTGCTGATCACACAGACAAAAAAAGCCTTCTGGAGAAAGGTTCTGTGGTCAGATGAAACAAAAACTACTTGGCTACAATGACAAGAAATATGTTTGGAGGTGAGAAGGTGAGGCCTTTAACCCTAAGAAGACCAAACCTACCATTATGCATGATGGTGGTAGTATGATGCTCTGGGGCTGTTTTGGTGCCAATGGAACTGGAGCTTTACACAAAGTGCCAGAAGGTCTTCGGCACAGTTGGGTGTTACAACAAGACAGTGACCCCATATACATTTTAATTGGGGTAAAGAAATGCCTAAATCATGCTAGAATTAAGGTTCTAGACTGGTCTCCCCAAAGTCCTGACTTAAACCCCATCAAGAACCTGTAGACGTGTGATGAAGAAACAAGTCTGCATCAGAAAGCCAACAAATTTAGTTTAATTGTCCCAATACTGTTAAGAAGAAGTGGTCAAAAATACAACCAGCCACTTGCCAGAACCTTGTGGACAGCTACCAAAAATCCCTAGTTGAGGTGAAGTGGCCAAGGGATATTTAACCAAATTGCTGCATGTATATTTTTGACCCAGCAGATTCTGTCATATTTACAGAAGAACTGTAATAAATCTATTAAAAATCAAAATGCATGATTGTTTTTGTGACAAGTTTTAATGATTCCATCACAGAAAATGTAGAGTTGTAGGATTCATTGGGACTCAAGACTCCCATGATATACATAAAAGTGTACTTTACAAGTGTATGTAAACTTATATTCACCACTGTATAACAGCATGCATTATAACCGATATGAACCTTGTGTGTATTTTGAGCTACTTCTTACCAGACGTTAAGTCTTTTGCCAAACACCTTGATGCTGTTGAGGTGTGTGATGGCTCTATCCACAGCATACTCATCCCCCATCTCAACCAGTGCTGTACCAGGAACACTCTTCATAAACTTCACCTACAACCACAGATGGTCACAGTTAACAGCTGATTTGCTGTTGTTATTATATATTTTTAGTGACCATTATGACAGCCTTTTCTAACCCCAACTTCCATAAGTGATAAAGTCAAAATCCACAGTCCTTGTTCTGTGTAAAAATACATTGGAAAGTTTGTCTTAAGATAATACAAGAAGTATATTTTAGATTGGTATGTAGCGATGGCATCAAGTGGTAATTTGCACATCACATTTAAAAAAAGTTTAGTTATTATATCCATTTCAGTTTTGTTTATATAGTGCAAATTCATGACATGTGAAAACCTCACAACATTTTTACAGAGCAACCCAACAAATCTTTTGGATTTTCACTGAGCAAGCACTTGGCAATAGTTGGGGGAAGAAAAATCCCATTCAACAGGAAAGAGGCAAAAAAACCCACAGAGAGGGCAGCCATCTGCCAAAGTATGTTATGATGAGGATGAGAGGGAGAGATTATAACTGTAATCAGAGCTGCACTTAGACATATAGATAGATTATTATTATATTATAGATTATTTCGATGATAATATTGGAATGTAGCTCTAGACCATGAAAAGTTCAGTGAGAAAGGTGGGAGTTATTTGTGTGCAATTCCTACATCCAAATCATGTAACAGAAAAAAATATAAAACTGTAAAAGACATGAAACAGCAAAAGCCTATAAAGATCCAATTTAAGATTATACACACACCTACCTTCTCAATGTTGCCATAGAGGCAGAAGAGGTTGAAGATGCGGGTGCAGTTCATCTTGGATGGATGGAGACCACTTACCATAGCAACAGAGCTAGGGGCATGGCCAGAGTATGAGGAGGATGACTGGGGCAAAGGATAGGATACCATGTCTGGAACATCCACTGACGTGAGCTTGTACCTGCTGTTGTTGGGCAGAGGCAGCAGGGGGCACGGTGGACCTGAGGCAGCACATACAGTGTAAGTACACAAGGCTACTGCAGTTCATTGGAACAGCAGCAGGATCTTCTGGAGGATTACGAATAAAATAGAAAATCCTTCTACTATATAAACTTTTTGTGTAAACATTGTAACTGTGTTTAAATGATAGTTTAAATGTACCATTGATGTGCTAATTTAAATGTCCATAACACAAATGTGGTACATTTGTGCACACATGCACATTTGTCTTCCTCTTTATCTTAATAATATAAACAAACATGCGCATAATTCTATTAACATATACAGTAACCCACACAAGTGTGTGTGCATAGTGTGTTGCTTCCAAAGTGTGCATACAAATCATTCTATAATTCAGGTACACTTTACATCAAGAAAAATGTACGAAAACAATGTTCTGTCTTAAAAGAATAATAAGTGGTTAAGTTAGTATATTCCATCAGTGCCAGTCGCAGAGCTTAAGAATTAACTTTTTAAATATGTTATACTTGTAAAGGATGCTTCCACAACTGAGTTTTTAAATTTATGTTACAAACTCACTGCATTCCATTACATATTTTGATATAGTCCTGTACTTAAAATTTTTAGTGCTTTTGTGTCTATTCTCCCCCATGAACAGTGCCGTGAAAAAGAATTCAACGCCCCCTCCTAGTTTCTTATATTTCAGTGTATCTCATACACACAGGTCCTGTTTAAACACAGAAAATTTTCAGCATACTATGCTAAAATGAGAAGAAACTCCAGAAGAGATTGGAGGAGACTGAAATACAGCGGGGAAAATAAGTATTGAACACGTCAACATTTCTCTCAAAAAACATATTTCTAATCGAGCTATTGACATGAAATTTTCACCAGATGTCGGCATCAACCCAAGTAATGCACACATACAAAGAAATCCAAACATTTATGTCCATAAATTAAGTTATGTGTAATAAAGTGAAATGGCACAGGGAATAAGTATTGAACACGCGTACTGAAATTTATTTAATACTTAGTGCAAAAACCTTTGTTGGTGATTACAGCCTCAAGACGCCTCCTGTATGGAGAAACCAGTCGAATACATTGCTCAGGTGTGATTTTGGCCCATTCATCCACACAAACTGCCTTCAAATCTTCAAGGTTCCGGGGGTCTCTTCTGTGAACCCGGATCTTCAGTTCTTTCCAAAGATTTTCAATTGGATTCAAGTCTGGTGATTGACTGGGCCATTCTAGCAGCTTTATTTTCTTTTTCTTCAACCAGTTGAGTGTTACCTTGGCTGTGTGCTTGGGATCGTTGTCTTGCTGAAAGATCCACCCTCTTTTCATCTTCAGCAGCCTGGCAGATGACAGCAGATTCTGATCAAGAATGTCTCGATACTTTTCTCCAGTCATTATTCCTTCAATGATATGAAGTCTACCAGTACCACATGCTGAAAAACAGCCCCACGCCATGATGCTCCCACCTCCAAACTTGACTGTTGGTATGGTGTTTTGGGGGTGATGTGCAGTGCCATTTTTCCTCCAAACATGTTGTGTCTTATGACATCCGAAGAGTTCAATTTTGGTCTCATCTGACCAGAGTATGTTCTCCCAGAATGTCATGGGTTTATCCAAATGTTGTGTCGCAAACTCCAAACGAGCTTCAACATGCTTCCTCTTCAAAAATGGAGTCTTGCGTGGTGTGCGTGCATGGAGGCCATGGCGGTTGAGTGCATTACTTATTGTTTTCTTTGAAACAACGGTACCTGCTGATTCCAGGTCTTTCTGAAGCTCTCCACGAGTGGTCCTGGGCTGTTGGAGAACCCTTCTGATGATTGTTTTGACTCCTCTGTCTGAAATCTTGCGAGGAGCACCTGGCCGTGGCTGGTTTATGGTAATGCCGTGTTCTTTCCACTTCCGGATGATGGCCCCAATGGTACTCACTGGAACTTTCAGAAGTTTAGAAATGCGCCTGTAACCAATGCCTTCAGTGTGTTTTGCAACAATAAGGCTGCGTAGGTCTTTGGACAGCTCTTTGCTTTTACCCATCATGCAATGCTTCTTGTCTAAAACCTTGCTGGTGAGAAACCTTTTTAAAAGGCATTAATCAGGACTAAACCAGCTGATATTACTTTGCACTAATAGGGGACAGGTTAACCTTCTAAATACTGACAAACTCCAGCTGCTTTCTTGGCTTTCCAGACCTTTTTACCCCTCCTTTTCTTCATGTGTTCAATACTTATTCCCTGTGCCATTTCACTTTATTACACATAACTTAATTTATGGACATAAATGTTTGGATTTCTTTGTATGTGTGCATTACTTGGGTTGATGCCGACATCTGGTGAAAATTTCATGTCAATAGCTCGATTAGAAATATGTTTTTTGAGAGAAATGTTGACGTGTTCAATACTTATTTTCCCCGCTGTACATCAGTCTGGGAAGGGATATAAATCTATTTCTAAGGCTCTGCGACTCTACAGATCACATTAAAAAAAAAATCTCAACTTTTGGTGTTTAATAATAATAATTTAACACTCTGGAGGGGTCATTTTTAATACTAAAGAGCTTTACATTTTATAGGTTAAGCATATTTTGTTGGTAATCTGTACAGTACTTTTACTACAGTCAAAATTACATTTTTGTCTAAAGCCAGTAATTTCATTTGTTCATCATTATCTTGTGTTATTGTGTAGAATTTCAAGTTACTTTAAAACTCCTGTACAAAAGCATATTTACTGGTTTTCCCCAGTGTGTGGACGACTATTCTGGACACTACTACATAACAGTTTAGGGTACCAGTGACAGCTCTGTCCGGGTCATTATTGAATTTGGATTCATTAGTGTCCCCCTGAGCCTTGTATCTCTGCTGTTTTTCAAATGCAACCTCTATTACAATCCAGGATAGATTTTAAAATGTGCTGACACTGGAGAAAGTTATAGTCTGCCCACACACCTGTGTGAATGAAGTGTGTTCTAATGTATGTAAACTGTGAGGCAGAATTGACCAGTGTAGTAAAAGCAATATATTGCATATTTTACTAAATGTCATGTCTTGCAGCTCATCTATATCTGAAATTGTTGTAGTATGTTTCAACTTGCAAACAAACAGTATATAATTAATTTTTGTAAAACTAGTGAACTACCCCTTTATCCTCAAGGTTCATTACATCACACCCCTCTAAAGCATATAGGCTGAAGCTATGACAAAGTACAGTATATAATGCAACTGATCTATTATAATCTGTCATATCAGGTCATATCAGTTAAGTTAACAATGAGTCAGCTCCATTGTGTAACTTTAACAATTTCCCTATTTTGACATATAATTTCAGTGGTATGCCAAGCCTGGCTGACCACATGTCATTTCCCAGATCAGGTTTACTGCAAATTTATAAACTAGAAGCATGTACGTAATATAGTAGGCGGCAGTACACTTATTAAAAAATTCACTATTATTGACAAAAAATATTTGAAAAAAGACAGCTATGTTACAAACATTGTCAAGCTCCCATTCCACTTTTCCTTGTGATATGTGTTACACATGTCTGCAATAAAATGTTCACATCCACCTCCAGCTGTGCTTCGTGGGAGCCTTTTCCTTCTCCCCCTCCTTCTCTCACCTTTTCCTTTTCCCTCTTGTAGGTGTGTGTGACGTGTGTGAGTGAGGAATGTGCACAGGTGCCAGGGATTGGATTATTACCTAAAAAAGCACACCTGCAACCTCATCTCTCTCTCCATAAAAGCCACATTCAGACCACTACACGATGCTGGACCATTGAACAACCCAGTTAGTCAACCCAGGCCAAGTTCTGCTTTTGTTTGCATTATGCTTCATATTAACTTGTGTTTTCCTCTGCTTCAGTTCCAAGACCATCCCTGCCTGCTTCAGCTGTCCTTGGCTGTAAGTCTAAGGTCCTGCCACCTGGTTCTGACCCGGTCTACTCCGATCCGGCCCCTGGAAGCACCACCTGGCTCCTACATCTGAGTGACGCATCCATTCCTCCATCTACATTCCCTCACCCTCCCTCCCCATCAGACTGCCAGCTAAGTTGGCTCTGCTGTCTCTCTGGTTCCCAGTTTGTGTAGTGCTTGTGTATGTTGTTGAGCATGTGTTAATTCTGTAGTTGCCACGAAGGCGTGTTGAATAGTGTTAAATTTGTTGCTACGTCATGTGCCACTTCTCCTTTAAGTATGGGTACTGTAGATGAGGTAGTAACATTGAGTAAGGCACATGATTCAGTTATAAGATTATTTCTAATGTGTCTTACACTTACCATAGCCATTATCACTGTAGGATGATGGGTGTTCTCCTAAAATGGCTTGTCTCTGTCTTCCCTTTCCGCGGTCTGAAACACAGATACAAACACATACACACACATTAAAAATTGAGTGCAGGGCTCATTGTCATTTTCCTAAAGTCAATGCTGGAAAACTTTGCGTTCACTACTGATGACGACTTCAAAGTATAGTTGGAAAAGGTGTTTACCTCATGACACTGCCTCATCCAGACAAATGAACTTTGGAAGGGTGGTTACAGCGTACAGCTTGGGTAACAATTTTACTGTTTACTTTTGTTTTTCACATAAATAACTTTGATTAACCTGCAGGTCTATTTACAGTCCATTTGATCTTCTGACTGCTTGGATTTATCTTTAGCAAGGTTGATGTGCTCCCAGATCTCAGCGATTAACTTGGTGATTAAAATAGCAATGTTGTTGATAGAAATAATACACAGTTTGAGTGCAATCACAGTCAAAAGTGCACTTTTAGTCAGGAGGGACAGCATAGTTGCTATCTAGATATTGCTGCTAGATATTTTTTTCCTGAGCAAAATGCAGAAGTAGGGAACCCTGAAGGAAAATGGTATTTTATTTAATTGTTTTGTCAGGCATTTCTATCCATCTAGCAATCCCTTTTAGATGCAGTCTTGGCAACAGTATAAGCAATGTGGTCCACACAATAGTAAGCCCTTCTCCCCTACTACATACTGTAGCTCCTTCTGGGGGCTCTCAACAGACAGGATGTGTGAACCTCTAGAGGGAGGCATCATGGAAAAATCCTAATCACAAGCCCCAAACACTTCAAGTAGATCCTTTTAAGGCCAAACAGTCATAGTTCTTCTTAAAGTTCCTTCCTGATGTCTGAGCTCATCATCCTGTCTCTAACGTTGAACCCAGCCCAGCCACCTCACTAAGGAAACAAAATTCCTCCACATGTATTTACTCTGTCACACATTTGATCACCACCCGAAACACACAATCATACAACCTTTTCCATCAGGCTTAGTTCTCTTTTCACCACAATGATTTGATACAACACTCACACTGATAGCCTGTCCACATGCCGCAGTGCCCCTTGGAAAGACACTGAACCCCAAATTACTCTCAATGGCAAGCGAGCACCTTGCATGACAGCTCTGCTGCCATTGAAATGTAAGTATGTGTAAGCACATTGTAGAACCTAGCTAAGGTTAAAGGCACTATACAAGTGCAGATCATTTACCATTTACTAATGCACTTCTCAAACTTGTGTTTCAGTTTGCCATCACTTGTGAGCAGGCCTCCTGCCATGGTTTGCAAAACGGTCCCCCATATAATGCAAAGTACAACCACTATGGTGAGGTTGGAGGTGTTTGAGCCTCACACTAGGCAGCAAATTTATTTCAATTCAGTTAAATGCAGTACTATTTGAATCACACCAGTCCAAATATGTCATGTCAAGGCACTTTACATAGTAAGCTTTAAAGTTGTGCAGAGAAATCAAACAAATTGAAATTCTCCTTTGGATCCCTTCAAGCAAGTGCTAGGCAACAGTATGTGTAGTCTGTGTGAACTTCAGTATGTGGAGGTCACACATCAATGAAATGAAACACATCACTGGCAAAAAGCAAAAATACAGTTCAAAGGCCATTACACTGGACATTCTTTTCCTCTTGTTGTGCCTTGCAATTTTAACATGAAACAGACCAAGGCACAATCCTGTCAGTGCCCAGTGGCCACCCCAAATGTTGCTAATGGCTGAGATCTGAGACACAATAGCTTGCATTTTTCACTTTCTTTGGACTTTTTGTTGTATCCTGAAAAGAGCTGCCAATATTGAATAAGCCATTCAATGCACATAATAGCTCAAGAAATGTATGAACACTTTCCTCTGCACTGTCATCCAGAGATTAGAATACATTTTTAAAAATGTCAAAATTGAAGTGCCCTTCTCCAAAGAAGTGTGATGTCAGGTAGAGGAGCTGCTATGGATATTCACTAACATTATATAGTCCTTCCACCTTTCTTTGTGTTAAAAGTGTGAGCTGTTTCAAAGTACATTCCTTTCTTTAAATTACACTCATGAATAATGATTTTACACCCAAAAATATAAATCTTCAATGCAAGAAGATTATGTAAAAATGGAGGTGAGTAAATAATAAACAGCTTTAAGGTGGTTTTATTCAGAAATAGGTAGCATAGTGATACAAAGATTTTCAGGTGAACAGAGATTTGAAAGAGACAGTACCTGTGAGGCATCAAGCTTTCTCTTTTTTCTCCCTCAGCACGAAAGAACATCAACCTGCATTTCATTGTCATCATAATGATAAACACATCACCATCATTGCTGTGGCTGTCAAACACATTTAATCACCGTCTCATCCAGCAAAGGATTACATATTGCAGAGTATTCACTACATACAGGCTATACTACACTGGAGGTACACTGAAATGACATGGACTTTTATTTGTTTAATGAGACCCAGAGATATTTGAAATGATGACAGAAAGACCACCAAAGACAAATTATATTGCAGTAATGTATAAAGATGCTTGCTTTGGCTTGTTTTGGTCGAAAGTGCTTGACATAACTGACTACATATTGTGCAGATGGAAACTCCAGATTTTACTGATTGCTCCACATTTCAGTACAAAGCTTAGTGTTTGGAGCACGTTGAGTGTAATAGGATGGAAATAAAATGATGATGTCAACTTCCCTAAAAAAGGGGGGAAGAAAACTACACAAAAAGAGCAGTACTGTCTCCATAAAGAGATATTTTAGCTGGTTCTGAACAACATTGATTTAAAGAATTTAGACCATAAGACTGCTTCTCTCCGATTAAGTGGAATCCAGTCCTTGACTGACAGATTTTTAGGAATGTTAAACATGCAAAGAAGGTATTGCATTTGTGTTAGATGAGTTTACCATTGATCAATCTGACACAAGTAACTGAATACAAGACTCTCTAAGTGTATTCCTATTTGTACAAGAACCAAGCCCTGGCACAGGCAGTATAAACAAATGCTTGGAACAACAAGGTCTTGTCAAAGAAAGTCGAAAAATAATTGAATATCTGCTGTTGATGGATAAAGTTCATTCAAGCCATCATTAAAAGATAAAGAGACTTTACTGTCATTGTGCAGAAGTACAACGAAATTTGTACGGAAGAACACGACAATTAGCAGCTATGCAAAGAATAATAAAAAATAGATAAATAAAAGATAATTAATTAAAAAAAAAAAGACTTATTAGTGACTATTCTTAGCAACACTATCATGCCCAAGTGTCTGTAGAGTCCTTTATATTCTGTCGATTATTAGGTGTAGTCAGCAGCAGCATTCGTGATACGATATGTTTTTGTCTCTCATTGTACATACAACTACCACAGCATAGGCATCTTAATTCATTAAATCTTCTGACAAGGCAATGATCTCACAGTAACTGACCTTCTCTGCTTTACACTGGCAAGCTGTTCAACACTGATTCCATATTTATACGGTGAGATTATTTGCAGTGTAGTAGTCTGTCTGAGGGAAGCCAACTTCTTTATTGAAGACTACATCGGTTTTCAGTAATAAGTAAGTGTCTGACAATACACTCAAAGTCCATCTTTTCCAGAGGGTCACCCTCATCATTGCTTTGTTAAAGCCCATTTATACTGTGTGATTTTGGCCTGTCTGACATGTAAGATGTCATGAGAGAGATGTAGTTAAACTTATAGAGTCACCACAAAAATGGTGTTCTGACACCACACTGTGAGACACGTCCACCAATGGTCCATGTTGAACTCTGGTGACCAAAGATTTCAATGTTGTAAATTTCCTTTTCTGTCTCTGGCTGTGACCTTGTGCACATTGATCTGAAGCAACATGAGGCGCGGTTTGCCTCAGCACAGAAACATATACAATCTATGGTTAATGTCAGTGACAAACAACATAAGATAGAGGGAAAGGGGCAGGAGAACGGGCAGAATAAAAAATACCAGGAGTTGCTTTGAAAAGAAAACAAGAGGAGGAAGTGGTGGAAAGCAAAGTGCAGAGAACAAGGGTAAATAAAAGAGCAGAGGGGATGTGGATTTCAGAAAAGAAAAGAAAGGATAAATGTATTCTTGAAGAGAAAGGCTAGAAAAGGAAGAGGTAAGCTGGAGGATGTTGAGCACTCAGTAATTATTGGGCCTTAACTGAGCCTTTATTAAAACCTAATGGTCACTGCCTTAAAATTTAATGAGCTGCAGTACTTACAGGGTTATTGTTCGATAGAATTTAAAAACATACCTACTGGTTCCTGGTAAGTCATAATTATTGTTTTTAAAGGGCAGGGCTACTCAAAAGCTAGTAGAAATGCAAAGAAATATTTTAAAGAACATCACAAGGTTTTGTTCTGGTCAAGAAAAAGAGAAGCAGAACAGTACAGACAGACTCTAAGCTTTTAGTGAATATTGATAAAGATTGCAGAAACTATTGTTCACCAACACATCTTTAGCCCTGTGTGGTCACTGCTTTCTGTCATGAACAATGTAAGAACAGAAATGTAATGTAAGATCATCAGCACTGCAGCAGCCTCCAATTCAGTAATGAGTCCAGATAAAACATCTACTGAGGGAAATATAATAGAAAGAATCCTAAGCTTAGCATCAAACTTGCACAAAATTGCTTGACTCGTAATGTACACAAAAAGGATTTAAATCAATGATGCAGCAGAACCAAATATATCAGCTTTTTATTTCAATACATTGCTCTTCCTTGGCAAAACCTGGTACCTATGTTACCCACAATGCAACTCGACTGTGCAGTCAGGAACCAGGGTGTGTGATATTATGAACAGATAATATATCCTGGAAGCTATAGCTTGCAGCAGAGATGAGGAATGGGCTGCAGATGTCTTATGAGAACAAAATATGTATTAAATATCATATTTGGTGCATACTCTTCAAAAAGAATAAATGATTGCTGCATCTAATCCCCACCTCTCCCTTCCCTCCATTCAATCTATTACTATGCTACTCAACTCTCATTTTGACTTGTCTCTGTCTGTGCCATTGCAATGTACCTCCATGAAAACATGAATTACTGAAGATAGGCATTTATTTTGTAAATATTTATTTTATAACAGAGTTGGGACCAGTTCACTATCAAACAATTATTTCATTAATCATATTTAAACAGTTCTCCTATGTTCATTGTGCTGTATACCCGACAATAGCCAATGCTTGATTATGTAATATTTGTTCTGAGTGGCATTACAGAAAATGTCATGTAGTCACTGAAATGAAAATATTTTATAGTGTTAAACCACAAACATGGCTGCAACTTCAATGACAATCTACTCATTGAGTACTAACATTCACTGTGTACAACAGAAAGATCTGACCTGTACTCGGCACTTAGGGGAAGTTCAGGGTCTCAACAAAACTTAAGCTTGCTTATTTCGTAACCCCAGTTGTCTGATAACATGAGTGAGGTGTCTCACTATAGGGAAATCTCTCTCAGCATTATCCTCAGAAGCCTTTTCTGGCTGGCAGTTGTGCCCTCCCTATAAAAGGAATTGACATGGTGTCACCCAACATTCAAGCTAAGCTTACCTCTTCCTCGCTTTATACAAGGATGGTGATCTGGTGAGACACCTCACTTATGTTATCAGACAGCCGAGGTTAATAGATAAGTAACCTCAAGTACTTTTTCAAACATTCATTACGGTGTCTGAGTTGCCAGATAAGCTCATCTTAATGACTGTTACTCTAGGAGGTCCCATGCCGGCCCACACTTAGGACAGTATGAGCCGGTGATGGTGCAGTGATATCAAACCTATAGAACCTTGCAAAGGTCAGAAATAAAGCCCAACTCGCTGCTGCACATATTTATTCTATTGCCACCCCTTTCAATAGTAGCCAGGAGGTTGCCATACCTCTGGTCAAATTGGCACGGGGCCCTGCAGGCGGTTGCAGTCCCTTGCTGGTGTAGGCAATCTCAATCGTCTCTACTATCCAATGGGACAGGCGATGAATTCTATGGACTTCTTGGCAGAAGACATCATCAGATCTTTCCACAGCAAACTAGCCTCAAATGCTAGCCTGCAGCTCAGACTCTTTAAGGTAAAGCAGGTGCAGTGTTCGCATAAGCACGGTGTGGACATTGGCACTTTGGTGTGTTGCAGCCCGAGGTACATCACACACACCTCATGTGTACCAACCTGAAATTTTGCAACCACAAGGACGCATTTTGGGTGGTGGTTTTCTGTCTGCCATTTAAAAATTAGCCTGGTGTAGCTAGTTTGGTCAGGCAAGATAACCAATGCTATTAATCCAGGGTCGGGCAGCTATGGTGACCTAGCTAATGTGGTGACTAGTGCTTGTGCTACTAGGCTTTGTGGCCGTGTGTAGCAGGGGGAGTTAGCTTGAGCAGGTAACTGCTGTGCATGGTGGCAAATAGCACACTCTCCAACCTGACTCAATGGTGAACTGACAAGCAGCGACTGACAAGCACAAACCGTGCTAGCATCCAGCGACGAGGGTGTTGGCTTGCTCCACTGGACTGGTAAGCTAGGCACTAACACTGGCAGTCAAGAGAGAAACTTTCCTGAGTAAACCAAGAAAAGGAAATTGAATGGCGGGGGACGCCACGCCAACCCCTTTTATAAGGAAGGAGCATGGCTCCACCTTGACACAAGCATCATGATTGTCAGTCAGTACTAACTGGACTAATAATATAAAGAGTTCTGAGTATAATGCTAAGAGAGCATTCTCTGTAGTGATACAGTGAAATGAACATTTGAAGGAGAACTGTAACAAAATCTGCTCTATGGATCGAGACTATTCATAAAAAATTTCATGGTGATCCTAGTCCTGAGCATCATCACCATCCGTGGTGGCATTACTACCAGTACAAAAACCCCCAAACTAAATAAAACAAAGAAAATAAAACAAACAAGCAGGGTTTTTGTTATTTAAGACCAGTTTTAAATAGTTTGGCTAAGGAGCTTTTCATATCCATATTAAGTGCTATGTGATGGCATGTTGAAAATATGCACTATATAATTCAAATTGAATTGAAATTGGTTATTTTCATTTATGTAGTCAAGTTATTCTCATTTCTTAAATAGACTGAATAAAGAATGAACTGACCCCAACGTCAATCTCATCAAACAGTTCAAGACTATTCAGAAAGCATTCTAACCTACACACGACATACAATACAAAGAATGCAGCATTTGTTGTAGTTTGCTGTACACTGGACTGTGCGTAGATAACACAAATTGTTATTTCTTGAGTTGCATTACAAAACGACCATTGTATGGCTTGTTTTAAAAGTCACTGATACATTTCAATCAACCTTCATAAAGAAAAAACAAAAAAAAACTTATTAACAATATGAACAATATATAAAAGGCACATCCATGCATGTGTCTGAATGTACAGCTACTGCTGTCAGGGATTTCAGATTAGGAGTGTCACAATATACTGGTTTATACAAACAGTGAAACAAATAGGTCTCACTTCTTAATTATGCTTGAATGTGTTATGTCATGGTCAGAGGAAGCATTACTGTATTCAAATAATTTCTATCACATTAGTTTAGCTGAGCAGCCTCCGATTCACTAACAAGGTGATAAAACAATAGGTCAATCAATGAGGTCTTAGTTGTTGTCTTCTATTGTTTAACCTACTGTTACATGTTTTATGTCTAAAGTGCTTTACATGCTAGAACATACACATGAGCCCTGCCTTAACATTAGCACTGTCTTATTTTTACTGAATAACACAGCTATACTTTTTTCTTAACTGGGTTGCTTGCACACACATACAAGCAAACACAGATATACAGTGGAAGGAGGTTGCTATATGCCTACACACACTGCCTCCACATTCTGTCTTCCAAGTTAATGTACAAAGACAGCTACTATTTCATTTAGCTTTCGTCTATCTGTTAACTGTGGCTGTCTTTATCCTGTGGATATTTCTACATGCTGTGCTACATTTTGCATGGAATAGTATGTCATTATGAATTTCACAATTAAATGCTCAGTTTAATGTTTAGTACTAATTTTATGTAACTATTCATTGACTTTCTAACAAAAATATGTAATATGTTATAGTATGGAGTTATCATCTTTATTGTGATATTTTGTGAGATATAAAGGTGTAATAAAAATCCGATATTGTGACAACCCTAACTCAGAAAGTGCAAAGTGACATAGAACACAATTTTGACATTTAAACTGTAGATTAATACAGCCAGAGTTTTTGATCTATCCACAACATTGAGCTTTTACCCATTAATGTTTCTTAATCAGATTTTGCAGTAAAAAGATGTAAAAAATGAGTCTAGGTTATATGGTTATTTGATCTTCACTTGGACTTGCATGATTGTCATTAAAGAAACACTGCAGTTAAATTTAGAGGCAGTGGAAACGATCAGGCCATGCAAGACTACTTCTGCAGACAGAGCAGATAAGAACACAGGACGGCGTAGATAAATAGAAGGAAGTGCTACTGAAGTCCTGCAGAGAGAGGTGGGGCTGAGGCTTCCTGGGCATGTTGAAGCAGCAGCTGCATGGTGGTCAGCAGGAATGAGATCCATCTCATTTTCTCCCTCCCTCTTTCTTTTTGCTGGGTTGCGAAGGTGAAGATGGAAGAATGTTGCTGTGCATGGTCAGCCTGACGTCCATCTCTCTCTCTCTCTCTCTCTCTCTCTCTCTCTCCCTCTCTCTCACTCTCGTTCGCTCTCTTTCTCTCTCTCGCTCTCTCACAGTAGGCGGTAGGCGGAGGTGCAGGCTTGTGAGAGGCTACTGACCAGCTGGTGTGAGTGTTTAGGTTGGAGTTGGAGAGACAGTATGCGTAGGAGTCTTGTGATGGACGTCTACAGTCCAAACTGTTAATGATTGCACTCTTAATCCACACACTGAGCATCTGGACGCACTTTCACAAATGATTGTAAAAACTGAAACCATTTTCATCTGTGTACTAGGCATGAATCAAAGATGGCTGCATTTGAGGGAAATATGCCCAATAAAGTCAAAAATCTGACTGAAACAGTACCTTCCACATCACAGGGTGTCCAGTACTGCAAAATGTAGGGCAATCCCACACAGTGCAGTTGACTTAGTCTGACATTGTGTCAAGTATGAAATAAAGAAAAAAAAGAGACAGTGTATGTCTTACCTCGTCTGACCAGGTACGGTTTAGTGTAGTCCCAGCTCTCATTGTCATTCTTAATCACATTCAGACGTGTTGGCTGTTGACACGCAAATGAAAAGAATTGTTCAAAATGCATGTTAATGTAACAGATACACAGGAGAAGACACCATCTGAATTTTCTTCTCTTTTAAAATAAAATAGTCTTGCTTCACTCAGCAAAGTAACAAAACCAATTTCAACAGTTTTGTGTGATAAAAGACATAACTTTATACAATTAATTAAGGAATTGAGCCTCTGCTCATCACATTAATGATGCAACTGGTTGTTTTAAATTGTGATTTAGTGATCAATTACAAATCAAGCATGACATTCACACTGATAGAAACTATAGTTAAGAACTACCATAGTGACTTTCATTAACCCTGTCCTGACTCATTCTTCATTTACTGAGAGAAAAAACACTGGTTGTTCCCCACTGATGGGCTGTGCTTCTGCACAAGATAAAGGAAAATATAAACTGTAAAAATATATTCATTGTACTTTAGTCAATATCCATTAAAAAATCACTGATGTTTTTATGCACAAAGCATTAAACATTACCTGAATGCAAACTCAGTTTCACATTGGTACAAGTTACAGAACTGGCAGATCAGAGAGTACAGTGTAATACTCAGGCTGAGGCACATGTTTTTCTCAAGTTATCAAAAATATTCACATTACTTCTTAACACAGTGTCTCCCACAAATATCACATTTTGCAGTTGTGTCATTGATTTTTGAACATTTAAACAGCATTGCTAAGTTTGAATGTATTTATAACCATCAGGGTATTTTTGTCTTGGCCAGTACATATAGTGTCACAAGGAGAGACAACAGAGACTAGCTACATAGATGACATGAGTGAAAGGTTTGTCTTAAGGAACCTGCAGTTTCAGCACATCAGTGCTCATATCACCATTACAGAATGACACCAGGTTTTAACTGCTTTAATGTATTTTGTGCATCTTACCCTTGCATATTCAATCTTGAGTGTACAGCAACCAGCATAGATGTCAGCTCCATTCAGAGCTGCTTTTGCCTTTTGAGCACACTGAATAGACTCAAACCTGGAGGAGCAGAGTTAAAGAGAGGCCACTACAAATCCCAACACAGAGATACACACAGCATACATTACATTAACTTTCCTCATACTTTCACCCAAAGCAAAATAAAATAAGAAATAGAAGCTAGAGTTGACACTCCATCTGTTTCAAACAAATGACTAAAAGCATGCTTAGTGTAGTACAAGTGCTTAAAAGTCTGTTTTGTCAAGCAACAAGAAAAGCCAAAAGTTGCATAAATGTCTGAAAAGCATTTTCTAGCAGAGACATCTGGAGTCTGCTGTCCTCACTTAAATGGTGAGTTACATTCCCGATAACAGAGAGGAGTTGTGAACAAGATGAGCACAGGTTTCAACTGGGTACAAGCAGCAGAAGAGAGCTAGTTTAGAAACAGAGCAGAGGCGTGGTGGTGGTCAGGAGCAAAGGGTAGCAGATGGCACCAGCATTATGAATTAGCTGCAATGGGCTGATGGCATCCACTCTGAGATGCCAATCAGTCATCAGCTAGTTCTTCCTGACTCATATGGGGGTAATGACACACACACACCCATTCAGGAAGGATACTCCACCATGGCCTGGATTCCATTTCGCTTAAAGATGACAATCCTCAGCACGCTGCCGATAGGGTTGCATACGGTGTACAGAACATCCTGGACCGAAATTGAAAATAAAAGAAATTCAACATTTAGCACAATCTATAGGTTTTCAATGCTGAGGCCTGAGGCCACTGTGTTTTTTGGAATCTGGTTATGTTTGACATTCAGTAAATCAGTGTGTCCCCAGAATAATGCAAACACACCTCAAGGGAGTTTCAAGCACACTGTTTGTGTTTTACTCTTTTTCTTCCACTGTAGGTATCTGAGGCATTTTAACATTCACATATTTAGAAATACAAGATCGACTGAAAATGTTCCTCCACAACAGATTCTACCATCATAATGAAACGGTGTACATGGTCTGCAAGAATGTTTAAGTAGGTGCTACAGTGCCTATAAAAAGTATTTACCGACTTTGGAATTTTCCCCTTTTATTGCTCTTCAACATTGAATCTTGGTTAATTTGGCTTTTGGAAAAGAATTTACAATAAAAAGACTCTTTCATGTCAAAGTGAAAATGTAAAAAAAAAGGAATTGCATACATATTCAGTAGATAGTAGATGCACCTATTGCTGCAATTGCTGCATTGAGCATGTGTAAATATATAGCGCCTTTCTACCGTAGTGGTGCTCAAAACGCTTTACAATGTGTTTCTCATTCACCCATTCACACACCAATGGCGACAGAGCTGCCACGCAAGGTACCAGCTACGTACAGTGCAGGTGGAACACTGGACACCAGTTTGGTTTGATCACTGCTGCTGAAGCTCCAGCTTTCGGCGGTTTTCTCTGTACATGTGGATCAAGATGCGGTCATTTGTTGCTGAAGAAACCCTTGCACGCCCAGATCTTGGTTTGTCTTCCAAGCTGTTGGTTCGTCTGTATTTCTGCAGAGTGTATCCAACTGCTGAAGGACTGCATCTGCACTTCCTGGCCATCTGGCAGCAGCTGTACCCTTCCTGGCTGAGAATATGTATCTTCAGGTGTGTTTCCTGTGTTAGGTTCCTGTTTTAGCCATTTTAGTCTCTGAAGAACTTTTAAATGTGCTGGTTTTATATAGACATGAAGCACGGCAACAAAGATTGTGTCTTTTAATAAAAAAAGCACGACCTTCATTAGTGGATCATTGGTACCAAAATGCCAAATTTGATGATTTGGCATTTGATGCCAAATCATGCATTACTCAACATTTCTTATGTATTTTTATGGAACCAATCAATTTGAAGTTTTTAATGGCTTTTTTAGGATTTCATTAGTATTTTGTCTGTGACTGTACTAAAAGAAACTGCACTTAAAGACCTAAGAGTGATTCTACTCATTGAATACTAACATTCAGTGATTCTTAATTTTTGTTACTTAGTGTATTTTTATCTATTTTTTATAAGCTACACCAAGACCTGAGAATCTGCATTTTGTTCATTCTGTAAAGGGTCAAATGACAACAAAGAAATCTGAGTCTGAGTCTGAACTTGCTCTACCACCCGAGCCACAGTCGCCCCTAATTGTCTCACACTTCCTACACCAGCTCCTCTCCCACCGCACTTATTCCCACCTCATCCCTCACAGCTATTGTCCCCTGGTCCTCACACTTCCAGGTAGTCTGGACCCTCCAGATCCCAGCCTGCTCCCCCCTTTACCCCTCATGGCCCAGGATGCCTGACATTCATGCTTTCCTCCCCACATCTCTGGATTCAACTACCTCCACCCTCATCATCGGCAGCTCTATGATTCGCAAAGTTTAACTTCACCCCTCATCCATCTCCCTCAAACAACCTCTGGTTCCCTAGCATCCGCATCCTGGATAACATACACAGACTCTCCGTCATTATGTCTACATACTCCAACATTAGCACCATAACCATTCATACAGGCACAAATTACATGCAATGACCTCCAGCCAAACAGGAAGGGATGGCAGATGTCATGGACTCTGCTATGAAGGCATAACACAACAACGTTGTAGTAAATTTTAAGTTACCACAACCATTCTGTGTGTCCATATCCCACACAGCTCTTCTGAACCGGACTGTTATGTCCTCTATCATAACCACCATTACTTCCTACCATGGTCTCACTGCAGCATGCTCCTTATCAACCTGCTGCTATTTTGGTCTTTTAAATGTCAGGTTGCCTAATACCAAATTCTTTTTATGTCATGATTTATTTCTATTAATAATTTGGTCTTTGGAGGTTTTTGATATTGACAAGAGTTTAAGAGTTTAAATGCTCCTCTATCCTACATACTAAAGTTACACCTTTTGAACATTTAGGTTTTGTGTCATATAGTCCAAAGATCCAGTGGCAATTTTAATAATAATACTGGCCACCCAGTCCAGGCTACTGTCCCAATTTTTGTCCAAGTTTGACAAAAGTCCTTGTTTAGGTGACATTAACATACTGTACATGTCTGCCGCCCATCGCAGACTTTTGTCTTTTTTGGTAATCTTGGAATCTTTTAACGCCATGGAAGCAGCACACAAACCCGAACAACTGAAAAGTCACATCCTTGACTTGGTTTTATAAAATGGTCTCAGTCCAACAGTTTTAGGACTAAGGATATCTGTCTGATCAAAAATTGGTTTTATGCAATGTGGCTTTATTCCATCGGCCTATCCACAATCACACACCCAGTTTCCATTGGGTTTTTTAATTCACTTAAAAACCCAATGGAAACTGCTAGAAAGTTTTCGGAGTCTTTTACTACTGCTTCTTTAACGGCCACTAATTCTCATTTTAACAAAGAGGAGTGCTCTCCTTGATTAATTGCACCTGTCAGACTGCCCTAGACTCCGTTGCCCCCCACAAGATCAAAAAATCTGATAAATTACCACAGCCCAAGATAAACAATACCACCAAAGAAAGAGAGATGGGAAGAGAAAGGAAAGAAAATGACAAAAAAGAAAGACAGAGCGCTATTTTATTCTTTTAAACACAAGTTCAGCTTTTGACACAGTTGACCACTATTATTTTTGAACTTATGCAGTCACCATTGGCAGTCACTCATACTCCACAACTGAAATTACCTGTGTTAAGCCACAAGTTTCAATTTCAAGTTCCATTTTATTCCCCATCTACTTGCTTCCCCTTGGTCAAATCGTCCAATTGCACAATGTAGCTTTTTGTTGCTGCACAGATGAACCACAGATATACCTTCAGCTGAGACCCGAGGGCTGTACTAGAAAGCAAGTTTGACATAGTCAAGCTTTCTTTGTGTAAGTCAGCTTGACAAAAACTAAAGCCTCAGTCAGAATTATCTGGTACCAGGAAGGCAGTTCTCAACTTTCTTTAACTCAGGCTTTCTGTTTCAAACTGTGTGCGCGTTCACACAAAAAAGGGGACATTAAGTGTCATGTGACTCATCTTCTACACAAAATGAAACGATCGTGAGCAGCTGCTTCAGTCAACGGGTTACTTTAATGGAGAACAATGAGAAATGTAAAAAATTAGGATGTAAAAAGCACTGCGACTGGAAATGATGCAAGACAGAAATGCTGGAAGAAAACTGTTCAATGACTTTTAATATATGTATTTTACCAATCAATGCAGCTGCTTGTTTCTCACTTAAAGCTGAACATCAGAGCTGTTGAACTTTAAACTTCTTCCATTTAAACAGGACTTTGTATTGAAGTGCATTCAGGTCTGACACTGTCCTATAATGAAGGATATCACTTTAATTTTTGGCCAAATCAAAGTGAAATAAATGATACTGATTTATTATTCTCTGTAAAAAAAAAAATGTAGATATGCAATCAATTTTATAAACTCTGTTTTATCATCTGCAGTACCAGCAGTTTAAATGGACTTGACAGCAAATCAGGAATAAACACAAAAACATATTTATGCAATTTCTGCATCACCAGCTGAATACATGTCTAGTTCCCATGGCAACGCAATGCATACAGTGTGCGAGACTGCAGCTCCATTCTACTTTTCTCTAACTTTTCTCTTTTCTCTACTAGCTCCCTGTCCATTTTAAAATTGTTTGTAAAATCCATCCATCCGTCCATTATCTGTGCACCGCTTAATCCTCTGTAGGGTCGCGGGTGGACTGGAGTCTATCCCAGTCGACTCAGGGCGAAGGCAGGGGACACCCTGAACAGGTCGCCAGCCTATCACAGGGCTAAATATAGAGACAAACAAGCACACTCTCATTCACACCTACGGACAATTTTTGAATAATCAATTAACCTCAGCATGTTTTTGGACTGTGGGAGGAAGCCGGAGTACCCGGTGAGAACCCACACTGCACAGGGAGAACATGCAAACTCCACACAGAGAGATCCCAGGCGTCCTAACCGGGACGTGAACCGGGGATCTTCTAGCTGTGAGGCGACGCTGCAAACCACCGAGCTACTGTGCAGCCCTGTTTGTAAAATTTTATTGTTTATTTCTAAAGCTTCTCAGGGTCTGGCCCCAGCTATATATCAAAAATATTGACCCCAAATGAGCCTGTTCGCAGCTTTAGATCCTCAGGTGAGGCCCTTCTGACTGTTCCAAAGTCGAGGCTTAAATCTAGTGCCCTTCACTATGGAATTACCTACCTGAGGAGATATGGCTTGTAGAATCAGTGTCTTAAATCCTTTCTTAACACCCATTTTATAGACCTGCATTTCTGTGATGTAGTCTGTTGTATTAGTCTAGTTTATTACCTCCGCCAAGGAGGTTATGTGATGGCCGGCGTTGGTTTGTTTGTTTGTGTTCAAAATAACTCAAAAAGTTATAGACGGATCTGGATGAAACTTTCAGGAAATGTGTGAAATGGGACAATGAACAAATGATAAAATTTTGGGACTGATCTTGAACACCATCTGGATCCAATTTTTTTTTTAATGTAAGTATAATCGAGTGGACAATTAAATGCGGTTTACTCTAAAAGCCACCAGAGGGCACTCTTGTTTTTGGGGTAACCCCTGTGACCACATGACATTTTGGGTCTTATGACAGACAGTGCAATGATGGAGTTCTCTTTCCTTCATGAGCGACATACGCACAGTTGGGCCGGCATTCTATGACAGGGAACCATAGGGGGCATATGGGTTCCTTCCCACCGTCGCTGACTGCTTGCTCATAGGAAATCCAAAAGCAACTTTGGATTGTTGGGTTTTCTGTTCCCTGTTTTACTGTTTCCTGTTCTTTCTTACAATGTTTAGCGCTATGTGACGACTTGTGTTGTAAATATGCGCTATATAAATAAAATTGAATTGAATTGAATTGAATTCTTATCTCCAGTTGTCTAAGAAGCTGGGAGGCTGTTAGGAGCTGCCGAGCTAGAGGCCGCGCCTGTTCATTAGGTCGGATGGGGTGAAGGTCGCACTGTTGGTAGGACATTTGAACTGTATGTAATTATATTTGTATCTGTAACGTTCCATACAAAATATGTGAATTGAGAGATTGTGTTGGGGGTGGACTGAAGCTCCTTGGTGGAGGTGAGTGCTTTTCAAGTTTGACTACTGTATTCATCTATTTTAACCTTTTTTACCCATTTGAAATTGTTTTTTTAAAACGTATTTATTGCACTTTATTTATTTATGATTGTTATTATTATTACTACAGTTATCAACTAAATAAAATAAAATAAAATTGTTGTTATTATATTATTATTACTTATACAGTCACTTTTTTAAAAAAAAAGTTGTTGTTCAAAACGCCAAATGAAATTGATCATAATTCCATATTGAGAAGCAATAAAACGGGACAACATCCAACGGGTTAGAATACTCACTCTTTGTACAACTTATAGGAAATAGTGACTCAAGCGTATGTATGCGCATTTTGTTCTCCGTGACCCCTTTTACCCTTCATAGTGTGTGTGTGTGTATGTGTGTGTGTGTGTGTATGTGCGCATGTGTTAGTGTGTTTACCGTGGTTATAGGGTAGAGGGGGTTCTGTATGGACAGCAAGAGGACCTTGTTGCCACTGTTTGGATTGTCTGCATTGGTTGGCCTGGTGATTCTCTTGGACGTGGAGTAATTAAAATATGCCTGTTGGCCTGACAAACAGATGGATGAATATATAAATACATAAAATGTGTTGCATACAAGCATGCGTTACCAATAAATTTGTAGTCATCAGAAAGTCTTCACAGTAAAAAAAAGCTGGGAATCAAACCTGCAATGTATACCGGTTCCTTGGCTCCACAAGACACACAGAGGTCAGCGCTCTCTCCTGCAGAGAACTCCACCAAGGCCTGACGCTTGAATGGCATCATCATCACATAACTGAGAACACACACATAAACATGCTGATAAGACATACACATCCTTTTGACTCAAATATTTTCCACCTAATTGGCCTTTGAGTGCATCACCTTCTCTGTCAGTCATATTGCAGCACCTCCATGTCGACTGTGTTTTAATCCTCACTATTTTGTTGTCAGCAGATTTCAATGGAAATGTGATGTTGGTAACTTTGAGGCAAGGGCATAGACCTTCCCTTCTCCAGTGAGGAAAAAAGGAGATCATTACTCTTCTTTTAATGAAATAAAGCACAAAATTATGTGAGCATGAAGAGCTTTGTAGAACCTATGAAGGCTGTCACACCCTCATCCCCCTAGTTTGTGCCTTTTCTGCTTGCTGCTGCTACCTGAATGACACTCACCTCCTTATTCTTTGTGTCTCTCTGTGCGTCTGAGTATGAGATTGGAGACAGGCGTGTCTAAGTTCAAGCACAACCTCACCCGGTGCACCTCAATAATCAAGCCTTCTTCAAATGCCCAGCTCTGTCACTATGTTGGAAGGAAGAGATTTCCAACTTAAAGAATCCTGAATGTTCTTCCTGCTCAGTAACCCTTAACCACTCACCTGTTGAGGTGTCAACGTAACAACTCCCTCCAGGTGAAAGCAAAGTTAATAAATACTTCACCATAGGTTGAGCATAAGGAATAGAGAAGGAAAATGCAGCATCACAAAATGTTTCTTTTAATTATTCAGCACGTGGAATTATCTATACACTAACACTACTGAAGCTCACTGCAGTTTATTTATGCAGTTTAATCTTTTTTTAATTTAATGTTTCTCACATTAAATACTTGTTCATGTTCAGGTTGTTGGAATACTAGTAGTTTGATCCTTAACAAATAAACACATTGAGAACATAAAAAAGTGCTGAATGAGGTGCCTGTGGGAATTAGCTCTGGATGTTTTATTGATGATGATATAAGCATTTACTGTGTATTTATTGATGTCAGTTTCATCACCTACTTATCTGCAATACTGCATATTACCTATTGCCATCTTTATTACAATGAAAATAAGTCTTTGAATTTGTTCTACCATTATTGACATTTCATATAAAAAAAACGTAGGTAGAAAAAGTTGTTTCTACAAACCAGTTGGTTCCGTGGTGTTGCACAGTAGTGCTTCTTTTTCGCAAACATGTTCTTGGCAGGGTACAGAGACTAGCTTGCAAAAATCAACAGAATAGAATTGAATTTCTTTATTGTCATTGTACACATACAACAAAATTGTATTCAAACCTATTTCAAGTGCAAACAGCAAAGTGCATCAAATCAGAGGTATATAAATAAAATAGTTAAATGACAGAAAAGTGCTTCTAAACTAACTGTAAAAAGATTATTCAAAAAGAGAAGGAAAGATTCTAAAAAAGAAAAAAACAGAACAACACACCACACATAAGAGACGTTTGATATTGCACATTTCAAGTCTTGGCAGTGTTAAGTACATTTACGACTTTTGGGTAAAAACTGTTTTTCAGTCTGGGGGTTAGGTTCCAGGTTTTTCTAGTCCTGAAACGTCTGCCTGAAGACAGCCAGTGTGTCAGACAACAGTGTGTCCAGGGTAGGATGGGTCTTGTGAAATTCTCTTGGCCTTACTGAAGCAGCAGGAAGTGTACAGCTCTTCCAGGGAGGGTAAAGGGCAGCCGATGATCGTCTGGGCAGTGGTGACGACCCTCTGAAATGCTTTCCTCTCTTCTGGTTTTGTGCAGCTAGCAAACTAACAGACACAGTTGGTCAGTATGCTCTTTATGGAGCAGTGGTAAAAGGACACCAGCAGTTTTTGTGTGACGTGATTCTTCCTGAGAATCCTCAGAAAGTAAAGTCTCTGCTGTGCCTTCTTCACCACTAATGCTGTGTTACCACTCCAGGTCAAGTCGTCTTTTGTGTACACACCCAGGAACCGAATGTCAGAGACCCTCTCCACAGCATCCCCACTCATGCGAAGGAGTTAAATATCTGTTTTATTCTTCCTGAAGTCTACAATCAGCTCTTTGGTTTTTGTAGTGTTAAGGACCAGGTTGTTGTCCGTGGACTGCACAGGCAGCTGTTCCACCTCCTCCCGATAAGCGGACTCATTCCCACCCAACATGAGCTCCACTATGGTTTAATAATACAAATTCAATGATGCTGTTGCTGGGGTGGGCACAGGTGTAGTTGTGGGTGTAGAGGGTGTAGAGTGGGGAACTTAGCACACAGACCTGTGGGGAGCCAGTGCTGAGGCTGAAGGCTGAGAAGATGTGGGGGCCGACTCTCACTCTGTGAGAGCAATCCGTCAGGAAGTTTTTGATCCAGAGGCAGATGAAGAATGGTAGTCCCAGGTTTATGAATTTGGTCATCAGTGAGTGGGGGAGGATGGTGTTAAATGCGGAGCTCAAGTCCACAAAGAACAGCCTTGTGTAGCTCTTCCGCTGCTCTAGGTGAGCCAGGGTAGTGTGGAGAGTTGTGACTGTGACATCTTCTGTGGAAAACACCAGCCAGCTGGTCAGAGCATACCTTCATGCCCTGTCCAGAGATGCCATCAGGACCTGCAGCATTCCTTAGGTTCACCACCCTCAGTGTGTGCCTCACCTCATGTTCCTTCACCATGAAGATGTGGCTGCTATGGGCTGGTGGATGTGATACAGCTGTCTCCAGTGGCTCCACCTCAAAGCATGCAAAGAAGTGGTTTAGCTCCTCTGCCAGCGAAGCATCATTGTCCACGGCTGAGAGATTGCTGGACTGGTAGCTGGTGATGTGCTGAACCCCCTGCCGCACCTGCCTTGTATTATTGCTGTGGAAGTAGTCCTCAATCTTCCTCCTGTAAGCAGCCCTGGCTTCTCTGATGCTTCTCTTCAGGTTGGCTCAGGCAGCACTGTATTTTGCCCCATCACCCCATCTGAAAGCGGCATTTCTGATCCTTAGCAGGCGCTTGACTTCTTTTGTCAACCACGGCTTCTGGTTGGGATAAACCCGGATACACTTGTCCACAGTGACAGTGTCCATGCAGTGATTAATGTAACAAAGGACAGCTGCTGTATACTTCTACAGGTTCTGGTGTTCAAAAAAATATCCCAATTTGTTCTATGGAAGCAGTCCAGCAGCTGATGAGAGGCACCTTCAGGCCATGTTTTAACAATCTTTGCTGTGGTAGGAGCACTTTTCTTGAGGGGGGTGTATGTCAGAATTAAGAGCAGGGACAAATAGGCAGACTGACCCAGGTGTGGTAGTGGTTTGGCCCTGTAGCCGTTTGATGTTAGAGTCATGCTCACTGCCATGCCGGTGAGCTGTACAGCCTGCTAGTTCGAAAATTGTATCCGGAATGAGTGAATGAAGCCAGGTTTCTGTGATCTAATGTGGTCAACTCTGCAGCCTTACTATCAAGCTGGCTCTGAAACCTCGCTTTTGTCTCTGGTCCCTGTGGCGCATCTGTCTCCTGCCCTTGGGGATGGTGATCCACAGAGAACCCAGGCACCCAGTCGTGGATGTCGTAAAAACTGAGAAAACCAGCTGTAGCTCACTATGTATTCCTATAGTTAGTAAATCCTGCTGGCTGTAGATTTTATTCACTCAGCAGAATGTTGTCGGAATGAGTAACAACACATACACAACCATCAAAACGAAGCACCGAAAAGGAGAGCATTCAACCGCTGTGACTGTGTTTGCCATCTTGCCCTCAAAGCAAGTTACTGGTGAAATGAATATCAATTAGCAACACCTGATTGTACTGTTGTATTATAATCCATGCTGGATAAAAGTAAGTGTCAAAACTGTGGTGCTGAACATAAATCTCATAAATCATTTTTGATTTTTGCAGACTCTGATTTTCTCTTACATATGCGATCAAAATAATTAAAACTAGAGCCTTTCAGTACTCTTTGTTTCTGTCTAGTGCTGATATACGCCTGAAAACCTCACCAGGACTGTGTGTGAACTTGACTCGACTTGTCTCTTAATGAGCATTAACAAATAATAGAATAGCCTGCAGACTGAACTATGACTGATGGTTAGATAAAAAATGACTGGCTAAACCATCACCCATGTTGGGTGAATTGGTGACTCTAAAATCTGTCCTGTTACTCTGAATGTGTTCTCCCTTTACGGGTGTACAGATGTTTCAGCCTGTTAACAGACTGGTGACAGGTCACCCCAAGCTGTACACTACCTCTTAAAGGCATTTAGGGTAACCTGTGTGTTCCTGACCCACACAAACTGAAAACAGGTTAAAAAGTTGTGTGTAGACAGGTGCAAAACTTTGTTTATCCGTCTCCCATACTAAGAACAACAAACACATGGCAGCTGCTGTCTCACCATATGGGTCCAAATCTTTCCAGGGCATCTATCAGGTCTGCTTCCACAACAGCCTCACACAGGCCCCTGACATGGACCACAGGACTGGGAGAGATACGATGGGAGTCCTCACCATTTTCCTGTAACACACACAGTCAGCCACACTTATCCAAAACAGCCATGTTCACATCAAGTCAGTCTTAAAGTTTTTTGCATTTGCACAAGGTTCCCTACAGAAACATGCCTGTTAAAAAAAACATGGCTGAAGTTTAACCTGCCGCATTGAACTACAAGTTAGTAAGGTCAAATGATGGCAATCAAATGCACACAGTTTTACCTGTGCATAAACCTAGAAGATTACTTTTCAACATAAACAAAAACATTCTCCTGTTCCTGCTGCAACTGTCAAGATAGAAGACAGAGTTAATGTTGCAATGAGAATGTGCCAGAGTTGTAAATTCCTGTGTCATAGTAATACATGCTGCTGTGTAGTATTTAAACTGTTCAGTACAGCAGTTTACAGTATATTTACCTGTACTTAGTTGCCACATTAATAGGTTCATTAGTCCACCTGATCATTAATGAAAATATATATCACTCAGTCATGTGGCACATACACGGAGCAATAAGGCATGCATGATGAGGAGGTACTGCTGCTGTTTCAGACTTGACACACATGAAAATAAGCAGTAAATGTGACGTTATGTTGACAGCAGAATGTTTGCTGGTGCAAGTAGTTTCAATATCTCTTAACATGCTGATCTCCTGTATTTTTAATGAACAACAGACTTTCAGTTTTAGAGAACACTGAAAACAACAACAACAACAACAACAAAAGACATCCGCTGAGCTGCAGTTCTATGGGTGGAAATACATTGGTAAGTGTTGTTGTGAAGGAGGAATATGACAGTAACTCGAACAGCCAGGCATTACAAATGTTCTCTGCAGGATAGCACAGGGAACCTTGAAGTGAGCAGACTTCCCCATCAGAAGAAAACAGCAGGTTCAGAAATACAGCTAAGAACAGGAAACTGAGATCACAGTGGTAAAAACCTTACAAAAATGTGATATTAGAAGACAGAAATTACATGGTGACATATCGCTGACATACATTTAGTAGGGTGAGAACCGAAACAACATGAATCCACAGAGTCACCCAGCCTGGTGTCAGTGGTTCAGATTGGCAGTGATGGTTCAATTAAATTCAATTAAATTTTTATTTATATAGCCCTAATTCACACTATATGCCATTACAAAACACTTAACAAAGTAAGGTGAAGACCTAACACATTTTAAACAGAGAACCCAGCGATCCTTTGGATTGCCTGGAGGCAAGTAGTCGGCGACAGTGGGAAGGAACCACACACAGTTTTGTGCTTTACACATTGTGTAAATTCTAGTACTCTCCTAGCCTGGTGTTACCTGGTCCTGGTCTGTTACCAGCATATCTTGTGATTAAGTCTGTTTTGCATCTTGCTTTTCTAGCTTAGTGTCTCTCGTTGGATTCTGTAGATTCCCCATGCCTTGTACTTCCATCCACGCAGTTCTCTGGGTTCACCAGTTAGAGTCGCCTCAGCCCCATTCCTTAGCATTCCATCTATCCATCCATTATCTATACCCCTCTTAATCCTCTGTAGGGTCCCTTAGCATTCCCTGTGTAATTACATACTGTACCAAACTTTATGATGACTCCAACTCCGACTTAAACGATCTGCCTCTCATAGCTTGGTGTCAGATATTAAAGGGCACTTTCAGAGGTCACATAAAGTCCAGCCGTGAGTTGGTCAGAGCTTGACAGTAATAACAACCTTGAATTGTTGGGTTTTCTGTCTCCTGTTTTTCTGTTTCCTGTTCTTTCTTACAATGTTTAGCGCTATGTGACGACTATATAAATAAAACTGAATTGAATTAAATCTGAGTACATTAAAAGGAAGCAGCAATGGAAAAAGCCCAGGTTGCAACACATTTAGGCTTTTTTTGACTTTCAGTTATGAATAAGGACTATTCCTAATGACATAGAATGAAGACATGTGAATGACAGCAGGAGAGACAGAGTAAATGTGACAGATGTGACAAATGTGACATATTCTGTCTTCCTCAAAACTTTAATTTCTTCCCCATTACACTTATCTTATTTTCTTTCTGCCATCCACACCTTCCCCTATTGTTCCTCCTTTTGCTCTTCTCTTTCGCACTAACTATTCATTTTAATCATCTAATAGTAGAGGCAGATGGCTCACCTAAGTGTTTGGAGAGGAAAAACAAGACAGGAAACTAGCTTTTCTCTTTGTTGGCAAGGCTGTTGACTTCTCTCTCTAAGAAATTTCAGACATGTTAGCATTATTTCTGTTCACACATGGCATGGGCACTGAGCAGGTTTTTAAAAGCAGAACACTTCTCATTCAAAACAGTGTGTGAGATGTAAATGTTTAATATCCAGGATTTCTGACAATTTCTGGATACATTTTTTTGTACAAAAAAAATAAATACTGCTGTTACTCTATTCATTCACGTTTTCCATCGGTGAAGTTTCTTAACAAATATTCCCTTTTACTGCCTAACTCTATACAACCCTCTTTCTCCATTCCCTACTTCCAAACCAAATTATTATCAGGTGTTCAATTCAGTAATTATTACTCATGGTATGTTGAGCCACCTGTGTGAATGGGTGTGGCATCTGTATGTCTTATGAAAAATGAATACCAAGGTTCATTATGGGACTGCTGCATTTTTAACAGGTAAAGAATGTTGGTAAAATGGGAAAAAAATATGTTTGTGTGCTAAGTGTGTTCAAAAGTCAAATTAATTGTCAAAGGCAGCAAAACACAGTCGCACAACTTTTTAAGAGAAACAGTACTTCAGCAATGTGCAGATCAGCTCTCTGCTTTTTCCCAATAATCTTCAACCTGTCCCTATTCCTGTCCACATCCATCATCCCACGCTACCTGAAGGCCAAAAAAGTCCATCATCAGCGGGCTGCCGTCCAATAGCCCTCACACTAGTCATTATGAAATGCCTTGAGAGGCTGGTCCTAGAGCACACAAAGCCAGCCTCAAAACCACCTTTGATTCACACCAATTTGCCTACCAAGCCAACAGATCTACATCGCCACTGCTCTTCACAGTGCACTGACTCACCTTGAACACCAGGTAAGCTATGTGAGAATGCTTTTCATAGATTTTAGCTCTGCCTTCAACACTGTCAACAGAGTGGTCACTAAACTGAATGAACTAAGACTTTCACAGCCTACCTGCCACTGGATCAAGGACTTTATAACCAACCGCCCCCAGTCAGAATAGGTAACCAGCTCTCCTCCACCATCACACTCAGCACTGGCTTCCCACAGGGCTGTGTGCTGAGCCCC
This sequence comes from Dascyllus trimaculatus, assembly GCA_024666655.1. Taxonomy (NCBI): domain Eukaryota; kingdom Metazoa; phylum Chordata; class Actinopteri; family Pomacentridae; genus Dascyllus; species Dascyllus trimaculatus. The sequence continues at coordinate 33,295,944 of CM045464.1, read as the reverse complement.
ATACTCTGCTCACTGTACACATATGACTGTTTCCCCATCCATAACTCTAATACCATCACTGGAGTTACTTTTGATCAGGATGTGTCGTTCAACATACATATAAAATAAGTTTGTAGGACAGCTTTCTTTCATCTATGTAATATTGTTTAATCAGGAACATCTTGTTTCAGAGTGATGCTGAGAAACTAGCCCATGCATTTAAAACCTCTAGGTGGATTATTCCAGGAAGTAAACCAGTAAGAGAGATCATATTTCTCCTGTATTAGCTTCTCTTCATTGGCTCCCTGTAAAATCCAGGATAGAATTTAAAATCCTGCTTCTCACACATAAAACTCTTAATGATCAAGCTCCATCTTATCTCAAAGACCTTATTATATAACATAACCCTAACAGAGCCCTTCTCTCTCAGACTGCAGGTTTACTTGTGGTTCCCAGACTTTTCAGAAGTAGAATGGGAGGCAGAGCCTTCAGTTATCAGGCTTCTCTGTTGTGGAATCAGCTCCCAGTTTGGATTCAGGAGGCAGACAACCTCTGTTGTTGTTTTAAGATCAGGCTTAAAACTTTCTTACTTGATAAAGCTGATAGTCAGAGCTGCTCAGGTTCACCTGAGATGTCCCTTAGTTATGCAGCTAAGGTTTAGACGACTGGGGGATTCCCATGATGCACTGAGTTCCTCTCCTCTCTCTTTCTTCCCATATACAGTTATATATCACCATTACATGTCACTAACTATGTGTTTCCCCAAGGTCCTGTGCTTGTTCTCTCTGTGGGTGTCTCTGGATGTGGACCTACACATCTCTGCTCTGCATTTTCTGGCCTCACCAACCTCCAAAATGATCATTGTCCTCTTTGCATTGTTTGTTCTCCATCTGCTGTCATGCTACAGCTTAAGAGTCCTGAGATGACATATGCTGTGAATTAGCACCATATAAATAAAACTGAATTGAAATGAATTGAAATTCCATAGTAAATTCTATTCATCATATTAAAAACAATAACAGACACAATTGTTAAGTAGAGAGTTAAGTTTAAACGTATTTTAAAAATTCTACATTGTAACAGTTACATTGTTGGGGAGTGGATACGTACATATACATGTAGTTCAATAATGTCCTCAATGTTCAACAATGTCATCTCTTTAAAACAAAACTCAGGCTGCCAAAGTGAGTTTTAAATTAAATACTCTGATATGTTTCTCTATGGAAAGATAGTCATCATTAAATTACTGACTGCCCTGAAGAAGTTCCTCCCATATTGCACACGGGGTCAACGTCATTACACACACACACACACACACACACACACACACTCTGCATTGTCTATGCAATTACACGCAAGCCACAAATGAGCCAGAGTGGTAACATGCACGGTACCGACTTCACCTTAACTGTGGCATCTAGTCGAGCAATGACCACCATCCAGCCGCTGCACAAGATGAGCATCACTTTAATAGCAACCATTTGGCAAATGAAAGCACAGTTCAATCTGTTAGCCAAATGGCAGGGTGAGTAAGTTAATTTATTTAAGTTTCAAGATTCAAGATCAAGATTCCTTTAATGTCATGTCCTATCAGCATTCATAGTAAAACGAAAAAACGTTCCTGACCAGTGCAAGCATTTAATGGGATAAAACTGTCCTTTAACACCACATGTCCACAGTTCTTGTAATATACACCAATCAGGCATAACATTATGACCACCTGCCTAATATTGTGTTGGCCCCCCTTATGTCATTAAAAATGCTCTGAACCATTGGGCATGGACAAGAGGACCTCTTAAGGTGTCCTATGGAGTCTGGAACCAGGGTGTTGGCAGTGGATCCCCTCTGTCAATCAAACTTGTTCCACTGCATCCTGTTGATCTTTGATCAGAATGGGCTCTCGGAAGTTTGGAGGTCAAATCAGCATCTTGGGCAGTTGTCATGTTCGACAACATGTTCCTGATTGTTTGATGTTGTTGCCATGTGGTGGGGGTGCATTTTCCTGTGGAAAATCCCAGTGACATTTGGGATTTCCATTTGCATGAGGGAGTGTGCTTGTTCTCTGACAATGTTTATTTGGGTGTTTAAGTCTCATCAAGACAGATGTTAAAATCCAAGGTTTTTTTTGCAGCAAAACACCACATAGTACCAATATGATCAATGTTATTCACTTCACCTGTCAGTGGTCAGAATGTTGCGGCTGACTGGTCTAAATGTATGGCTGTTTTGCCTTAAAAGGTATGCAAGTTCTATTCTGAAAGATAAAGTGCCAAAAAAGGCAAAACTACCATAAATGTTGTCTGTTCATTAGTACATTAGTACAGTATATCCTAGTAGCTGCTAAAAAATGCCAGTCTTTCATCAGTGTCTGCACAAGATGCAGTCAGGCATGTCAGCCATTGAGGAATACACTAAAATAAAAATTAGACATGTAAAATAGGTGAAAGTGGACGTGAGGCCGAAAATTGTGCCTTGGCTAAAGGTAATGTGTGTTAAATGTAGGGGTTGAAAAGTTCACAAAATTCATGGTTCATATTGTGGTTTTGGGTTCACAATTTTTAGTTCAGTTTGGGATGTTTTTCGTAAAGCAAGAGTGGGAGGGGATGGCCAATTTCAGGAGAAACAGAATTCTTTGCATATTTTCCTGTAAAACACAGGTGAAACAGGTACTTTCAGCTAGAGGAAAGCCCATTTCCAGATCACAAAAAGGGGCTGCATGATTCACAGCCCTTTATTGTGCAAACAGACACGTTTGGATGATTCATTGTTGAAAAGCAATAAAAAGGGACAACTTTTAAGGGAGGTAAATACTTTTTAATAGGCACTGTAAGGGCAGCCAATTTATAGATCTGCACAAAAGAATCAACTTTGTAGAGCAGGGGTCTCAAATTCCGGTCCTCGAGGGCCGCAATCCAGCATGTTTTAGATGTTTCCCTCTTCCCACACACCTGATTCAAATGATCAGGATCGTTATCAGGCTTCTGCAGAGCTTCAGGATGAGCTGATCATTTGAATCTGGTGTGTAGGAAGAGGAAAACATCTAAAACATGCTGGATTGCGGCCCTCGAGGACCGCAGTTTGAGACCCCTGATGTAGAGAGTTGTTGGGGAGTTTATGTACATGTAGTTCAATAATGTTGTCAATGTCAAACAATGTCATCTCTCTAAAACAAGCCTCAGGCTGCCTGAGTGAGACCAAAATTAAATACTGTCACAAGTCACTCTATTTAAATATAGTCATCATTAAAATGGTTTTCCTGAAGAAGCTTCTCCCATACTGCACAAAACCATAACTGTTACACACACACATACACACACACCCTCCCAGTTAATACGGTTGCCAAAATGGCAAGATGACTAAGTTTTTTTATCTAACGGTATAAAACTGCTCTTTATGCTTTATGTCCACACTTCTTGTACTCGAAAATGTGCAACACTTATTTGACGAGCAATATTTTGCTTTCCAGCTAGCTGAGAGCTGCACAGATGAGCTCATCCAAAATGCTGCTGTGACTTAATGTTACAGATAGTTTAATGTTAGTCAGTGCGACGGAGCATCATATCCATTCACATGAAGTTAACACTAAATCCTCTTCAAACACTGCCGCTACGCAGCCAGCTTAATAAGTGAGATCTGTTCCTTTGTTTTACCAGTGAAGAAGCTACTTTCACTTACAGGACATAAATGTCAAAAAACATGAAAAAGCATCTTTACCATGGTGATCTCATTTCCAAATGCACATGAAGGATGAAGGGGAGAGTTTGTTTAACCTGCGAGGTTACAGTCTCTCAAAAGAACAACTCTTTGGATTTGGATGATTCACACAAGTCACCCAAATTAACATGAAAAAAGCGACATTGGCCGAAAAACGAGTAGTTTGTATTCCAGAATTTTAAAAAAGAAGTCAGGATAAGTCAGCAGTGCCACTACAACTCGATGTAAAATGCCTCAGTGATGAATAGTGCCTGTGCGGTTTCTCTTCAGATGCTCGTGGATGGCGCTGTTTTGTCCATAATGCTCCCATAATGGGAGCATTCGAAATGAAGGCAAATCGAAATGAAGGCAGATGCTCTAACTGTACTTTGTCTTGTCCATTTTCCATTTCTAAGGTTAAATGCAGCTAATTGCAAGTTTTACTGGGTTAATCGCGCAAGACTTTTTCTGTGCTTATTTTATTCATTTTTTTAATATTTTTTTGGGGGGGAGTTTTTCCCATTTTATTCATAGCAGAAGAGAGACAGGGTGAAAGAGGGTATAGAGGAGAGAGACATGCAGCAAAGGGTCGTGAGCTGGACTCGAACTCACGACCACTGCTGGCGACCTGCGCCCACATGGTAACGCCTTAACTCTGTGAGCTATACGGCGGCCCCATCAAAACTTATTTTTAAGTGTATGGAACAAGACTTACATGCCCCAAATGATCTGCTAGCAAACTGAACGGGTCAGATTCTTTTACATGATCCAATTTCACTCTTTGTAAAATGCTAGCCACCCATAATATGTTAGATGGTCTGAGTAGACAAGCATAATAATTCAGTATTAATAAGTATTTCAAATAAGAACTGAATTTTTTAATTAGATGCAGGCAAGAGACCTGCTTTCTCCCATAGAATTCAGGGAAACAGATGAAAACAAGTCTCTCCAGTCTCCTACCCAGGTTAAAGAAAGCTGGTTGTTTGTTTGCATGGCATTTAAGACTATGATTACTGGAGGAAGGTAAATGTAATCAGGTTGCAGAAGTGCATATAAATTCACGTTGACACTAGAATGTTGTGAGTAGTTACAATTGAACTACAACTTGACAATCTAAAAGAATATAGGCCTTGGTTGTAGAGGGGTCTTTGGTCAAAGTGTGACTGTGTGGATTCAAACGCCATTGAAAAAATTATTAGGTGTTCAAATGTCTTGTAGACTTGCTACTCTTAAATTTAAACTCTTTTTAATTTCATTTGTTGTTTTTTGTATTGTGATCTTGCTTTTCTAAACATCCCTAGGTAGCTCATCTATCTTCTTATTCCCTCTCTAATGATGAGATGGCGCAAGTGTGTAAATGTGCATGTGGATGCATGCCTGAGAGTGTGGTAACTAGACTACATGCATGTAATACTGATTACATGCAAGATGATACCCCTTCACTCAAGACTGTGTGTGAAGGAGTAGGTGAGTATTTGCGTGTGGATGTCCAACTCTAATACCCTTCCTCTCTGTAATGGTGAGACAGTGAGAAAGGAAAAAGAGCACAAACACAGTGTGGTTGACAGTGATAGCCACTCGTATAACATTACATCCTTCTATTGGAGCCAAAAAAACTTCTCACTTGTCTCTTCATTCTGTTGGTTATCTCATCATGTAGCTGCACTAACAGTTGCACTGTCTTACATCAAAATCCAAGTACACATACAGACTCCCTAAACAGTGGAGCCAACCACAGGCTCAGTCTAGCAACACATTTCCAGAAGTTTCATTTTGCTGTGTGTCCTTCAGCAGGTACAGAGGTAGTTGTGGCAAAGTATCTTTTTGTATCAATTCCTCAGACATAATTCTGCAAACTGGCAGCCTGTGCTACAGAGCAGGATTTGAGGTTATTAAAGTAACGTCTGGTTTAACTCTAGGTTTCAATCATACAACATGATTTACTCCTAATGGTAAAAGGTCTGCACTTATATAGCAACTTTCTACCTTAGTGGTACTCAAAGCACTTTACAATATGTTTCTGTATGCTGTACATCACCATAGTAACTTGTTCAATGCCTAATCTGCTAAAAATAACATGTTATGTTTGAGATGTAAGCTGAGTGCATTTCAAAGCATCGCCTTCTGACCCATCAGTTCTCCTGATAAATGTCACAAGTGTTACTGGAAGATAAAGTGGAGTTTGGTGCACAGATAGTGAGAGGGAAAGATAGTTTTTTTTAGAGCTGCAAGCGAGCAATTTCAAAGCCATTTCATTGTTCTTTATGTCTTTGTAGAGTGATACAATCTTAAACAGATACTGAACTTAAACCTTGCACTTGTTGACCTTATAATTATAGTTTGCAATAAGCCTACTTATTGATTTGAATAATGTTCCTTTATTTGTTTTAACTTGCTCCTAAAACCGTTTAACATACTTAAAAAAATAAGGCTAAACGTGTCTTACACACCAAGACAATGAGACTGAATGTGACATTACTGGATTCATCCTCCACATCCATGCATCCATTATACACTGCTTAATTCTCTTTAATTCTCTGTAGGGTCTGCGGGGGGGGGGGGCGCGGCGCAATTTACACAATTCAGAATCACCAGTTAAGCTCAGCATGTCTTTGGACTGTGGGAGGAAGCTGGAGCACCTGGTGAGACCCCACACAGGCACGGAGAGAACATGCAAACACTACAGAAGAGACCAGAGGGTGAGGCCAGGACGCCCAGGTGGTTAGCACTGTTGGGAGGCTACAGTTCTAACTTTAAAAAAAAAAATTCTTTACTTGATTATTTATTTTTTAATAAATTTGTCTTTTTGATGAGAAGCAAAAAAGGCTAGCAAATGTAATTTCTTTATACAATCTTGTGGTGCATGATGATGACTAAACCAAATCTTAAATAAGAAACATGCATCTAAGCAATGTACAAGTAAAGGAACAGAGATATTGATAAGCATATTAATTACGCATTCAGTCTAAAGGTTTCTGAAGCTTTCCTTTCTGACTTTGGCTGTAGCAACTGTGCTGTGTTTAGTCTGTGCTATATTTTAAACTCCTCGTGTTAGTTTAAGATTTTAGTTTGTTGTTGTTGTGAGAAATACATAAAGTTGTAAAGTCTTGCGTGTAGCCTTATATATGATATGAGAGTCAGCCTTTTCATACTTGCTGATTTGATAAGTCTGTTAACATTCACACAGTCTGTAGTTTTATGTAGCTTTCTCTTCTGCTTTAGCTGCTGCAGCAGTGCTGTTTTTAGCTTAAAATCTTCCTATTTGTTAAATATTACAGTTTGGTCTACATTTGTAAAATATGTCACTCTGGTGCTAGGTTATGTCCATGTTTGTGATTGGTCATCAGTTGCTTCACGTCTTCATATGATTATGCTCATAGCCAGGTTCAAAAACCATGGGTTGACTTACTGAGTCAATAACTAGCATCATAAAACTGCTTTTCCTGACTGCAGTTATTTGTTTAGGTGAAGACTCCTAGCAAATAACAACAGCCTGAACCAAATAAAGGCTCTTGCCTGGTGCTGATTTGTGGCTTCATAGGCAAATCCAACTATTTCTTTTATACTCAAGTTGTCTTTTAATAGCACTTTAAGTGCGTCAAGAACGGAGTGTGGCAAGGTTTCCAGGCATGAGGTCCTTGCTTATTTGGTGTTCTTATTAATGCCTGGAGGCCTACTGATTGTCTCTGCCTTCCAAGCCCCCTGCAGGTCTTTGGAAGTCATATTTTTCTCAATTGTTGTTGATTTGCTGCAAACCAATCAGTTTTAAACTTCTGCGCATGAATATGAAATCTGTGTCTGTTGGAATACGTCTTATAAATCATGTTTTAAACCATTTCCTTTTTGGTGTAATTAAATAATTTCTTTTCAAAGTTATCAAGACAGTTCCTTTATCATGCTTACTGCTTCGTGTAAAAAGGCTGGAAATATAGCTGTATAAGAGCCAAAGGAAATTCCCAAACATTATAGAGATCTCAAAAGCTTAACTGGTTTGTAACTAGTTCATAGCCCTACATAGAATTAAGTATTTAAAAAAATAAAATTGCGGAAAAAAAATGTATGAATCTGCTCAGTTCACTAGTATTTTCATCAGGGCTTCACTACTTTTTGAACATAATGGCGTACATGGAATCAAATTTTTACTCTCTTTATCAAATCACTGAAAATACTTCTGTGACTTCCAATTCTCACAGACCTATTTACACGCTAAAGAATAACTCATATTTTAGGTTAATCTAACCTAATCTAACCTGTTTTTAAACCTGACCTCAGACTTGAGATTAAGCCTGACCCACATGCTGAGTAGCAATATTCACACAGTCACAAGTGTTCAGTGACACAAAGTGCACTGTCACACACACTCTTAAATTTTGATGTACTGTCAAACTTTCTTTTATGTTTTATCATTTAAAATGACCAGACTTGCCAGCAAATGTGACCACCTGTTGTCAAAGGCTTTATACAAAGAGAGCTATAGCCAGTAGGTGATTTGAAGGGGAATGGCGTTACCCCGTCTACCCTCTCGTGCCAGTGAGAGTGCAGGGCAGACAAGTACTTGAGCTGAATATGCAAGTCTAGTCTGCTTGACTCACTGATTCTTTACTCTCGATGGCCAATTCTCATACCAAATGGGCTTCCAGACTCTGTCTAACACTTTCACGCTGGACAAGCTAATCTCATGCCAAACAAAGGGAAGCCTCAAAGCTCTCCTTCATGAAAAACAGTTACATATGTTAAACAGGCTTTCTCTGCACACAGAACAACGTCAGACCATCAGGCTTTTTCTACATTGTAGCACAAATACTGGTCTACTAACATCAACAAGATGCAAAAAAACACAGTTTACATTCTGTTAAATGACAGATGCCTCTTCCCCTTTCTTTACAGCTTCACAATAGGACTTGACCTGAATATCCGAATATTCGGTCGTTGTGGTGGTTTGTGAATAATAATTTTGAGGTCTGAATAGTTGTGCGCCCCACACCCAGCCGCCGTCACCTGGCTGAGCATCTGCACGGTTCGGGACATGGAAAAGGAGCCAACAGAAGGGCATGGCGAGCGAGGACACTGCTGCTGTGGCACTGCCAGCAGGAAATATCCATGCTAATGCCGTCGGACTCCAACAGCATTAGCATGGATAGGTTTCAGACAGATCCTCACAGAGTGTGTTGAACAGCCAATGGTTATAACGAGAAGTAGATAGGTTTTTTATTTATTTTTATTTTTATTTTTTTGGGGGTGGGGGGGGGTCTCAAACCCTAAGTAACAAATGTAGTCAAGGATAAGATGGGCAGATATCTTATTATCCAAGGTTCACTCTTGTCAGAAAATCTGAACTTAGTAAATGTGTACGGTCCTAATGTAGATGATCCAGGGTTTTGTACAAATCTGTCTCTTTCTCTCTCAAGATATTCAGGGCAACATATAATAGCAGGAGATTTTAACTGCACACTGGCTCCAATCATCGACACGTCTACAGGCTATGATCAATCACATAACTGATTCAGAACAACTATTCACCGTTTTAATAAAGACCTATGTCTGACAGATGTGAAGGGAACTGAAACCAGATAGGAAGGCTTATTCATGTCACTCAAGTACACATAATACACACTCACATATTGGTTACTTCTTAATACCTGTGGGATTTTTTTTTTTTTTTTGGTCTGCATTTATACTCATCGTTTAACACCACGCAATGGAGTCAACTTTAATGAGATCAATGCATATTTTAGTCTTGCAGCAAAATATATTAATATTTAGTGCATGTGCGTGACCATCACCAGCCCCCCCTGGGAGCTAAGCAGTCATTCTTTATTGAATTTTCCTATCATGAGCCAGAGGGGGCAGTGCTGCACCTCAGTGAATTTTTTGGGGGGGGGATTAAGGATATGGCGAGACAAGACGAACAGGGAGGGTACAGACAGGCAGTGCTATATGAATCCTATAAGAGTGCTGTAACATGCCATGTTATTCCCAACAACTGATCCCACATCTGAAAACTGGAAACAAATAATCAACACAGAAACAAATTGGACACCAGAAGTCTTGTCATTATACAGGGTTAGGACGCCAGAGGACAGGAGTAAAGGAAGAATGTGTAGAGGGCGTGAGTTTAGTGCAAAGTCTGAAGAGTGACTCCGCACAATCTGGCGGGTCCCATCAGTTCTCAGCAATGGGACGCGGCAGGAGTTGGTAAGCCCTGAACAAACATGCATGTGTGTCAAAGCCCAGAGTGACTACCACGAGTCAGCAGGGCCAGGCCGGTAAAGCGCCCCCACACCCCAGGTCGGGTAGCATCCAGGAGGCACCACCCAGAGGACCACCCGGGCCACAGACAAGCACACGGACCCAGAGACCAAGAGGAGGCAGCAACTGACCCCCCCGGGGCGCCAAGGGGGGGTCAGTTGCTGACTGTTTTGGTGCATAAAAACCTATTTAAAATAAATGAACAAGTGACGCATAGCCTGGCAGAGGGGGACAAGGAAAGCCTGGCGGCCCGCCAGGCTTATAAAGCACTGGGGGAAGCCCTGCTAGTGTACAGTTAGCACAACATACATATTCAAGCTAACACCATAAGCAATCGCTAATATCACTAATCACTAATAATTTACCATTTTCTGTTACTGGGGGCCATTGTCTAACATCATCGATCCAGTTAGCCATGTTTTCGCTGACTGTCACTCATGTTACCGGAGTCTGTCGCGTGGTGTCTGTCAACGCTGCAGTTTCGTGGGTTTTGTAAACAACACTCCAGTAATGGCGGCGCCTCAAGATGGCGCCATACACAAATCGCTCGTCGGATTAGTGTATTGTTAATAAATGGCTTATAATAACACATAATAGTCATAATTTCAAAATTCTTGTCAACTTTTAACTTTTTTTTTTTTTACAAAAACACGGTGGGCGGCCGGTGGGCTTCTCTACCACCGGACAGCAAGTTTTCTGGGGGAAACCCTGTCATGGAATAAAGTCGGACAGATAGAACATTAGCTGTGACTTTATGCTGATGATTTAATTTTATCACAACACTAAGCGAATCAGTTCCAGCTCTACTACAGTTAATAAGAGTATTTGGTGATATTTTAGGCTATGAAGTAAATAAAACCAAATCGGCAATACTACTTAATAAAAAGGAAAGAAGAAGCCCAGCTTCTTCAGGGTTCAATATGATGTCGGTCCACCTTTTGCAGCTATTACAGCTTCAACTCTTCTGGGAAGGCTGTCCACAAGGTTGAGGAGTGTGTTCATGGGAATATTTGACCATTCTTCCAGAAGCGCATTGGTGAGGTCACACACTGATGTTGGTCGAGAAGGCCTGGCTCTCAGTCTCCGCTCTAGTTCATCCCAAAGGTGTTCTATCGGGTTCAGGTCAGGACTCTGTGCAGGCCAGTCAAGTTCATCCTCACCAGACTCTGTCATCCATGTCTGTATGGACCTTGCTTTGTGCACTGGTGCACAGTCATGTTGGAAGAGGAAGGGGCCCGCTCCAAACTGTTCCCACAAGGTCAGGAGCATAGAATTGTCCAAAATGTTTTGGTATCCTGAAGCATTCAAAGTTCCTTTCACTGGAACTAAGGGGCCAAGCCCGACTCCTGAAAAACAACCCCACACCATAATTCCTCCTCCACCAAATTTCACACTTGGCACAATGCAGTCCCAAATGTACCGTTCTCCTGGCAACCTCCAAACCCAGACTCAGAGATTTCTGCACACTGTATGCCTCAGCATCCGCTGACTCCGCTCTGTGATTGGAATACTTGAACTCAATTACTTGGAGGGATGTCCCAGTACTTTTGGCAATATAGTGTATGTGCACTAAATTCACTAAGGCTACATATACACTGTTTTACTGTGCTTGGCGGTGCATAGAGATTAAAACATATTGGGAAGAGGTCAGAGCTACATGTGAAAAAATTATTTCAAAAAGAATTTCATTGGACCCTAAATTGTTTCTAATTTGTATCTATTCTAAAAAACTTAATTATGTCATGCCCTCCACCTCCAGCGCTGTGTAGAAGCAATGCTCCTGGTCCCCTCAATACCAATACCCTCCTCCGTCCTGTAGTTGTCCCCTGGAATCTTCTAGTCCTCTGTCACCTTAGTTCATTCCTTGTATCACTTTTATGTTTTATGTTGTACACATTATAAACCAATTTATTTATATACACTGTCCGGCTGTGTTCTGTTGTCCGTGTTTGAGTATCTGACCGTAACAAATTATTGCCTCTCTCCTGGAATAGATACCAATGCACTCTTGGAGAAATGTTGGTAGGATGATCACTCTTGGAAACGCTCACTACTGTTCCATGTTTTAACCATTTGTGGCTTTTGGCACTCATTGTGGTTCTCTGGAGACCCAAAGCCTTAGTAATGGCTTTGTAACCGTTTCGAGACTGATAGATGTCAATAACTTTGTTTCGCTTTTGTTCTTGAATCTCTTTAGAGCGTGGCATCATGTGCGGCATTTTAAAACCTTTGGACTACTTCACAATGCCAGACAGGTTCTATTTAGTTATGTGACGGGGGCAATTACTTTTTCACAAAAGGAAAGGTGGATCTGGACAGCATTTTTCCTTCAGTAAATGAAATCATCATTTAAAAACTGCATTTTGTGTTCTCTTCGGTCATGGGGGGTTTTTGGTTCCTTCCCACCGTCGCTGACTGCTTGCTCATAGGGAATCCAAAAGCAACTTTGGATTGTTGGGTTTTTCTGTTTCCTGTTTTACTGTTTCCTGTTCTTTCTTACAATGTTAAGCGCTTTGTGACAACCTGTGTTGTAAATATGCGCTATATAAATAAAACTGAATTGAATTGAATTGAATCTGAAACATTGAAGTGGGACAAATATGCAAAAAATATAAGATATCTGTATGGAAACAAATATATTTCCACAGCACTGTATGCAACCAATTTGCAACCAGAGCTAAAGCTTTCCACACATTGCATGTAAACAATATTTTGACCAACAGTGTACATAACAAATCTCTTCAAGGAGCCAGAGATTTTAATTTATTATATGCATAAGAGGCAGCAACACTATAGCATATAGCAAAAGTCTCAAAGGGAGGCATACATGATAAAATAAACAGCAAGTCATGAATGCCATGTTGAATGAACTTTCTCATTCTGCATGACAGTCCAAAGAAAACAAACAAGAGGTAGTTGTGTGATGCCCGCCACTTTCAGCTCCATATAGAGGCAGCTGTTCCCTGTTTTCTCTCCCTCTTTCTCTTTGTCCTGCTCTCAGTAAGTGAGGTGGCAATTGGGCAGGTTCTGGCATTTTGACAATCACCTGAGTATGCACACCTGCGGCAGGGTGTGGTCGTCTAATGACATTTATCAGCCTCTCCATATAAACTTGGCTCTGACAACTACAGAACGCTGGACTGTTGATTCACAACCAGTCAGTCAACTCACGGCTCTTTGCTTCTCAGTCTCGTTGTTTGCTATGCTTTGTACTGAACTCAGTTCTGTTCCTTTACAGTTTCTGACCACCCCTGCCTGGATCCTGCCTGTGTGCCTCATCTACGACCTTGGAGCTTCTGCTCATTACCACCAAACCCATCCAGTTCTGTCTGGATCTCCTCCAGGAGCCCTCACTGCATTGCACCTTTTCGGACACCATTGCTACCACGCCAGGCACCTCCTATACCTGCCATGCCCTTCCGGTCTGTTCCTCTAGTTGCCAGCTAAGTTACCCCACTCTTTCATAGGCTCACTATCAGTGGTGTAGTGTACTGTTAGTGTGTTTAGTGTACTGTTAATGTGTTTAGCTGTTCTGTGTAGTCTGCCAGCTCAGTGTTATTTCTGTAGCACCATCAGCACTTGTGTGTTCTCCTGTCTCTATCGCGCTCTCCTAGCTTGGCGTTACCAAGTCCTGGTTAGCTTTCCAACCTCTAAATAATAATCTTTATTCTAAGATCAATTCTGTCAGCTAGTGTCTAGCTCTGTGTTTATTCACCCTCTCGTCAGTAGTTGGCTTCCTCAGGATATTGTATTCCACTGGTATATTGTATTACTCTTTATTGCAATATCATTTTATTGTGAAGAGTTTTGTCTGTCTCCGCTTGACAATTTGGGCTACTGAAGGAGTTGTATTTAAGTGCAAAAATAGCAATTCTTTGCCAAATCCAAATAAAATAATAACATTTATGCTATTTAGGTACAACATGTTTCATATTTTAAAAGGATTCTGCAAGTATCCACATTGTACAACTCTGTGATGACAGCAGATATTTCACAACTGCAGTCTGATGTACTTTTGACGTCATTTCGGTCAAAAAGTATGTTCGGCCTGGTGCTTATAAAACCCCTGCAGAATAATTTTGACATTGTTTTTATCATTTGTTTATTATAAGCCACAATGCCACATGCTCTAAATCTATAATTCTTGTTTTGTGCACTGGTGCATAGTCATGTTGGAACAGGAAGGGGCCATCCCCAAATTGTTCCCACACATTTGGGAGCATGAAATTGTCCATAATGTGTTTGTATGCTGAAGAATTAAGGTTTCCTTTTACTGGAACTAAGGGGCCAAGTCCAACCCCTGAAAAACAACCCCACACCATAATCTGTCAGGCAAGTACTGTTCTCCTGACAACTGCCAAACCCAGACTGGTCCATCAGAGTGACAAACAGAAAAGCATGATTGGTCACTCATCTCCAGTCACATCTCCACTGCTCTACAGTCCAGTGGCGCTGTGCTTTACAACACTGCATCCATTGCTTTGCATTGCACTTGGTGATGTAGGGCTTGGATGCAGCTGCTCAGACATGGAAACCCATTCCATGAGGCGCTCTACACACTATTCTTGAGCTAGTCTTAAGGCCACACCAAGTTTTAGGTCTGTAGTTGTTAACTCTGCAGAAAGTTGGCGATTTCTGTGCACTGTGCGCCTCAGCATCCGCTGACCTCGCTCTGTGATTTTACATGGCCTACCTCTTTGTGGCTGAGCTGCTGTTGATCACAACAGCTTCCACTTTGTTATAATACCAGTAACAGTTGACCGTTGAATATTTAAGCAAATTTCACGAATAGACTTACTACACAGGCGGCACCCTATCATGGTACCATGCTTGAATACACTGAGCTCCTGAGAGTGACCCATTCTTTCACAAATGTGTGTAGAAGCAGTCTGCATGTCTAGGTGCACCTGTGGCCATGGAAGTGATTGGAACCCCTGAATTCAATTATCTGGAGGCGTGTCCCGATACTTTTGGAAATATAGTGTGTGTAAATACTTTGTCACAGCCTGGGAAGCATACTTTTTATTTCAAGTCTTTACATAGAGCATTAATGAAATGCTAACAATGAAAAGAAGATTTGTCATTTTAGTATTTCAGCGAAGGCTGAGATTGGCTGGAATGGAAATGATGGTATTTGTGTGCACACTGTGTAAGACTGTTGCTTTTCACAATAATTAAACAGTTCTTTGCCTTTAAATATTAATTTGTTCCTATATATAGTCGTTGTTTGACACAAACTATTTAAGGGCCTGATCAGTAGAGAAACTGTAGCAGCCTAAACAATTCTTCAAAATCACAATCAGTATCAAGTCCTGGTCAAGGCATTTTTGGAAGAATGAATATTGGATACACAGAATCTATCTCCTGGTACCAAAGCTATAAAAAATACTGCATGCATTCTACTAACTAATACTGGAATTGTACACAGTAGCACAAAAATATATTAGGAGCAGCTAGCACCTTCAGGTACTGATATGCCAGCAAGTAGCACAGTCACATTAAACATATGCACATTTTTAAATAACAAATTAATAAATAAATTGCATCTGCCTTACAAGTGATAATGACTGTCTTACTGCACAGTAGAAAGACAAATATAAATGAATTACAAACACATTTTACACTGGGAAGTCTCTCACAAATATAAACACCATATATTGCATGCAAGAGCTTATATGAGCTTGTAGGAGTTGCATGTCAGATTTTCAGTCAACAGTTATTGGTGAAACAAGACATGTTATGCAGTGTCAGTTGTGCTCACAAACTGCTTTCATGAAATGGCTACAGTTTTAGGATTTCTACCTCAAAGCACACATTCAACATTAGTTTACTTCACTAATCTAAGTAATTGCTTAATACCACCTAAGTAAACACTATGCAGGTATCTTAGGGTAGATGCAAAAACTAAATCAGAGTTTAAAAATAAACCTCTGTTTGGACTCAAAAATAGCTGACGATCTAATGAAATATATAAAAATACTAAGACTTCCCTATTTAGACTAAGGCCTTGGATTTCCCAATGATAGAGGATCTGTACGTGGGCCCCTGGGGACCCAAACCTTACTAGAGCAATATTTTTGACAAAAAGTAAACAACAAATCTTCAGGTAACGTGGCGTAGAGAAATGGAGACATCTTCATCAACATCATTTCATATCGTGTTATTTTTAACACATAAAGCGTTGCATGTGACATTATTCATACTGCAGTGGATTTTGTTGGTTATGAACAGTGATGCCATTAAGGAACGTGTGTGACACTGACGGCACCAGCTAACGCACGTGCGCGTGCGTGTGGCGGTGATGCTGTGCCGCAGGGTACCGTTAGCTAACGTTTGCTCTCCTTACCCTTCGTCCTGCTCCGAACTGGCTGGCGCTCCATCGGGCCCGGTTGTCTGTCGCTGACTCTCCGTTATCGGGCAGCGATCCAGAGTCCGAATCCTCCCCCTCCTCCAGCTCCTCTTCTCCCTCTTCTCTTTCCTCCGCCTCCGTCTCCTCGGTTTTCAGCCGCTTTGCAGCCCTGCCGTACTCCCCTTCGTCGCACTGGACGGCTCCTTCCACCGTCGACATGCTTACGGCGGCGGCGGACCTGTTGGAGAGCGGGCCGGTGTGTGGAGCTGCTCACTCGGATACGTCCATACCAACAGTTATCCCGTAGTGTCTCCTCGTCGGTAGTCTCCGTGTCCCTACCTGTGTTTACCTGCAAACCTGCCTCGACTCCCTACGTGATCCTCTGCTGCTCTCCAACCCCACTGATTTCATATAGGTGGGAGGTGAGAGTGGACTGGACACGTCCCGCCCCGTGCCGTTCTCTTATTGGTCAGTCTTGTCCTGCGCCTTGGAGATACGCCGTATCATTGGTCAATATCAATGCGTCGACAGATGGCTTATCTGTCCACAGTCTGCAGAGGAGTGCGCAGAAAGAGGAATGGTGGGCAAGACGCGACACAGAGGAGTCAGACTAAAGATCGTTTAATGTAGAGAAGTCAGTGTCAGAATATGTGTTTGTATTCTGTGTCACCGTGTCGGTATTTGTCTTTGTCATTTTGATGTCTGGTTCAATCTCTCAAGTAATTATTACGCCTTAATAAAGGCACAGACGTTGCTGAAAAACTCTTAACATTATCATCTGTACATTCATTTGTTACTGGTTGTCATGCAGGCTGAAATACGCCTCTGCACTTTATTTTCTGCACTGAGTTTCTTTTCAATACAGTAAATAAACACAAATAATAAATAATCCTTGGAGCTTCAGTAGAAAACAGCTGGACTTCTCTTTTAGGTTCTTGGGGACGTTCCACTTCTCATCCAAGACGCTTGTTTAGTTCTGACTGACTGAGGAGGAGTTTCAGATGATTCTGGTAATGCCTCAGGAACACAGACACATTTCTAACACACTTAATTTAGCTTTTAAAAATCATTATTCCTATTGATGAGGGGAAAAAAGAATAAGGATAATAGATACCAGATAGAAAATAGCCACTGCTGTGCATCTTTCAGCACCAGAGAGGCAAACACAATGTTGAGAAGAGATTTTATTTTTTATTTTAGTAACAATAGTGGTAAATTTTTATACACTTTATTGCTGATAGACTATTTTACTCATCTAACCTCCTGTGTGGATTGATAACATATTTGTGTTCCACAGTGCATACATTAGTTCACTATTTTATGTTTTACAAAGGTAAGAAAGAAAACCAAGTTGCTAGAAAGAATAGCAGGCATGTCAGTAAAGTCATTAAAAGTAATTGGTAATAACTCACCTTCATTCATGAATCACATATCAGTAATAGCCCAATTTTATACATGATCTGTGATGATGAACACTGAAAAAGTAAAATGCATGGCAAAAATGGCAAATCATCAATACTCCTCTAGATCCACCAAAATTTCTCAAATCACTTTTTAGGAGGGCACTGTTAAAATGTTTTCTATTAAAAGAAATACTCATGCATATAAATAATGTGAAATTCAAACTAAAAGACAATCTCTACCTTTGTCTCATTGTTTTGTTCTCCTACATCTCATAGAAGTTTCTTTCTTTGACTGCTTCTTTGCAGTCTTTTATCTCTGCTATATAGGCTAACTATCATTATGTATGTAGCTTAGCTGTGCCAGAAAAAAAGTCCTGTAAAAGTTGGTTGATGTTCAGCTACTACTGTATCCTGTTATATTATTGAGTGTTCATTACCAGTATCGGTGACATTACAGTGGTCCAGATCTTCATCACTTGCCTCATGCTGCTTGAAAAACACACATAAAACTGATGTCTGCTAACGATTTCAGAGTTTTCCATTTTCATTTTTCCCACATCATGATGCTGCCACCGCTATGCTTCACTGTGGGGATGATGAGTTTGTGATGATGTGCATTGTTTGGTGTCCACCAAATTTAACATCTGCTCTGATGGCCAAAAAGTAAATTTTGGTTTCATCAGACCAAAGAACCTTATTACAGTTGAATTCAGAGTCTCCCACGTGCCTTCTGGTGAACTTAGTCAAGTTTTAATTTGAGGTTTCTTGACAGTGTGTTTCTCATTGCCACTGTCATAAAGCTTCAACTGGTAAAGAACCTGTGCAATCGCTGTATGCACAGTCTCTTCCATCTCAGCCACTGAATCTTGTAACTCCTTCAGAGGAGTCATATGTAATGTTGGCCTTCTTCAATTCAATTCAATTTTATTTGTATACCTCATATTTAATACACTTGTCATCACATAGCGCTTTACATAGCAGAAAGAACAGTAAACAGAAAACCCAACAATCCAGAGTTGCCCTTGGATTCCCAATGAGCAAGCAGTCAGCGACCGGTTGGATTGGGAGTGGGGATGAGGGGAGAGGGGATAGCAGGAGAGACTGGGGAGGACAGCAGGTGGAGAGGCCAGTGGCTGCAGATCAGGAACGTGGAACTCCAGATCCAGAGACATCCACGGAGAGAACAAGCACAGGACACAGGACCTCAGGGGAAACAAAGAGTTCATGAAATGTAATGGTGATATATAATGGTATAGAGAAGTTAGAGGAGAGGAGCCCAGTGCATCATGTGAGTCCCCCTTTATGTGAGTCCCCCTCACTAGTCTCTTTCTTGCACAGTCACTCAGTATTTATGGATGACCTGTTCTCGGCAGATTTATGCACGTGACATATTCTTTCCATTTTATAATGATGGATTTACCTGTACTTCAAGGAATATTCAGTGACAGAAATTTTCTTGTATCCATCCCCTAAACTGTGCTTTTCAACAACCTTTTCACAGAATTGCTTTGAGTGTTTTGTTTTCTTATTTTCTTTATGGAGTACTTATTGACAGGCGTACTGATTCATCAGTGGAGCTTCTACATACAGTTGTCTTTATGCGACAATCATTTGAGGCACATTCACTGCACTCACTAACCCACAGTCTCATTCTTTCGGTTACTAAAAAGAGCTCATGACCGTAGGTGAGGGTTGGAATGTACAATTGTGGTCAAAAGTTTACATACATTTGTAAAGAACATAATGTCTCGGCTTTCTTGAGTTTCCAGTTATTTCTACAACTCTGATTTTTCTCTCATAGAGTGATTGGAACAGATACTTCTTTGTCACAAAAAACATTCATGAAGTTTGATTCTTTTATGACTTTATTATGGGTTCACAGAAAAAGTGACCAAATCTGCTGGCTCAAATATATACATACAGCAATGCTAATATTTGGTTACATGTCTCTTGGCCATTTTCACTTCAAATAGGTGCTTTTGGTAGCCATCCACAAGCTCCTGGCAAGCTTCTGGTTGAATCTTTGGCTACTCCTCTTGACAGAATTGGTGCAGTTCACTTAAATTTGTTGACTTTCTGACATGGACTTGTTTCTTCAGCATTGTCCACATGTTTTCAATGGTTTTAAGTCAGGACTTTGGGAAGGCCATTCTAAAACCTTAATTCTAGCCTGATTTAGCCATTCCATTACCACTTTTGATGTGTGTTTGGGGTCATTGTCCTGTTGGAACACCCAACTGCGCCCAAGACCCAACCTTCGGGCTGATGATTTCAGGTTATCTTGAAGAATTTGAAGGTAATCCTCCTTCTTCTTTATCCCATTTACTCTCTGTAAAGCACCAGTTCCACTGGCAGCAAAACAGCCCCACAGCATAATACTACCACCACCGTGCTTGACGGTAGGCTTGGTGTTCTTGGGGTTAAAGGCCTCACCTTTTCTCCTCCAAACATATTGCTGGGTATTGTGGCCAAACAGCTGGATATTTGTTTCATCTGACCACAGAACTTTCCTCCAGAAGGTCTTGTCTTTGTCCATGCGATCAGCAGCAAACTTTAGTCGAGCCTTAAGAAGCCGCTTTTGGAGCAAGGGCTTCCTTCTTGCATGGCAGCCTCTCAGTCCATGGCCATGCAAAACACGCTTGACTGTGGACACTGACACCTGTGTTCCAGCAGCTTCTAATTCTTGGCAGATCTGCTTCTCGGTTGACTCTTCACCCTCCTGACCAATTTTCTCTCTACAGCAGGTGATAGCTTGCATTTTCTTCCTGATGGTGGCAGTGACAAAACAGTGTCGTGCACTTTATACTTACAAACAATTGTTTGCACTGTTGCTCTTGGGACCTGCAGCTGCTTTGAAATGGCTCCACATTACTCTCCTGACTTGTTCAAGTCAATGATTGGCTTTTTCAGATCCGTGCTGAGCTCCTTTGACTGTCCCACTGTAGCGTTTGTGGGCGTTTGTATCCAATGAGCCCTATTTAAATGGCCTCAGAGAAGTTACCAGCTGTAGTCACTCATAATCATTCACAAGAAGTTAAGAGGCCATGCTATGAAGCTCATTTCACTGACACAACTTTCTAAGTCACCAAAATTGCTAATTCATGTTGCTGTATGTATATTTTTGAGCCAGCAGATTTGGTAACTTTTTCTGTTAACCCATAATATCATAAAATATTATGTTATAAAAATAACATTAAACATAATATCATAAAATATTATGTTATAAAAATAACATAAAACATAATATAAAAATATTATTATAAAAATCATAAAAGGACCAAACTTCATGAATGTTTTTTTGTGACAAAGAAGTATCTGTTCCAATCACTCTATGAGAGAAAAATCCGAGTTGTAGAAATAACTGGAAGCTTAAGAGAGCCATGACACTATATTCTTTACAAGTGTATGTAAACTTTTGACCACAACTGTATGGCCGCAGGTCTGATGATACAACTACAAAGTCGACCATCAACCTTTGACCTAAGGTGCTCTGGTATCAGGTACACTTATGAGACACCTTATGCTCGAACATGGTGTTCGTTATGCTGGGGCTAATTGTAAATCTCCAACCACACGACCAGGTAATGTTGACACAACTACTAACAACTCATACAATCCTGTGGCAAGAAATCCTTGTATCTGTTAGTTTCTCATATTTACACTGTATTTGTCATTGCATTGCAGAGCCACTTCCTGGTTGAGCTTGCATGGCAAGCACAACTGAAATGATAAAGAAAAATCATAAACTTATTATTTGTCCATGTTTTGTTATTTTTTACATGTTGGAAGGAAATTGGTTAGCTTGTCTTGTAAGACCTGATGGTCTGGGCTCTCTCTGGTGGTCTGAGAGAGCCCAGACCATCAGGGCTCTCTCAGACCACCCTGGTCTGAGAGGCCAGGGTGGTCTCTCACCCTGGCCTTTGAGGACGTGTTGTGCGGCTGTTGAATCTGTTAAGAACAAGTTCAGCTCATCCACCAAATTGTGGTAACCATCGAGCAGAGGACCTGCTTTCTGCTTAATGCCTGTGATCATCCTCATGCCAGCCCAAACCTGGTTCACTCCATCCTCTTGCTGCAGCTTCTGTTCCCATTTTTGCCTAAATGCCTCCTGTCCCTCCTTGATCTTCACCTTTAGCTCTCTTTGCAGCACCTTGACTTTCTCTCTGTCTCTTTCTCTGAAAGCCTTTTTCTTCTCATTCAGCAAGGCTTTGAGGCTGGTTGTAACCCAAGGTTTTTTTGTTTGGGAAGCACCAAATTTCTCTGTGGGGCATAATGGTTTCATGACAGAAGTTAATGTACTGAGTGATACATTCAGTTAGGCCATCAGTGTCATCACTATACTCCTCACAGAAAACACTCCAGTCTGTTGTTTCAAAACAGCACTTGAGTGCTTCACCTACTTCAGGATACCAGCGTTTAGATGTTCTCGTGGTGGCAGGCAGCCTTTTAACAGGTGGGGTGGAGGACAGATAAAACGGAACTGACGTAACAGAGTACACGAGAGTCTGACTTCTCCCAAGGGAGACAACTATAGGACAGGAGCGGAATTACATTAATCGGAAATACTACAGAAACAGGAGCAGGACAGAATACAATGATATAAATTATTACACTACTAAACAGACTTAATCTCTCGAGAGCAGAATATATTCTGCTTGCACCAAGCTAACCAGGACTTGGTGCAACCAAGGTAGGAAAGTCTGACGAAGGACAGGACTAAGCATGTGCATACAACGCGGAACACAATAAACACTAATGACATGCTGAACATTGCGGGGAAAAAACAGAGCGGTAATTAAACGCTCGACAGTATACACAAGCACAATGGTAATCTAAATACCCCGAGAGAGAGCGAGGCTAAACTCAGCTGGCAAGCAACTGGGATGAGAGGGTAAGGGAATGCAGGCAGAGGTGGCCTGTGGCGGGGCAGGAATGGAACTGAGTTTTCGGCAGAAGGCAGATAGAGCAGGCAGGGTGGGCCACAGATCTGAGGCAAGAAGAAACACTGGTTAGCACAATGAAATTGAACAAGAATGGAACAAAGGCCTAGGCTGACTAACAGAGGTTGTTCAATGGTCTGGTGTTGTACAGTGGTTTGAGCCAAACTTTTCTGGTACAGGGTTGATGAGTTGCAGGTGGACCACTCCCTGCCGCAGGTGTGCTCACGCAGGTAATCATCCAATAGGCTGCACCTGCACACATTCCACACTTACAAAAGGGAAAAGCAGCCACTAAGCAGAGTTGGAGGAGGAGGGCATGACAAGAGCACTTCTGGCAACAGGTCGATGATCAACTTTCTGGTCCAAGACCTGCAGCCGTTTGTCTTGGACACTTCGGTAAAGAGAGGGGTAGAGCTGTCAGCTGATCACTACCTAGTGATGAGTTGGATCCGATGACGGTGATGACCGCCCAACAGACCTTGCAAGTAGCTGTGGCTCAGGTGGTAGCGTGGCTTGTCCACTGATCAGCATGGTTGGCAGTTTGATCCCTGCCATGCTGAAGTGTCCTTGGGCAAGACACCGAACCCCATGGTTGCTCCTGATGGCAGGCACCATGCATGGAAGCTCTGTTGCCATTAGTGTGTTAATGTGTGTGTGAATGGGTGAATGAGAAACACATTGTATAAAGCGCCATATAAGTGCAGACCTTTTACCATTTACCTGGAAGACCGAAATGTGTAGTGAGGGGAAGGCGCAGATGCTGCAGATGGGCTGCAGCTGTACAAGTTGCAGAGTGTCAGACCTGGGATTCAAGAGGAGTAATGCAAATTCTGCTAAGCTGTAGAACAGTGAACCAGCTCTTTACCCTTGCGGAGCTGCTGAAGGAGTGGTGGGAGTCTGGAATCCAGTCCACTGCCTGTTGTCCTGAGCAATGCATTAGTGATGGATAAAATGGAGCATAAGATGGACAGACAGATTGGTGTAATATCAGCAGTAACACATGCCTTGCCATGGAAGACTGTGATGAAGAGGGGGCTGAGACAAAAGGGGAAGCTGTCAGTTTATTAGTCGAACAACAGCGCCGTGAAAAAGTATTTGCTCCCTTCTCAAATTTTTTTTTTTTTTGCATATTTTTATCCACTTTAATTTTAAGACCATCAAACAAATTTAAATATTAGACATAGATAACCAATGTAAGTACAAAATGCAGTTTTTAAATGATGATTTAATGTTTTAAGGGGAAAAGCTATCCAAACCTAACTGGCCCTATGTTAAAAAGAAATTGCCCCCTTGTTAAATCATGAATTAACTGTGGCTAATCACATTTTTTGGAAAGCTGAGTTCAGTTTCACTGACCACACCCAAGCCTGATTACCTCCAGACCTGTTCAACCAAGAAATCCCTTAAATAGAGCCTGTCTGACAAAATGAAGTCGACCAAAAGATTTCAAAAAGTTGAAACAAAATGCAGTGATCCAAAGAAATCCAAGAACAGATGAAAAATGAAGTCATTGACATCTATCAGTCTGGAAAGAGTTACAAAGCCATTTCTAAAGCTTTAGGACTCCAGTGAACCATGGTGAGATCGATTATCCACAAATGAAGAAAACATGCAACAGTTTTTTTCCCAGGAGTGGCCGGCCTACCAAAATTATCCCAAAAGCACAGTGACGACTTGTTCAGGAGGTCACAAAGGAACCCAGGACAATATCTAAAGAACTGCAGGCCTCCCTGGCCTCAGCTAAGGTCAGTGTTCATGGCTCAAAGAAGAGACTGGGCAAAAATGTCATCCATGGCAGAGTTCCAAGGTGAAAACCACTGCTGACCAAAGAGAACATAAAGGCTCGTCTTACTTTTGCAAACAAACATTTGAGTAACACCTAAGACTTTTGGGAAAATATTCTGTGGACTGACGAGACGAAAGTTGAACTTTTTGGAAGTTGTGTGTCTTGTTACATCTGGAAGAAACACAGCATTTCAGAAAAAATAACATCATACCAACAGTCAAACAAGGTGGTGTGATGGTCTGGGGCTGCTTTGCCGTTTCAGGACCTGGACAACTTGCTGTGATTGATGGATTGATGAATTTTCTGCTTTCTACCAAAAATTCTGAAGGAGAATGCTTGAACATCAGTTTGTGATCTCAAGCTGAAGCACACTTGGGTTGTGCAGCAAGACAATGATCCAAAACACACCAGCAATTCAACTTCTGAATGGCTTAAAAAAACTAAATGAAGGTTTTGAAGTGGCCTAGTCAAATTCCAGACCTGAATCCGATTGAAATGCTGTGGCATTACCTTGAAAAGGCTGTTCATGCTTGAAAACCCTCCAGTGTTGCAGTGTTGCTGAAGTTAAACAATTCTGCAGAGAAGAGTGGGCCAAAATATCTCCACAGAGATGTGAAAGACTCATTGCCAGTTATAGAAAACATTTGATTTCACTTGTTGCTGCTGAGAGTATTGCCTCAAGTAACTGCATTCAGTAGTCGTTGCTTCATTCATACTGGTCAATGTTTACACTGACTCTATGCATTACAGTAACACACAGCAAAGTAATTGCCCCCTAAACCTAATAACCAGTTATTAGGTTTAGGGGGCAATTACATTTTCACATAGGGCCAGGTAGCTATGAATAGCTATTTTTTCTTAATTAATAAAATACTCATTTAAAACTTCATTTTATGTTTATCTGGGTTATCTTAAAATGGGGAAAATATGCAAAAAAAAAAAAGGAATTTGAGAATACTTTTTCACAGCGCTGTAGATTTACTAATAAACTGAGTGCTTGCCCTTTCGGCTCAGCTCCCTCTTCATCACAATGGCCCATACCAAATACTTTTTCATGGCACTGTATGTTGCACCCTCACCTATGGTCATGAGCTCTGGGTCGTAACTGAAGGAATGAGGTCAAAGACATGAGGCAAATTTGTTAAGACTGTGTCAGATGCAATGTTTTATGGGCTACAAATTAGCCAGTGTTTCATACAGCCTTTTTTGTGTGGCAGTGGTATAGTTTTCACAAGGTCACAGCCTCTGAACAAGCCTGGTGGGTTGTATGTGAAATGAACACTAACAGAATAATGCAATACAACAGAACCTGTTCATCCTTGTCTAAACCTGCAGTCACACTTAGTCTTCGTCTGGGTCTGGTCTTTCCAGGGCAGCTTGTTTTCACACCGATGCTGTGATTCAGATCAGCTTTCAGGTGGCCAAGCGTGTTGGACAAGACTGAAGCTGAAAGATGAGACTTCTCAGATGATCCTTTCACTTAATACTCAGTGTTGGGCGAGCTATTTGGAAAGAGCAGTGAGCTCAGCAACTGCTGACTCTAGCCCCACCCTGAACAATGCAGAAAGCTAAGCACACCAACATGGCTGTAATTCCAGGCCTGTCACATATCGCAGCCATTTTACTGAGAGCAACACTGACGTAATTTCAGGTAAATTTGGACCACAAATCTCACAAACAAACTTCCATTCTCCACAGTGTCCTTGCTGATGAGCTCTTTCTATTTCATGACTTTTTCTAACAGTCTTATCTACCACAGCAGCTGCCATTACTTCTGCTAAAGCTGTTCAAATGCTTTGCTGGACCAATGTCCAGTGAGAGGCCTCGCATGAGCAGCGTCATCCACAATTTGTTGTGCCTGATGAGTTGTTGTCTTTCTGCTGCCATTGGGCTGACTAGTCCAAACTGAATTACAGATATCTCTAACTGTGGTTTTGACCTGACACTATAGATATCTGAAATATGTATGACTAGTCAGAATGGTGTTGTTGATATCTATTCCTTTATTCTTTTAATACAGGAGTGCTCGCTTCTGCTATGCATACAGGTACACCTCATATAATTAGAATATGTTGGAAAAAAGTTCAATATTTTTCATCAGACATTGCTTAAACAGAATGCTGCATATATTCTAGACTCATTATGCATGAGCTGAAATATTTCAAGCCTTTGTTTTAATTTTGATGACAAATGTTTACAGCTCACAAAACCTCTTTAAAAATCAATACAAAATATTAGAATATTGCACAAGATCTACAGAGATCAATTTTTTAAAAAGGATTTATAATGCAGAAATATCCAAGCTCGGAAAAGTATGTTCATATATGCTCTGTCAATACTTGGTCAGGCCTCCTTTAGCTTGAATTACTGCAGCATTGCAGCACGGCATGGAGGCAAACAGCCTGTGGCCCCGAGGAGGGGTAATGGATGTCCATGTTACTCTGATAGCTGTCTTCCGCTCTTCTTCATTGTTGGGTCTGGTTTGTCCCATTCTGCTCTTGACACTATGCCACAGATTTTCTATGGGGTATGGATCTGGTCAGTTGGCTGGCCAATCTAGCACGTAATGCCATGGTCAGTGAACTATTTCTGAGTGGTTTTGGCAGTGTGGAATGCCAGGTCCTGCTAACCTTCAGATTAACTCAAGAACAGTGTGTAGAAAGCTTCATGGAATGGGTTTCCATGGCCGAGCAGGTGCATCAAAGCCTTATACCACCAAGTCCAAGGCAAAGTGTCGGATGCAGTGATGCAAAGCATGCTGCCACTGGACTCTAGCGCAGTAGAGATGTGTTCTCTAGAGTGACCAATCACGCTTCTCTGTCTGGCAATCCGATGGATGAGTCTGGGTTTGGTGGTTACCAGGAGAACGGTACTTGCCTGACTGCATTGTGCCAAGTGTAAAGTTTGGTGGAGGGGGGTTATGGTGTGGGCTTGTTTTTAAGGGGTTGGGTTCAGCCCCTTAGTTCCAGTGAAAGGAACTCTTAATGCTTGAGCAGACCAACAATGCTGCTTTTCTGGAGAATCAACATACTTTGCTATACTGGTGATTGTGAGCGCATTTGTGTATCACATTACCATTAGTGTACAATGTCCCATAAAATAGGAATTGTTTTGCTGGCCAAACTGGGTTGGACTAATCTAAAAATAACAGGGCAAATGTGGACTTGTAATTCAAACTCTGACAAAGATTAAATTCCCTGAAATCTACTTGGAGACCGTAACCTAATCAGCAGAGGTTTTCAAACTTTTCAGAGTAAAAGTGAAGAAGGATATTCATCAAACTGAAGAACTGTAAAATGTTAAAGTTGAACAACTCCAACTACATATTAATGACTTGTTGCACTCTCAGAAAAAAGAAAAAGTGAAACAAAAAAAAGGTTTAGCATTACATTACAAATTTTATCAGCTAGATGATATGACTTACAGCTGTAAAAATGGCTCATAATGTATGGTACCTTTTACTGTCCATGCTAACTTGCCCTGTCAAGAAGCCTAATCTCTTCATCTCTTGCGTCGTCGTCATCATTTGTGTACGGCTCACAGCATCTCATTGATAACTTTTTAATTCAGTTCAACTTTATATAGCACCAATTCACAACATGTATCATCTCATAGTACTTCACATATTTTAAACAAAGAACAGAGAATCCACATATAGCCATTAGTGAATAGCAGGAGGGGCTGGGATGGGGATAGCAGCATCATAGCAGCATAGAAAAATGAACATTTTGGAGGTCGGTGAGGCCAGAAACTGCAAATCAAAGAGGAGATGAGCCAAGTGCATCTTGGGAATCCCCCGGCAGTCTAAACCTATAGCAGCATAACTAGGGGACAGCTCAGCTCAGGTGATCCTGAGCAGCCCTAACTGTAAGCTTTATTGAAGAGGAATGTTTTAAGCCTAATCATAACAGTAGAGAGGGTGTCTGCCTCCCAAACCCAAACTGGGAGCTGATTCCACAAGAGAGGAGCCTGATAACTGAAGGTTCTGCCTCCCATTCTACTTCTGGAAACTCTGGGAACCACAAGTAAAGCTGCAGCCTGAGAGTGAAGGGCCCTGCTGGGATGATATGGTAGAATAAGGTCTTTAAGATACAACGGAGCACCTAAAAGCCAACGCTAGTGAGAGTCCTGGTGGTTTCAAACTTCATTCCACTGTGCTCCTGGGAATAGTCAAAGGTTTAGAAATGGTTTAATACTCCTGCCATGATGTGTGCCTCAGTTTTATCACAGAGGTCTACATAGAGTTCCTTAGACGTAAATGCAACGTGGATTGTGGGACTTTTTGTACACAGGTGTCTCCTCTTCAAAACTCACAGGTCGACTACAAATAGGTTCTGGACACACCTCAAGAATCATTAAAGCAAACAGGATACACCTGACAATAATTTGAAGTGCAAACAAAAAGGATCTGAATAATTTAATAAATGAAAGACTTCAGGATTGCACTGACATTAATGTGTGCATCATAGTTCTTTGGTCTTAGAGGAGCCCAAGTAGTTACTGAAAGGTCATTGTTGCTTGACTTTGTATTCTAGAAATGATATGACTGTCTAACCTTCCTGTAAGGTGGTGATATCATGATCCTAGATGTGATGAGGGGGGCGGACAAAGCAACTGGCTGAACTGGCGTGTCTGCAGTAAAATCACTAATACTCAACAGAAGAGCCCGTATGCTCTGCTTAACAAACTGTCTATGTCCAGAGTTTCCGATCTCACATTCTGGTTCTCTTTTTGGATACCCATTAACAAAAACTAGTGGATATTTGATTTTGTTTATTTTGTTTTATTTGGTATTTGTTCAACACGTTTTAAAGTTGTGTTGTAAGTGCACTTTGTGTTTCTATACAAATTTTGTTTGTTTCACAGGCAGTTTGACGATCAGTGCCATGTCAACAGAGCAGCATCCCATTTCAAGCCTGCACCAACAAATATCCACTCTCTGTTCTGTTTAAGGATATTGCCCAAGCACAGGAAGGTTTTTTTCCTCATCTGGGAAATTCTAAAGCCACTGACTGTCATTGGAAGTGGTCTGTATTTACTGCACAGCTGAGTCCAACACCTCTTACCTTTCGCTGTGGATTCTTAAATGTGTATGTTGTTTTATGTAACATCAGTATAAGATACAGTATAGAAAAGAAGCAAGTATATCCCTGTGCAACACCATGTAAATGTCAACTGATTCAAATCACCTTGCAATAATTGCAATAGTCGAACAGTAGGGTATTTGCTCTTATTTAAAATTATAAACTAATAGTTTACATTGACTGTTATTAAAATTACAGGCCCAACAGTACTAACTCAATGCAACAGTCAGTCCACCTTTCAGTACAGAGGTTAAAGCCCTCTATTTTGTGTACCTTTTTTTTAATGACAGACTCCTCTTCAAGGAGGATACCATTGTTGTACAATTCGTGTTGGTCAAAGCAGTATACTGGATGATAAGCTATTCACCAAGTATTGTAATGTAATCAGTATACAACAGATTTCTGCTAGTGCACTTTTTCATGATTCTTACACAGTGTCTCTCTCTCTTTCTCTCTCTCTCTCATTGTTCCAAAATCCAGATAAAAGCCAAGCTCTCCCTCCCACTCACCACCTCTCAGTTCTCTGTTGCCTGCTGCAGGCTCTCTCTCCTTTTACAGAACTCCTTCTGTCCAATAGTCTTTTTTTAAGACTCATGTTGTCTGAAGTTTGCACTGACTCTGTATGATCACATTGTTCTAACCCTACCTGTGGTGCGACAGCACCATAAGTCAATAATAATGTGTTACTAAGACTGTGAGCAGTAAGTACATACGCTGTACACAACTAGGAGCTGTAAAAATTCCATTTGAATACCCTCCATTAAAACATGCTACAAAGTCTAATGTTATGTAGAGTTGCACTTCCCCCTGGTTGCATTTGGTCATGTCTTACAGTTGCTGCTTCCTGACAGGAAACAGCACACACACATTTTGAGAACAGTCACACATTCTCCCACCACTGTTCTGCATTACAACTTCCCTAAAAATGTTTTTCAGTGAAGAGACCTTTGTCAGTTAGCCCACTCTGTAGTCCCGTTCTAACTGTAGAACCTGAACTTGGAGCAGTGCATGTAGTGAGGTCCATATGAGTTTTTACATAATTAAATCTTTGCTATATGAAAATTTACTATATTCCATAGTTAATCAAAAAAGGGCCAGCAACAATTTATGTGAACGTAGAATAATTACTGTCAAAAGGAAAGCTTGACTGCCCGATTTTCAGTATGCACTGCCAAATGTAATGCTGCCATTACATTTTAATTTGGAATTTGCACCCTTAATTTTAAAGTAAAATGTAAGGCAGCCCACAAAGATTTACTGATAATGGTAATAGCAGATGTTGTTTCCGTATAAATAATGGCAGAATGTTTCTAACCTTATTCTAAGAAATGTCATTTATTAGAACCATTTGTGATGATACAATAGCTTAAGTATACACCAGCCTGAGACACACATGGCTTCTGGGGCCAGAATCACATCGACTCTGCGGTTAAAGTAAGGGCTAAGAATCTGTTTTTCTACCAGCAGTGGCTGATAAAATGATGTGACAGTGTTTCAGGAACAATGCTCTCTAATCACTGACTGCAAACCTTTCTGCTCCCTGTGTGAGTTTGCTTCATTCATACTGGTCAGTGTTACACTGACTCTATGCATTACAGTAACACACAGCTTTTAAACAGGATTATTATTATGATCATTTTGTACATGTCAAGTATGTAACCTGCACATTCTTAAGGGATTAATTTGCACATTCCTGCACACTGGAAATATTACTATTACTTTGTATGATTTATAATCCCTTGATTATACTTACTGCTACTTTGACTTGGAACACTGCTTCTTATTTATCTTGTTCCACTTACTGTCTACTGACTTGCAACACTTTTTAGAGTAAATATTAGTGTGTGTGGCTATGCACTAAAATACCAAGAGAAAACCTACTTGGCAAAAAAACTGTTTCTGATTGTTGGATTTCTTTGAATTTTAAAACTTTTCTCTGTACTACTGCGACCCATAGAGGAACTCTGAGCTGTTTTATGATATAGTGTTATGTATCATGTTGTGCACTGCAGTTGTAACCTCTGGTTGTGACATGCTCAGTTGTGGTCCAAGTGTATATAACTGCAGCTGGATCTTGAGACCGGCTGTAGCTGTAATTGTGACTATAGCCATGGGTGATAATACACACACATACACAAACATATATATATTCCTATACTCACTGGACTCTGCCACAAACACTACGATCGCAAAGTCTGAGGAGCTCAGCACAGATCTGAAAACTAATCAGAACAGACAAACCATTCTAAGCTTAAAGTGCTTCGCACAGTTTTGTCACTGCCATGATTAGAAAGAAAACGCAAACTATCACCTGCTGCTGAGAGACAACTGGTCAGGATGGTTAAGACTCAACCAAGAATCACCAAAAAGCAGGTCTGCAATAAATTATAATCTGCTTGAACACAGGTGTCAGTGTCCACAGTCAAGTGTGTTTTACATCACCATGGACTGAGAAGTTGCTGAGTAAGAAGGAAGGCCTTTCTCCAAAACTGCACCTTAAAGCTTGACTGAAGTTTGCTGCTGACCACATGCACAAAGAAAAGGCCTTCTAAGAGAAGAGTTCTGTGGTCAGATCAAACAAAATGTTGGTCATATGGCCACAATAACCAGAAATATGTTTGGAGGAGGGAAGTTGAGGCCTTTAACCCCAAGAACACCAAACCTACCATCAAGCATGGTGGTGGTAGTATTATGCTCTAGGACTGTTTTAGTACCAGTTGAATGGTGCTTTACACAAAGTAAATCAAATAATGAAGGATGATTACCTCCACCTTCTTCAAGAAAACCTAAAATTATCAGCCAGAAGGTTGGGTTTTGGATGCAGTTGGTGTTCCAAAAAGATAATGATCCCAAACACACATCAAAAATGGTAAAAAAAATAACATAAAAATGGATAAATTAGGCCAAAATTAAGAGTTTAGACTGGTCTTCCCAAAGTCCTGACTTTAACCCGATCAAGAATCTGTGTGCAAGTCTGAATGTCAGAATGCCAACAAATTTAATTTAACTGTACCAATTATGTCAAGAGGAGTCATCAAAGATACAATCAGAAGCTTCTAGAAGCTTGTGGATGGCTAACAAACATATTTAGTTGATGTAAAAATAGTCAAAGGACGTTCAGCAAAATATTAGCATTTCTGTATGTATATTTTTTACCTGTTATAAATCTATAAAAGAACCAAAATGCATGATAGTTTTTGTGACAAAGGTACATGTGTTTCGGTGATTCCATCACAGAAAATTCAGAGTTAAGAGTCATTGGAAACACATGAGTGCCATGATACATATGGTCCTGTATGGAAACTTTGGGTCAGGACAGTACACTTGAAATGAAAAATGAACAGACTAACTGATTATTTAACACACATCACAATAAATCTCACGTATATTTAAACCCATCATAGTAAGTGTTATAACAGGCAAGTGAAACATGATATCAATGCTACACTAAAAGCAACATAAGAATACAATGTAAACGACTATCATTCCTCATTGGATTTACATTTCTCTTATTTGCAGAAAGGAAATTCTCCAAAGCTATTTCAGTGTCTCTGTTGATCTTGTCAAGTTTGTATTGTTTTTACCTTATTAATGTAGTTGGTGTTGGGATGGTGACACAACATGTATCTTTGGCACCTTCTTGGTATTTTAATGCCTAGCTACACCTTTACATGTAAATTAAAAGTAAATTACTGATTCAAAAAACAAAACAAACAGCAAGACAAAAACCTGCTAATTCTGGTAGGCAATAAGTCAACTACACTGAACTACCTGAGTGGTTGGTTCCCATCTTTCTGTGTCTGACACACTACCGCCAGTGTAAGTCAGAACCCTCGTGCTTTCATGCATTGATTCAGCTGCAGCTTCATGATGCTAACTATAGGCTCCATAAAGTTGAGAAAGAACATGAAGAAGTCACACAGCCAGTGCTTAATGAGGATTTTTTTTTGTTATTATCTACAGCTCTGGGCCAGATATGCTAACTAGCTCTACTGCACTTTATGAAATCTAAGCTGTTAAAAGCCTCTCTGAGTGATGAATGACAGGCTTGCCATAGCTACACAAGATGTCTTCACAGGTTGGTAAGATGCCCTCTCATCCAAACCCACCTCCTCGCCTAATGGCCAAGGAGTAGTTTAAGCCTATGTAAATATGTTCAACACGCAGGTGAAGAATCACACACATTGCATAACACACCATGTAATGTGCATAGCCTCTACCTGAGTGACTTCTATTTCCTAGAACTGCATAAACATGATACTAAAAAGAACATATTGGAACAAACGACCACCTTGAGTGAATGAGTGTTTCATAAGTTTTGCGTTTAATATAGCAAGTAAGGCTTATGATCATCAATCACATAACCAGCACTGTTTGGTCAAGTTGGAATATGAGCATCTTGCTGCTGTCCCACGCCTCACATGGGCAGACTGTATTATTATGCAAATCCTATCACAGAACAGGTGTAGTAAAAATCTGCATTACATTACTCAGGTGAAAACTAGGCTAAAATTCAGCTACAAAATGCACTGGCTGCTGAACTTGTGGTACATCATTATTACTGTAAACTGTTAGAGATTATATTTACAAATATGCTAAATTAACATTTATTAATGAAATTTTCTACTGAAAAATACTCAGTCCTCTTCTCGTCTGTCCCAGTGACAGCAGATGCCAAATCAGACAGTGGTGAATGTGAAGCGAGTGACATGTCGGTAAACCTCACCAGGACGTAGGAGACAGTCAGGAAACGAAGCCTGAAGAACACACACACAGACACACAGACACACAGACACAGACACACACAGACACAGACACAGACACACACAGACACAGACACAGACACACACAGACACACACACAGACACACACAGAGACACACACACACACAGACACACACAGACACAGACACAGACACACACAGACACACACAGACACACACAGACACACACAGACACACACACACAGACACACACAGACACACACACAGACACACACATGAAGGATATGAGTTTTTTGAGTAAAATCAAGCCTTTCTCAAGATAAGTGTTTAATATTTGGCTAAAATATAAATTCCCCATCCTTATTTACCATTGCTAACAAAACACTTAGCTTGTTGTCAAGAGTTACATCTCCGTCTTTGACTCATCTGTTAGGCAAACACAAACAACAGCCCCTTGATGATACATGGCTGACCCAGAAATTCTGATTGTCAAGTAAATTTTATTCGTATTGTTCACTCCAAAATCACAAGTCGACTACCACATTCATAGGTCCACAGGTTACACTATATGTGATATAGAATCATTCTTAACCTTAGGAACACATATCTGTGAAAAAATATTCTAAATGCAAAGGTCATTCATGTAGCTTACTCTGGAGCTTTTAACTATTTCACACCTTTCAGCCAATGTAAGTGAAACTCAGTTAAGGATAATTATTAACAGACCTTGGCTTTAGGTAATTCTGGACATAAATGACTGTCTGTGTCTAGTCCTGCTTCTGTGTTGGCTACTCTCTGGTCAGCTTCAGTACCAGTTTTTGTGGTGGTTTGCCTCCTGCCTAGCTGTGCCATTGAGATTCCCAGAAGTCTCCTTTCCAGGGGAGATGGGCATAGCCTTGAAGATGGCTCCTACAAGAAAGCAGGGCTACCAATGACATTGAAGCTCCCTGGCCTCTGTGCTCCTAGACCTAGCTCTAGAGCTAGACTGCCTCCACTGAAGCAGCCAGCTCCTTGCTTGACCTGCCTTGGAGCCATCATCTTGAATCATCTCATGTGCCACTAGATGCTCCAGAGTTGTTTTCCCCAGCTGAACCCCCTACTTGATCCTGTGACAGCCTTCGACATCCTCATTCCCAGTAACATAACACATAACAGAATAATTCTTGGTTTAAAGACAGACGTCTCCATACAACAGCATGAGTAGGTTTCAATCCATCATACCTGGTTGACAGCATCAGGCCAGTTCTGTGTCTCTAGACAAAAGGAGCAGTGCTTCCCATACTTAGACCCTCCCTTTCCCATTATAGAGCCATCCAGGACATTAGCAGTGTAGAACTGGACTCCTGGTTGGCTGGTAGAAACCTCCAAGACACGTCCACTTGCTGGGTGACAGACTCTGAAATAAAAAAGGTTTCCTCACAGAGTTCATTAAAGACAAGAATCTGTGTAAGTGTGTGTGAGAGAAAAATAATTCTGCAGCAAACCTGGCTGCATGTCTCACTGTCCAGAGATCTTTGGGTCCTGACAGACAGAAGTTGTGGTCAAACCCTGGACCTGGAACTTCCTTCAGCCGAGGGCCAATCAGAGTTTGCTGTCTGAGGTCAAAGGGTGTGCCTTCCACTGCTCTGATCTCTCCTGTGGATATATTAGGTAAGTGAGTCATGACTGGGTTTCATTAAACAAATGATGGAGAATGGGACATGGCCCATCCTCGAAAAATGCTGGCAAAGAAAGGCGTTTGGCAATAAACATATTTTTTTACTAACACTTAGTGGCATGATAATGTCCTGATCATACCATGTCATTGTTTTCCCAATATGTTTTGTCCATAGTAACGTTTTGAATTAAAGTGATATAAAATGAAAGTAAATTTTTACTTTTTCTAGGTTATCTTGTTTAATAAGGTATATCTGTCTATACTCTGAGATGGATAACAAAGGAACACTTACTTACTGTAACCCCAGATTCTATGAGTATAGCCCTCTAACAGTTGTTGCTAAAGAGGTTTATCTCTTCATGCAGACACAGTTCTGAAGGTTTTCTTTTGCACATATTTACTCAGCATGGGCTTCTAAGTCTCCTTATCACATTCCACATAAAGTCAAGGAAAAATAAAAAAAGCTCCCATTTGACCCCCTCAAAATTAGCATTTTTTTTTACATAAAATACACTGCCAACAAAAAGTATTCACCCCCCTTGAAAATGTTCCTCTTGTCATTGCTTTTTAACAATCACAGTCAATTTCATTTCATTTTGTTGACAAGAACTTAGGAGAAATACTTTCATGTCAAAGTGGAAACAGATTTCTATGAGGTAATGTCACTTATTTAAAAATCTAAACATGCATTTGAAAGCTTAAGGGTTATTCCTTTGAGAACAGCAATGAACACATTGTGGACAGAGGTGACAGATGGTTTGAGAGAAGGGTAAAGGAAGCCATCTTTGTTGAACTGGAACAGCCATCTCTAAACAGAGGAGTTTATGACACTACTTACCAAGCATCTATACAGCAGTGGTAAAGTCTCTCCATATGAAGAGACTTTACCACCATCACTAACGTCTTGAGTCACTCGTGACATGGCAGATTCCCAACCTGTCTTGTGTAAACTGGCAGCTCCACAATCACCACCAGGTTTCAACAACCATTCACACCTCGAGGCATGTGAGTCTGAGCTCATCAATGGCTATAAACATCCAAAACTCCCTATCAGTCAGAACTGAAGAAGCCTCTTGGATGAAGATGAAATGTCTTCAAGAACCTAAAAGACGAGTCCAGCTGCTTTTTAGTTGCTGCTGGATAGCTCAGTGACTAACCCCCCTGACCTTGGCATGGGAGATCGGTGGCTCAAATCCCGGTTAGGCAAGGTCCTTAATGCTACCCGGCCTACCTACCTTACTCCTGTGCAGAACTGTAGAATTTACTGAAGCTTGTGGGATACCTATGACCTGGCTGACAGAGAGTCTACACAGACATGTGTAAGGAAAGGTTCCACTTCACAGCTAGTGAGACAGATGCAGTTCTGACAGAAGCATGCCTTGTGAATGTCCTCTATAAAGGATAAACAGTTGCATCAGTGCGATGCTGGCAATGTGAAAAGCACCGAAACAGGGTGCACACTCAGCACAGTCAGTAAAAAACCCATCAGTGTTTTTGACTTACTAAAAAGAGTAAAATATTTATTACTGTCATACTTTTAAAAATTACAAATTTGATTTTATTAAAATTACCTCTAAACCTAAATATTTACATGTGTTTTTGCAATATTGAGTGGGACATATGCTGAAAATACTCTATCAAAATAATCATGGACAAGTTATAAAAAATAAGGTGAAACAACATGTTATTACACTGTGATAGAGGATTACACTTGTATTCCATTTTTCTGTATGTTTTTTAGATTTTATAAAACATACTGATTATAGCAATTGACACTGTTGAAGAAACACTAAAAATTAAGTATGAGTCATTGAAGTCAACAGAGCTTGATGTTTTATGGTACATCAATGCAAAACGAGTGTGAAACTGTCTTTATGTTGTTCACATAGGGACTTTGCTATTGCAGCAGGATCAGCATTCATTTGTGCTCTGTGATGAGCCACATTTTTATTGCTTGAATAATAATACATTATATTTTAAAGACTCCCCCTGGAACTGCTACCTTATCGTGGTGGGGGAGTTTGAGTGCCCAAATGACCCTGGGAGCTATGTTGTCGGGGGCTTTATGCCCCTGGTAGGGTCACCCAAGGCAAACAGGTCTCTGGTGACGGGTCAGACTAAAAGCAGTTCAAGAAGCCCTTATGAGAAGACTGAAGAACAGGACCGTGATGTCGCCCGGCATGGCGCAGCCGGGGCCCCACCCTGGAGCCAGGCCTGGGGTCGGGGCTCGCGAGGGAACGCCTGGTGGCCGAGCCTTTGCCCACGGGGCTCGAGAGGGACTCGTAGGGGCCGGGTGCTATGTGGATCGGGCGGCAGTCGTCGGCGGGGGCCTCGGCGACCCGATCCCCGGACACAGACTCTAACCGTTGGGACTTGGAACGTCACCTCACTGGGGGGGAAGGAGCCTGAGCTTGTGTGGGACGTTGAGAGATACCGTCTAGATATAGTCGGGCTCACCTCCACGCACAGCTTGGGCTCTGGAACCCAGCTCCTCGAAAGGGGCTGGACTCTCCATTTTTCTGGAGTTGCCCATGGTGAGAGGCGGCGGGCTGGCGTGGGCTTGCTCACGTCTCCACAGCTCAGCCGCCACATGTTGGAGTTCACCCTGGTGAACGAGAGGGTCGCGTCCCTGCGCCTTCGGGTTGGGGACAGGTCTCTGACTGTTGTCTCGGCCTACGGGCCGAGCAGCAGTGTGGAGTACCCGGCCTTCTTGGAGTCCCTTGGAGGGGTGCTGGACAGTGCTCCGACTGGGGACTCCATTGTTCTACTGGGGGACTTCAACGCTCATGTGGGCAACGACAGTGAGACCTGGAGGGGGGTGATTGGGAGGAATGGCCTCCCTGATCTGAACCCGAGCGGTGTTCTGCTATTGGACTTCTGTGCTAGTTACAGTTTGTCCATAACGAACACCATGTTCGAGCACAGGGGTGTCCACAAGTGCACGTGGCACCAGGACACCCTAGGTCGGAGGTCGATGATCGACTGTGTAGTTGTGTCATCTGATCTCTGGCCGCGTGTCTTGGACACTCGGGCGAAGAGAGGGGCAGAGCTGTCAACTGATCACCACCTGGTGATGAGTTGGATGCGCTGGCGGGGGAGGAAGCCAGACAGACTCGGCAGGCCCAAACGTGTTGTGAGGGTCTGTTGGGAATGTCTGACAGAGCCCTCTGTCAGTGCGGTCTTCAACTCCCACCTCCGGGAGAGCTTCTCTCAGATCCCGGGGGATGCTGGAGACATTGAGTCCGAGTGGACCATGTTCTCCACTTGCATTGTCAAAGCTGCTGCTCGGAGCTGTGGTCGCAGGGTCTCTGGTGCCTTTCATGGTCGCAACCCCCGAACCCGGTGGTGGACACCGGAAGTAAGGGATGCCGTCAAGCTGAAGAAGGAGTCCTATCGGGCGTTGTTAGCTCACAGGACTCCTGAGGCAGCTGACGGATACCGGCAGGCCCGGCGTGCTGCAGCCCGGGCCATTGTGGAGGCAAAAACTCGGGTCTGGGAGGAGTTCGGGGAGGCCATGGAGAAGGACTATAGGTCGGCCCCGAGGAAATTCTGGCAAACCGTCCGGCGCCTCAGGAGGGGGAAGCAGTGCTTCACCGACACTGTTTACAGTGGAGGTGGGGAGCTGTTGACTTCGACCGGGGATGTTGTCGGGCGGTGGAAGGAATACTTCGAGGATCTCCTCAATCCCGCCGTCACGTCTTCCATTGAGGAGGCAGAGGCTGAGTGTTCAGAGGCGGACTCGCCCATCACCCGGGCTGAAGTCACTGAGGTGGTTGACAAACTTCTTGGTGGCAGGGCTCCGGGGTGGATGAGATTCGCCATGAGTACCTCAAGTCTCTGGATGTGCAGGGACTGTCATGGCTGACACGACTCTGTAACATCGCGTGGTGGTCGGGGACAGTGCCTCTGGACTGGCAGACCGGGGTGGTGGTCCCTCTTTTCAAGAAAGGGGACTGGAGGGTGTGCTCCAGCTACAGGGGGATCACACTCCTCAGTCTCCCCGGGAAAGTGTATTCCAGGGTACTGGAGAGGAGGATCCGGCCGATAGTCGAACCTCGGATCCAGGAGGAACAATGCGATTTTCGTCCTGGTCGTGGAACACTGGACCAGCTCTACACTCTCCATCGGGTGCTCGAGGGTTCATGGGAGTTTGCCCAACCAGTCCACATGTGCTTTGTGGATTTGGAGAAGGCATTCGACCGTGTCCCTCGTGGTGTCCTGTGGGGGGTGCTCCGGGAGTATGGGGTCCGGGACCCTTTGCTAAGGGCAGTTCGGTCCCTGTACGACCAGAGCAGGAGTCTGGTTTGTATTGCCAGCAGTAAGTCGGACCTGTTCCCGGTGCGCGTTGGACTCCGGCAGGGCTGCCCTTTGTCACCGGTTCTGTTCATAGCTTTTATGGACAGAATTTCTAGGCGCAGCTAGGGGCCGGAGGGGGTCCGGTTTGGGGACCGCGGGATCTCGTTTCTGCTTTTTGCGGATGATGTGGTCCTGTTGGCTTTTTTCGAACCTGGACCTCCAGCGTGCACTGGGGCGGTTTGCAGCCGAGTGTGAAGCGACTGGGATGAGGATGAGCACCTCCAAATCTGAGGCCATGTTCTCGACTGGAAAAAGGTGGCTTGCCCTCTCCGGGTCGGTGGAGAGATCCTACCCCAAGTGGAGAAGTTTAAGTATCTTGGGGTCTTGTTCACGAGTGAGGGGAGGATGGAGCACGAGATTGACATGCGGATCGGCGCAGCGTCCACAGTCATGTGGTCGCTGTACCGGTCCGTTGTGGTGAAGAAGGAGCTAAGCCAAAAGGCAAGGCTCTGTCTTTACCGGCCACGTTCCTACTCTCACCTATGGTCATGAGCTTTGGGTCATGACCGAAAGAACGAGGTCCCGGATGCAAGCGGCTGAAATGAGTTTCCTCCACAGGGTGGCTGGGCGCACCCTTCGAGATCGGGTGAGGAGCTCGGTCACCAGGGAGGAGCTCTACTTCTCCACATCGAGAGGGATCAGTTGAGGTGGCTTGGACATCTGTTCCGGATGCCTTTGGGACGCTTCCCTGGGGAGGTGTTCCAGGCATGTCCCACGGGGAGGAGGCCTCAGGGTAGACCTAGGACACGCTGGAGGGACTATGTCTCTTGGCTGGCCTGGGAACGCCTTGGGGTCCCACCGGAAGAACTGGAGGAGGTGTCTGGGGCGAGGGAAGTCTGGGCCTCTCTGCTTAGACTGCTGCCTCCGCGACCCGGCCCCGGATAAGCGGAAGATAATGGATGGATGGATGGATGGATATATTTTAAAGATAAACATTTTACACTTCTCCTACCACTGAATTATCAGAGCTTGAGGTCTTATAGAGCTGCTGTTCATGTTCAACAGTAGAAACCAACACATTCAAAAGCAAGTTCAAAATGAAGGTTTTTTTCAGATTTTACATAGGCTGATAATACAGTTGGGGATGAATCGCAATTTAGCAAAACAGAGCACTTTAAACAAATATGAAGCTGAAAATGGCTTTACATCAATGTTATTTTTTAATTATTTTAAAAATATTTTTGGGGGGAGATTTTTCCTTTTTTAATGATTGGGAGAGAAACAGGGTGAAAGGGGGTAGGGAGAGAGAGAGAGAGAGACATGCAGCAAAGGGTCACGAGTCGGACTCACAACCGCTGCTGGCGACCTGCGCCTACATGGTAACGCCCTAACTCAGTGAACCATATGGCGGCAGGCTTTACATTAATGTTACATCTCAAATCAGAGTCTATATCTGTATTCGACAAAACTGGCCTCTATTGAAATCGGACTCAGATCGTGCACCTGGTAAGACCATTTGACATTTCAGGTAAAATTTAATTTGAGAGACATTATCATGAACATCTAAGTAAAAACATGACCTTGGTGTGAAAGGTCATGGTGTCAAACTTCATGCTGTTACTTCTTGTTACTACATTTGACGAAAGCACTGGAACAAGCTGCTTACCAGGATACCCAAAAATTATCTCAATTACCTGCAGCTACTTAAGAATGCAGCTGCCAGAGTTGGAAGAGAAAAAAAAGCAGAAAAAGAAACACATTTGTGCTGTGGTCATTCAGACTTGCAGTATATATTAGAATCATTATTGCTCAGTTTTAACCCCACATTCATTGGCAAGTTTGCAAGGAACATTATCTTTAAGAAATCTTTGGCAAAATGCTGTGTTTATAGAGAACAGAGGTGAGAGAATATATAAACTCAGTAGAAATCTAAGAAGTGAAACATCCACAGTATGTACAGTCACAATTTTTTCCTATGTTAACAACACTTGACATGCCATACATGCTCACTTCAGATCATCTGTTTTACCTAATAAATAATCTAAGAAGTGTAACTTTTGTTTTTATGATTTCTAGCATTCTAACTGGGTCATACTGCACAAAAGACATTTTCAAGTTCTGGCAAGAGTTCTGAGTGTTTGAAGGTAAGACTTCACACACTCAGGTCACTTTACTAGTTAGGCCTGATAAAATCCAATGCATTTCAATACAACAGCCCTTCCATAAATTCTACATTTATGAAGCTACTACATATACAAATTTTCCTGACGTTGTCATAAAGATGATAATTGTACATCATCTTTATAATTGTCATGCATGATATTTTAATTTTTTTTGATAAATATTTTGTTTCCAACAACATACATAAGCGGGGCAATATCTAAGGAACACTTCAAAATCTAATGCAATCCAGTACACTACCTCTACCCACTATGACCTCAGTAATAAACATAAAGCAGAATCATCAACTTTTAGACAGTGTCAACAAAAACTGAAAATGGAGAAGCTTCTTCACAACATAATTTATGTCAGAGCTGTTGTTTTGGATTGCACTGGATTTCATCAGGCCGA
The DNA here is from genome assembly GCA_024666655.1 of Dascyllus trimaculatus. Lineage (NCBI taxonomy): Eukaryota > Metazoa > Chordata > Actinopteri > Pomacentridae > Dascyllus > Dascyllus trimaculatus. Next base: position 33,253,214 of record CM045464.1, on the reverse strand, counting down.
ACTAATAAACTGACCCGAGTGTGAAAAGTCCTGCCTCTATGGAAAGAGGACAACCATGTCCATTGCATTAGATTTCACAGGTGTATTTATTAAAGTGGCCAGTGATTGTATATTGCAGTGAAAATGTTCTGTAAATGATTTACCAGTAGGAATGGATGTGTCATCCACAGGCAGATAGGACTGTGCACTGATGGACACCTGATGGTCGTAGATATTTGTCGCATCATGGACCTACACACACACACACACACACACACATGCAATTTGAGTTCATCTGTCAATGCATCCAATCAGTGTTTTACTATTCTTTTCCTTACAAGGGAAACACCTGTAGGACTGACTGTCATTTAAATGCAGCTTAACGGTTTTCTTTTTACGTGTCATCATGCAGCATTCAGTCTAGAGTTTTAAAGTGCCGCACATAACTATAGTGACACTAGTGATAGGAACAGAGCAGACCCTCTCATGAGGGCCTTTGGTCTTTCTTCTATCCTCTCCACATTGTGTGTGTGTGCCTTGTGGCCTTAACCTCCTTTTGTCTTGACAGGTCAACTCATTTGTTTTGTTGTTTCAGCATTCTTGCCTGACTGTTTTATTTTTTGCACTTTATTTTGCAAGATATTTTAGTAACTGTACTGTACTTTAGTACAGTATCCTCAAACTGTTGCCTTGCTGCTGAAGTGAACATTTAGCTGCACTCTTTTATTGGTTTAGGTTTAGGTTTTTGTTTTTACCTCCTGCCTCTGGTTTTCCTTCATTTGCTTTTAGCGTGCAGCTAAAGGCATGGCTCGGGTCTCTGCATTTAGCTGATGAGACACACCTGCAGATTATCTCACCTCATCAAGTACTCTAGAAAACCCTGGCTCTTCCTGTTCTCCAGTGCCAGATTGTTCCACGACTTCGATACTGTCACAGTGACTCTTCTCCGGCCTTCACCTGTGAACCAGCTGACTACACAACTAACTAACACTATATTGCCTAAAGTATTGTGACACCCCTCCAAATAATTGAATTCAGGTGTTCAAACCACTTCCATGGCCACAGGTGTATAAAATCCAGCCCCTAGGCATGCAGACTGCTTCTACAAACATTTGTGAAAGATTGAGTCGCTCTCAGGACCTCAGTTAATTCATGCGTGGTACCATGATAGGTGGCCACCTGTACAGTTAGTCTATTCATGAACCTTCCTCGATGCTAAATATTCCGCGGTCAGCTGTTAGTGGTATTATAACAAAGTGGAGGCAATTGTGAACAACAGCAACTCCGCCGTGAAGTGGTAGGCCACGTAAAATCACAGAGCGGTGTCAGAGGATGCTGAGGCACACAGTGCACAGAAAATGCCAACTTTCTACAGAGTCAGTAGCTACAGACCTAAAACTTGGTGTGGCCTTCAGATTAGCTCAAGAACAGTGCATAGAGAGCTTCATGTCTGAGCAGCTTCATCCAAGCCTTACATCACCAAGTGCAATGCAAAGCGTCGGATGCAGTGGTGTAAAGCACGCTGCCACTGGACTCTAGAGCAGTGGAGACGTGTCCTCTGGAGTGACCAATCATGGTTCTCTGTCTGGACATCCGATGGATGAGTCTGGGTTTGGCGGTTACCAGGAGAACGGTACTTGCCTGACTGCATTATGCCAAGTGTAAAGTTTGGTGGAGGGGGGATTATGGTATGGGTTTGTTTGTCAGGGGCTGGGCTTGACCCCTTAGTTCCACTGAAAGGAACTCTTTTTTTTTTTTAAAGATTTATTTTTGGCATTTTGTGCCTTTATTAGATAGGACAGTGGATAGAATCGGAAACGGGAAAGAGTGGGGAAGGACATGCGGTAAACGCCCGAGGTCGAAATCGAACCCGGGACAGCCGCTACGCCTCTGCACTTGGATCACACGACATAACCATTAGGCTATCAGGGCGCCCCCACTGAAAGGAACTCTTAAAGCTTCAGCATACCAAGACATTTTGAACCTTAAACTGATAGAAACACCTTTGGGAGTGGACTTCTGGGTGGATCACCCGTCAAGATGTTAGCATAGAAAGAGCTCTCCCGATCATTCCCAAATTACAAACCCCCTAAAACTGAGAAATTTCCTTGAAACTGAACTTGAACCAAAGGGGGGTAATAATGGATACCAAGCCTAAAGACAAGAAACACACAAAACAACCAGCGACGCACAAAGAAGAAAACGAAAAAACTAGAAGCCACTAGCCAGCTAACAAACATATATGCATATCGGGACTAGACCCAATACTCCTCACCTCATGCAGTTCATTCCAGGACAGATTACTTTCTCATCTTCAATAACGACCTTCACAGAACAACACAATGCAATATTGGCCTGATTTTTCTCTCACACCACAGCCCTATATACTCATCAGTGCATCTCAATAAAAGAAAAACACTCTCTGGAGACTGAACTCAAATATTGTAATTAGTCCACAGACCAAAGAGAAATTAAAGAATGATATTAAAACATACTTGGGACTAAATGATAGTAATGAGGTGACATCGTCTATGCTTAAGGATGCACTTAAAGCAATAAAAATAATAGCCATCACTTCATATGACAAGAAAATTCTAAATCAAAAGTTTAAAAATCTAGAGGGCAGATTAAAGCAGTTACAGAATATCCATTTAGACTATTTAAATGAAGAAATGGATGAAATAAATATACATGAAATTAAAAAAAAAATGCTGTTTACAAAACGACGTTACTACGAAGCTGGAGGGAAATCTCTGAAGCTTCTATCTTACAGACTAAGAAAAAAACAGACAGGAAATACTACATACAAGATGCAACATTCTGATACAAGAGAAATTGAGACAACATTCGAAGGAATCCAACAGAGTTTTGAAAAGTATTCTGCATCGCTGCATTCACAACCAAAAATCAATAACGAGTCTCAGATAGACTCTTTCCTAGCTTCATTAAATCTACCCTCTGTCACAAATAAACAGAATGAAAATCTGACAGCTGAAACAAAAAAGAGGAGTTATACGCAGCAACTGGGAGACTAAAGGTAAATAAGTCCCCTGGCATAGATGGTTTCACCTCGGAGTGGTATAAATCAATGTAGGAACAAATGGCTCCAACATTACTCAAAACTTTCAACTTTTACGAAATGGAGAAATTCATCCCTCATGGAGGGACGCCATCATTTCAGTTATTCAAAAGATGGAAAAGACAAACTTGATTGCAGTAATTACCGTCCCATCAGTAGATTAAGTGTGGACAACAAACATCCATACTATCGAAAAGAATAGAAATTATACTTCAGGAAATCATCCATCTGGATCAGACAGGGTTCATTAGACAAGGACAAACACAAGATAATATCAGGAGAACATTGCACATTATTAGACATTTCCCAACAGAAAACAGAGACAGCCATCACAAGTTTAGATGCTGAGAAAGCGTTTGACTAAACTATATGGACATTCATGTTGAAAGTACTATAAAAATTTGGCTTTCATACATCTATCGTTGAAACATAGAAAGCACTATATAACAAACCATTTGCAAGGATGAAAATTTAATAGAGACTTATCAAATTCATTTATTTTAACAAGATGAGGGTGCTGTGCCTCACCCCTTTTCTTTGCCCTTTTTATAGATATTTGGATTTGCCAAAAGGCTGACATGAAGGGGATAGGTATGGTACCAGGGGAACAAAAATTGACCTTATTTGCTGATGATGTATTGATATATTTACCACAGCCCACACAGTCACTCCCAACACTGACGGGTTTACCAGATACATACGGGACCCTTTCAGGATACAAACTTAACATACGGAAAACTATCATAAGGTTTTTCATTTCACCATCACACAAACGATGGGGCAGTGTAAATGGCGATTGCTGGAGATTATGTGGGGTGAACAACGCTAATCACTTTCATATCTTCTAGAATTGTCAGACTATTGTACCTTACTGGATGAAATTCATAGGCATATTAATAATTTAGTTGGAGTCAGCATTCCTTTCAGATGTGATACAGTGTACATGGGAGACATCCCATTTGAAAATTGGAGTAACAGTGATAAGAAATTGATATAAATACTTCTAGCAGCAACCAAAAAGGCTGTCACAAGAAAGTGGTTAAAACCAGACCTCACAATTGATGACTGATAGAAATATTGTATGAACTATATATTATGGAAAGACTGACTTTTCCTTCAGAGTACAAAAGGAGCATTTTATCAGATCTGGACCAAATGGACGGAGTACATTAAATCTATAAGGCCAGATTTTAACTGACACAGTTCAAATCTGGCCACAGTCTAACAGCTGACTGTAATTCTTCCACTCCACATCCATTTTTCTTCTTCTTTTGCAATGTAGACGTTGAAAACTCCCCATGCTGACTTTTCAAACGTTAAATTAATGTTTTTGGAAGAGCCATGCTGTAAACAGACCTGATCTGTACACACAATGTGAAGAGAATGTGATGAGGTAAAATATTGGAATGATGAATGTAACCTAAATGCTTTTCCAACATAAAAATACTATTTTATTTTATTTATTTATTTATTTTAAAGAAACACCTTTAGGATGAATCAGAGTGGAGACTGAGAGTGTCTGACAGCACAAATGCATTTCTGGAAGAACGGTCAAAGATTCCCATGAACACACCCCTAAACCTTGTGGAAAATCTTCCCAGAAGAGTTGAGGCTGTTATAGCTGCAAAAGGTGGACCAACTCCACATTAAACCCTACGGATTAAGAATGGGACATCATTAAAGTTCATGTGCGTGTAAAGGCAGACGTTCCATTACTTTTGACAATATAGCGTATGTTGCAGATGGTTCAGTTGTTAAGCAAAATTGCCATCTAGGTATCCAACATTGCCATCTAGTGGTGCTGGATACCTGCTAAAAGAAGGTCACTATCTTTCTGTGCATAAAATATGCTTCAAGAACTTTACTGTAGAGTATAATGTTAGGCAAGTATTAAAGACGTTTTTAATTTTAGAAAATGGTTATCAAAGTAGGATTTGTTAGCTTTTAGTTATCAGCAGCATTAAAAATCAGTGACAAACTATCTAGTCAGGTTGGTTAAATGACTACATAATAAGTTAAGATAATTTTCCTCCAGGTATTAGTAGGCTAATAAACATTTATTCTTCTATTTGATCCATTATTCATGTGTGCTTGGCTGAAGTTTGAAGAATGTACTCTTTAGAAAATCCCTGCATTTTTGCTACATTAATATTGACGTACAAACCTTAATTCCACAGGAACACTTTGGAAAACCACTGTCAGTTACCACTGTTCGTCACTACATCTAAGAGTGCAAGTTAAAACTCTACCATTCAAAGCGAAATCCATATATTAACAACACCCAACGCCGCCGGCTTCTCTGGGCCCAAGCTGATCTGAGATGGACTGATGCAAAGTGGAAAAGCGTGCTGTGGTCTGGTGAGTCCACATTTCAAATTGTTTTTGGAAATCATGAATGTCGTGTCCTCCGGGCTAAAGAGGAAAAGGACCATCCAGATTGTTATCAACGCAAAGTTCAAAAACCAGCATGTGTGATGGTCTGGGGGTGTGTTAGTGTCCATGGCATGGGTAAATCTGTGAAGGCACCATTAATGCTGAAAGGTACATACAGGTTTTGGAGCAACATATGCTGCCATCCAAGCAGGGACGTCCCTGCTTATTTCAGCAAGACAATGCCAAGCCACATTCTGCCTGTGTTACAACAGCTTTGTAGTAAGAGTGTGGGTACTAGAGTGGCCAGCCTGCAGTCCAGACCTGTCTCCCACTGAAAATGTGAGGCGCATTATGAAGCGCAAAATACGACAACAGAGACCATGGACTGTTGAGCAGCTGAAGATATCAGGAAGGGTGCAGACACAGCACTGTATAAAAAAAATATTCACCTTTTTATTGTTTCAGGGCTTCAATTTTAACTAGTGCACTGGTGAACGTGTAGTGGTTGTTTTGAATGACTTTCTTTATTGTGATCTTGTGTTCATGTAATCGTCTTATTCACTTTCATAACCATCACTGCTTCCTTAAACATTTACTGAAACAAATGTAGCTCAGACAAGTTGGATGATCATATAGTTGATTATGTGCTCTTACCTGTCCAGTTAGGTTGAAGTAGGAGTGATTGGTGAGGTTGATGGGGGTGGTTTTGGTAGACCAGGCTTGGTATTCGGCAGTTAGTGTTTCCCCCTGAACAAACAATTCAGATCTTACTGAACTCACATCGGCAAGCCATTTATTTATTTATGTGTAAAATCTTTTAAATGTCAACAATAACGAATGACAACAAAGCAAACTTTGTGTAAAGAAGCAGAAAAGTTTGGGATACAGAGCTGGGAAGTTATGAGCTGTGTGTGTTTACCTGTAAAGTGTAGGACACAGACACCTTAACCTCTCCAGGATAACCCTGGTCTCCATCTGGACTGGTAAGACTCAGTTGCACACCATCTTCTACTGGTGTAGCAAGCCAGATAGCCTGGAGAGACAAGCACACGTTTGTTATGGAATACATAAAGTGAAAGTGGTCACAGCTTGATAACTAGCAATGTAAAATGAAAAACTACCTCTTCAGAGGTAACACAGGTAAGCGACATGTCATGGAGCGCAGGTGAAAGAAGAGTATCTACTGATATTCCATAACTCTGGTTTACTTGGCCGATAAACACAATTCAAAAACTAGTAGATAGTTTGAAATCCGCACTTTAGGCTGCATCTTGCTGCTATGTCATCTGAAATCGGTCATGTCATTTTGACGCACCAGCGCGTCCGTCAACTCCAGAAGGTTCTGTACCGAACCGAACCATGACTACCATGCCAAGGTACGATCCGAAACGTGATTTTTGTGTACTGTTACACCCCTAACCATTGCTTTTCAAAATAAACACACCGCCTCACGGCTTCCCCTTGTTGTAGACTGTCAAAACAAAATCTCCCTGATGTTCAAAGGAGCTTAACAAACAGCACATCTTTCTCTTGGATTCACTTTCAAAATAAGAGTCAACACCCAGTAACTGAGCTTAGTGAGCAGCTCTATTGCAACCTGGAATAAATTAGAACACAGGACAGAAAGAAAAAAAAGGAAGAATAAAGTCTCAGTTTCAGTCTGCTCTACACCTCATCTCAAATCAAGCAGTGTAGCAATGTAACTGGATTTGTTTTACACCAAACTGGCATCAAACAGGGTTTACCTTGGTTTATCTAGGTTGTACAAGTTTTGGCTACAAACTTTTTAAAATCTCATTCAAGTTTATGAAACAAACACATATTCTCCTAGTCTTACCTTATTGAAGCCCCGCAGACCTCCATGCAGTGCATTTGGTCCATTGTTGATTTCTAGTTGGTATTCCTTTTCCTCCACAACAAAGCGTCCCCCTGCAATCCTGTTGGCCACACGACCCACCACAGCACCCATATACCGTTTGTCTGACACATAACCTGAAAACACAACACAGATCCATCTTTTCCTTCACCAAAGTCCTCCCTTTGCTCTTTCTAAAAGTATCTTCCACCATATTTCCATTTAATACAAGATCATATAGTCCATAAAGACAATGAGGACCTAACACACGACTATTCGTATCTCAAAATTATTACTCGAATACAACCACAACGACTGAATATTCAGGTATTCAGGCCCAGCCCTAGTGCAAATATAATGCCTGAAACTTCCTGTTACCAATAGGTGGCGCTATGAGCATTACTGACTTTTGAAATGCGGATGTCCTCAGACCTGGACTCTTATTCAACATATTAAACTTGGTCCAGATTGAATCATGTGCGGCTGAGATATAAACACTTCAGTTGCCTTTGACAGGCAAATTCGCTGCATCACCACAGACACACCTTTTGATGAAAACTCAGAATTTTATATTTATAGTGTCTAATTCCCTGTGATCACCATGTCTACACTACAGAGTTTGTCTTTTACTGTAAAAGTGAATACTGAAAGTGTCCACGCTGAAAATGAATGAGCAGTGCTAAAAGACGGAAGACTTCATTTGGTGCCATTTATCTGGTGGTGAAGAAGGGAGACTGCATCAACAACATCTCCAGCTCTCAAACTGTTCATAATGATGATGATTCTTCTGATGGAGGGACAGACCAACCAACTTTTTCAGCACATTATTATTCTATGTTCTTAGTATTCAGAGGTTCTAATTCTTGCTTTTGACTTCATTACTGCTGTTGTAAGATAAGTAAAGGTAGAAACAGTTTGACAAAAACAATTTAAAAATGTTAAACTGGAATTCAGTGATGGATCAACTCCAGTCACCACCTTCACAGGTATTTCCTAAGTTAATATCAAAGGGTCTTCAATAGAAAACAGCTGGGAATGCCCAACCAGCAGTGCACCTAGGAGCCATATGTAACTCTTGTAATGGACGTGCACTGCTGTTACTGCTTTACAAGTATTTATTTGACATGCAGACTCTCAAATATGTGCTGAAGATCTTATCTTGAACTGTCTGTGATAAAAAAACAACAATATTTAATACACATTTATATTATAAGTGTTTCTGGATAAAGCTAATAATGAAGTTGCCTTGTAATAAGTAGCATTAATACAGCAGCCGATGACTGTCTGCTATGTAAAAATATAGTAGAGTAATGGCATCCTTATCCGAGACTGAAGTCACACTCATTAGTGTGTGTTGTAAGTAGAGGTTCTCCATTTTATGGTTCCGCAGTCTCATATGCATGTACAGTCCTATGAAAAAAGAAATTACAGATATCTTCTTTTTTTGCACATTTGTACGGAGCCCCTCTGGTGACATTGGATGAAAAAAAAATAATGCATGGCCACGCATTAACTATCACGTGGCCACAAGATAATAACTAAGAATTACTCCATGCCTTGCTGCAAGTGACTGAAGTATGTCATTGTAATTCATTCCTATATTAAAATAAAATGAAATTAAATCAAACTTGTCCATGATAAAAGCAACAGTCTGCATGGGATGACTGCAATAATGATCTGGTGGCCGTGCGTTATTATCTCGTGGCCACGCATTAACTATCTCATGGCTATTTTTTTTTCCAATGTCACCAGAGGGGCTCCGTACATTTGTCACATGTAAATGTTTCAGATCATAAAATTAATTTTAATGTAAGACAAAAATAACCCAAGAAAACATAAAATACATTTTTTAAATTATTTCATTTATTGAAATAAAAATGCTATCCAGTCCCACCTTGCCTTATGTGACAAAGTAATTGCCCCCTTAGCTACGAATCTACCAAATGATCAAATTCATTTGGCAGTTGGGTTCAATTTCACCAGCCGCACCCACATATGATCACTGCCAGGCTTCTTAAACATCACTAAATAGAACCTGCCTGGTATTGTGAAGTAGCTAAAGGGTCTGAAAAAGCAGCACATGATGCCACGTCCTAAAGAGATTCAAGAACAGATGAGGAGCAAAGACATTGACATTTATCAGTCTGGAGGGTTACAAAGCCATTGCTGAGGCTCTGGAACTCCAGAGAAGCACAGTGAGAGACATTATCCACTAATGAAGAAACATGGAACAGTGGTGAACCTTCCCAGGAGTGGTCAGTCTACCAATATTTTTCCAAGAGCACATCGATATGTAATCCAGGAGGTCACAAAAGAACCCAGACAAACGTCAAAAGAACTGCAGACTTCACTGGCCTCATGATACCAACAGTGAAACATGGTGGTGGTAGTGTGATGGTTTGGGGCTGATTTGCTTCCACAGGATCTGGATGACTTGTCATCATTGATGGAGCCATGAATTCTGGTTTCTATCAGAAGATACTCCTGGAGAACATCCACCATCAGTTCATGACTTAAAGCTCAACACACATGGGTTCTGCAGCATGACAATGACCCAAAATGCACAAGCAAGTTCACCTCTGAGTGGCTCAAAAAGAACAAGATTAAGGCTTTGGAGTGACCAAGTCAAAGTCTGGACTTGAATCCAATTGAGATGCTGTGATAAGACCTCAAAGGGACAGTTCATAACCACAAACTATCTAATGTGGCCAAATTAAAACTAATCTGCAGAGGAGAGTCAAAATTTCTTCATAGCAATGTAAAAGACTGACCGCAAGCTATCACAAACATTTAACTGCAGTTGTTGCTGCCAAGTTACTAGGTACAGGGGGGCAATTACTTTCACACAGGGGTGATATAAGTTTTTAATAAGTCTTCAATAAACCATAATTTAAAAATGGCATTTGGTGTTTTGTAAGTTATCTCTGTATAATATTCAATAAATATTAATAATAGTTTGATGACATTTGAAATAACAGAAGACATATTATCAGACAATACTTTTTCACAGCACTGTAAGTGCATGTCAGTCCTTCCCATGCTTATACACACTGAGAGTGGCCTGCCACACCAGTGGAAAAGTGAAAGTGCAGGCTAGAGCATTTAGCTGGCTCCCTAAAGATCCTAAGACTTTAAAAAGTGTTTATTTATGTTACTGACCAAATTTGTGTGCAGCTCAGTGTGAGTCGAATCTCAAACTCATCTGTAAGTGCCACATATAAGCAGGTTCACATGTGTGTAGTGACCTGGCAGATCTTCTCAACAGTTTCTGCTCAGTAATATCAGAAGTGTTCAGTGGGAATTTTATGATGCTAAATCCCCATTTGGACAAACTTTTCTGTTTGGGGGATAAACAATTAGAACTCATTACCTACAAAACTCAAACTTAATCCTGGGCCCTTTTAAATTCAAATGTTTTTTTTAAAGAGAGACAAGTTTTCCATGACCTGGTGCTTACTGCTTCATGATCCTTTATTTGCATCATAGTTTGTTCTTGTGCATTGTGCCCTATAGTATTCTATATGCAGTTTGTGTTCTCTGCTGTATATTGTGGATTTTGTTGCCGAGTTTTACGATTTTAAAGGTCCATCTCGAAGAAGTTACTGCAAATTAGCTTGGAATGTAAATGCTGCCATGTGTGGCTTTGGCTCATTCTACATATATTTACCCCTGCAAATAATCATTTAAATGAAATCATTTGATGCAAACATTTTTCTTAAATTCTGAAACCCACATGTAAAATAGCTCTGCTCAAATACAGGGCTCCAAAAACATCCTTTTGAGTGATTAGTTCTAAAATCTACATGTTGTGTTCATTAGAATTTTTCATGCAGTGCAGGAGCAGATGGAAAGATGATTTATTTTGCCTCCTGCCTTCTAGGTCATCGTAGCCCAGGACTACATCCTCCATCTGACCATGGTTCCCTCTGCAGCACACAGCCCTGATGATGGCACCCAGGGTGAGGACTTCCACCCGCACGTTAGAAGACTGGAGAACCCACAGGTCCACACTGCCCTCACCGGACACCTCTCCCCACTGCTGGTGGCTAACCTGAGTCATCTTGGGCCTTGTAGCAACCGCATCAGGGCAAAACAGGACACAGAGCCTCACGTTAGAGTGATCGCTGAAATGTGTCTCCCTGGTAGACTACAATACCCGTCATTCTCAATCGTTTCTGTGTCACGGTGCAGGCACAGACAGTACACGAACAGTGGGACTGAAGAGAGTTTGGATGGAGCCTGCGCACGTACGTGTGCCTTTCTCCACAAATAGTTTATTCATATTCACGTCAAGTGCTCACAGAAAGGGGAGAAAATACCCTCTGAGCCCCGAAAGATTTGCAGGTGGTGCGTCCATACGCCAAACTTTTAGCACAACCAGACAGGTGTTTGCGAGTCTTTACAGGACGTGACTCTTGACAACTTAAATGTCTTGACAGCCTGTAAATCAAGGACCATCATAAATGTACTGCTTGACATTGTATCGTCTCTTACCTCGAAACACTTCGTCGAGTCCCAAGACTTTGGACCTTGTTGTGTTTCTATCCTACTTCCTGGAGGTCCGGGGTTAGTATTCCCTCAGTAACGCCTGACAGGCAGCCAGTCACTCCTCTTCACAGGCCAGCGGACCTGCTGGGGATTTTAAACATACTAGCATCTCCCATTCGTCCCATTACAGGAATATTTGATCAACACACACACACACACACACACACACACACACACACACACACACACACACACACACACACACACACATATATATATATTTTGAAACGTTTGTTTTTAACTTAAGTCTTTTCCACACGACATTAATTAATAACAGACCAAGGCCATGTTTGAAAATAAAAATGGTTTTCATGCAGCTTTTTGTTGTTGTTATTATTATTACTATTACTATTTTTTTATATTGACTCTCTTTCAGTTGAGGCTTCTCTGTATGCCAGTCTGTCTGTCTGGTTTGGATATCTCCACAGCCATTCCTCTGATCTTGTCATGCCCTCCACATCTGCCAAGGGACAGCCTTTCTTCTCTCTCCTCCTCCTTTCTCTTCATGTGGCAGTGAGTGAGGTGTGTGTGCTGGTATGTGTGTGGAATCATTCGATAATTACCTGAATGAGGACACCTGTGGTGGGAGTGACTCAATTGCAATTTATCATTTCCTATCATAAAAGATTGGCTCAGACCAGCACTCAACGTGGGGCAGCTGAACAACCTCCAGTTGGTCAACTCAGGTCCATATTCTGCTGCAGTCTTGTTACCTTGCTCTTGCTAATCTGATTTTCTTCTGCCTCGTTCTCTGTTTCACTCTCTGCCCACACCTCCTGCTAAAGCCACATATCATACCTGTCTGGACTTGGTTCACATCTGATTACGCCACAGTTTCCTGCCTGGCTCCTTCACCTGTTGGAGTGACCATTCCTGCCACACCACACATCTCCTCCACCCACAATCTCTCGATCACTCTCCCAGTTCAGGCTGTCGACTAAGTTGTGCAGCTTCATAGTCGCAAGCTTGTTCTCACTTATGAATCCTGTTAGTGTATCATAATTTGCACTCTTGTTCCTAGTTTGAGTAAGTGTATCGTTTCTTCACACTGTGTGAGTGTAGCATTTAGGATTTATGCTGTGTTGGTGTTTTCTGTGTCGTGTGTGTTTGGTCCACAGTCAGCTGCTGAGTTATGTTTGTCTTGCTGTGTGCGTTATCTGATTCTGTACCCATTCCTGTCTTAAACTTTCCTAGCCTGGTGCTACTTGTTTCTGGTTAGTTCTCTGTCCTTTATAGCTCTTATGAAATCAAGTCTGTACTGTTTTCCGTAGTTCCACAAACATTAGTCTTGTGTCCGTGAGGTAAACAGTTTTAACTTCCTAGGGACCCACATCACCAATGACCTCAAATGGACTATAAACACTAGAGCAGCAGTAAAAAAGACCCAGCAAAGAGTGCACTTCCTCAGGACACTGAGGGATAAACCACATCTCTGCCAGTCTGCTGAAGACCTTTTATCACTGCTCAGTAGAGAACATACTGATCTGCTCGAGCTTGGCATGCACTGGAAACTGCTCAGAGGCAGACGGGGCAGCTCTCCAGAGGGTGGTTGACTCGGCACAAAAAATCATTGGACTCTCCCTCCCCGCCTGAAAGACATCTACAGGTCATGCTGTTACAGCAAGGCTCGTAGAATCATAAGTGACAACACTCACCCTTTCCATCAAGTCTTCACATTACTACCCTCTGGAAGGCACTACAGGGCCCTAAAGTGCCACACCACAAGATTCAGAGACAGTTTCTACCCATCAGCTGTCCAAGAACTAAATTCCTGACCCCCTATCCCACTGCCACCACGTCCACCATCCAAATAGGCTTCTGACCTGTTTCTGTGCCATAAAAAGAGTGTGCAATTGCCAAATGCACTTTAATGATAGTTTGTTTGTTTTTTTACAAATATTTATTACATTTTTTCTTTTTTTTAAATATTATTTTTTGGGGGGAGATTTTTGAAGCTTTATTGATAGACAGAGTGAAAGCGGGTAGAGAGGAGAGAGACATGCAGCAAAGGGTCATGAACAGGACTCGAACTCACGACCGCTGCTGGCGACCTGCGCCCACGTGGTAACGCCTTAACTCAGTGAGCTATATGGCTGCCCATTTATTACATATTTTAACCTGTGTTTGTGTGTAGACATGTGACAGATGACAGTTTGTGAAAGCTGTTTTTAAATTTCGTTGTATTGACCTCAGTGCAATGACAAAAAAAGACAATTCAATTTCTTGTAGTAATGAGAATTCTGGCTTTTTTAAGAGAGCCGTTCTTATAGCTCGGCTAACTAAAAAGAGCCAGCTCTTTCGGCTCCCAAGTGGCTCCTCAGATTACTTGTTGCTTAAATTAATTTATCACCAAAAATAATGTAAAATTATGTGTAAAATGTACCAATGTACAAAGCATACATTATATCAAATGTTTAGTATTTATAGGGCTTATGATACTCAGCGTGGAAGAGAGTGCTACAAAAAATAAATGTTAAAGTACAAAACCAAATACCCATCTCAATTTAACAAAAAGATCCATTGGGTGTATAATATTTATAAACTTTTAACTATTTACAATGAAATGGCATAGAGAAGCTTAGAGAATCACACAACAAAATATAAATGAAAATGTGTAAAATAAAAAGAAAAAAGCAGTAAACTGTCTCCTAGAGCTCTGAGCTGTAGGTCTGGGTGGTTGTGGTGGTGCAATGGATGATGCTGTAGACACTACAGCACCAGCAACAGCTACACTTTCATTAGTAGCAGGTTCACTTGCTTCTCTTTTTTCTTCCAACTGCACTGATTGATGTACAGTTCTAATGTGCCTGTGCAAGTTATTTGTAGAGTCTGCTCGATATGACATTTTAACCTTGCATACTCTGCCTTTGTATTATGGATGTAATCAAAACGCATCCAGATGTAATTCAGTTTTGTATTTTTGGGGGTGGCTGTGGCTCAGGTGGTACAGCGGGTTGTCCACTGATCGCAAGGTTGGTGGTTCAATCCTCAACCCCTCCACATGCCGCAGTGTCCCTCAGGAAGACAGGGAACCAGAAGTTGCTCCCGATGGCAGGTTCTCACCTCGCATGGAAGTCTCCCGCCATTGGTGTGTGAATGTGAAACACATTGTGAAGTGTGCTGAGTACTGCTAAGGTAGAAAGGCGCTATACAAGTGCAGATCATTTGTCATTTACCATTTATTTCCTATCTACATCGATTCCCTTTCCTTATTCACCTTCACCCATTGTTTCATTGTGCTTTCATGTTTATTGTGTTAAATCTTTTGATTGTGAATCTTTGGTCTACTGTGTTTTCTGTCTGCACCTGGGACTCCCTGTGACAGATCTACCTCACAGGCCAATGAAATGCAGCGTCCATTTTAAAGTTTAGACAAATCTGGAAGAACATTAAACAGCATTTGGTAAGACTGGGGCAACAAAACACCATCATCATTTACAACATAGGTGCATCGTAAAAATAGCTGTGCCCACTCAGCACATGGTAACAAACAAGCAAATAACCCTCACCCTCTGTCATCCAAAGTGTGGCAGTCTTTTCGGCAGAGACCAATGTGGTGCTCTGTAAGCATTGCAAACTGGAAATGACTGACAGCTGCTGAACAAGCACCTGGAGAGAGAGAACTGTGGAGGCTACAGTGATGGACCGTCCTGCTTCCTGTCCCCAGCTAGTCTTGCATAATCAGCCTAGTCTTTAGTGCTGACACAGTGCGGAATGGTCCTGCTACACCTTATCATTCTGCTATACTGGAAAACAACAAACATGAGCGGGGCTCACACACACATACGAACGCATGCATGCACGCCTCCTAGGGCCCCCTGGTGGTCACACGTCTCCATTAAAATCAATGGTAAAAATACAAGAATTTCATGCATCGGCCTACAATGGGGAAAACGGTTGAATCTGGTGGAAAACAGTGAAAATGTCAAATATCACTATTTTTCTTCAAAATGAAATGCTGACATCACAGAATGCATGGTTTTATATTGCAGTGACAGAGAGATTGAAAAATGTGGTTTGAATGGAAGTCAATGGGGCATTTTTGTACACGAAGGTGTCCAGTGTTACTATTTGACACTACATAAAAAATACTCATGCAATCAAATCAATTTTGTTGGTAATCTTTGACATATCCAAGACTCTAATAACCACCAAAGCCCCATCTCACTACTGTTTATTGTATAGAAACTATTTAACTTTTTGTGTTTTTTTAAAAAAATGAAATATTTCATATCAATAAACTGGTATTTAAGGGGTTAAAATCCTGAAAATGATTAAATATTTGGTAGTTTTGAAAAGGTCTGAAGTTGTTTAAGTGATTTATGCAAAAAAAGAAAAAAATATTAATGTATGATGATTTAATAGCAGTTTTTAGTGCGTGTACATTTTTGTACATGAAGGTGTCCAGTGTCATTATTTTTAAAAAGGGAATGGGGGATATGTAAAGCTGTGCCACACATCATATTTAATTGACATAAACTGACGCTTTGAGGTGACGATGTCTCATTTAGTTAAAAACCTGTTGCCTCAACTCCTCACACCTCCTCCACTCAAATCTCTGTTGAGAGGGACGAAGGCGTGAGGAGAGGAGTCGAGGATGTGCCAACACATTTCCAACATAGTGAATTTTCCGGATTGTGCTAAAATAACCATCAAGCCAGTCCCTCTCACAGATGTGTGATTTGGTGTTTGTCCCTATTTAATGGTAGCTGACAGCATTTTCAGATTTGATCAGAATTTTAACAAATTATAGAAATGCCATTTTAATCTGAAGGCTATACCTGAAGATTGAAGAAAATACATTGTACAAATAATGCCAGGAGACATCCCATGACTTTATTCTGCTCTTCCTAGAAAAAAAATCTTTAAACATGCCACAAATGTGCCTCCCTGAAAAAAATTTGTTGACAAATGTGAAGTAATATCTGGTTGTGTATACAGAATATAAGTGAACACAGATATTACATAACGCATCACAGCAAAACTACTCTTTATTTCTATCAACACAATATTCAATTTGTTGTTATAGAACACACATGTTTGCCCTCTCCTTATGATCACCCAGGTATAAACGCAAACTAAAAGACTTAGGTTATATATATATGCGTGTGTATTTGTGTGTGTATGTGTGTACACACACAAATATTTCAAGAGCAGTTCCATGTGTAAAGTGTCCTTTAAGGAAGAGTGTTGGGTATTGCTGTTATACTGTAACCAACATGTACAAGCAATTTGCTAGTGGTTGATTGAGTACACTGAAAACTATCAAAATAATAACAACAGGGTGAGTGACCCATGTCTTTTGACAAGGATTTGATGTTTCTTGTATAGTTTTTTAAAAATGCATCTTCTAAATCCATTGTCAAGCTGACAGTTCATGTTTCTAGATTTTGACCTCAAGCTGCACTGGCATTTGTGAGAGCAGCCAAAAGCTGAAAGTCATTAATAAAGATGACATTTGGAATAAAAGAATAACTTGAGCGAATGAGTGTGTTAATGTCCTTCAGTGCTGTTCTTCTGTTACTCTGTGATAAGACATGCTTGTGAATGAAACTATACAATAATAAAACATCACATCTGGACCAAATTCAAACAAATATATCAGTCTTTACAATAAGCTACCAGGTTTCATCTGGAAACAGTTGGTCTGATGTTACAGGTTATAAAACTTGCAAAAATAATCTATTGCAAAGCATTTGCTAATTCACTCTTGGTAATAAGATCACCCACTCTCCTAAATCCTACATGTGCAGCACATGTGAGCATAAATTCAGGCTAGACAGAACAAGATTGTTTTGTGTGTAATGACAGGCAGTACCACAACCATGACTTAGCTCAATAATGACAAAATAGTTCTTTCTTTAACCATGTAACAACAATGGTTTTCCAAGTCCGACCTATAGTACACCGTGTAATTTCACTGTATGAATCAGGTACTTTCTGGTCGCTACTGGTAATGTAGTGTCGACACAGTGGAAGAAAACATCACAAGGAGGAACGAGGGAGTAACAACTTAACATTGTTAGAAAAGAAGAAATGAGTTACTGTGGTTTTCCTCATTGTACTCCTCAATAACACAGTAAAAGAAGGTTCCCAAATTCATTTTGGAATTCCATACTGTATTTGTAGGCATAGTTTTTTTTATACAGCATTTAAGTACCAGTAGGAACGAGTCACTGTTTTATTGGCATCTGATTCATAAAGTAAAATGACATAAAAAACCAAACAAGATAAGAAATCATTTTTCTTACTTCTCTTTGTTTTGCATGTGGATGTTTGGTTAACCTTCATCACTAACAGTTTGGCCATACTCTGACAGACAGTGTTGTCCTGCTGATAGTCCCGCATTTTGTTGTGATAAAGCCTTAATGCTACATTCATGTCATATCAGAGTTACTGTAAGTACCAGTCTCAGTTTGTAGATATCGTTCTCATCGACTCCACCATGATACTATCAACTCTCAAAAGTGAAGCTTTCACACATCTGTCATTAATCATGTATGACATGATCACAGCTTCAGACATTTAGATCACTTTAGTCTGACAAATCTAGATGCAAAAACATCTTTTTTAGTGCTTCTACTAGGTTTAGCAATTGTTTAACCTGTAATTTTATCTACATATACCAGCATTGTAACATAATGCACATAATCATATAACAATCTACACTTTTTGTACAGTGCAGTTCCCACTGGAAAAGCTCAGGGACAAAATCCAACACACTGTAAAGATTCCAGGACGAGGCCATGCAGTGCACTATGACTGCTTATTAATGGCTCCTCTGATAGCTTTACTTCCCTTTGCTTTTCAGAACAACAGTGGTGATTACCATACTATGCAGTCTGGTTTAAAATGTTCCAGGTTTCAGCCTGCCAAAAATATCTCAAGAACATTGTACACTAGTGATTTGCAAAGATACAGAGGACATAACCCTAAAGCACTATACATTCACTTTTATATCAGTGATCTAATCTATTGATTTCATTTGTAACTGCAGTCATCAAAACGAAAGTTCATTCAAAATACTTCGAGTCTGACAACACTGACACATTACATGTTACTTGTTTTGTTAAAATGTTAAAGCAGATTTTTAAAAAAAAAAAATCAAAGTTCCATGCCCAGCACATGTGATGACAACTGAACCATGTCCTTGACAACAAAGCAGGCTCTCTTCACTGAGGTCACTTTTTGTCACATGTAACACCTTTCTCATTTAGAGAGAGAAGCCAGTTGTGTTCTTGGTGCATATACAATAAAATATTCATTCTAATCATGTAGTAAATATCTGAACTTTGTATGAAATACTTGAAGTTAAGCTGCTACTAAATAAAATCAACACTGAATTTTTAAACAAGCACAAATGTCAGTCAGTACATTCCAAACTGCTGAACTTAATATAAGGATAACTCATTTGCATTTGGTAGTTGAACTCAGACAAGGTAACCTTAGTCCATTTGTACATCCACCACCACTTTGGTCCAGGGCAAGATAACGCAACAACTACTGGTCAGGTTTCTGTAAAATTTTGAGCAACTCTTTATGTTCTACACTAATTATGCAAAGATCATATTTGGGAGCTGCCATGATGAAGATCCAATTGTAAAACTGGCTTGTAAGTACATTTTCTGTAGATACTTATTCTACTGGGGACATGGAGGCTTAGAGCCCACAATTTTAAACTGTAGGCATCTCCAAGCACATCTGCTATTTTAGTTCAGTGCAAAAAAACAAGTGTAAAATAAGACATTGGGTTTGGTGTTTGATAACTACACTCTCAGCCAGTCGGATCACAAGTCTCAGCACAGGGAACCATGACAGTAGTAGCTCAAAAAGATGAAGTTGTGTGGATTGTGAAGGGCAGCATTGTGTAAACACACGGCACCACAAATCTACACCCAGAGGCAGATGGTGTCAGTTTTAATTGAATATGTGCAAATGACTGCTTCAGTCCGAGCTATTTGAGTTGATCTTGCCTCATAAATGGTTGCATTATGTCAAAAAAATGTGACATAACAGCATATGCACCATCATGCATCTAAAAACTAAAACATGACAGGCCTCTTGCCAGAAAGAAAGTTTTGTCAAGAGGCAATGATACATAACTAATGAGCCCTTCTCTCCCAA
Source organism: Dascyllus trimaculatus (assembly GCA_024666655.1). Classification (NCBI taxonomy): domain Eukaryota; kingdom Metazoa; phylum Chordata; class Actinopteri; family Pomacentridae; genus Dascyllus; species Dascyllus trimaculatus. Next base: position 33,233,256 of record CM045464.1, on the reverse strand, counting down.
ATAGACAACTTACATCACACTGCCACTAAAATCTGGCCCTTAAGCCTTTTACTGCCACAATTTTCAATATCTGTACAGTAAGATCATTTGAACCAGAGTATGTCTTTGACAGAGCTGGATAAATCCATTTTCCACAGATGAGATCCTTTGTTGCTGCAGGGTGTTGGTTTAGCTGGTGTCACCGAGAACCGTCAGTATGGAGCTGGCCTGCGAGGCAAGTTTATCGCTGCTATGATCTGTCAGTTTCATGAGGCTTTCCCTTATATTCATGGTGTTCAGCTCATCCTTCATCACACCTAGATCAGACAAGGATGGAAACATGAAGAAAGAGAAGCATGAGATGGATTACAGTAGTGATCAAATTATGAAGATGTGCTATATTCAGGCCCAGATAACTCTCTGAACATCTGTGGGTGTGTACATTGCATACATATTTGGATTGTATCATCTATATATAGCTTTTCCACTTGTCTTTTAAAATTAAGAACATAAAATGAACTATTTGCCCCTGAAGAGCACAACAGAAGAGCCCTGCTCAACAGACCAATCAGCTTCTGAAAACCTTAGTAGCCACAAGATCTAAATGGTAAATGGTCTGCACTTATATAGCACCTTTCTACCCTAGAGATACTCAAAATGCTTTACAATGGCTTTCACATTGAACCATTCACACACTCACATTCACACACCAATGGAGACAGAGTTTCTGTGCAAGATGCCTGCCATCGGGAGCAACTTGGGGTTAAGTGTCTTGCTCAAGGATACTTCGGCATGTGGAGGGGCCAGGGATCGAACCGCCAACCTTGTAATCAGACCTTAGCCACAGCTGTCTGAAGCCACTACAATGGCAACATCACAGCTCACTGCTCAAAGCGCTGCTCAGATGTTTTAAATTGCAGTCCTTCTAATGGTGACCAGGTGCTGTTGTAATGCAATTGGTTTATAAACTCCCACCTTGTGCCTCAAGATACAAATCAATACACAGAGAAAGACCTCTTTGCCTCTATGTTTACTGGCAAAATGTAGTTTTGCTGTAATGTTTTTTTGAGGGGACAGACAAGGGTTATTTTCTGGGACACCTCTCATGCAGGTCATACTGGTGCAGTCTCTTTCTAAGTACAGACACATGTACTTTGATACCAACAGCTGCAGAGTTACCTGCAAATCCTGGGATGAAAGTTATGGGTTCTTTGAGGTGGTCTGTTCTTGGGCTAAATTTGTTGCGGCAACTTTCTCGGCCTTTCTAAACTCCTTACCAGACTTTGGTATATCTTGGCATGATATCAACCCACACCTCTGGGTTCAGGAGATTTGATTAAGATCCACCTGAAGATAAGTTCCCCCTGTGGCTTCCTAAGAAGGTTCTAAACCTGGAAACCTTGATTCTACATGTAATAAATGAGGTTCTTTTTCCATGTGACTGATCTGTTCTTAATATTTATTTAATATCTTAAAATGACTGCAGAATGTTATGTGTTATTTGTTTGAGTACATCGCATGTATCTGCAAGCACTGTGTCAAGGATCAAATATTTCTTTGCTCAAATATGCTGAAAATGTCGAAACTTTCAACATTTTGTTTTTTCATGTGACTGTATGCTGATTCTTTTTCACAGACCTGCCTAAATTGCTCATAGCCAGCCAGAATATTTTAAAGTGTAAAGCATGACCTTTAACCTTCTGACCAGAACACTGGTTATAGCCCCTTGATGCCTGAACTTATTTACAATTATATAAAAACAATAATATTATGTGTTTTTGATTTCAAGTTGATGTTAAATTAAGTGGAGATTGTTAATTTGTCTATGGCACATATAGTAGCTATAAAGGTGTAATGCAACAGGCATTAATGGTAAAAAATTTTTATTGATGCCACAAATGCCATTCAAACCGGTCCTAAGAGAAACCAGTGCTTGCAAAAGGCTCCTAGGTATGTATTGAATATGCATGAACCAGCATTGGGGGAATGCATATGCTATCTCAGCTGCAGCAGTACGTTGCAAATTTGCGACGACCGGCATTAAGGGGTTAAGCTTGATTTTAAGGGCACTGTAGCTAAGCTACTGGATCATTAATTAGTGGAGAACAAAACATAAATCTAGATTTTTTTCTTCATATAAGGTATGTAAAAAGTGTGTGATATGCATTTTCTATTGGTAACAATAACATAATTTATATGGTTCATGTTTTTAAGCCCCTTTGATTCCTGAAGCTTCAATACAATGAGAGATTGTTTGGTTGCCTACATTCAGTGGGCATTAGACACACAGCACTTTCGGACACTTGTACATTGGATGACCACTCAACTATTGCAGCCATGTCACCCAGGCTGTGTTCACAGCTAGACCAAAGCAGACTTGTGTTCTATGGATAATGAAGGCCGTCTGTAAATGCCAGATGAATATGATGAGCTTTGATCATGCTATTGTATTGTGCACCCTGTCAGGGCCACTGCTGTGCTAAAAACAAACAAACACTATTTCTAAAATGAATGCTAAAGCCAAAGAAACAGGGCATTTCACTGCAAATCTGCATTACACCATCTTTATTAGGTCTCACCTAATAACTGACTCATATTCCCTACCTGTTGTGTGAACACATATTTTTTGATTATTTGTAATTTTGAGCTAGAGGCTGAAAGGTGCCAGAACAGTTGCTGTAGTTACAGTTTTTTCCCATCGTGAGATTTGCTTTAGAATAGAATTTCTGTGATCACATACTGGAGTTGGCAAGGCTGCAGATGAGGCCTAAAGCACTGAACTTGACTTCGACTGCTCCCATGGGATCCTCCAACATCTTCTTCAGCATGTGTAACAACTCTGCCTCCCGAAGTGGATCCTTCATCGATTCTGCAGTGTTCACAAACATCCACAAACACGGAGGTAAATATACATGCAAATGCATTAGAATTACATTTCTAATTTTATATTTTTTTAATTCAAAATTTAAACATGTCATATCGTATACCTCAATTTATCAATTATGATGTAGTTTGCAGCGGGACAACTAGTAAAGTTGAGAGTTTTTGGTTCATCCTGTGTGTTCCTTTCTGCAGCACATTTATTGCATCTGTTTAAAATGGTCTTGAGTGTTTAAGTGTTTGAAGTTTGCCATTCACTTGCAATGCTTCTGTGTTCTTCGATAGAATGCAAGTAGGAACTTTGCTTTCTTCACTTTGCATTGTGATCTTCACTTGTGTACTATCCATTACAACAGCAGAACATCAATTTATTTAAAAATAAATTAATGCAATTTATTTTTAAAATTAGGCTAATATTGAACCCTGGTTAGCCAGAGGTAGAACTGTCAAACCACTGTGGTACTGATTATCATTCACACACAGGAGCTCATCTTCCAGCCCTTTCATGTCTATATTAGCTGGATTAAAAAAAACTAGCATATGTCTTGTTGCCTATGTTGTGAAAAAAGCTAAATTTTTCATAAAAGCATAAAACTTAGTTCACTTGTACAGTTTGAGGCTCTTAACTTTTCCAAATAGCTCATATACTGGAAATACACACTTTAACTTAAGTACTTCAACTCCAGTACTTATAATCATGCACTTTGTATTATAGATTGATTGTATTGCATTTGTGGACTTTTAAGCCTTGTGAATCAATGTTTGTTTAGTCTTGTGACCAACCAAGGGACAACAGATGTAAATTAGCATTTATGCTAACTCTGGTGCATCTACAAATAAAGATTTCTTTTGTTTTTTGTTTTTTTTTTACATTTTTCATTAATGTGCAATGTTCCTTTTAAATAAATAAATAAAATAAATAAACCTTTTCAGAAACCTAGCAATTGCTTTAACAACTCGTGGTGGCAATGGGTGCCATTTTACTTTCCACCATAACCACATTTTGCATCATATGTCCTGAACCAGACATGTTAACACAGAAAAGGGGATGTCTGGTCAGGTGTTTTAATAATCAGGGAGCACAATGATACCATATACAACATCATAAACAGTTTTCAGACAACAGAATGCAGAGATGCTGTGTGAAGGAAATCACAATATCTCAGAATCTCGGCTGAACTTCATCACATCAGGTCTGTGACAAGCACGCTCTGCAGAGTTTTAAAAGCTTCTGTTCATTAACCCTGACCATACAGTGACTGTAGTGAGTAAAACAATTGCCATTATGAATTTCTTAATTTAGAAACATGTTTGATTGTTTTGTTGTTGTTGAATTTGTTCTCTATGGTCTCCTTTACAGTTTCCTCCATATAGACTAGGAGCTGTCACCTTTAAGGAGGTTTTCTGTGCATTTGCAGTGCCCCCTGCAGAAACCTCACACTTCTAAGATGGACTGGCTTAACTGTGAGTGAGCTGACTTTGCTTTCATGGTTTGTCAAAGAATGATGATCAAATTCAAAAAACAGCAGCCTATCATGAACTCACAACTGCATTTTTGTGTTATGATGTTTGGTTCAGGAGACATGATGTAAAATACATAATTTGCTTAAGGTGGAACATAAACAACGGCCATGGTCACCATGAGGCAAATTTGCAATGGTTCCATTTCTGAAGGCAGTATAAGTGTACCAAGTTTCATGTTTTTATGAAAAAGTGAGCTATTGCTGGATTTCTTATTCTAGCAAAACATTCAGTATTGGCTCTCATGAACTGCCTTCTATAATCTGCTACAAGCCAATCGTTTTGTACAGAAAATGTAAAACATTATAGTAAAAGATTATTTAGAATTACATTTTGTGTGAAGAAAATGTAATATACTGTGCACAGCAACTGAAGTAACAAAAAAACTCAAACAGCTAAAACTAACTTACAAGGGATTCAAAAACCAGGGTGGTAGAGGATTTAAGTCAGGAACAATACAGCCATGTGTGTTATAATGCATCAACATGACACACAGAGCAAAGGTAACAGAGGAATCCCACAGCCATAAATTAAACCAGAAGAGCCATTAATGACTCGAACCTGAACACCTCAGACCAGCTTCTCCATTTTCAACACAACATGAAATTAACTAGAAAGCTTGTTTGTGGAGAACTCTGTCAGATAATCAGTATGATCCACCTGAGGGTAGATAGGCATATGCAGCATACCCACCAAATCAATTCAAGAACACATCCAGAGAAAAGCTGTGTTCAGTGTTTGTCTTTGTAACAAACCATTTACACATCAGGTGTCTGATGTATTTCAGAGAATTTTTAGGGCCTCTATTTATCAAGAATCTCAGAGTGGTATACTGAGTCATAACTGGCCGATAGTTCTGACAAATTTTGGCGCTGCTTCTAGGATAAGGAGTAGCAAAGTTCTTGTCTTTCAGGACATAATCCTTTAGAAGTTCCAAGCACATCTACATTTTAATCACAGACTCATGAATATTCATAAACATTTGAGTTTAGTCACATGTCTAGACTCTGACATGCCTGATAAACTTAGACCCAGGACTTCAGACATAAACTCTGAAATTGCTTTACCAATGTCAATGGCAGATGCTATCGCCAGGGCAACAAGGGCCTCATTCTGCATGATGACATGCTCACTTGTTGCCATACAGATAAGATGCCGAACCCCATCCGCTCTGGCTACTGCATGGACAACTTCCTGTTAGAGAGAGAGGAAATCAGCCCAACAGTCATTGAGTTAATCATCACTGAACTGGGTATGACTACCAAGAAGAAAACAATTTCAACTTTATTTGTAATTAACTTTCGGATCAGAAACAGACTCACAGGGTTGCGGCTGTGTCTGATAAGGGCAGCCAAAAGGCGACTGGCTTCACCTCGGACTCCGGCATGGTCTTTGGCTTCACACCACTCCATGATACGAGCTAGCAGCACAGCATCTCTTCCTAGCACTAAGGCCGCCTCCTCTGATACACAGAACAAAGTGGAAGGAAGACGGAAAAAAGGAAGGAATAACACATTCAAAACATTAACAGAAAACATCAATATCATCAACATCTAGCAAATATGGTCACAAGTTGTTCAGGAGAAAAAGAATGGACATGCACACATACAAACCTCTGAAGCTCCAACATACTGTACGCTACAATGATTTTGAGAGGGGACCATGGAAGGAACAGTATACATGCTGTGCTTCAAAATGTCCAGTGTTTGATGAGGATGTTGACAGAGTAAAAAAAAGTAGGATCAAATGGGTCCTTCCCCGAGAAACACAATGGACATTTTCCACTATTTTCTGGGATTTTATAAAACATGTGATTACTTGATTAATCAAGAAAACTACAGGTTTGGTGTCCAAGGTGAAAGGGGGAATTGTAATCAGAGCAAGGAGATTGGATAAATACAATTTGATAAATACTCTCCTCTCTCTATACTGTTATATATCACCATTGCACATCACCTACAGCACCTGCTGTCCTGCCATCGCCACTCCAACCTCTCCTGCTATCCCCTCCTCCCTCATCCCCACTCCCAACCCAGACAGATGGCCGCCTTCCCTGAGCCTGGTTCTGTCAGAGGTTTTCCCCCTTCTTATCCTAGAGGATTTTTTGGTTCCTTGCTGACTGCTTGCTCGTAGGGAATCCAAAAACAACTTTGGATAGTTGGATTTTCTGTTTTCTGTTCTTCCTTACTATGCTAAGCGCTATGAGATGACATATGTTGTAAATATGCACTACATAAATAAAACTGAATGAATAAATACAAAATTTAAAGGTAGCCCACAATGAATAGGCCCAGGGGATTGTTTAAATTGAGACACATGGCGTCCCCTCTGTGCCATGCCTGGGTGCAGCCATCCACAAGTCCTTCTCCACACCCTTCTCCTGTTTTCCACACATGTAAACCCAGTCTAGTCTTTTACTGAGGTTTACAAAATTCATATAGATATCTTCTAAGAAATGACAGTCATGGCCCATTAAATTTAAACAATTCTCTCCAAATTGAAAGTTTTGTGTAGCTGTAATGCCACATGACACAAGTGAAGTCAAATCTGGCAATAGTAGTACTGAATTCAATTATTCTCATTCATAAATATTTAGTATTTCAAATGACAGCTTAGCTCACCTTGTCCATCTACCATCATGCGCAGTGTACCCAGCAGTTTGAACTGAACTGGTGGCATGTCAGAGCGCAGCAAGGTCTTTATTCTTTCAGTCACTCCATCCTCCAGCATCTTCACTTTGTTGGTGGCTAGAAGACACACAGTTGGCATGTCATACTATACACTTTCCAGGTATTTCAATCTAAGGAGTTTGTGTGTTCACACACACTGGTCTAAATGGATTATAAGAACAAAAAATATTCAGGACAATTTTAACATCTGTAATTTTGAATATAATTTGAATGACAGCTTTTTCTTTAATAATGCTGTTTCACATCTTTACAAGCATGTTAACAGTTTTGGTGTTTTTCTGATTGACCCATGCAACATATTCATCTGACCACTGGCCAGCGTAACACATTTGAGTGGGTTCAGTAGGTTCTTGAAGACTGTTTAGTGAGTATATTGTGTTTTTTGGAGTAAAGACATACCTTGTTCCTTTAAAAGCTAAGTTACAGTGTTAAACCTTTTGGTCAGAGTAGCCCTACTGCTACTGTTTTGCTTTGACCAGTACCAGGAATGGCAAGGTTTCTGAGCGCGCTCAGTCCGGCATGTTGAACAGACACATCTCCTTCATCCACATGCTGCTCCAACAAGGTCAGGATGTGAGGAACCACACCAAGATCCAGCATCTTCACACAGTTACTGTCTGACAGAAACACAGTGACCCGACAAAGACATCTTCAAATCCTGATTACTATATTATATTAGAGTAAACCAACAAGTCATAACACACAAGCTTAATATTATACTCCTATTACAAGGAACATCTCCTAAAATCAGCCAACGTGAAATCAGTTTAACTGTTTTCAGTTTTTTTTCTCAAGAAGTTGATCTGGCTTGGCTCCTTTAAACTCTGATTTTGGTGGGTGTCTTATAGCTCCTGTGAAGAATATCTGGCTCTTCAGCTGCTAAATGCTCCACTATGTTCACTAGTCTCTGACTGTGTCTGTCTGCTGGCTGCTGAGCAGATGGTGTACAGTAGGTTTTATAACTTACTCCTCTGAAATCACCTACGTGCTGCGCTGGAGATGATCATTTGAAAGCAGGCAGAGTACTCAAGAATAAAGCCTAAAGATGCTAAGAACTTCTGTAGAGCTTAGAGGAGCAAGAAATGTTCTTTCAGAAACGTAATAGTGTTTGTTACAGAAATGTCTTCACAGTCTGAGGTCTTACCATTCCTGGCGAAGTTAGCAATGGCCAGGGCTCCTGACAGCTGCAGCTGGGTGTTGGAGCTCTGGAGCCAGGATAGAACATCCTGATACACCAGACCTGATCCTTCACCAAAACACTTCTGCATAGACTCATCTGACACACAGACACACACACAAAACATACTTTTCAACCAAAGCATTACAATCTAGCACGACAAAAACACTTTATTTTGTCCAGCAACCAGCATTGATATTATCATCCCTGTATGAAGTAAACAAATCAGGATGTAGCCTGTAAAGGGAAGACAGTGCTGAAGTGCTGTAAACCTGCCTTCTTTCTGAGAGCCAGCAGGGGTGACTCCTCTGTTTGCAGCAAGAAATCAGATTTTTTAAAAGTATTTTTATGGGGTGTTTTCCCCATTTTTATTAATAGAGAGAGACAGGGTGAAAGGGGGTATAGAGGAGAGTGACATGCAGCAAAGGGTCATAACCCAGACTCAAAGTCACAACCGCTGCTGGTGACCTACACCCACATGGTAACGCCTTAACTCAGCGAGCTATATACTGGCCAAGAAATCCGATTTTATAGGAGACTATGAGAAAATGACCTTACTCCTCCCTTGATCTGTAACCTTACTAAACATTTTACCAACAAGTTTATGGTCTCTGTGGGTAGTTTCAATACCTTTTCAATATACACTATATTACCAAAAGTATTTGCACACCTGCCTTGACTCACATATGAACTTAAGTGCCATCCCATTCCTAATCCATAGGGTTCAATATGATGTCGGTCCACCTTTTGCAGCTATTACAGCTTCAACTCTTCTGGGAAGGCTGTCCACAAGGTTGAGGAGTGTGTTCATGGGAATATTTGACCATTCTTCCAGAAGCACATTGGTGAGGTCACACACTGATGTTGGTCCAGAAGGCCTGGCTCTCAGTCTCTGCTCTAATTCATCCTAAAGGTGTTCTATCGGGTTCAGGTCAGGACTCTGTGCAGGCCAGTCAAGTTCCTCCACACCAGACTCTGTCATCCATGTCTGTATGGACCTTGCTTTGTGCACTGGTGCACAGTCATGTTGGAAGAGGAAGAGGCCCGCTCCAAACTGTTCCCACAAGGTCGGGAGCATAGAATTGTTCAAAATGTTTTGGTATCCTGAAGCATTGAAAGTTCCTTTCACTGGAACTAAGGGGCCAAGCCCGACTCCTGAAAAACAACCCCACACCATAATTCCTCCTCCACCAAATTTCACACTTGGCACCATGCAGTCCCAAATGTACCGTTCACCTGGCAACCTCCAAACCCAGACTGGTCCATCAGATTGCCAGATGGAAAAGCGTGATTCATCCCTACAGAGAACGTGTCTCCACTGCTCTATAGTCCAGTGGCGGCGTGCTTTACACCACTGCATCCGGCGCTTGGCATTGCACTTGGTGATGTACGGCTTGGATGCAGCTGCTCTGCCATGGAAACCCATTCCATGAAGCTCTCTGCGTACTGTACTTGGGCTAATCTGAAGGCCACATGAAGTTTGGAGCTCTGCAGCAATTGACTGTGCAGGAAGTGGGCCACCTCTTTACACTATGCACCTCAGCATCCGCTGACCCCTCTCCATCAGTTTACGTGGCCGAACACTTGGTGGCCGAGTTGCTGTTGTTCCCAAACTCTTCCATTTTCTTATAATAAAGCTGACAGTTGACTGTGGAATATTTAGGAGCGAGGAAATGTCACGACTGGATTTGTTGCACAGGTGGCATCCTATGACAGTTCCACGCTGGAATTCACTGAGCTCCTGAGAGCGACCCATTCTTTTACAAATGTTTGTCAAACAGTCTGCATGCCTAGGTGCTTGATTTTATACACCTGTGGCCAGGCCAAGTGATTAGGACACCTGATTCTGATCATTTGGATGGGTGAGCAAATACTTTTGGTTATATAGTGTACACATGGTCTTCATGTTGTAAATTATGCTTCTATTTAGAAAATAGCAGTGAAAATAGACAATAAATAAAGTGTGGTATGTTTTAGGGTGGGGATATCATGTGATGACAGGTTGCTAATGTATCACTATGCATACTGTTCTTGAGTGCTCAGTCTGATCCATTTCTTACTCATTATTACCGGTTTTGAAAGAGCAATATCTACATCCATTATGTAAATGGAGTCTGTGCTCGAGCCTCTGATTTATCTTTAGCTGGCCAGTCTGAGCTGAATATGCAAGTAATTCACATGCACAGAATTTTTGGATGACAGAAATACATAGAAAAATCCAAATTAGGATGTGAATACACCTAGATAGAGTTGTTGGTGATACACAAACACATTCAGAGATCTCTTAAATCACTCACCTCCTAAAAGCAGGGATACTATGAGGTTGGAAGCAATCTTGATGCTGCAGAGGTCATGCGGGTCAGAACCTCCCTGCAGACCTTGAATCATCTCTGATAAGGCCTCTGGTACTCCTGACTCTGCAAACTGCAGCTTCAGTGTATCTGGTAGAACAGAACAGTCAGGTAAGCCATCCTGTGGTCTCTTTTAAACATTACTAACAGCTAACATGTACATTTTTGTGTTGTTGTTCATGTACAACATCATTCAATATAAAAGTTTTTGCTTTGGTCTTTTAAATTTTAAAAACAAAGTTTATGTCTTTTACTGATAATATCTGTTACCACAGTATCCATTGATCACTCACATCCTAAGTTTTTGTTCTTCATCTCTCTATCTTCAGTATTTGTTGATACAACCACACAAGTTTTGACTTATACAAGTGAGAATACTAAAGCTGCACTGGTCAAAGTTTATCATAGGTCGAGCTGAAGAAAGGAATGTGTTTATATATTTTGAATAATCATAGCAGATTCAGTCGGTCCAACTTTGCAACCTGTCTGCAGTGCATTTTTTCTAATTATATGCTTGTGATCTATGACTATACTGTTTTATGTCTGATAATCTGAATTGTTCATTAACCAGTTTTAGAGTTTCCAATGGGGATGAAATCTTCTGTTAAGGCATGTGTAATTTTATATTGTATTAACAGTTTATATGGTTAGCTAATCCGGCAAATAAAATATCTGTCAGGTCAAAGTAAGGCATTCCAAAATAAAACTGCTCTATGATGATTATGTTGGTTCAAATATCTGTTGTTCAAAAGCAGGTTTACTGTACTTTATGTGCAGCTTCTAGGGCAGAGGGTTGGCCATCTCATTATAAAAACTAGGAACAATCCCATTAAAAATGGCTTATGATATCATCTGACTAATTTAAGAGGTTTATGGGCAGCTCTAAGTTGAAATACAAAGTCGTCTTCCTTTGCCTAACCTCTTTCCTGCCGCATCCTATGTGTCTTACCACTTTCGCCCAGTGAGCCCAGTATTTCCAAGATGACATGTCGTCGTTCAGCATCAGGAGCACGTTTCAGCTGAATGGTCAGTACATCTGCCACATCCAGCTCTGTCAGGGCCTCCCTTGCAGAGTCTGCAAACACAGAGATCTGTAACTATAGACAGTGCTGGAAATAACTAATTATCCTGACTAAGTAATCATATATCTGATGTCTGCAGCTACATTAACACAGTAACTTTTGTAAATGGTACATTTCCACTCTGTCTTCTTGAGAAGAGTTTCATTTATCAATATTTTTATTATACATATAACAGTGTTAGCCAGCCCCAGTCTTCTGACAACCTGCTTTATCCTGGTTGTGTCACTGTGAAAGCTATAACTGGGACATTGTTTGCCACCCATCATGATAAAATGAGTTGGAGAAGCATTAAAAAAAGACTAAAGTTAGATCAGTGCTTCTTTGTTCATTCTTCTCCCCAAATTCTCTTGATACTGTCAAATTGTTTAAATTAAAAATGATAACAAAAACTACACATGCCTGATGGCGTTGGCACAAAAATGAGTGACAGAGTGAGAGAGAGTCTGTTCTGTGACTGACAAGAGACACCCAAAAGAGAATACATATACAACATAGAGCTGATCAAGAAATGAAAAAGGGCAACCCTGTAGCTGTGAATACCGTGTTTAAATACTGAGACACTGTGTTTGAAACCACAGTTGATTAATGAATAATTACTATAATAAATGCAATCACTTAATAATCACCTAAGTCAACCAGGTTGCAGAGTGCCAGCAGGCAGACGTTGACCAGTGGGTCATTCTCTGGATACTCCCTCATTATGGACACCAGTCTAGGGATTACACCACTCTGGACTAACTGCTCCTGTTGGTGTGCTGGATAAGAGGTAAGAGAGAGGGGAGAGTGTAAGTGTTCAGGGCACAAAGTGACAGATATAGACATACTATTTTAACATTTACTTCACTTCAAACAAGAGAATGGGGGAAATGTGATATCAGTGACCTTGGCATGATTGTTGACAGGCTGGTTTTAGTATTTCTCAAACTACCGATCTAATCTAATTTTCACTGCAACAGTCTGTAGAGCATAATCAGAATGATGATGAACAAAACTATGCAGTGAGCAGCAGTTCTGTGAATGGAAATGTCTTGTTGATAAGGCAGGTCAGAGGAGAATGGGCTAGTCTGCTTGGAAGAAGAAGTTTTTATTTGTCACATATTTGTACATTTTAGCACAGGAAACTTTGTTGTCTACATATCCTGACTTGTTAGGTTCCACTTCTGTCAGCCAAGAACAGAAATCTGAAGTTGCAGTGGGAACAGCCTCAATGAAATTGGTTAGTCAGGTCAAGTCAACTTTTTCATACAGAACATTTAAGACAACAGCGCTTGATCCAACGTGCTTTCAAGTAAAAAGATTATGATTGGTGTTATGAAATTAACCTAGAAAGTTTAAATATTTGGATTAAGATGGCGGCGGGCAGATGCAGCAGCTCAACACTCTTCCTATTCAGTGCCAAATATTAAGTTTAGTCGGAAACCCCACCTACAATGAAATGGTTTTCTGGTCTGCGGTCTAATCAGGCAATCAAGTGAATTTCTGCACTCTCACAATAAACCTGAGGACATAGCCAAGTCAGCATTCTTTCCATGGATTGGTATCAACCCCGGCGGGTGCCAGAGAGATGGCACAGGAAGCAGAAGTGAGGATGCCTTTCTAGGGTACTCGCCAGGCTAAGAAAACAACCACACAAACCGAGCATCTTTCCAATGATATAACAATCCATCACCAACAAAATGGACAAACTAAAACCACAAATCTCCTGAAGTTAAATTAAGTGGAGATCGTTAATATGTCTATAGTGCATAGAACAGATATAAATGTGTGATGCAACAGGCATTAATGGTAAATTTTTTTTAATTGATATCATAAATGCCACTCCAACCAGTCCTAAGAGAAATCAGCGCTTGCAAGAGGTTCCTAGGTATGTATATGAATGAATGAATGAATGAATGAATATGAACAATGAATATGCACAAACCGACACTGGGGAATGAATATGCTACCTCGACTGCAGAGGTATGTTGCAAATTCGCGACAATCGGCATTAAGGGGTTAGACATTTCCATCTAAAACAACTGGTGCAGTAATGTTAGAATCATAGACAGCCATTGTTGTTGTGATTTGGAGTACTTGATTCCTTTCCACTGTCACCAAATGCTTGCTCAAAGGGGATTCCAAAGGGAACTTTGGATTGTTGGGTTCTCTGTTCAAAATTTGTACTATGTTAAGTGCTATGAGATCACATATTTAAATTGATTTGAGGTGAAAACAGCAGGCACAGATACCACACCTTCACCAGCCTCAGACAGCCACACCCTCACTGTGCAGGAGCATGAGATGAGACGTGTGCTCAGAGGACTGACTCCGAGAAAAGCTGCTGGCCCTGATGGCGTGACAGGAAGGATACTAAAAGAATGTGAAGACTGGCTTGCTTTTTACTATGATCATACACGTGTAAGTGGCTGAGTTTATCACCTGTTACAAATGATGCGTCATGACTGAATAAATGTAAGCCTTGCTAGATTCAAGCTAGTCATGTTATGTAGTTGAGCTAACTAGCAGTCACTGAGATCAGGTATACTTATACAGTTGCAGTTAGGTGTTGTTAACAGGTAGTAGTAGATAGTGAAGCGTAGGTAATGTTAGCTAACTGCAATTAGAATCTAACTAGCTGTGTCTCATGATAAACCTGAACTAAAGCTGGTTTATAAAATACTACTATTAACTAGATTAGAGTTCAGATAATGTCAGAAAAGCTGTTATTTCATCAGCTTACCAGTGAGCATGCTTGAGAAACAATATAAATTAATGGGGTTCAAAGCTGGAACTATTTAGTGTCTGGAAATGTCAATTCACCCACAGAACGCATCTCAACTGTATTCTCCGAATACAACAGTAGTCTATGGCACTGTCACAGCTCTATTATTCAACAGCACTTGGTCTGGCTATGTGGGACTTGATGTGGTAGAAAAGGAGATTGGCAGTATGAGTGTTCAGCTGACAAATCTGCAGAAATGTGATGCAATCATGTCAACATGGAGCAGAATGTCAAAGGAATACTTCCAACATCTTGTGAAATCCATGACACCAAGAACTGAGACTGTTTGAGATTCTGTTTGTGTCTCAAAAAACACTGCAACTTCATTTTCATTCCTTGGTCTCACTGGTTGACTGCAATTATAATCACAGAGCTGATGTAAGAGATGATACTTCGGTTCGATGCATAAAATTTGATCAAGTGATAGCAAAAAATAGTTTTACATTTGAGAATTATAAGCCACATTCATGGTACCTATTTAAACCTGACGATAGCCTTGCTGTCTGTCATTTCCTGTAACCTTTAAGAGAACACAGACTCATCATGCCTCGTTATCACACTGTTCATCATTAGTAAACCATGCTGACTGAGCGAATGCTGTCAGACTGACTTACAGTTGTCAAAGCAGATTCGCCCAATGGCCCTGCCGGTGTTCAGCAGCATTTCCTGGTTATTGCTGTTCAGATGGGGAACCAGAACTTTCACCAGGCCTGCCTCGATGCACGGCTCCCTGACTGCAGCTACAACACACACACACACGCACACACACGCACACACACACACGCACACACACACACACACACACACACACACACACGCACACACACACACACACACAAGGACAGGATTTATTCTCTTGATCTCAGCCTTAAATGCTCTGTTGTCTCAGTGATTACAGGTTTAATGCAGCATGGTATTATAGTTTCATACTATATCACTGGAGCACAAAAGGGCACTGGGCTGTTTTTGTTCATGAAACAACAATACAACAACTAAAAACAACTGTATCAATATTTTACCTTCTCGTGCCATTTCTGCTACCACAAGAGCCACCTGGCAGCTCAGGCTGCTTTTACTCCGTAAGGCCTGAGCCAGTGTGGGTAGAATCCCACTTCTGACAATCTCGACAGCAGCATCTTTCTCTGTGAACACACAAATATATTAGTTCAGAATGATCGCAGTGTCAGGATATCTAATTATATGTCACAGCATATGCCAGAAATATGTCAGGTTAGTTTAAGTCGATCATTTTAGTCTTCACCATAAATCCTTGGACAGACTTCAAGTCATAGGGTATTTAGCTTAGCTTTCCTCTTTTTGTGTGTTCCAGTGATCCTGAGAGCTATGTTGTCAGGGGCAAGAGCTTCTGTTAAAGTCTCCAAAGGCAAACTGATCCAAGTGGAGGGACAGGAGTGAGAGTGATTCACAGAATCTTAAAGAAAATATAAACAGGGTAAGGGTAAGAGACATTGGGATTAGGTGAACTACCGACCAGGCAATAGCAGGGGTGGATACCTCAGCATGCTGAC
Organism: Dascyllus trimaculatus; assembly: GCA_024666655.1. Taxonomy (NCBI): domain Eukaryota; kingdom Metazoa; phylum Chordata; class Actinopteri; family Pomacentridae; genus Dascyllus; species Dascyllus trimaculatus. The sequence goes on along the minus strand of CM045464.1, from coordinate 33,217,286 downwards.
CCCTGGCAGTGTAGACTGGTTGTGGGGACGTGGAAGTTCACCTCAATGACAAGTGGGGTTGAAGGTGGAACAGTACCAACTAGATATAGTTGGGCTCACCCCAATGCACAGTGAACGTTCTGGAACCAGACTTCTGGAAAGAGGTTGGACTCTCTCCTTTTACAGAGTTATCCAGGATGAGAGACATCAAGCAGGTGTGAGGATACTCACAAGCTGGAGCTTTCCCTGGGGAATGAGCAGTTCAGAGCAGTTGGAGTCCTTGGATGGGGTCCTGAAAGTCGTTCTGCCCAGGGACTCCATAGTTGTCCTAGGGGTCTTCAAAGCAAAAATGGGAGAACCGGCGTGTCTGATCTGAACGCAAATAGCGTTCTGTTATTGGACTTCTGTGTGAATCATAGACTGGCCATAACAAACACCATGTTTGAGTATAAGACCCGTAAGTCTACTTTGCACCAGAGCACCTTTGGCCTAAGGTCGATTTTTTGCCTGCAGCCATATGTCTCAGACACTTTGGGGAAGAGAGGAGCAGAGGTGTCAACTCATCACCACCTGGGGGGAGCTGGATCTGATAGCGGGGAAGACTGCCGTACAGACCTGGTAAACCCAAACGTGTAATGAGGGTGAACTGTGAACTTCTAGTGGTGTTTCCAGCTCTGGAAGAGTTTCTCCTGCATCCAGAAGGAGGTTGTGGAAACTGAATCTGAGTGGGTCATGTTTAAAGCCTCCATTGCTAAAGCAGCTGTTAAGAAGCTGTGGCCAGGGCTGCTGTTTAGCTCACTGAGTTAAGACAATATACATGGGTTCAGTCCCTTAGCAGCAGTCACGAGTTTGAGTCCAGCTCAAGACTCTGTGCTGCATGTTGCTCGCCTGTCTCCCCCACTTTAACTCTATCTCTGTCTATCCAATAAAATGGAAAAAACTCTTCCCCAAAAAATAATTTTAAAAAAAGAAGCTGTGGTCAGAAGGTCACTGCTGCCTGTCGTAGTGGCAACCTGATAACCCGCTGGTGGACGCCTATGGTAAAGGAGAATGTCAGCTGAAGAAGGGGGCCTTTTGGGCTTGTTTGGCTGCCCTGAAGTAGACATGTACCAGGAAACCAAAAGGGCTGCAGCTGTAGCAGCTGCAGAAGCAAAAACTTGTGGGTGTCAGAGTTCAGAGAGGCTATGGAGAACACTCACTGAGAGGTTCTCAAGGCGCGGTTGGGGTAAGGAGGGTGTCTGGTTTGGGGACCTCAGGATCTGCTTTTTACAGATGATTGGTTCTGTTGTCTTCATCAGACCGTGACCTTCAGTGTCCACTGGAGCAGTTTGCAGCAGATTGTCAAGCAGCTGGAATGAGACTCATCACCTCCAAGTCAGAAATTGACGGATTATTCCCTATAGGTTGGGGATGGGATTTTCTTATATGGGGACATAAACCTGTTTACTCTCTCATATTATTAGTAGCACATGTGTGTGTGTGTGTGTGTGTGTGTGTGTGTGTGCAGGTATGTTACATCACTTACTCTTTTCTAGCAGCGCAGTTAACACTGTATCCAAATGAGACTTGAGCTCTTCGTCAACCAGCTCTGTACTCACACTGATAGCCTTTAATGCCTCACTTAGAGAGTCTGCAACACACACATACAGGTATACCATCACCACTAACAAAAAGCTAAAAGAGATCACCTTCTGTGTAACATCTATAATTTTCATCTTAGGTAGTATTATAACATAAGAGGAAACTGCATAAACTTTCAATGTTATGCAGATGACACATAGTTTTTTATGATCAATTCATCTGTGAAGGCTGATGAAAATCAACCAGTTGGTAAAATTTCAAGCCTGTATTAAACACATAAAGGCCTGGCTGTAATTGTATACTTTGTTATGGCCCTGACTAAACAAGTTGGCTGGATTTCTGTTTTCTTTTGTAGCTGCTGTGCCCTCAGACTTGCTGTGCTAGGGCCTTCACTACAAAGCAAGTTCAACATACACAGGATGTATTTTCATTATTATTCATTACACCAGTACATGGGCTTACTGTAAATCCTACAAGGTCAACAAGTACAAAGCCTTAGCTCTTTGCTCTCCTCAAAGACCCTCTCACTCTTTGCACACTGAGCTCCACAGGATCTTATACGAATGTTGATGTCAGTTTCCAAGAGAACTGATTGGCCAGCAGTCAAAAATAAAATGCTTAGTATCAGTATCACTTTTTTAAATAGTTGTGTGAACAGGCAAGTGAAATAAACGAAAAGCAATAATAATTAATTAACATTATTTCGCATCTAACAAGAAAGTCCAGGAACATGCAATGTTCACAAAAGATGAACAGCCAGGGAACAAGATAAACTAACAATGACACAGAGAGGCACGCAAGGTTAAACAAACCAGTGTGTGACGATATCCGAACTGACTGATAATTGACTGTTAATTGTTAAAATAAATGGCATCAACTGTACCCTTTTCATTCTGCTTTTAATTTTAGTTTTTCAATTTAATTTGATCAGTTTTAATTTAAAATGTGTTGCAAAGTTTGTTTTTATTTTGCAGTGCTGTTCCCCAGTGATCACTTAATATTGTCACTTTTCATCTCATTGACATTGCTCGCAATTCCTCAAAAAGAGACTCACAACAAGCCATTGTATTTATTTATTTATTTTACACTTGGTCCTGATTTGAGCCAAGATCATTTTACACTGCTGGTACTGCGGTTCATGTCAGACAGCAAAGACACAGCAGAGCAGCAGATTTAAAGATAATACATTTATTTACAATATTATAATGGTTACACAAAAACACAATTGTGAAGGGAATAGGGAAGAGGAACTGATGTGACTTGACAGAACTTCTCCCAAGGGAGACAACTAGCGAGGGGTGGGGGAATTACGCAGAACAGGAAACAGCTATGGGAGCTGAGACACGACAGGAGACTAAGTTTGTGGAATTACAGACAACAGTACAGACTTAATCTAACAAGAGCAGTAATAATCCAGGACTGGGCTGGTTGGAGGCCTCATTTCCAGCACAGAGGGATCAAGCAGCTATGAATTCCCGGGTGCCTTGGTGGACCACCAGAATCTTTGTTGGAGGACACCCAGGGTCCATGAGGTCCCTGGATGGCAGAGGAGTAGAACCACTTCAGAACCTGAGAGCAGACAGAATCAGACGCTCCTGCCAGGAGTTGAGCCTTTTAGCTGTCCTGATGTACTCAAGGTTCTTGTCAGTTTTGACTTAACAGTTTTTGGTTCCCGATATAATTTTGCTAGGCAGGGAAGAACCTCCAAGAGAAGAAGGGGCAGATATGTAGCTTGTTGTCCCAGGGATAGCACTGGGAGAAGACAGCCTCCACCCCCATGCCAGAAGTGTCCATTTTCAGAATGAACTGTCAGCGAGGGTCTGACTGGACAAGAATAGAGGCGGAGACAAAGCAACGCTTGAGGTCCTGGAAGGCGTGAGTGGCTTCCATGGTCCAACAGAAGGGTTAGGAGGGGGAGATCAGGGCAGTCAGAGGGGCAGCAACTTTATTATAGACCCGAATGAATCATATGTAGAAGTCTGTGAAGCTCAGGAACTGCTGAAGCTGTTTTTTATTCTCTGGTTGGGGCCAATCCTGCACTCTCCTGTACCTCATCTGGAAATGATGCAGCCCAAAAAGGACACGGTGGAATTCACATTTTTCAGCTTTTACAAGACTATCAGGAGCCTTTCCAGGACTTGTCATACTAGAGGGGAAAATCATTGGAGACGGCCTATTGTAACATCAAGAAAGGACTTAAAAGAACATCACTTGAGATGAAGTCCAAAGATTAACGGTGTGGAGTTCAGAGAACAATCTGATTCTAAACACACATACTGTCAAAAACCGGGTCAGTGAGTGGCAAAAATGGAGTCCACACATGAAATGACGAATCAGAAATAAATTTATTAATCAATCATTTTACCTTGAATTCAAAGAATAATTAAATCATTTAAGTCATAGGTGTCAAACTCAGGCCCGCGGGCCAAATTTGGCCCGCAGTGTAATTATATTTGGCCCGCGAGGTAATACCAGATGACTACTAAAGCTGGCCCGCCGGTATTATACAGCGCATGTATCGCTAATACTACGAATCCCAGAATGCTCTGCTCTGTATCAGCGCGTCAATCATAGACATATGGCGTCAATCAGGACAGGACCCATAAACACCCTCTCCTCTGTTGACAGTAGTCATAGCAACCGCACGCTACTGACCCAACCACCTCCACCCCTCCGCCGCCGCCACCTGACTTAGCATCTGCACCAGTGGCACACCAGGACACTGCTACTGTTCCACCACCAGCAGGAGATATTTACGCTAATGCCGTCGGATTTCGACGAACACTTCCACTTCGCCCTCGCCGCCACCCCCGGTCCCGGCCACCGCGGCCGCACAACCCAAATATTCAGATATTTGTCAGTAACTGGACCAGAATATCCGGCGCTCACCTATTGCTATTCAGACCAACCCCGTCTAGTATGTGGAGCCACCGTGGCGATAACCACGGAGAACAACATTAGACGACACGATGAAACACCAGGACAAGTACAAGGACCTGGACATGACTCAAAGGCGCATGAAAGTAAAGGAGATGAAAAGAAGTTTGGTTTCACAACAGACTATGTTCAAAAAAGCCATAACACAAAGTGAGGCTGCTGTAAAGGCTAGTTTTATTTATATATAATATCAATATATCAATGTAATAATGTTGATAATTATAATTATAATATAATATAATAATATATATAATAATATAATAATATATATATATATATATATATGTATCTCAGGAGCTGGTGTCTTGTGTTATATATATATATATACATATTATAATAATATAATGTTGGCCCGCGACTATGTCCAGGTTTTCAGATTTGGCCCGCTGTGTATTTGAGTTTGACACCCCTGATTTAAGTAGACTGTAAGTCATAATTAAGCGTTAGAAAGTAAACCTAGATCAACATAAACCAAAAACATGTATGAAATGTAGTGTTGAGGGTCAGTCATGTATGCAGTGTATGGATGAGTGGGAGGTGGTGTGTGAAATGTTGAATGCCAAAGGAAAAGATAGCTGTGGGCGCAGCTTCCCTGCGCCCACAGCTGACGTAGCTGGATTATTTAGATACCACCACCCTCCCGCCATAGGAGGGCCTGACGTTGGGGACGTCGGCCCCGAGTCACAGCCGTCTGTCATAAAATGCAGCTGATTGACAGGTGAAGCCGCGGAAGAGACAATAGACAGAGACGCAAAATTGAGAAAGAGAAAATAAATAATTCAGTGAAGTCACTTAAATCAAAACTTTTGGAGAGGAGAAAATATCAGGAGAAGCTGCAGGTGAAAGAGCTTTGACCTGATCAGCCGACCATCCTAATTGATCAGCAGTCCAAAGACAGAGGGGACGATACAGGACCTGGTTTAGCAGTAAGGCTAGGCTAACTGCTTTCCCTGCCCCCTATTTTAAACGTCAGGATGTGACCCAGCAAGGATCAGGACAAGTATGACTGATTTAAAGCACTTTTCAGAAAAGGCAAAGAAGCATGAACAAACTAGGATCCACATGGAAAATGCATTGCGACTAGCCATGTTAGGAAGAATTAACATGTCAAGTCAGCTTGATGAGGGCTACAGGATAGGGATCCGTAAGCACAATGAGGTTGAGGTTGGTTTTATGGGTTCTGTGGCAATAAATCTGGTTACCTTAAAAGCAATTCTGTGACTGCAATGTTCCTTACTTTTTCTGACTTTGTGTAAATCTTAAATTTAATTCAAAATGGTCATAAAGAAGGTCTTTAAACCTGCAGAAACCCTGTTTCTGGTAAATGTCTATTTTGGAGTTATAGTCCCCCCTAGAGAAAACTGCACCAGCCACCACTGGTACACACATTGATAACGATCTCTCCTGGACTACCAACACGACTGCAACAGTGGAGATTGCACAGCAGCGATTTCACTTCCTGAGGATCTAAATATAAGAGCCTAAATATAAGAAAGAAATTGATGGCAAGGTCTCTCTCCACAGAGCCTAAATATAAGAAAGAAATTGATGGCAAGGTGTCTCTCCACAGATCTGTGACAGACTGGGCTCATCCATGCCCATGAGGATGCAATCTGTCATCAAAAACAAAGGCAATATTGTTTGCACTGAGGTTGTACTTTGGGGCCTGTACCTTAAATGTACTTTATCTAACTTGTTTTGATTATACATGTTTAAATACTTTACACTTCAACTTCAAAAACAACACAATTATTGTACAAGGATACACTTCATTTCACCCTCCATCAAACCAAAAAAAAAAACCCAAAAACAAAATACATGAGTTTAGTGTAAAGCCTGTGGAGTGACTCAGCACATTCTGGCAGGTCCCATCAGTTCTCAACATTGGGACTCAACAGGAGCTGAAAAACCCTGACCCAACATGCAAGTGTGATTCACACCTAAGCCCAGAGCAGCTACTGCAACTCAGCAGGGAAAGGCCGGCCAAGTGCCACCCCCCAACTGGGCTGCAGGAGCACCCTGGAGGCATCACCCAGAGAGCCACCAGGGCCACAGAGAACCACTTAGGCCCATAAACCAAGAGGAGGCAGCAACCGGCATCCCCAGGGCGCCAAGGGCAAGCCCATGGAGAGTGGGGCGCAAGGGGGCCCATCCGCAGATTTCTCCATCAAGTTTCGCATTACTGCAGCGGGAAGTGGATGGAACAATGCAGCTCTGCGAGGGGCATTCTATGCAGCGCTGCAGGACGGCATAAAGAATGAGCTGGCCACCCGTGATGACGCGAGCAACCTGGATCAAATCATTGATCTAGCCATACGGATTGACAACCGCATCCGCGAACGACGGAGGGAGAGGACCCTCCGCTTGGAGTCTCCACGGACCCCTTCATCGACTCGCCAGAGTTCTCCACCTTCGTCCCGAACTGTTCCAGACCCTGAGCCCATGCAGCTAGGACGCAACCAACTTTCCGTCCAGGAGAGACAACGTAGGCGGGACGCCAATACCTGTTTGTACTGTGGGAAGGCTGGTCACTACCTCGCTGCCTGCCCCCAGCGCTCAGTAAAAGGGCAGGCTCACCAGTAACTGGGGAGATACAGGTGAGCCATCTATCGTCGTCTTCCCCAAATCGGCTGCAGCTTGCTGCCTCCCTCTGCTGGCAATCCCAGTCCGTACCTGTGCAAGCCTTCATCGACTCTGGTGTCGAGGAAAACTTCCTGGACCTTCAGTTGCCCCGTCAGATGTGCATTCCTTTGGAGTCCCTGGAGCCCCCCCTAGAGGTCTGAGCCCTGAATGGACTCCACCTAGCCAAGGTACAGCAAAAAACTGTTCCTGTTACTTTGTTTTTGACCGGCAACCATCGGGAGAAGACAACCTTTTTCGTTATAGATCACTCCAGTCCCCCCATGGTCCTGGGATATTCCTGGCTCCGGGTGCACAACACCCACATTGACTGGAAGGAGGAGGTGATATCCTGGGATCCCAATTGCCATGAGACCTGCCTGCACTCAGCCCTGACCCCTGCTGACGCCGCCAGCCCTGTTTCTGTTACCTCGGTCAAGTTGGATTTAGTTCCGAGTACCATGACCTCGCACCTGTTTTCAGCAAAGAGAAAGCACTGTCTTTGCCTCCCCATCGTCCATACGACTGTGCCATTGAACTCATTCCTGGAGCCACCTTACCCACCAGTCGGCTGTACAACCTCTCCAAACCTGAACAAGCCGCCATGGAGACTTACATCCGGGACTCTCTCGCTGACGGCATCATTCGTCCGTCTTCGTCACCTGTTGGGGCAGGATTCTTTTTCGTTGACAAGAAAGACAAGACCCTTCGGCCCTGCATTGACTTTCAAGGACTCAACGACATCACCGTTAAAAACACATACCCCCTGCCACTCATCAATTCCGCCTTCACCACTCTGCACGGAGCAACCGTTTTCACCAAACTGGATCTCCGCAATGCCTACCACCTCACTCGAATACACACGTCGAATACCTGGTCATGCCCTTTGGACTCACGAATGCACCCGCTGTCTTCCAGAACCTCATCAACGATGTACTCCGAGACATGATTAACTGGTTTGTGTTCGTTTACCTAGACGACATCCTCATCTACTCGAAAGACGCCCAGGAACACACCCGCCATGTCCGTCAGGTCCTAGAACGGTTGCTGCAGAACTGACTCTTCGTAAAGGCAGAGAAATGTGAGTTCGGTGTACCTACCGTGTCCTTCTTGGGCTACATAATCTCTGCAGGGGAGGTGAGAATGGACCTGCAGAAGCTGTCCGCTGTCAAAGACTGGCCCATTCCAGAGAGTCGGAAGCAACTGCAGCGTTTCCTTGGTTTCGCGAACTTCTACCGTCGCTTCATTCGCGACTACAGTAAGGTAGCAGCCCCGCTCACCTCCCTCACCTCTGTTAAGCGGACCTTTTCCTGGACTCCAGAAGCGGATCAAGCCTTCCACTCCCTGAAACAACATTTCACCTCCGCACCCATCCTCATGCAACCTGATCCCCACTTGCAGTTCGTTGTGTAGGTGGATGCTTCAGACATTGGGGTGGGGGCGGTGCTGTCACAACGTTCCCCTGCCAACAACAAGTTGCACCCCTGTGCTTTTTTCTCTCGTCGGTTGTCCCCTGCCAAGAGGAACTACGACGTGGGCAATCGGGAACTGCTAGCAGTAAAGCTAGCCTTGGAAGAATGGCGTCACTGGCTGGAAGAGGCTGAGCAGCCATTCATTGTTTGGATCGACCACTGGAACCTGGAGTACATCCAATCGGCCAAGAGACTGAACGCCCGGCAGGCCCGCTGGACGTTATTTTTCGGCCGCTTCAGTTTCACCATCACCTATCGGCCAGGGTCCAGAAATGTCAAGCCTGATGCTTTGTCCCGTCAGTTCTCCACCCAGGAGTCCCCAGGCGAACCTGAGCCCATTCTGCCTGGAACTTGTGTCGTGGCTTCACTCACCTGGGAGATCAAGTCCGTGGTTCGCCGGGCCCAAGAGCAACATCCCGACCCAGGTAATGGTCCTACTAACCGTCTGTTTGTTCCCGATCCTGTTCGCCCTCAGGTCCTGCTTTGGGCTCATTCATCCCGGTTGACCTGTCATCCCGGGACGGCACACACCGTGGAGGTCCTGCGGCAAAAATTCTGGTGGCCGACCCTGGAGAAGGATGCCAAGGAGTTTCTGGCCGCCTGTTCCGTTTGTGCCGCCAACAAGACCTCCAATCGGCCCAGTTCTGGACTCCTTCAACCGCTTCCAGTTCCCCACCGACCGTGGTCCCACATTGCTGTGGATTTTGTGACCGGACTTCCCCCCTCGCAAGGTAAAACTGTCATTTTGACTATAGTCGACCGGTTCTCCAAGGCCACCCATTTTGTCCCCCTAGACAAGTTGCCCTCAGCCAGGGAGACGGCTGATCTGCTGGTGAACCACGTTTTCCGGCTCCATGGGATACCAGCGGGTATCGGATCGAGGGCCACAATTTACTTCCGAGGTTTGGAAGAATTTTTGCTCTGCTTTGGGGGCCACAGTCAGTTTAACCTCTGGATTTCACCCGCAGTCCAATGGCCAAACAGAGTGAACCAACCAATCACTGGAAACCTTCCTACGATGTATGACCTCGGAGAACCCTTCTGCCTGGAGCAGCCTCCTCCCATGGGTCGAGTATGCGCACAATTCCCTATCTAATGCTTCTACTGGGCTTTCTCCATTTCAGTGTTCGCTGGGATACCAGCCTCCCATGTTCCCCTCCCAAGAACGGGAGATCTCCATCCCGTCTCTTCAGACCTTCCTCAAGAGGTGTGAAAAGATCTGGAAGCGCTCGAGGGTTTCTTTGTTGAAGGCTTCCCAGAGAATGGAGGGGCAAGCCAACCGTCACCGTTCTCCTGCCCCTGTCTACTCCCCGGGCCAGAGAGTTTGGCTTCGGGCCAAGGACCTACCCCTCCGGGTGGAGTCCAAAAAGTTGGCGCCGCGGTTTGTGGGGCCTTTTGTTATAGAACGCTCTAATTGCCTGCGCTTGAGTCTCTGCACCGTCCGTAACAGAAAGAGCCGGCTCTTTTTAGTCAGCCAATTCATAAGAACTAGTTCTCTAAAAAGAGCCGGAATTCCAAACATGAATGGTGTGACTGACCCGGTAGATGCTGCGTGTTAAAGAAGGAGGGGCCAGCAGAGGATGATGTTGCGTTTTAATTTGCCGAGCCAAGCTCCGGGGTGGCGGAGCCAAGCTCTGGAGGACTCCAGCCCACTTTTACCCCTGGCTTTAACATACGTTGAGCAGGCCAACCATGTTAATTCACTGCACACACCCACACACTGCTTATGGCCGTTAATGTTACACCAGTTATAAAATAGAAGAGGAGACCTCAGCTTTTTAACAACCATGGCAGTCACAATCATACAGTACCAGTCAAAAGTTTGGATACACCTTCTCATTCAATGGTTTTTATTTATTCTAATTGTTAATTTCTACATTGCAGATTAACTCACTGACTGCCATTGACGCATATGTATTTCATTTCAAATCCAACTCCTCGCTGCCATTGACATATATGTAAGTCATTTATGTTTTTCAACGGGAGGCGGTAGGGGACATTCTGGCGGAGCTCTCCTATAAATTTCAGACTTGTACTGTAGTGTAGTGACCAACTGCTGCCCTGTAGGTGGCAGCAGTGCAACGATCTTGATGAGAGATGAGCCGAGACTGGCATATAGCCAAGAGGAGGTCGACAATTGACAAGAGAGAAAATGGCACAACGAGAGAAGACGGTTAAGTTCAAGCAGCTCAAACTCGAGCAGAGCATGTGTGGCACTAAGTTGACTATTGAGAGTGTCGCGATCTTGATGGAAGATGATCATCAACCCGGGCCAAGCTGTGATACTCGGCCTGTTTCACGACGCAGCATTTCTCCACAGCCCAGCTCAGACAAATCTGGATCGGATGAATTCAGAACCTAATCCAGATTCTTGAGATGAGTGGCTGCCGTCTGGGTCAACCGGGAGCAGCAGAGCCTCGTTCCAAGATTCTCCAGAAAGACATGAAGGAGGTGAGAACTAACCTGCTTTATGAATAAAGATCTGAGCGGATGGTTTCTGCATGTGTGGTTTCCACCATGAAGCATGGAGGAGGAGGTGTGGGGGTGTGGGGGTGTGGGGGTGTTTTGCTGGTGACACTGTTGGTGATTAATTCAAAATTCAAGGCACACTTAACCAACATGGCTACCACAGCATTCTGTAGCACCATGCCATCCCATCTGGTTTGCCCTTACTGGGACCATCATTTGTTCAGCAAGACCATGAGCCCAGACACACCTCCAGGCTATGTAAGGGCTATCTGACCAAGAAGGAAAGTGATGGAGTGCTGCATCAGATGACCAGGCCTCCACAATCACCTGACTTAAACCCAGTTGAGATGGTCTGGGATGAGTTAGATCACAGAATGAAGGAAAAGCAGCCAACGAGCGCTCAGCACCTCTAAGAAGTCCTTCAAGACTGTTGGAAAATGCAAGAAGTGTGTCCAAACTTTTGACTGGTATTGTATATGCAGCATTATCTAGGAGCTGTAATCATAAAGCTGCTGTCTGTCACAGTCAGCCTCAGCAGTGGTCAGTGAGTGAGCGAGTGAACCACTCCTCCAGCTATCTTTCTAACTGCAGTGGTACAAAGATGTGCCAGAGCAACTGCAGCTGAGGCTGCACAGGCTCTTGCTCTGGTCCCAACCAGCCATGGTCAGCTGCATAATGCTATATCATAATACATAATAGTAGTCATGTGATTATTTTTTCGCGGGGTCCTATTCATTAATTTAGGTTAACAAAGGAGTTCCACACAACTTGGTTGAACCCTTTATGTTGTTTTCATACAAATGTTACATTTTCAGCTTCACTATTGACTATATATATGACTAAATCATAGAGTTCTTGTGTACTGTTAAGCAACAGACTTCAGATGTTATTGATGCTAAATATAATAAGTTTCCTGTGATAAAATTAAACAAACCCAGTATATTGTTTCTCACATTCTATGACCAACATTCAATGTAACATATGAAGCAATGTCCTCCATGTCACAAGGCAGGGAAGTAAAATCTAATATTTACTGATCTTTTTTATCTACGTGAAGTCTACCAAGAAGCCAATGTGAGTTGTCAACACTGTTGTTAGCATTTATACTTGCGCTGATGTCTGTATCGCCCTGCAATTTCACTGCCAAAATGCTTCTTAGTGTTGGGGTTTCTCTGGCATTGTGTTGAGTTTCTTTTTGTACTTTAAACAATAGCAGGAAAAATAATGTAAATCTTGTTAGAGTTGGAGTTAATAAATGTTAAACAACAGTTACTTTTACTGAAATAAGTACAACAGAGATAAAAACAGAGAACTTTTTGAGTTTTACATGGATGAGTAGAACTATAAAAAACATAAAACAGTATATGGCTACATTACCAGACATAATTTGCCATGGATAGAAAGAAGAAGCGAGAATAATGTTCTCATACAATTGCCCAACATCAATGTTCTTGTTTAGCGATTTGATTGAATAAAGTGATGACAGTTTGCTTTAACTCGACTACGCCCATTTATCCTAATATTATTTATATATTTAATATTTTTCTGTTGCTGGCATGATGTAAAAGTCAGACACAAGCTTTAAACACAAACAGTAGTGGGAATTACAAACACACCAACACAGGAAGGATAGACCTGCAGATGGTAATCACCTCAGCTAATCCCTTGAAAGTCGAATAGAAATAGCCTGAGTGGAGGGGGCTATCAGGCTGATACAGAGCCTGTTACGTCAGGATCTAACCCCCATGTCCTTCTGTGAGTGTTTGACCATGTGCATGTGTCTATGTGTCTGGAGCTGGCAAGCAACTTCCTAATACGTCTCACAGTGTTCTGCCAAGGAGTCCCCAGGGTGCTGATTACAGCTACATCAAGTGCACTGCATGTTTTGACATATACAAACATTATGACATTTATACTTAGTGTGTAGGCAGGGGGTAGATACAATATCAGGAACAACTGTACGGTCTAATCCAATACAGCAGTCCAGCAATAAATGTGTGAGAGCAGTTTCATCTCTGTGATCATTTTTAAAGCTGTAAATTTATGATGGTGTCAATGTATTTTTAGGGGCCATGTAGGGACAGGCTTTGCAAACTTTATTGCATTTTAATGTGTGAGGCAGTGGTTCAGGCCATGTATTTGTCCCTTTACAAATAAACATCTATAAATGATGCCCATGTGGTTCATGCTTCAGAGCAGCAGTAGGGAAGACAGAAGCCACCCACAGTCAACAGCAGGCAGCCGCAGCACTAGCTTCAGATTAGGCTGGGATACTGGGTGGTGGTTTGCATTAGCTTGTAATGCATGACAGTCACTGGCTAATGGATACTAGACAGTGGCTTCTGTCCCTTACATTCTTGAGCTACACACTGCACCGTTACTGTCCAGTGCCACAAACAGCTCAGTGTTCTTGGCATTGCCTGGTCTTAGAGTAGAACTGGGGAGTGGTGCTTCTTCAGACTCTGCACCAACACAGCTGAAAATTTTATGCAGTGCAAAAATCTATCTATCTATCTATCTATCTATCTATCTATCTATCTATCTATCTATCTATCTATCTATCTATCTATCTATCTATCTATCTATCTATCAAACATACACACACAGACACAGACACACACACGCGCACACACACATACACACACACACACACACAAACAAGAAATTGTCAGATATGCAGCTACTCACCGGTATCTGTCATGGCTGCTGATCAGCAGGTTCTCTGAGGGCTGGCTCAATGCCTGCTTGCTAGCACTGTGTGTGTGTGTGTGTGTGTGTGTGTGTGTGTGTGTGTGTGTGTGTGTGTTTGTGGAAGTGTGGCTGGAAGCGGAATGACCCTCCCTTCTTAAGGTCAGATGTACCCCAAGTCTGTCTCTTACTTGGTCTGTCTGTTTCTCTACTCCTCGCTCTCGCTCACTTAATCCCATTACTGATCTATTTCTCTCTTTCTCTTGCTCTCTCTTCCGCTACGCATCTCTGTCTCTCTCACCCCTCCCATCTCCAACCCCACTGCGCTTGCGTTTTCCTGCTCTGCTCATTCGCTCTTTGTTCCCACCTTGGTTTTTTTCTTTCTCAGTTCACAGATTCATAAAAGCTTTATTGTTTGAAAAAGAGCTTAGGTCAAAGTATCTACTGTTCTAAGAATGCAATAAGCAGCGACTTATAATAATTACATGTTTTAAATGTTTTAAAAATACAAATAATTATTCACAGCCAAACACAAGGTCAAGGCTGCAGCAAAGTTCTCTTATTGTTTTCAATATTTTTTTGACAATTGAAAAAAATCGAAGTCGCAATTTCACAGAGACTTTGCTAGAAAAGATAGCAACAAAAACAATTCATACATATCTGAAGCAGTTGTGAGGGACTGTAGTCTGTAAAGTATGTGTATATGTAGACTACTGTATATATACCGCCCTTCCATAAAAATCACCTCATTTGCGCAAGTGGGTTATTATAAAAAGGTGATGCTACATTGTGGACAGCAATTAGTAAAGCAATCAAAGTTATATAAGAATGATTTGATTGAAGCATGTTAAATCCAAAGTAAAAATGACACCAACCTTACTGTGAAGACAACTAATTAGAAAAAAACCTTCACCATCCATTCACTCTCACTAATAGTCTGTCTTCTTCAGGTGCAGGGTAACTTTTTTTCATCCTCCCTAAAATGGTGTAAATCTGTTCTAAGCTCATGTAGGCAGGTGGGAGAAAAGGGAAACCAGGGAAACTGGAAAAGCTATCCTTTTAGCTTCAGGTGGCTATTTCTGTGTTACCCTTTGGTCACACTCAAAAACAAAGGTTTAAAATAATGAATGTAAAAGATGTCTTTTCTTGGAGAGCTACAGGCAGCTCATGCTAGTTGCCCTGCTAAATATCATTCACAAACTGTTTTGTGAAAGTCCTATTTTCCTCAAATTTCATCACAGATAAACAGTCTGAAGTCAGTATGACACAAAAAACTACAGTAGTCACATCAATGAAGAATGCACCAGGTTGAAATAAATAAAAATTCTCCTCTGATTATCACAAATGAGTGCCTGTGTCAAAACGTCACCTAATTCTAACCTTAACAGTAAAACTACATTTTAACCATCATATAGCACTTTAAGGGTTGTGAAAAGTGAGAAAATGTCCAAAATGTCAAAATGTCCTCACTCCAAGTCCTCCACATGCCAGCTGGACCCTCTCCCCACAACCCTCGTCAAATTCTGCATCTCCTCTCTGCTTCCCCTCATTTCCACTCTTCACTATCCACCAGTGTTGTCCCTTCACTTTTCAAAACTGCAGCTGTCCTGGTCCAGATCCCAATGACTACAATAACCCTCTCTCCAATTGACCTTTCATCTCCAAAATTCTCAAAAAAAATTGTCTCCTCTCAACTTCATGCACATCTCTCTCACAACAGCCTTTATGAGCCCTTTCCACCCCCCCTCACAGCACTGAAACTGCCCTCATCAAAATCACCAACAATCTCTTCATGGCAGCTGACACCGGTTCACTCTCCATCCTCATCCTCCTTGACCTGAGTGCGGCCTTTGACACCATTTCACACCCCATCCTCCTCAGTAGACTTTCCTCTGTTGGTATCACTCACACCCTCCTCACTGGTTCCACTCCTATCTCACAAGCCGCACTCAGTTTATTCAGCTCAAGTCCTTCACATCTGACCCCTCTCCAGTCACAACAAGTGTGCCCCAGGGCTCTGTCTTGGGGCCCCTCCTCTTCATCACCTTCTTCCTCCCCCTCAGCCATATCTTCTGTAAATTCAACATCTACTTCCACTGCTTGGCGGATGACACCCAGCTCTACCTCTCTTGCAAACCCAATTCCACACTCCTACCCACCTCCCTCACCTCCTGTCTTTCTGAAATATAATCATGGTACAACCTCAAACTTTCTAAAATTAAACAGCAATAAAACTGAGATCCTTCTCACTGGCACCTAATCTACTTTATCGAAAGCTGACAGTTTCTCGCTCTCCATCAACAGCGCCTCAGTTTTCCCCTCCCCTCAGTTTAAGAGTCTGGGTGTCATCCTCGACAGTACAGTATCATTTCAATCTCACCTCAATAACATCACCCTGTCTGCTTACTTCCACCTGCGCACCATCTATCGTCCCCCCCCCCCATCCTCATCCATAGTCTTGTCACATCCTGCCTGGACTACTGCAACTCCATCCTCTTCGGCCTCCCTCAAAATTCCCTCTATAAAATCCAGCTGGTTCAGAACTCTGCTGCCTGGATCATTGCTAAAACCCTTTCATTCCACCACATCACCCCCATCCTACAGCAACTTCACTGGCTCCTGGTCAATCAAAGAATTATCTACAAAGTCCTCCTGTACACCTATAAGTCTATCTATAACCTTGCCCCTCCACACCTATCTTACCTCCCGCATGCTGTCACTCCTTCCCGCTCCCTCAGATCCTCCTCCTCAATGTATTATATCTTGTTTTTTCTTATTTTGTTTTTGTACAGTGACCTTGGGTGTCCTGAAACGTGCTTTGAAATTATTATTATTTATTATTATTATTATATTTACTCTGATGGTCTGAAATTCAAACTGGTCCTCTCATGGACACCTTGACAAGTATACATACATTCACACATTCACAAGTTGAAACCAATAGCAGCTACACTTTCATGGCTGGTAATCAGTTGTAAGGTTAAAGCATTACTCACTACCAGAAAAGGCAAAAGCCACAGCTGGTAAGGTTGCTGTTTCTGCTCACTATACAAAGCATACAGCAGGGGGAGTGCTTGTACCTTTATCTGCTCATGCAGGGTAGTTAACAGGACTGCTCATGCATTGGTCATCATCACCCCTCTGCACTGGGCTTGCATCCAGTTTCATCATCTAGAGGTCAGTATGACACCAAGATATGATGTAACTCTGCAGCTCCTTATAAATGGAGCAAACTTAAGAAGCCTTAAGGTGGGGAAATGCATCATTAGGTTAGCAGTAAAGCGGTGCCCTATCTATTTTATCTATCTGACCATACATAGCAAATTAATATTTTGATGTGACTATTCTTGACCTTTAAAACAGATAGCAGCAGTTCTCTGAGAACATGTCACAGCTCTTCTGTGGATTCAGCGTCTACTGTCTCTTCGTGGAATCCCAGACTGACTCCATGATGCTGGAATCAGGACGATGTGGTGGTCAGACCATCTGTTGCAGGACTCTTTGTTCTTCTTGTTGCTGAAAACAGTTCTTTATACAGATTTAGAACCAATCAAACTCTTCTCTGATGGTACTGCATGATAGATAGTGACCAGACCTTTTGCACAGTATGGTACTTAGTGACCTTCTATCATGTTCACATTTAAAATTCACCAATTAATTTCTGTGTTTCAATGCTACAGCATGACAGTCACGTGACTGAGTCAATGAGCATCTGACACCTATGTTTATTCATATGGTCATAAAGGTCTTATTTACATGGTTTGGCCCAACTTGGTGTCTATTTTTACTTTCTGATCAGTAGATCCAAGTCTTAACCACAGAGCCACTGAGGATGTAGTAATGATAATCCGAAGATAATATACCTTCCAGCACATAAAAAACACAAAAATTTATGAGATAAAAAGCTTAATTTGGTGAGGGGGACTTTCAATAAATTGATAAAGAACAGATCAATCACATGGGCCACATGGAAGTATATTGCTGTAAAAAAGCATTTCCTGATGTTTCTCACACTCAGATGTTCCAAATTAAACTAATATTTACAGTTAGGTCCATAAGTATTTGGACACTGACACAATTTTCAGCATTCCAGCTCTGTACAACACCACAATGGATTTGAAATGAAACAATCAAGATGTGCTTTAAGTGCAGACTTTGAGCTTTAATTTGAGGGCATTTACATCCAAATCAGATGAACGGTGTAGGAATTACAATACATTTTATATGTGCCTCCACCTTTTTAAGGGACCAAAAGTATTTGGACAAACTAACATAATCATAAATCAAGTTGTCACTTTTTAATACTTTGTTGCAAATCCTTTGCAGTCAATGACAGCCTGTAGTCTGGAACTCATGGACATCACCAGACGCTGGGTTTGGTCCCTGGTGATGCTCTGCCAGGCCTCTGCTGCAGCTGTCTTCAGTTCCTGCTTGTTCTTTGGGCATTTTCCCTTCAGTTTTGTCTTCAGCAAGTGAAATGCATGCTCAATTGGATTCAGGTCAGGTGATTGACTTGGCCATTGCAGAACATTCCACTTCTTTGCCTTTAAAAACTCTTTGGTTGCTTTCGCAGTATGCTTCGGGTCATTGTCCATCTGCATTGTGAAGCGCCGTCCAATGAGTTTTGAAGCATTTGGTTGAATATGAGCAGATAATATTGCCCGAAACACTTCAGAATTCATTCTGCTGCTCTTGTCAGCAGTCACATCATCAATAAATATAAGAGATCCAGTTCCGCTGGCAGCCATACATGCCCACGCCATTACACTACCACCACCATGCTTCACTGATGAGGTGCTATGCTTTGGATCTTGAGCAGTTCCTTCCCTTCTCCATACTCTTCTCTTTCCATCATTCTGGTACAAGTTGATCTTTGTCTCATCTGTCCATAAGATGTTGTTCCAGAACTGCACAGGCTCTTTTAGATGTTTCTTGGCAAACTCTAATCTGGCCTTCCTGTTTTTGAGGCTCACCAGTGGTTTACACCTTGTGGTGAAACCTCTGTATTTCCTCTGGTGAAGTCTTCTCTTAATTGTTGACTTGGACACAGATACACCTACCTCCTGGAGAGTTTTCTTGATGTGGCCAACTGTTGTGAAGGGGTTTTTCTTAATGAGGGAAAGGATTCGTCTGTCATCCACTACACTTGTTTTCCGTGGTCTTCCAGGTCTTTTGGCGTTGCTGAGCTCACCAGTGCGTTCTCTCTTTTTAAGAATGTACCAAACAGTTGATTTGGCCACACCTAATGTTTTTGCTTCTCTCTGATGGGTTTATTTTGATTTTTCAGCCTAATGATGGCTTGCTTCACTGATAGTGACAGCTCTTTGGACTTCATACTGAGAGATGACCTCACCAGATTCCAAATGAATATACCACACTTGAAATGAACTGCAGGCCTTTTATCTGCTCCTTGTAAATGAAATAATGAGGGAATAACACACACCTGGCCATGGAACAGCTGAGTAGCCAATTGTCCAAATACTTTTGGTCCCTTAAAAAGGTGGAGGCACATATAAAATGTAGACAGCAACAGTCACAGAGTATGTCAAAGGCTCCAGTGCAGACAGGCAAAACACAGCAGACAACGTGTTTAACAATAAAATTATATTCATTACAATGAAGAAATAATACAAAGTACGAGCGGAGTGAATCGTAGAAGAAATGTTCAAACAGTTCAACAGGGAGCCAACTAAAGGCGGGAGGGAGCTTGATACTGGCAGACAGAATTGATCTTACAAGCAAGATTATTAATTTAGAGGTTGGTGAGCAAACCAGGACTTAGTACCAAGCTAGGACAGCGGGACGGAGACAGGAGAACACACAAGTGCTTACGGTGCTACAGGAATAACACCAAGCTGTTGAATTACAATAAATAAGTGAAGGCTGGTACCCCATGGAGCACTGGAAAGGCAACAACCCAGAAGAGGAGTCAACCAATGAATTGTGCGCACACTCCATCCACGGTATTTGGGAGCTCCAAGAGGAAGGATTCTTGGGGTTGACACATCAGAGGAAAGTCTCTAGTTTGTGCTTCACCTGCTCCGTCTGGCAATTGGATTGTGTACAAAAATCTGATGACAAGCTGATCGTGGCCCGAGAACCGCACAAAGGGCCTTCCAACCTGTTCCAAGCTGCTTTAGAAAAACAATCTACTATGGTTGCGATAACTGTATTAACGTTGGGGAGGGACTGGCTGATTAAAAAGTCCAGGGCTATATGGGACCACTGTTGTCTGGGAATCAGCAACTGTTTTACCAGGTTACTGTTGATCAAATTATCCTCTGCTCCGGAATCTCCGAGGGCAGTCACAGGCAGGGATTGGCTGTGTCAACAGAAGGAGGCAAAGAGTTGCAGTCATTGGGGTCACCAGTATTCTCCTAGTCACTGGTGAGCCGGTCCTTTTACTGGTCTGGTTGAACAGTTGGCAATGTAGTGGCCCTGTTTGGCAAAGTTCATGCAACAATTTGAGGTTTGACGATAGTTCTTCATATGAGGGGTGGGTTCGGCTCAACTTAATTGCATCAACTGGTCTAGATTGGACTTGTCATCATGGACTGCCAGTTCATCTTTGATGGTTTCATTCAGACCCTTACAGAACTCCCCTACAGGGTGTGAAACTCTATAACGGGTTCAGCCACACTTCGGGTCCACTGGTGAATGGAGAGAAGGCGGGTGCCAGCATCCTTGCCTTTCACAAGGTGATCAAACACATTCATCTCACAGTAGTGAAGGCTTCGTATGAGATTCCAACCTCTGACCCACTCTCCCTGACCACAGCCAACCTCTAGCTGGCAATAAGCTAAGTAGATAAGCTATGCAGACACATTTGGAGGATTAAGAGAGGGGCTGAATTTCAAAAACTAGAGAGACCCGAGTTAAAAAGTCCTCACAAGAACCTATTTCCCCATCATATCTCTCAGGGACTGAAACAAAGGATTCTCTAAATGTGCTAGCATGGACATCACCAGAGCTAGAAGCAGGCTGTCTATTCTGAGGGGATGGATCACTTTAACTGACATAGATGTAGCAGAAGTGGAAAGCGAGTTTAACTGGGCAGACAAACCGGACACCCAGTCAGATGTCAAGGATACTTGGTTTAATAAAGAGTGATTGTTGTCTACTAGACTACGAAGTAATTGTTCGTATTGACTGAATAAAATTCCCTGGTTAGCGAGAGTATGTCGAAAAGTGGGGACTTGAGCTTGAGCTGTCTGCTGGGTTCATTTTGGCCAGATCGTACTGTCAAGGGAAATACCAAGACCCAGCACAGACAAAAAGGACACGACCCACATAATTGAGTTTATTACAATAATAATACAATTTCAGGAACAGTGTACATGGAATCATAGGAATGGTACAAGGGTGACTACTGCAGGGTAGTCAGGAAACTACACTCACTAGAATACACAAACAGGGAAGACTACGGAAGCCCAGGAGGGACATTAAACTAGAAATGCAAAAACTACAGGAATCTGTTCAGACTTAATCACAAGAATCTAAAGTTATCAAGGCAGGGAACTAAACAGAACTGAGTATCACAGGTCTAGGAAAGTTAACAGGAGCAGTGAACACAAAATACAACTACGCGCACACAGCTGATACACAGGAAACCAGATCATGAAACAGAAGCACACATGGCACGGGCAACAGTAGCATGCATGTTGCTACACAGATTACAGCACATTGCAACAAGTGATGACAAAATAACACTACTCTGGATTACAACACATTGCCACAAGCAACAGCACATTACACTACTCTGGTGAGACGAAACAACGGTTAAGTACTAAGCACGACACACTAAACACCTAAAGCATGCTACCCTAAACCAGCTACTAAGCTGACAGTAGGAAGAGCAGTCAGGGCATGCAAGCAAAAGGGATGAGGGCATGGCTCAGTGGATCAGAAGCACAGGTCTTCGGGTTGTGTGGAGAACGGTGAATGAGTCAGAGTCTAGTTGCAGGTGGTGTGGTGATCAGCACAAGGCAGGTGTCCAAGTAGGGAGTGGCAACGGAGAACTAGGCACAGAATCAACAGGTTAGAATGAGCAGAGCAACAACAGAGAATCAAAGCAAGAACTGGCCTGAGTTGACTAACTGGGATAACAATTCAGCGTCGAATGATGATCCAAGCCCTTTTTTTATGACAAGAGATGACAATGGGCAGGTGAGCCACTCCCTGCTGCAGGTGTCCTCATTCAGCTGGTTAACCACATACATCCACACGCACACCTCACTCACGCCACTAATGAGGGAAGGGGAAAAGGAGGGAGAGCTACCAGCTAAGCAAGGGTGGAGGTGGAGGGCATGGCAGTCTTATTGAGGAATGTGAATGGTAAGCCAGGTGTAGAGGTGAGCTGAAGCTTCCAGTGAAGCATGGCAGGCAGCAGATTTTGTTTGGCAGGCAGGCAAATGACTCTGCAGAAGTGCAGAGCTAAGACCATGGCAGGCAGGGTGAACTGAGCTGATGCTGAAGGGAGGATGGTTTGGAGATGACGACAGAGGGAGGAATAGCATGGAGTTAGTGAGGCTGGCAGGACAAAGCAGAGACTTCAAACTTGAAGTAAAGGGGGTTCTGGCAACACGGAAAACAGAAAAGAAAAAGTACGTTAGAGTTGGCTGTCGTATTAGTACCACATTAGCAAACTGAACCATCTGGCAGAGAATGACATGGAGAGCTGGGGTTAGAGAAGCTGGAGCAAGGTGTCACACCCAGACAGACACACACCCAAACACTGAGAGAACAAACAGGGGGCCAATGACAAGAAACACAGGAGAAGGGGTAAAAATAGAAAAAAAACAATAAAAATGAGGAGAACAGCCTGACACATAATATGTGTCTTGTGTTGTAATGCCTCTGCCCCACTCCACCCGCCTTCCCAGTTGGATTACATTAGCTTACCAGACCTTTATTATACTACAGTGAGTGTACTGTCTTTCAGCTAACCTAATTTCAACAGCAGACAATCTAATTGTGCTTATTTTCCAGAAGTCAGCCCCATTGGCTGAGGAGCTTCTTTGATGTACCACTTTGTACACATGTTTTGTCTGCCAGGGTGCAGCCAAGCAAATGTCAGGTGGTTGCATGACATCTTAGACTCAACAATTAGCTGGTGTTATACATTAATTAAATGTTAATAATTGTTTAAGTGACTCCTGTTTTTGCTGCTCGTGAGGGCTGCGACATTTAATTGTGGAAGATGCACAAGTTCATAATTGATATTTTGCATGTAATTCAAAACTCTTAATTTACTAAAAATGTGAACATTTAGAGTAACATTTACAGATTAAAATATTGTTACAGTGTTTACATATTTGTGTTTACACATTATGTAATGAAATAATTTTATATTACATTGTAAGTTACCCGTCTAGGTGTTTAAATAGTTTGTCTTTTTAAGATAATTGCATTTATAGTTACCTCAGTCTAAGCCTGTCATGATTCTGATTGGTTGTGGTGGTCACATGAAAGTATAAAGAATGATTGCATTGTTGTTAAGAAACAGTGCAGTGCTAGAGTTATCCATCTCCATCATACTGTTTCTCTTTAGAAAAGTCATCCAACCACCACACATCAAACCCACGTGTTACAATTATTTAGTTGTCTTATTGCACACATGCCCTCTTCAAACACAGAGTAAAATGTCAAAATGGTTTTCTTTAGTGTCTAAGAAAGGCAAATGGAAAAGTCACTAAACACATTACTATTTACTATTTCAATCTCAGATCGATATCTTTCTACAATGTGAAAATTCTGTTTAGTTCACTCAAACTGCGGCAAAAGCCAACTGCACGTCCACATGTGAACATTCATTCTTCACATGTTCTAGATGCAACAGCTATTTTGGTTGGTCAGCTGCAGTTGCTATTTCAGTGAG
Organism: Dascyllus trimaculatus; assembly: GCA_024666655.1. Classification (NCBI taxonomy): domain Eukaryota; kingdom Metazoa; phylum Chordata; class Actinopteri; family Pomacentridae; genus Dascyllus; species Dascyllus trimaculatus. The sequence continues at coordinate 33,193,664 of CM045464.1, read as the reverse complement.
CTTTGTGTCTTAAGAGTTTGTTATAGAGAGAAGCATTTGGATTCATTTAATGTCTTTTAAATATCTTTTTGGAAAACTTTACAAGATGTGTGCTGCTTGTCCTGATATTAATCAAGTTACTGTGTGAGACTGATTACGTGATAAATGCTTGTAAACAAAGCATACAGCAGCAGTGATTTTTCAAATCCCCATTAATACCAGCAAACCCCAAGGGATTGGTCAAAAATAGACTTATCATCACACTAGCATATTGTGACATTATTTAAACTCAGTTAAAAATCTAGTGTATGCTTGAACCAGATGTGGAGGACTCAAGTAACATGACTTGACTTGAGCCAGACTCAAGTCACAAATTTGAGGACAATGTTGTTTGATTAAGATTGGTAAAATTGAAACAGATGATCCGAAAGGACTGGAATGTAATTTTAATATGTACATGTTTGGAGATATTGAGAAGTAATGTCCCAAAAATGTACTGCATAAATTCTAGTGCAATACGTAAACCTGGCAAACTAGTAGAATGAGGGCAATAAAAATAAAAGTTAAAATGGTTTCAAGGTTTATGTTTGTAGCCCAGTTAAAATATGCTTAATTAAATTGATGTGATAGATTAATAAACATCGTTGATAAAAATGAGTCTGTTTAAAATACATATTTTGTTTTATGCCCACAGAGATGGTGCTGAAAGTGATACTTTTACCTTCAAACCTGCAGTTGAAGAGCGATCACATACAGGGTGTGGGATTCTCTCAGTCATCAGTTCCATCTAAGACCCATTGGGGTTCTTATCACCATTCACCTTGTTACCAAAATTGCTGTTGCAAGATATGTGTCGCAAAAAATATGTCCTGAGATGACACTATACCCCAGACATTCTCACAACAATGGACAACATGGTTGCTGGACCTGGAGAAGGTGGCAGAACTGAAGTTGGAGTGCTGCATTAAACCACGGAGTTTCAGGAGACCCCTACAAGCACAGCTGCATCACTTCACAGATGCCAGTGACCATGGTTACGGCACAGTGTCCTACCCGAGGTTCCAGGACCAGAATAAAAGAGTACATCTTGCATTTATGTTAGAAAAAGCTCAAGTTGCACTGCTGAAACAAACAACAATTCCTCGTCTTGAATTTACCACTCCTGTGCTGGCTGTTAAGGTTGACAAAATGCTAAGGAAGGAACTACAACTTCAGTTGGAGGAGTCCTGCTTCTGGACAGACAGTCAGACTGTGCTAAGGTACATGAGTAATGAGACCAAACAATTTTATACCTTCGTGGCAAATAGAGTGGCTTCCATAAGGGAAGCAACGCATGTTGTTCAGTGGAGGTACATCAGCTCACAAAACAATCATGCTGATGAAGCCTCCAGAGGTCTGACTGCAGATAACTTCATGGCATGTAGGAGGTAGATTAATGTCATGGTGTGCTGGAGTACCCAAATGCGGATACAGAGCAGACCGAGACAGGAACATCATGAAGAGGATTTTATTACAATTAAACAGAAAAGAAAAACCTAGGATACTCACTGAACTGAAAAAACCAACTAAGGGAACGGGCAGGCTGAACTGAGATCCGGAATTGAAGTTGAGGCAGAAGGCTGAAGCTACAAGCAGAAAACTAGAACTAAGTGCTAAAGCTCAAACTGGAGCTATACTGAAAGCTTACAGTTACAATCTGGCAGGGAGTGGACTGTGGAGCCGGTCTTTAAGGAGGTGGTGATGTGCTTGTGCAGCTGCCCAGAGTTGCTGCTGATTAATTGTCAACTGGGAGCAGGGAGAGTGACCAGGAGCTCTGAGCAGAGAGAGGAGGGGGGAGCAGGGGCTGAAGCTGGGAGCCTGACAATTAATGGGCCAGACTTTCTTCGAAAGCCAGAGGTGGATTGGCCGAAACCCTTTAACCCACAGCCCATTTCTTCAGAAGATCCAGAGGTCAAAGATGACTTCAAGGCGAACATCATTATTGCAAATCCTGAAGGTGCGACTACTAAGCTCCTAAACTACTTCTCTGACTGGGCTAAACTGAAGCCCTCCAGTCGCTTGGTTCCTTTGGCTGAAAGCTATTTTCCTGGAGCTAAAGAGGAAAAGGAAGGAAATTATTGCGGCTGTAACTTCTGCTGGCTGAGCCATACAACCAGAAAAGGTGGAAGAGGAGATGAGAAAGGCCAGAAATGCAATTGGTAAACAACCACTTTCTGTAAGTGACCTCTCCAGAGCAGAGTCTGCCAATATTTGTTTCAGTCAGCAAGAAAAACACGGAAGAAATCCAGTGTGAAGAAAACCATCGACATCTGCAGGTTGGATCCGGTGTTGCAGGATGATATGTTGAGAGTGGGTGGAAGATTCCATCAGGGAGCCTTACATGAAGAACTAAAACATCCTGTGATTCTCTCCAAGGGTCAACACATATCCAATCTCATTCTGAAACACATTCACCAACACCTTGGACATGCTGGAAGAAGTCATATGTTGTCAAGTTTGAGAAAGACTGGATTACCAACGTCAACTTGGCCTGCCGAAAAATCATATCAGACTGTGTGGTCTGTCGACGGTATCAAGGACAACCTAGTGATCTTTTTGTTCATTTAAATGGCTTATTTGACAAAGGAAAGGATAACTCCAGACCTGTCTCCCTTCACAAATGTAGGAGTGGATTACTTCAGGCCTATTGAGGTCAAGGGCGTGCCATGGTCAAAAGGTAAGGAGTAATATTTACCTGTATGGCGAGCAGAGCTGTATATTTGGAAATTGCTCATTCCTTAAGTACGGATTCTTGAATTAATGCTATAAGACGGTATATATGCCGCAGATGTCAAGTGAGTTGTTTGCGGTCGGACAATGGCATGCATTTTTGTGGGAGCGGAGCGAGGGTAAAGAGAGGTCTTGGTTGCTTTAGACCAAAGTAAGATTCAAAGTACTCTCCGGCAAAGGGCACTAATTGGATTTTTAATCCACCTGCTGCTTCCCATTATGGCGGTGTTTGGGAGCGGCTCATCAGAATGGTCAGGAAAGTCTTGTTTTCGGTTTTATGACAACAGTCTTTAGATGATGAAAGCCTTCACCTTGGGCTGAAATGACTTCCGTCCGGAGGGTGGCTGGGCGCACCCTTAGAGATCAGTTGAGGAGCTCTGTCACCGGGGAGGAGCTCGGAGTAGAGCCGCTACTTCTCCACATCGAGAAGGGTCAGTTTAGGTGGCTTGGACATCTTCTCTAGATGCCTTCGGGACGCCTCCCTAGGGCATGTCCCACCAGGAGGAGGCCTCAAGGTAGACCTAGGACACGCTGGAGGGACTATGTCTTTCGGCTGGCCTGGGCCTCGGGATCCCAGGAAGAGGTGTCTGGGGCGAAGGAAGTCTGGGCCTCTCTGCTTAGACTGCTGCCCCTGCAACCCGGCCCCGGATAAGTGGAAGATAATGGATAATGGATGGATGGATGTCAAGCTTCCCACTGGAGAGAGTGACTTATATACAGAAAGACGAACATAAAGAATTGGGGAAATTTGGGGAACCTTTCTGAGTTATGTGGAGGGCATGGATTTGGAGAGTTGTACTGACGAATAACTTCATTGGAAGAGAGAAGCAGTTCATTGTTTGTTGGTGTGTTTTACTCTTTCTTGTAGTTGTTTTTTCTATATATATAAAGTTGAGGACAAAATTATTAGCCACCCTATGAAATCATAAGCTTTTTTTAAAAAAAGAAAAAAACCCAAGTGCTGTTAAATTTATCAAGGAATTTTTAACACAGCTTTTCCAAACATCCTAGTTTTACTTTGGATGCTTACATTATTTTACTTTGCACACAGAAAGAAAATTATTTCACAAAAACAAAAAACTACCAGGGTCAAAATTATTAGCCCCCGATGCTAATAGTCAATTGTGTATCCTTTTTGCTGGATAACAGCATGGAGTCATTTGTTGTAGTTTGTAACAAGTCTCCACACATCTCCTGAGGAATGCCAGTACATTCTTCTTTGGCAAATCTCTCAAGCTCCTCCAGATTTGATGGTCTTCTGGCATGGACTCAGGTCATCAGTTCACCCCACAGATTTTCGATGGGATTCAAGTCAGGGATTTGTCAATGATGTTCATTCTGGTCTTTTGGAGATAGTTTTTCAACAGGAGCGACATATGTTTTGGGTCGATGTCATGTTGGAAGACAAAGCAACGACCCAGACCCAGTTTTCCTGCTGACTGCTTGAGGTTTTCTTTCAGAATCTTCACATATCCTTCTTTCCTCATGATTCCTTTAACCTTGACATGATTCTCAGTTCCAGACACACTGAAGCATCCGCACAGCATAATACACCCACCACTGTGTTGTTGGTACAGTGCTCTTTGGGTTGTACACCTCTCCCTTTTTTCTCCAAACATAGGCAACGTCTCTATGGCCAAAGACGTCTTTGGTCTCATCTGACCAAAGGACACACTTCCAGTAGGCAAAATCTTTCTCCAGTTTGTCCTTAGCATATTTCAGTCTGGCCTGAAGGTGTTACTTCTGTAGAAGTGGAGTTTTTCTTGGCCTGCATCCTCGCAGTCCATTTCTGTGCAGGGCTCTAGTAACTGTCTTCTTTGACACTACAATTCCTGACTTGACTAGGTTATTAACTGGTGTGTCAGTAGTTGTTCTAGGGTCTTTAGACACATCTGTCACTAGTTTTCTTTCCAGAGTCTTTGAAATCTTTCACTTCCTACTTCTGCCAGACCTGTTCTGTACTGTTCTCTCTTTGAATTTCTTGATGATACTTCTCACTCCACTTCTTGACACTTGGAAATGCTGTGATAACTTTGTATATCCTTCTCCTGCTTTGTAAGCATGAACAGTTCTTTTTCTCAAGTCTAAACTGACTTCTTTTGTTTTTGGCATGATGCTTTCTCAAGTGGCAGCTCAAACCCTTAATGAAGTTTTTAAACTGTGTGTAAAGTGTAGGAGAACCCATAATTTTAACTTGATTGACTGACTGATTGATTGATTGATTACAAGCTGTGAGGATTAAAAAAGTAAAAGCACATGGTTGCACAACAGGAGTTTGTGCTTTGGCTCAGGAGAAAGGTCAGTTCTTAAGGGGGCTAATAATTTTGACCCTGGTAGTTTTTGGTTTTTGTGAAAGAATTTTGTTTCTGTATGCAAAAAAAAAGATAAAGTAAGCATCCAAAATAAAACTAGGACATTTGGAAAAGCTGTGTTAAAAAATTCCTTGATCTGTTTAACAGCACTTAGGAAGATTTTGAAAAAAAACTTCATCAAATTTCATAGGGTGGCTAGTAATTCATTCTTGGTGTTGTGATCACAACAATTAACGCAAATTCAACCAATCTCTGTGAATTCTGCGCAGCCTTGCAATTTTGTCCAGTAACCGCAACATTTCCGCAATTTTGGCCAGCCTCCCGTGAGTTCCACCAATCATAGCAGTCCCCCACACAAACATAAGCACGTACATCACCCAATTCATTTCCTTGTTTATGGTTTGAACATGCAGACAGACATGTGCGACAGTAATGATTCTCACTTACCAACAAAAATTACTGCTGGTAAACTGTTTTGCACCCAGTGGAATATTGAGGTGGAACACAAATGAAAATCATCGACTGACAAACACTTTTCTACCGCGACACTTATTAGGAGAATAGGTGGAACAAATGGACCACAGAGAAGACAAATCACCGTGACGGAAGCTACTGCATCCAGATCTGTCGTCAGCACTGAAAGAATGAAGGTAAGTTACATTAATTGACGTGACAAGCTGTGAACGTGTGTGTGTGAACACGTGTGTGCCAGGATGTGAAACTTTAACCTTTTTTTAATGAAATATACAAAACAAAGAAAAAAAAATGCAACTTTTTAGCAATTTTTTACTGTCTTTTTTATTTCATCGCAAAAAATAAGCTTAAAACATTACAACTTACATCGCAATTTTTTAGAAAAGCTGCTGAGAATTCAGGCATTTTAGGCCGCAACAATCTTGAAAAACGCCTGCGAAATCCTGGAGGGACTGGTAATTTTGTCCTCAACTGTGTATATACATAAGGGATGGAACTTTAGCACATTAATTTCGATTAATTAATCGAGTAAAAAAAAAAAACGCACTTATTCATTTATTCACACTTTTCTCAGTTCCCTCATTTCCGGCACAGCAGTAACACTGATGCGCACGCTTCAGCCCGGTAGGTGCCAGTATAATGCACCTAAAGTTCATTTGCCAGCTGCAAAAAAGATGCACAGAATGCACATACTTCATAGGAATTATGTTTATAGGTCTGAATAGCAATTTCTGTGTGGCAGTGCACGAGTATTCAGATCTCAAAAGTATTATCTGGATACCACCACAACGAGCGAATATTCGGATATTCGGGTCCAGCCTTTATAATTCAAAAGAAAAAGGCAGCCTTGAGCTCTGAAAACGTAAACAGGCTAGTTTGTCTCAGTAGAGAGCTTGAAGAGAGAAAAACATCCTTAGAGGTATAATGAGGCCAATGGGTTCGTTGGTAAAAAGCATTAAACTGTTTTGGCCGATATTTCAACTGTTTTTCTTTTGTTGTTTATCATTTTCAATGGTAGGCATGGCATTTTTTTATTAATCTGTTGGTCCATTTACTTTGCTAAAGATGCTTTCTTTAACATTTTTAGTGGTCAGGGTTCCCTGGAATGTAGGTGAAATATATTTTCAAGTGCTTAAGTTTTTTAAAAGTCTTAAAATGGTAAGTATAATAACTTTAATTGTACTTTGAGTTTGCACTAATCAGTGAATAAAGTAGACAGACAAAAAAGGCACAGATAAACATAGATGAAAAATGATCATTTTTATTGTTTAAGTTTACGTTTATGTCCATTCATTGATTCAGTCGTCAACCGAGATTTATTAGAATTGAAAAACTTTGCATATAGTGCCAAATATTGCTATTTAATAAAAATGTGAATAATCGCAATTAATTAATTGCAAAGCTTGCAATTAATTAGACTAACTTTTTTAATCACGTCCCACCACTAATATATGTAAATACCCCCCCACCCACACACACACACACATATATAAAACACTGCTGTGTTAGAAGTGAGCTAGATGGAAGAATGATGGATGCCTGCATCTCTATGATGGAGAGCTGTGTTGGGAATTAGTCATGTTGTCGTCAAACTGTTGTACCATCAGACCATGGAACCACAGGGACGTGGCGTCTTCAGCACAGGAACAAGGCAGGATGTCTTCCACAGCACAGAGACCCTCTGTAGACTCGGGCTCATGTTGAAGAAATGTTGGAGTACTCCACAGAGCTGGGTGGCACAGGCTTTGAGCACCCTGGGGCTAACACCATCAGGACCAGCAGCCTTGTCCGAGTGGAGTCTCACCAGCTGTCCCCTCACATTGTCAGCTGTGATGATCACTGTAGAGGTAACCGACAGGGGGAGGGGGTAGGGGTAGAGTCACACCTCCTCTCCTGGAAACCAGGAGCATTGTCTTGATAAATATGTTTCTTTTGATAAATTAATTTTTTGGACTGTGCATTGTTTACCTGAGGAAGAAATGTCAGCAGGATGCACTTTGGGAAAAAGGAAAGCCAGTGTGATGTTCTGGACAATTACCTACTGAGAAACTTGGGTTTCTGTACATTTAGTTTTGTCATTTTAAGCAGTTAGGTATATTGTGTTATTGGTAATAATAAACTAAACTAATGCTGTCATAATACTCATGTGTTCGGCTGAGTTTTCAGCACAAACTTCCATCAAGTTCAGAATGCCCATCACACTTCATCAAGAGTTGTCACCAAAACACACACTTTGTGCTTTGTTCCAGTTATTCTGTTATTAACAGCTGTGAGTCAGGACCAGCAATCAGTGGGAGGGCAAAGTGACATGAATCCTCTAGATCCACACACACACATGTACACACACAGATACACACAAATACAGACACACACACACACACACACACACACACACACACACACACACACACACACAGTCAGATACACAAATACAGATACACACACACAAACACACTCAGATACACACAAACACTGATACATCACACACACACACTCTCTCACACACACACACACTCTCTCACACACACACACACACTCTCTCACATACACACACACACACACACACACATCTTGCCACGCCTTGGCTCTAAAATTACAACTCTTTCTACCAAAGAGTCAATTTTGTTTTGTTATGGGGTCAAAAAATGTAGTTATAATGGTTTTTAATGGGAAAAGCTAACAGCTAACAGCTTTCGAAGACCGATCATGTCTATACAGTGTATTATGAACTATTATAAGTGATTGGGTGAAATTAAAATATGATAAAAGGATTATCATAAGAGAATTTGATGCCATATGCATGAACACAACTCAAATGATCTAGAAAATAAAAAGCCATAAATGTCCTTAGTAAGGCACAAAAGGTTAAATGTCATACAATAGTGAAAGATACCATAACAGCTTCCTCAACTCAGACAAAAGGTATTTGTTGGGCTATGGTTCATACTGTGTGTTGCAACTTACCACATAGTCTTTTATGAAGCTTTCAAGATCGTCATTAAAATGGGCGCATTTTAACTTACAGTGCTTCAGTAGTTTGTACCTTGGAGACAGAGTTTCAGGACACTATTTGCATCTCCACATTTATAACCTAAAGAAAGAGATGAGAGTAAATATTCAGCATCAACTGCTAGGTCTAAATTACAGCTATTGTTGGATTTGTACATTTCTGAAGCAATTTGTGTGTCCTAAATTATTTATAGCAATAAATAATGAATTTATTTAGATAAGTGAAAGATGCTCAGCGCTACTGTTGAGCCACTGACCTTGCACCCATCAACTGAGCCACTCCCAAATACAATCTGGGAAATCTGGAAGTCCAAGCTGATCAAAGCTTTGATCACACAATGCCAAAAATATTGTTCCGAGAATGTAAAATCAGGATATGAATAATCAGATTTATATAGCATACAGCAAATACGTACAATAAAAATCATACAATAAAATGTAGCACTAAGTGCCTCACACAATAAAGACAAGCAAAAACAAAGCAAAAGCAAAAAAAGAAAAAACTAAAGGAACTAGTGATTAAATGTAACTGAGTACAAAGTATTATATCTGCCTCTAGTGGAGGACAAGTCACTAGAGGCACAACCTGGCATTCCATCACTGGACAAACCTGACTTCAAGAAGTCTCCAAAACTTGAGGTGTCCACTTTGCTTTAGCCATGTGGGTTAAGTTAACATTACCAAACAGCCAAATTAAGTTAAAAACCATTATTTACAGAATTGATAAAGCTTGACATTTTGCTTCTTTGGTGATAGATTCTAATACTTATAATACTTATAAACAAACAAGGGTACTCATTTGATTTCAATCATTTAACAGTACGAGTTAAGCTAGCGATTCACAGCTTTTCAAATCTAACATCAAAGTAAATGATTGATTGTACAAAAGTCAGAAATACTCATTGTCTTATGTGTCATATGCAGTACAGAGCATTTTATTTAATATTGTATAATAATATGTCTACATACCACATAATCAAAGGCTGGCAATGAACTGAAAAGACAGTTCAGTCAGTTTCACAGCAACATGAATCCTCAAAGTGGCGCTTCTTTCTTGGCATGTACAAGAAAGTACGGAAACCATGTTGGGACAATCTTGTGTGTTTTGATTAAATAATTACAACACAACACAATTATGTGATTCCAAAATACTTTACTATTAAGTTAATGTAATGAATCTCTCATATTTTAACTACCAAACATGCAACTATTTAATAGTTTTTACTAAAAATAATGATGTAATGCAAACAACAGCCATGTTTCATTTCTTAGAGTGTACCAAATAGAAGCTAGGCTTGAGTGCAGAATAGTTTTACCACAGGGCTGGGAAATTTATCAGCATTATATCATATTATGATATGAGACAAGATGTTGTGATAGCTTTTGGATATCGTCATATGGTGATTTGACATAAGTGGTGCCTTTTCCTGGTTTTAAAGGCTACATTACAAAGTGGTGTGATTTTCTGAACTTACCAGACTCCCTCTCACTGTTCTTTTATTTGTCTTTACCAGCTTAGATGTTATATCCACATTATTGATGATTATTTATCAAAAAAGTTTTAAACTGTCAGTAAATAAAGGCCACAGCTTCTCAAGACTGAAGTGTAGCTGCAGTGTGAGTGTGTTAATACAAATACTCCAGCATTTCCCAACTTAATGTCGAACTTCAGGTACTCTGTTCAGTTGCCATTGCAAAAACTGTCTGACTCTGACCAAGTCCTGGTTCGAGCTCAGATGACCAGACCACAAAAATCTGTTGTTTACAATTGAAAGGTGCATCTACAGGGTTTCAAAGCCTATAGTCAAGGGCTTCAGAGCATCTCCAGGGTTTCCTTGAAGAAAAATGAATCTGTTGTAGATGTGACTTCATAATCCTTGTGATGATGACTTGAAAATTCTTGTTAGGGCATGACTGAGAGAAGTTTGTTGGACAGACTAGTTATTGTTAGTTGCAAATAGCAAAGCTGTATTTCTGAGTCAGATTAATTTAAAAAGTCTAGAAAGATCAACAATCAAGTTTTAATTTTTACAGTGCACATCATGTAGCCTGACACTTGGAGCTGAGCACACAGTTAAAAGCTTGAATCTCCCCATGACAGGCCCATGTGGACTGATTGTATGAGTGGACTGCATGAAGAAAGAGCACTGCTGCTGCTGCTGCTGCTGCTGTGTGTGTGTGTGTGTGTGTGTGTGTGTGTGTGTGTGTGTGTGTGCGTGTGTGTGTGCGTGTGCGTGTGTGTGTGTGTGTGTATGATTAACTGTCAATTGGAGGTGAATAATTAATGGTAGAAAAGGGTCTGGGGAAAGCAACAGATGCTATACTATGGAGAGGGGCAGGAGGATGTTTGTGTGTGTGTGTGTTTGTGTGTGTGCGTGTTTGTGTGTGTGTGTGTGTGTGTGTGTGTGTGTGTGTGTGTGTGTGTGTGTGTGTCATATTTTGGCAGGGGGAACAAAAAAATATTTTTAATGGGTTTCAATAGGGACAATTTTGTACCTAAAGAGCCCAGAGGGAGATTTTTTGTTTTCATTTCTTTAATCTGACACTGCACAAAAAATAATACAAAAAAATGTTTGTTTAAAACATTTGATTTTAATGTTTTAGAAAAAAGATATTTTTTTGTTTTTTTATTTAAAAAAACTGATGTCATATGAAAACAAACTGGCATTTAAAGGCTTGAAATTCTGAACGTTACTGCTTGATATCAGGAATGACGTTAGTTAAAAAAGTTATTAACTGAAAGTGAAAAATAAATTAATATTTTTATGGCAGTTCCGAAGGAACTCCAACACTCTTAAGTGAGGCACAAGGGTCAGTGGTCCATTGATTGAGAAAAGTAAATTAGATGGAAAATAAATTAATTGATACTGATTATAACATGTGACAGTCCAATTTCTCCTGAACACATTTATTTTCAATTATTTTCATAAATGCTTTATTGTAACCCCATTCTGAGGATAGTGAACCTGGTGCAATGAGAGGAATGGTCATGGAACTCTATATTATCCAACATGAGCAAGCAGAGCCCACAAAGACTTTCCACAAAGGTGCAGTCCTCAAAAACAGATTACATGGCCACCGATTGTCTCACTGAGTTAAGGTGGTACCACGTGGGCTGAGTCCCTTTGTAGCAATCATGAGTTCAAGTCCGGCTCAAGACCATTTGCTGCATGTCTATCTCCTCTCTGTCTACCTCCAATTTCACTCTGTCTCTATTAATAAAAAGGGAAAAACTCTCCACCCCCGCAAAAAAAACCCAAACAGATTACATGAGTAATCCTGCCTGCAGTACACAAGTGACTGAAGTAACCATTAAATTTAAAACTGAGAAAACTGTACTGGCACTAGTAGTGCTTCTTTACCCTGCAAAAGGGTTTGTGCACATTGGGATGCGGTTTTGCTAGAGCGTCCATCCTAAGTGTATTTTCCTAAGCAGGGAGTGCCTCTCTCTCCCAGGAAACGACCTGGCCATGCTCAGAGCAGTGATCACTTGAGGTATGCATGGACTGCAGCTACAAACTTGGAAGCTGTTGATCATAGAAACTGGTGAAACTGTGATGGGAGTTACTGGTACTTATAGTTGTTTGTTTATTATGTTGAGAATTTAAAAATAATGTAATATCTGATGTGTAACATCAAGCTCTAATAATTGTCAAAGAAGGTTTTCTCCAATTTTTGAAATGTTTAGGACAAAGTTATTCAGGCATGACTAGTGCACTTTCAAGGAACCAAGAGTATTGTTTTTGAAGCTTGATCATTATTCTTAGATCTGTCTTTTTATTTTTTCTCCTAAATTTATTTTCTATTTAATTCATTTCTAAGTGTAAAGAGCCAAGCTCTGAATACTATAGTTTTATTTACATGTCATTTTGTTTACATTGGTTTCTTAGTTTGTTGCAAGGTTTGTGTGTGTGTTTTTGTCGTGTCATAACTGTATGACGAAGCATTTAAGTGAGATGGTTTGTTAAGATTTATTTAAAGACATGTAGTAATAATTAGTCTTTTTCCAGTTTATTCAACCTTGTTGTGTGGGACCAGTTGACATAAATAAATGAAGGAAATGTGATGTTTCATTTCTTTGAGTGTATGTCGCATGTTGGTGAAATAGACCTAAATTGTGTCATTTATTTTTTACTATTTTTGTTTACAAATTAAAAGGTCTGCAGACAAAATGCTTTTAGGAAAATTAAATATATCCTTTATGTGCCTCATGTGTTTCAGGGGTGATTGCATACAGAAGTTCCAGTCAAGAGATTCCTCAGATAAAATTACCACCAATATGTTTGAAATGGTCTGAAACGTGCCTCTAAGCACCTTCTGGGGGAATGATTTTGTCAGCAGCACTTAGTCAAATTTCATGTTCCAGATTCCAGATTCAAAAAACATCTTTTCCAGCTTGGCTCTCGGTGCTCACAGAGTACAAGGGCCCTGAAAACAAAGCTCATGATGTGAATGTTGATGGAAAAGTCAGAGGTGCTAACCACTCCTGAACCGTGTCGCCCAAATGTTAATCCAAATAAGTAAAATAAACACTAATACTACCAAAAGGCCTTATGCTATTAGTCTTTATTTTACCAACATTGTGTAAGATTTTTGATGCAATGTGGAGCAGTGGTTGGTAAAGTGAAGGTGTCAGTTGCCAGCTGACAAGAGGTGAATATCTGGAGGTTTAGCTGTTGAAGTTTTCTGTTTGTATACTCAAGTTAAATCTCACTGTATATATACATGCTGGTGCACAGATTAATTTTAAACATCTATGTCCCCTTTGCCTGCTAAATGGAAATGTGTAGAATTGAGAGATGACAGTTCATTAGAGACACTGTGTGTTTATTTTAGGTTTTCTTCTTCTACTACTTCTTCTTCTTTGACCTGATGTGCTCATGCAGTTGACACCCTCATGTTTGCAACCATGTTTCACAAGGAATAAACAGCTGGTTTCAGCAAACTTTAAGCTGAGTGCTTTTTTATTTATTCATCTATTTAGTGCGCATTCATTGAGTACGTTTAACTTTGCCTTTATAAATCTAGTAATTATGTTATTTTAGCTTAGAATTGTATGTTCATTCAACAAGAAAATCTGTCTTTATAGAGGACAGAAATACATGGCATAGAAGCAAGAATGTCATTGTTAGCCTCACAGGAATGTCACTATTAGGTGAACAAGGAGATTCAAGTGGACAGAACTCCTGTCTACAATGAAAAAACCCCAGTAAGGTCAACAACAGTAGACAAACTCAAAAATCTTTTGCATAATGTTGCCTTGAAATTTTGAGTTTTCTCAGCATTTCTTTTTTTTAAAGTGTGTTCGGTGACACACTATAAATATAGTGTCAATTGTGTGCAAGTTTGTAAGGACTCCTCCTACCATCAGTTATGGCTCATTTCCACATATCAAATGGTACGGGTAGCAGAGTATGAATATAGACTAAATATCAGTTACCCTTCAAACAACAACTACTACTTAGAAACTGAGACAGTGGTACTGCAAAAAATGCTAATGGATTTTGGCAACAGGCTTATACCACAAGTCAGCAATAAAGGCATACCCTCATTTTGTAGAGAGTAAGAATTCTGGACACTTTAACACACTTTATTATTCACACTGCTTAGAATGAGCTTTTCTGTTGATGAAAACACTGATGTATGCCTGTGTGGCCAGGAAGACATCCAACTTTATTTCTGATTCAAAAAACCCCTATATTATTAAACTGGTGATAATGAGGGGTTCTGGTAAGGACCCAGCTGTAGACACTTAGACACGGCAGTTAACAAAAGGTGTATAAAAACTCCAAAAGTCCAAAGAAGATATCAAAAGAAACTAACCCTGGGAAACAAAATGAAAAAGAACAAAAATGTAAAAGGTACAGAAACTAAAACACGAATAAGAAAACAAAAAACAAACAAATAAACTATTTTACTAATCAGGAGCCAACAAAGAGAATCCAGCAATCAAACAGGAGGGAAAAGGAAAGGGTAGAAAACATGAGGGTAAATGAGCAACAAAACAGGATGACGTGGCACGAGACAAGGGAAAGACAAGACTCCTAGTGCAGAGAGAACTACATGGCAAGACAAGACACAGGTCAGACTAATGAGGGGGATTAAAAGAGAGGCAAGGAACAGAAGTAAAAACGGAAGCGACGCATGAGGAAAGGCAATTTACCAACAAACAGGAAATAACTAAAAAGATACATGAAACCTACACATCTAGCTCACAACTCAGAACCCAAGACCACGACACTAGTTCTAGTAGTTCTCGTCAGCCTCCTCGCTGTGTGACAGTCTCTGGAAAACAGCTGTGGGTTGAGTTTTAGCAACAGATATGGCTTGGTTCTTATACAGAGACCTCCAGGGTCCAAAAAATAGTGATTTAAACTTTCTTATGTGTCATTATAAATGTTATTCTGCATAACAAACATCTGTGGTGGTGCACACAGATCCAGAGTGTCACCAAAGTCACAGCTAACAAAGTAGCTGTGACCTAGCCTAGCCTCCCACAGACTGTACTGATATTTTTATTATTATTATTATTATTATTAAATAAAATAAATAAATAAATGCTGGTAAATGTGTAAATTTGCAGAAGACTTCCAGGGCTGAGTCAGTCTAAAAGCAAACAAGACACGGCAGCAGTGGCCAAAGGTCATGCTGCAACTGGTGGCCAAGAACAGTGAAAAGCTGAGCTGCTGAAAAGCATTCCTCAAGCAGTTTTCAGCACCAAACAGACTCTTACTCTGAGGGCAGCAGAAACAACTGGTGGAAAACGAATACTTTTATGGGAAAATTTACCATTCCACTCAAAACAATTAATACCCCACAACAAGCTGTGAGCTGTGCCTGTCTGTTGTCTTGCATGCTCTGCGGTAAGAAAAGAATATTTCTGCAGTGACTGGCGGACACACTGGCAGACACATCATTCTACCTGTTTACAAGAAGATTACCAAAACTATGCCATAATTATACAGACATATCCTGAATGTGTTGGAACCCGACGCATCAGCAAATAGCTTAATCAAACACTTTTGAACTGACATTTGGAAAAAGTCACGAGAAAACCCTGAAGCTGTTTTCATTGTCAATCTCAGCTTTGCTATGAATGCATTTCTACTTTAGCAATGTGCAAAACAGGACAGTGTGTATTTGTGTGCTGGGGGTTAACAGGAAAAAGTCAACAACCGCAGCAGAATAATTGAAAGAATGCTCAAACACTGTCAGCAGGATTCAGCCCACCAGAATCCTCACAGAAAACTGTTTAAGAGGACTTCTGTTGTTTTTATGTTCCCATGAGTGTGTGTGGATATCTGTGCACGTGTGTGTGCATGTGTCAGAGTTCTTGAAGGTTAAAAGTTCATTAAGCTCCTCTCTCACCTTTTCCCACTGTTGTTGAGCATATCAAGATTACAGCTTTGTCACAAATTGGAGGTTTTGTGCACACATCTCATGATAAAAAAAGAAGTGAACCTACAGTAGTGAGTTGTGCTGGTGTCTGGGTGGGACTGAGATAGAAGAGTCTGATCACTGTGGATGGACGTGCAGAGACACAGAGAACCCCTGATAGCTTCCAGGCAGACTGTGGCAGGAACATACCACCTAGATGAGCCAATGTCTCTGGAAACTTTGAGACAGAAGGTGAACCAGTCTGTAAATCGGACAGTTTTTTTAAAGTGTGTGTGTACATATGTATTAAAAGAATACACAACTCAGTATGAACCCTATATTTTACAGTGGACATTTGATGCAATTATCTATTTAATTAAAACAGCTATTATCTATATTTCTGTTAAAATATATAAAAGACAATAGGAAAACAGAGTGACCATGCGAAAGAGCTTTCCAATAGTGATGAGCCCAAAATCATCAGCTGAATCTCTTAGCCCATCGTTTGGCTGTGCCACCCGCAGCTCTACGGTTTTGTTCACTTTCACTGCTCTCATACAGTTGTTGTCAGGCAGCTGTTTTCAGGGAAGAAGTTGAGAGAACATAGTGGAGTACTGAACAGCCACTAAGCCTGATATTTCCCCAGGACATTCATCATTTGGTCCCAAATGCCACACCAAAGGAATGTAATACTGAACATGAAAGCAGACATCCTATAACTTAGCTGATTGTGACCTTTACCTTTAAATGTGTTTGGAAATGATTTCTTCACAAATCTGAAAAACAGTGTTAGTGGTGGGTGTGATTTCCTCTGAAGGCTGATGTTATAGAGCTGATCCCGATCTCATTTGACATGGTATCAACTGGATTTTGCTGACGAGGCATCCGCATGCCCTCAGAAACAGGCAGATGTTAAGACTTGCCCTACATTCTCTCTAACAGTCATATAGGCCAAGTGCCAGAAGAACACAGTGCAGAGGACTTACACAGCCTTTTTTTTCTATCACAGTAGGACTGACTAATGCTATGCAATAGTTGTGGTTGGAAATGAATGACTACAATTGATATGACATCATTTGGTTTGTAATTAAGTAATGAATCTACTTCTATCAGGAGCTGCTTGTCCTGCTTTAGGCAATAATGTCACATCTTTGAAAATTTGGTTTGTCGTTTGTGATTTCATGCAAGTTTGGAATTAATAAGGTCTGAAGATTTAGAAATATTCAGGGGAGTGGGAACAAAGAGCACCACATTCAAACTGACACGTTTGTCTCTAATTGAATTCTTGATTTTAAAACCCCAAATCATGTCATTTGTTGTGTTTATCTTAGGCAAAAATGTAAAAGCATTCAACTAATTTTGCCAAGTGTGGAAGAAAATGTAATCATGTGATGATCAGCTGACACCTAATCTGACTGCTATGGAAGATGTTCTAATGATAAATGCTCCAATGTACTGAACAGTCACACAATAATATTCAGTGATGCTTCTCTAATTAGATCTATGCTAATCCTTCCTCCTCCGTCCTTTCTCTTTCTTCTTCAGAGCCATGTTCACCTGTTTGTGTAGATTGTAGACTGTCGTGGGACCAACTAGACGAAACACCGTTGAAGGGAGGTTCCCACCTGATGACCCCAAAGACGTGGTAGCAATCACCGCTCATTGGTTTAAACAGGGAAAGCTGCAAGTGTGGTGTTAAGCTTCGGAGTTCTTTACTAAGTCTATTATTCTGAAGCACAGTTTTCCTGTGTTTACTTTGAATTGAATGCAAAAAAGAACTGTGCGATGAACTTCAGAAATTTTTCATGCTTGTTTAATGTGGGAAGGTGCAGGCCATTGGATAATCACCTGAGTGAACACACCTGTGGCGGGGTGTGGTTGTTCCTGCAACTCATCAACTCTCACCATATAAGCCTGGCTCAGACCACTGCACGACACCTGACCGTTGAATAACCCATCTGTGATCATCCATGCAGAGATCCTGTCTGCTTGCCTCGTCTGCCTGCCACTGAGCTTGTGCTCTCCCTCATCATTCCAGCCTGGTTCGGTCTGGATTCCACTACAGAAAACCTGCCTGGACTCCATTCTGAACAATCAAAACAGATCTGCCTTACCCTAACCCTCTCTTCCCTTGGCTGCCAACTAAGGCTACCTTCAGACTGCAGGGCTTAATGCTCAATTTGGATTTTTTTGTGAAATCTGATTTTCTTGTGAGTTCGTTCACATTTCCAATTAAATGCAGCTTGTATGTGGTCTCCTGTGTGAACTTCGTACAACCCAAAAATGTCCTGCATGCGCAGAAGAGGACGCAATGGCAAAGCTGCTATCCAGCAGTTCTATTGACTGAACGCTGGGCTTATCTCCCAAAATGCGGTCCAGCTCTTTGTAAAGTAGACAGGCAACACGTCCACGGCCGCTTCATTTGTCTGAGTCTTTGGCAGAGGCTCTTTACTTTCCTTTGGCATTGGAGCCTGGACCGTTTATACTCACGCTCGGCCATTTCTTTGGAAATGTTTTCAAAAACCGCTCCGATAAGACCCCTTGAGTTTGTCCTGAATAGAGCTGTCCCCCCAAATATTAATTAACTCCGAAACCTCATTGACTGGACTCCACACTATCATCCGCCATGATTATTGTTGCTCCCGCCTACTGGATTGCAGAATAGAGACGTTTGTCATATATCAGTGACGTGTAGGTCGGATAAATGCGACCTGGCCGTTCAGACAGAAATCACATGACAAAAGATCAGATACCTATCGGATTTAGGATCACATATCCAAGTGGCCTAAGTGGCATTAGAAAAAAATGGATTTGTGTTGTTCAAACTGTCAAGAAAAGATCAGATGCAGGTCGCATAGGGGCAAAAACATCAGATTTGGGTCACTTTAGCCTGCTGACTGAACGTAGCCTAAGTTACCCCTGCTCTCTCATGGGTTCATTACCTCCGCCAAGGAGGTTATGTGATGGCCAGCATTGATTTGTTTGTTTGTTTGTGTTCAAAATAACTCGAAAAGTAATGGACAGATTTGGATGAAATTTCCAGGAAATGTGTGAAATGGGACAATAAAGAAATGATGAAATTTTGGGAGTGATCTGGATCACTGTCTGGATCCAGGATGTTTTGTTTTAGTCCCATTTGAGTTTTGCTTTTGTTTCAGTTTGGAAAGCAGCATTTCCACTTCCCTATTTTTTCACCAATCATTTTTTCCCCCAAATTGTACTCCAGTTGTGGAGTTGCTTCATGTGCCATTCACGAGTTAAGGTCACACCTGCTGTCTTCAATTTAAACATAAACAGTGTCTAGATAATGCATAATTGGATTGAAAGTTAGCATTTGACAAGCTGACTGATATGTCAAAGTGGACTACTTGAACGGTTCTTGATGGGATCTTTTCTCTTTCTTCTTTTTGGAGGTTGTGTTTGAATATTACAAACTAATCTTTTTACTTATCTTTATATTTTAAGGCAGAAGAGCAAGAGGCTGAGGTCTAAGTCAGACCTGCTGATGTGAGCACACCAGTAGAAGGGGTCAGCTTTTCACAGTATCTGTTGATCAGATACTGTTGGTGCAGCAGTTATGGTACAGAAAGACAAATTTTTTCTTTCTGTCTTTTCTATAGGACTCTGTTGAAGAATGTATTCTGCATGATTGCAGTCATGCAGCAGAGTGAATTGAAGACAATAAGAAACTCTTCTCTGTTAAAGTGGACCTGCCCGATGTTCTGTACATGGAGGAGGAGGAACAGGCTGAGGCTGCTCTGCAGTATAGGAGAGTGTGGGAAGAAGAAATGGATGAACAAGAAAGGGGAGCAATCCTGGAGCTCTTCAGATTCTCCTTTTATAACACTGATGCCATGTGGAAATTCTGTGATGTAATTATGGAAAAAAAATATTTGGCATATTGTGAATGTCACACAGATGAGTGAATAAAGGGTGACAGAACATTTTATCATGTTGTGACTTTGTGTGTTCATGTTTTGTTTTTGTCATTGAGCACTTAATAATTCACTTGGACTACACTATAGATCTCAAGAGTTTGGGTAGGTTTAGTGGTATTTAGATGTTCGAGCAGCACAAGAACATAATTAGAATAGACATAAAACCAAAAATGAGACTGATGGTGGTAAGAATAAGAATACAGGATAATACAACAAAAAAACAAATAGAAAAATCATGTAGAAAAAGAGCAGTGCAATACAGTCAAAGTTAAATGATATGAAGTGGTAGCAAAGAACAGTAATTGTACTAGCCTACACAATACAATAATGTGTAGACCTATGACATCTTATGAGATCTGGTAATTGTGAGTAATTACTTTAAAAAATGGTGTAATGATCAATGTTATTGGTGCCCTCCATTGTTTTCATGGATCAACTGTTATGCTACATCACATTTAAAGATCCTCAGCTTTATAGTAGGCTACAAACAGATGCTTGAGCCTGAAGACACCCACCGTTTATGTTTTTTGTAATGACCTAAGTTGGAAAATTAGGCAGTACAGTGTGATTTTTAAAAATTTTCTGCAAGTTGTTACTGTATGTTTTATAATGTATGTGCTCTTAATGTTCTCTGTATGTAATTGCAACTTGGTGCTGCTGCCGTCTTGGCCAGGGCTCCCTTGAAAAAGAGATCTGCAATCTCAATGGGACTCACCTGGTTAAATAAATAAAATACATATTACTCTGCATATATGGCAATCATTTATGAGAAATGATTTGAAAAAGACAAAGGCTAATGCTTTAGTTGTGCAAATAAAAAGAATAATGAATTCCCAATATCATGTGCAAGACACGGTTACTGGCTGAATATAAATCAGTCCCTCCAGGATTTCGTGGGCATTTTTCAAGATTGTTACGGCCTAAAATGCCTGAATTCACGGCAGCTTTTCTAAAAAGTTGCGATGAAAGTTGCGATGTTTTAAGCGTATTTGTGTTGATGAAATTGCGGGAGACAGCAAACAAAATGCTAAAAACTTGCATTTTTTTCATTGTTTTGTATAATTCATTAAAAATTTTAAAAGTTTAAAAAGTTCATTTCACATTCTGACACACGCGTGTTCACACACGCTCACAGCTTCTCACGTCAGTTAATTAATCTAACTGACCTTCATTGTTCCAGTGCTGCCACAGATCTGGTGCAACAGCTTCATCACAGTGATTTGTCTGGTCTGTGGTTCGCTCCTTTCACCCATTCTCCTGATATGTTTTAATGTTTGTCAGTGGATGATTTTTGTTTGTGTTCCACCTCAATATTCCACAGGGTGCAAAACAGTTTACCTCCGCTTTGGTTAAGAACATCAGGGAATTGTTTTTGGTCTTTAGCAGTAATTTTTGTTGGTAAGTGAGAGACATTACTGTCGATTCGGTGACGTATGTGCATTACGTTTGCACTGGGGACTGCTATGATGAGAAGCCCCTGACTGCAGTGTGCAGTTCGGTGCGGGAGCTCAGCGTTCAACTTTACTTCATTTTGCAACAGTTTGGTGACAATCTAACTCTCACCCTGCGTGCATATCTAATGCAATTCAGAGTGGAACCAAATACAGGTTTACGACTATGCTAAGAGCGTAAGACGGAGCTTGTTTTTACTGTCCCCGGCGGAGTCAAATGTTAGATTCAGCCAATAGCATGCTGACGTTGAGCGTTGAGCTCCCGCCCCAAACTGTTGGATTCAGCCAATAGCATGACGACTTTGAGCAACGTTGACCTCCCGCCCCGAACTGCACGCTAGAGTCAGGGGTACCTGGCTATGATTGGTGGAACTCACGGGAGGCTGGACAAAATTGCGGAAAAGTCGCGGTGATTGGACAAAATTGCAAGGTCGCGCAGAATTTGTGGAGATTGGCTGAATTTGCGTTAATTGTTGCGATCGCAACATCGCGAATTCCTGGAGGGACTGATAAATGTATGCTTCACAGGCATTAAAACTCATGGGGCTCATGCTCAACATACAAGGAAAACACAGAACAAAAGCGATAAAATAAACAAAAATTAATATATAAATAAAAACGATATGTATTATAGACAAGGGATTAATAAATTTCACGTTGTATTGTTGACTAATGCATTAGCGCGAAAATCAATTCCACCGGAAGTGCCTACGCGATTTTATTTTGTAATGCTTCCCGTGCATTTCCTGTTCTGAGAGTGGAGGTAATTGACATATATTATGTATATATGTCTATGGTGGAAGCGACCTCACAGTGGAGGTCTGCAGACAGGTACTCTTGGGAAAACTCTGACTTTAGGCTCAACATACCTCACTAACCCACTAATCTCGCTTCGTAGTTCAGTCTTCAGAGGGGGAGAAGTGTCAATCTGCACAAGCCGCAGTAAAGGAACCTTTTTGCCGTTTTTGACTACTGAGGATTACGACAGCCCTTGATTTTACGACACCGACTTTCTTCTTACGGCAAAACATGGCGCTCCACAGACAAAGAGGATGAGGTAGAGAAGTGTAGACTCTTGTTTGTTTTGCTCACTCGTCCTTTACAGGGTTCTCTACATTAGCGCCGTGTAGCAGCAGCTCTCCGCTGCCCAGCAGAGTTACTGAGCCTCCAGAGACATGGCAGCGCTGGGAGGCGCCGCGTTCCAGGAGAAGGTCAGCAGGCTCCTGAGCGGACAGAACGGAAAACCAGTGCTGAAACCCAAGAGGACCCTGGCTCTGAAAGATGCTGTAGCCGGCCGCAAACCCGGGAAAGGAGGTAAGAAGGAAGACTGACTGTTTTCTATCAGGTCAGCAGCCGAGACACAGACCTGAGGCTCTGAAGAGCCCAGTGGATGTCATGTCCGTGTGTTACATCTGTACAAACAGGAGCGCGACGTAAAGGCTGTCAGACTGATCACAACGTGCCTTGATTCGGGTTGTTAGTGTATGAGGCTTTCATGGTATAACCATTTCAAAAAAGTTCATGGATTTATACTATGTGCTATTACAGAATTGGGAGAACTTAGTTTAAGTCTTTCCCTTTAATGCTACACTCTACTTCTAGTCCACTAAATGTCAGTACTTTATATTGCAGTAGTTAAGTACATTTATTTGGTTGCATTCCTTGACTGGTTAGCTAAAAGAATACATGAGCTATGAGCTTTTAAAAATATGTCCTGTAATTCGTTCATTTACATTTGCTGTCAGTGTTTGACAATGCAGCTCCCCACCCCTGACTCTGGGGTCAGTGTATGTGTTGGTAGGGCCTGTGTTACTGTGTGTCCACAAGTGTCAAAGATGTAAATTTAGTCATCTGTCCATGTCCACAGGGGTCCACATGCAGATTATTTGCACTGCAAGCGCACCAACTGCACAGGAAAATTAACGATGTTCAAAGCAAATGCTTACTTTGAGGAAAGAGATGAAAGCGACTGATCCATCAGCTCAGACAGCTTTTCCTTTTCCCCACCTCTTATGCATATTGTAATATCCCTACTGAAGCCTTTGATCCCTTTAATTACACATAAAATGCAAATAGTTATCCATTGCTGTTATTCTTTAGCTCAACATTGGGTCATGTCCGGATTTTACTGCATTTTAACATTTACTGTATTTTAACATTGTTGTACCATTATAACTAAGTTTGAGATCTAAGTGAAGCACTCCTAATGCCCTTAATAAAAAGAAAAACAAAATTGTAGCTTCCCCATAACCCATTTCTACCTAACAAGTATCTGATTAATGAATACCTCCACCACACATCTGTAATTCAGCACAGAGGTCTTTTAGTTTGGATGAAAACTTCAGCACAGCCAACGATGTGGTGTTTCCTGTCTTTGTTGTAGCCACATTCCTTTACCTCATATAACTTAAGTTCCTGGTAGTTCAATATATTAAACATAATGCAAGTTGGATTCGTTGGTAAACAGGAACTTGTTTCTCCACAGAGGCTACCTGTGTCACCGAGATGTCAGTCCTGATGGCCTGTTGGAAGCAGAACAACTTTGTGGACAGTCTATGCTCTAAAGAGATCGACACATTCTATATCTGTGTAGCAAAGGCTAAGGTACGTGTGTGCTTCTACATCGTCACAGATCTATGGTTAGATGACCACTGTAATGAAGTACTCTAAGTAACCACCTCAGAGTTTTAAGGTTATGTCTGCGTCCTATGCCTTTTTGAGCTATCAAGCTTGAAATATTGAATTATTTGTATTTCAGAAAGCAAAAATGTGGTTTTATACATAAAACAACATTAAATGTGTCTTAAACGTAATA
This sequence comes from Dascyllus trimaculatus, assembly GCA_024666655.1. Classification (NCBI taxonomy): domain Eukaryota; kingdom Metazoa; phylum Chordata; class Actinopteri; family Pomacentridae; genus Dascyllus; species Dascyllus trimaculatus. The sequence continues at coordinate 33,169,540 of CM045464.1, read as the reverse complement.
TTAGAATCCTTTCAAGTGTCTATGTATGGTTGTTTGGAGTAGGTCAAAATCAGATAGAACCTTTTAATCTAAAGTGTTTACCTTCTGCTTAGAATTATAAGGTTCTATCTTGCAAAACATTAATCACAAAGCATGAAATTACAGTTGTAATGGAGTGTCTACATGTATAAGAAAGTGAAACTTTATGCTTTCTATTACGTTTTTAGGACATTTATTACTTGTTTTAGGACAAATAATCTTTTTGGACAGATAAAGTATTGGGATTGTCTTGTTTCTGCAAAGTAGTGTGGCAGGGAAACAAAATGTGTGGTGTGTATATATACTATAGGAATTGTCCCAGCAAGTTTCCAAGTAAAACCTTAAAGGGATGATTTTGATTTTGGCTTTGGTGACGGAACCTTTTTGTTTTTTAAAATAAGTCCATAGAATGTATAAGTGTGAATAGCACCATTCTGACAAAACTGTCAGGACTTTCTAATTCCAATGTGATGATCAGTTTATCATAAATGTAATCCTTATTTTGTAACTTCATCATATGTTTTGTCAAGTATAAATTTTGAAAATAACCAGTAACTACAGCAGCCTAATGCATATAGTAGAGATAAAGGTATAATATTTGCCTCCTAAATGTCATGTAGTAGAACCATTGAGTAGCATCAAACGAGGATGCAAAGTTCCAAAAGAAATGTACCTTTCTTAAGTTCATGTACTTAGTTATAGTCCACTAGAAATGACTGACTAAAAAATAGAAAATCCAAGTTAAAACAAAAGAAAGAAAAGGAGAAGAAAAAAACCATTGGAGCTGTTAAATGTTAAATGTACTTATTTGATTTTTATTTTGTGATTGAGTGTGTTTATATGCTATTGCATAATGCAGAGCTTTAGACTACCTTACTGTCAAATATTGCAAAGGCATGTCCTGGAAATATAAAACTGCTCAGGATCTGAATTCCTGGGCCTGTTTACAAGGTAGACTTTAATCATGGCTTGGATCAACTAATAATCACATGTTTAAATTCAGTTCCTGACTATCTTAAGTGTGACAAAGTTTGAAACAAACCAGGGCAAATTGATTTACAAACATGGCTGACTGTGCAGTCCCTCAGTGCTGCGATATGACAAACATGCTAACACATTCATCAGGATCAGTACAGTTTTTTGTCAGTAAAAACAACTGATGTGCTCGCTGCTGCATGTTTCCAAAAGGTTACTGTGCTGTGTTAAAGACGTTCTGTTCTCATTACTAACTCCTCAATAACAAACAACCAACTGTGTCATTACTGTTGACTCATTTAGGTTCCTGTCCAGGAGGTGTCACTGACTATTGGGGAAACATGAGTCTTACTTCATAGTTAGCATGGTGACTAACTATTTAAGCTTAAGTTTGTATTAATTTTTCAGAGAGTCTGCCGCCCATTGTTCTTTAAAAACACATTCTTCATTCAAACATATTTGTAACAGATTTTCTTCAACCTTCACAGGCAGCTAAGAAGAATAAATCAGAACAGAGCAACATCCAGAGTGGACGTCTGCCACCGAAACAAGCCACAAGCCTGCTGAAGAGATACCCCAACCTGTGTTCTGAGATCTAAGAAACAAACTGTCAAATGTATTGGCTATACAGAGTAGAAACGTGCAGAATAACAGAAAAGCATTTAGGCTGAGTTTTGGAGTTGGGTTTCATCATGTGAAGGTAGTTAGAGTTGTCAACTATTGCGTGATTCAAAAATCGGTGGCCATATACATTTCATTCAAAAATAAGTAAAGGAAGGATTAGACTCCTGAAAATGGTGATTTCAGCGCTAACACTTCACTCCTTCAGTTTGGTTATTTAGCCACTTTATATTTCTGACCAATATTTTGCAATGCACTCTTTGTATTTAAAGCACAGTGTGTTTTACAGTTTGAAATATCAGGAACTTTCCCTTCATCTCCTGGATTGACTTTGTTGTCTTGTTGTCGTAATCCATTTGGCAACGTGGCTTCATTCAGTGTAAGATTTATTCGTGGATGTGATGGAATTAATCTTCTTGGGTTTCATGGTTCCTGGCCAGAGGTTTACTGTTACCACTGAACACTAAAATGCCTTGTCATTTCTGTGGAAGTTAGGGTTAGTAAACCCATGTTGGAATGGAATCAGTGCAACAGCTAGACAGTCTGACACACTGTAGATTACCAATAAACTAAGCCCAGTGTGGTGAATAAGGACATTCCTGATCAGTGCTGATCAATGTGTTCTTTCGTTTCTTTCTCTGATTGTGCCCTATATTTGTGTTCACACTGTGAGTACAAAAATGAAAAGATTTCTGAGTACTGTTTATGTACACATGATGCCTTGGTGCACTCTATAAAGGAAACATACTGGAGCTGCCAACAGCTACACAAAACAACAGGACAGTGTTTGATTAATGCTGACATGTCTTTGCACATGCTTCATTTATTTTTACATCTAAATGTATGGATACATAAACTCAGTTGTTACACATGCTGTTTGTGTTAACAGTATACATCTAACTGAAACTACCCCCTGGTCATCTGTTGATACAGACTCTGTAATACCAGCATTCTGCCATGGATGGACCCTTTATACATACCTTTACCTTCTAGGAAAGGTTGGTTGTTTTTTGTGGGATTTTTGAAAACGTAATTGCAGCAGGCCACAGTTTTCACACTGCATATTAGGTCATTTTGTTAGAGGTATCTTTTGTAAAAGGCCTGGTGTTAAATTATTGGCTGATGGATGCACAATAGTGCAGCTCATTAGAGTACTGCATTGGACACTGTCAGGAACGTTTCTAAACTACAAAAGATCAGTTTGTAACCCAGGCTTTCTGTTTACATGTGTCAACTATGTCATAATTGGGGTTGTAGGTGCTTAAGTGGCAGCATTTATATAAACTCTTAAGCAAACTGCTTTAGGTCCAGTGTTAATGTGCCGTACCTCTTGAGTGGCAGGTTGTTTTTTCTGCCTTACAAAGCTCTCCCACAGCCCCATAAGAAATACACAACTGTTTTTAAAAGCTCAACTCGTCTCCTCATAGCTCGGGAACAGATTATTATCTGTAAAATTTATAGAGTGACCATTTAAAAGGCTATTACAGTTCTTACCTTGGAATGCATAATGCCAGGTTAAATTAGTTTTTTTCATGTAGTGAATTTCTAAAATTTATAGTGGATATGCTGAAACATGCAGTAACACAGTTATGCTACAGGAGATGACACAGGCATCTGATCTACATCTTAACCAGCAGAAAAATGAAAATGGTATACATGTGTAAATAAAATACATATGATATAATTTAACTATATATAAAATACAATGATTGTAATACCTCAGAAGTACCATTTCCTATAACACTTATGTGCTGGTACCGAGACAGTAATGCTATACTGCTGTTGACTTGCCTGAAGTCGCCTTTCTTTGCCAGCTGATTAGATGAGATGACTCTTGTCTGTGTGATCAGACAAGAGTCTTGGTTGACTGTTCCTTTAATGTTTTATTGCTTTTCATTGGCTGCTCTCCCCTTTTAATTCTTTCTTACAATTCCTGGTTAAACTGTCCGTAATAAAACTCAGTGTTTCTTGCAATTAGTGTATTGCTGACAGTAACACTGACAGTTTGGTCAAGATGTTGTGACGTGTGGATTTGGGTTCTTGTTTTGTTGGGGGGCAGGAAGGATCTTGTGCTATGTTTGCACCCACCATTGTCAGACTGGCATTTCTGCGGCGTCCCTGTTTATCTGTTCGTCATTATACAGAGCCATTTCCCCACCCTGCTTATCACTTCCTCCTAAATAGCTAGACTGCAGAGGAAAGTTCTCCACAGCCTGCAGCAATCACTCACTGTTACATGTCTTCCAGTCTCTCATTCACTACCCCACACCAAACTAAGTTCTGCTTTTACCTCATTATGTGAACACTGGTCTAAGGTAGTAAAAAAAAAAAAAAAAAGCAATGAAACTGAAGCTTGCCACTCACATTAGTAGAAATCTGAAGTGATGTCACTGCCCTTTGGACCTGAAATCTACAAGTTTCTAACAGAAAGCCTGGATTACACACTGGAGGTGTGGAGTTGGAAAGATTTGATGAAGTCAAGCATTTTGGAAGTTGACTCATCTTGGCCACTGATGTTTTTATTGTGACTATTCATTCTATCCCAAGCCCAGCAATTTAATGAAAGTGCCATACTAAACATGGTAGGGGATATAAGCTGAGCAGCTACACATGGGAAGTGATCTCCACTAAGAGTAAGAAGAAATACAGACACAAATTCTAGAAATGCAAAACCATTAGCATGTTGTCTATTCTGTCCAACACGTTCATACTCTAGGGTGTAAGAAACATTTCAGGGCTTCAGATATTGCATCCAAATGTTGACCTATGAAGTAGACACACAAGATATCAAGTAATTCCGAATGATGCTACACATGAGTCTACTATAACGTTTAGCTTCCACCCAGTGCTGACGTTGGACTGAGGGCGTTCTCTGGTTCATTTACTTGTTCAGAACAAGTTATTTGACTTCCTTTGAAGTCCCTCCTTTTTTTCCATTGGCCCTCATTGTCTACATCTAACAACACATAAAGCAATTCAGTGATTCCCTTTGAAACCATCTCAGGCTCTGGAGGTACTTTCTGTTTTTGTCATGCCCCTTGTAGATGCCATGTTGGGATTAGGTCACAGAAGATCCTCTGCTGCTTTAGGGTTGTTGAGTGGGATCTATGAAAGTGTTGCTATCTTTGAAATTATATACAGAGTCAAAAAGGCATCTGAGGCGTCTGCGCAAAAGGCACATGGAAGACTTTGATGCTACAATCAAGATCAGGAATTCTAATCGCCTGTGTTTGTGAAAGGTTGCCAGGAAAAACAGGCAGTGCCTTAAATCATGGCCTTGCCCTGCTTATCTGTGTTGTGTTGGTGTTACAGTGACACTGCTCTTGTTTGTAGAGTTTCCATTGTTTCCAAAATGTCAGATTTTTAATATTGCTGTGAAACGTTTCTTCTAACCGGTCCAGACTCATTTTACTTTACCAAATTATCAGTGCACCCTCAGTCAATATGTCTTTTAGCAGCAATGAAGAGCAATTATTCATCAGTAATCTAAGCTTCTTTATTTCTGAGTAGCAGTTCTTTGTTTCTTTGGTCAATTTTAACGCTGAAAATCAAGTTGTTTTTTGTACCTTGTTGTCCATATGGACATATCATGAGCTAAATACAAACTCAGACTTCCAAGGATTCATATGTTACAAACCTAAGGATCCAATGTTCAGAATCAGTTTGTGGTTCAAACATGTATGTTTTGGCTGAAGTTCCAAAAGTGTCACAACTTACTACTGATTAGTATAAAGTAGATTTACTGTGTTTAAACAGAGTCATAAGTGGGCTGGTGAGCTCCAGCTGCAGTGAGTGCACAGAGAGACAGGGCCTGCAAAGTTCTGCACATCCCAGTGGTAGTAGCAGTGTAGAGTTAAATCAAAGCCATTTTAATTTAAGCATCATATTATAGATTGTGGGGCTGCACGGTGGCTCGGTGGTTAGCAGCGTCGCCTCACAGATAGAAGATCCCTGGTTCGCGTCCCGGTTAGGACACCTGGGATCTTTCTGTGTGGAGTTTGCATGTTCTCCCTGTGCAGCGTGGGTTTTCACCAGATACTCCGGCTTCCTCCCACAGTCCAAAAACATGCTGAGGTTAATTGATGATTCGAAATTGTCCGTAGGTGTGAATGAGAGTGTGCTTGTTTGTCTCTATATGTAGCCCTGTGATTGGCTGGTGACCTGTTCAGGGTGTCCCCTGCCTTCGCCCGAGTTGGCTGGGATAGACTCCAGCCCCCCTCGACCCTACAGAGGAATAAGTGGTGTATAGATAATGGATGGATGGATATTATAGATTGTTATATACTGTATATTATATATTAATTAATAATTATTAAAATTAATAATTATCTTTATGGACAAAGACAAAGAAACACTTTCAGATGGAGCTTGGTCATTAAGAATTTTATATGTGAGAAAAAGGATTTTAAATTCTATCCTGTAATTTAGGGAGCCATGAAGAGAATCTAATACAGCAGAAATATGATCTCTGGTACTGGTTCCTGTCAGAACTCTGGCTGCAACATTTTGTATCAGCTGGAGATTTCTAAGAGAGTCATTGGGACGTCCTGATAATAAGGAATTACAGTAGTGCAGCCTAGAGGTTACAAATGCATGGACTAGTTTTTCAGCATCACTCTGAGACAAGATGTTTCTGATCTGACAAGCTGTCCTACAGACTTGTTTTATATGTAAGTTGAAAGACACATCCTGATCAAAAATAACTCCAAGGTTCTTCACAGTAGAAATGGAGGCTAAGGCAATACCAACTAGAGTAACTATCTGGTTAGATAGTGTGTTTCTGAGGTGTTCAGGGACAAATGCTGTAACTTCAGTTTATTTTAAATTTTGAAAAAGAAAATTACAGGTCATCCAGTCCTTTATGTCCTTCAGACATGCTTGGAGTTTAACCAACTGATTGGTTTCATCTAGCTTGATAGATAAATATAATTGAGCATTATCTGCATAACAATGGAAGTTTATACAGTGCTTCCTAATAATGTTTCCTAGGGGAAGCATGTACAAAGTAAATAATATTGGTCCTAACACAGAACCCTGTGGAACTCCATAACTAACTCTGGTGTGGATGAAAGAATCATCATTAACATGAACAAACTGGAATCTGTCTGATAAATATGATTTAAACCAATTTAGTGCTGTTCCTTTAATCCCAATAACATGTTCCAGTCTCTGTAATAAGATGCAATAAGATGTAATAAGATGATGTGTGTATCAAATGCAGCACTGAGATCCAGCAGAACAAATATAGAAACTAGTCCACTGTCTGAGGCTATTAGAAGATCATTAGTGACCTTCACTAGTTCTGTCTCTGTACTATGATGGATTCTAAATCCTGACTGAAACTCTTCAGACAAACCATTTCTGTGTAGACAATCACATAACTGGCAGCAAAAATGTTTTCAATCATGTTAGAAATCAAAGGGAGGTTGGATATGGGCCTATAGTTGGCTAAAACACCTGGATCCAGAGTAGGCTTTTTGAGAAGTGGCTTTATTACAGCAACTTTAAAAGCCTGTGGTACAAAATCTGTTAGCAGAGAGAATTTATTGATATTACTGCATTGTTAATTAAAAGAAAGATGTCACTGAACAATCTAGTTTGGATGGGGTCTAATAGACATGTTACTGGTTTAGAGGAGTTTACTATCGACATGATCTCTGAGAGATTTACAGTAGAGAAGCAGTCCAAGTATAAATCTGGACACTTTCAGAGCTGCTGCTCCTACGGAGACCGCTGTGATTTTTCTGATAGTCAAACTTTTATTTGTGAAGAAGGTCATTAAGTCATCACTGCTGAGTGTTAAAGGAACACAAGGCTCCATAGAGCTGGGACTCTGTCAGTCTGACTACACAGAAACCTGGGGTTGTTCTTGATTTCCTCTATTAGAGATGCATAATAAACAGTTCCTGTTCTACAGACAGCTTTTTATGTCATTACACTGTCTATCCAGACTAAGTGAAAGTCTTCTGAACTGGTGTCTCCCTCTGTCTGTACAGCCTACCTGTCAATTTAAGACAAACTAAGAAGTCTTAAGATCAGTTACTTACAACGGTTCCAGTGTCAGTTATTGAGGACCATGATATGAGAGCTTCCTACCTCTGATTTCAAACAGCCAGGCTCCTCCCTGTGTGACACACCTTCAGGGCTGTTTGGAGGAACACTTGGTTTGAGGGTTGGTCAAACCAGTGGAGCCCAAGGGTCATGTAAGAGTGTGACACAGATAGAGAGATATCGGTATGCCACCTCCTCGGCCACAGCGCGTCATTTTTAGCTCCACAGTGCGGTGTGTGTGTGTGTGTGTGTGTGTGTGTGTGTGTGTGTGTGTGTGTGTGTGTGTCTGGAGCTGCTCGGAGTGACGACAGCCGCGGCGTCTGACGCTCTGATCGGCTGTCAAAGGGCGTGGTGAGCCGGGCCGGCGAGGGAGCGTGGAAGCTTGGAAGGAGATGGTTCCATCAGCGTTATGGACCGGAGGAAAGCCGTACCCGGGTTTGTCCCGTGCTGTCTGGTCCTGGTCCTGGCCGTCTCTGCAGAGGTGAGCACGCTGCTGCAAACACTCGGTCTATATAAAGCTGCTGTTTCCGATGTGTCCTCAGAGCGGAGAGGCTTTGTCCGGACGCTGCTGAGAGCTGTAGGCTGCAGGGAGCCGCACCACCGGGGACTTTACAACACACTAAAAGTTTCCTGAAAATACCTCTGACTTCATTTCAGTGCCTCCATTTTCCCCTGCAGTTACTAGATTAATTTTGCCTTTCCGGGAGCAGTTAATAGAGACATGTCCGGTGTGTCTATACATTTTAAGTAACTAACAGACTGGTAGAATGCTGGTTATTAAACACAGTGTCTTCCAGATGTCCAGCAGGAGGTCCACACCAGGAGCTCTCCCTCTCAAAGCATGGACAGAGAGACACACACAGTCCAGTTTAGTTTTGAAGCTGTAAAATCCGTTGATTATTGGAGCCTGAATCAGCATAAACAAACTGATCCAAGCCTTTAACATCAGATATTTGACCTGAACAGCAGCTTGATATTAATCAGATGACTGTCTGTGTTGCACTGAAGGACAGCAGACAAGGAAAGGAAGAAAATGTCATCAGTCAGAGAATGAAGAACGAATTTAGCATGGTTGACTGCCAACTCTAAAGCATTTAGGATTTTCTTGTCCCTATTGTATGAAAAATATGTGATGCAAACCTTTTTTTAAACATACTTCCATAATTCTAGAAGCTGTTGACAGGGTCAGAATTCCTGCACTGTGTATCCATTAAAACAGCCTCTAATTCATCAAACTTAAGCTGAAAATCAGGTCATTTAGCTCACAGTGATATTTTCAGTTGAGCTACAGACCTATAACACAAGAGGTCCAGACACGCCACAGTCTGTCTGTTCATTCTGTCTTCAGTCGGTGGTTCGTCTGTTTGATGCTTATTATCAGCAGGTCAAAGTCCGTGCTCATTTTTATTTGTGTCACATCGCTGTAGATAAGTGTAAAAGGGAAACACAGAGCTCACAACAGCTCGTTCAGGTTATTCTGATACAAGTATTTCACCACAGGATTTTCTGACCTTATACTCCCCTTAAACCCTGATCAAAGCCAAATAAAATTAAATCACCTACTAAGAAGAAAGTACACAAACAGAGCAAACTTAAAGAAATACCTGTCTGTGTTTTCTTTTCTGTGGAAGTTGCCCTTTTTAGGAAAGCTCAAAGAACCCAAAAGAAGTCAGTTATTTGGATTTCCTTTTAATTAAAGTGGATTTTTTGGTTTGGGGGCCCTCTGGTGGCCCTGTGGCTCCAAGCAACTGCTAAGGCCTCAGTAGGGCTAAGTGTTTGTCTAGCAGCATAATATATGTGCTGTGTGCGTGTCATTTATGTTTCGCAATAAATTATTTGAAAACACATTCACGTCCATGCAACCCACCTGTCTGTGGTCGCTTTCTAAGATGCATCATGACAACAGTATGGAAGCTTTGCAGTATAATAAGAACCACATGTCTGTTGCTTCATAGCTCCTCTTTACATTGTGTATTTGTTCCATGATGTGTGTATTTCTTCTGCAGGTCTCTGAAACGGGACACTTGGATGTAATGCAAAGTGAAGGTAAGAATCCTCTTAAAATCTGTGTGGGTCTTTTTTTAGGGGGAATGTGAAAAGCTAGATCATTAGAACCCTACTGAAAGATGTGATGTTATAACTAGTGTGGAATCAAACAGTTAAAAACAGTAAGAGATTGACATGTTGGGCTCTGATGAAGGCCTGCATGTTGTTACAGGGTTACAGCTTCACCTAGAAGTTAGTCTGAAATGTTTGATTCCCCTTTGGTTGTTGGCATGTGAGTTAAATGAATTGAATTTGAATTTGTGAGATTAACAGAGTGTCACTCTCACTTCATCTGGAATCAAAAGACAGCCTGTTACTCAGCACCAAAACCCTTCAGTGCTTTAGAAAAGGCAGCCATTGTCTCAGCTAATTCTTCTCCTTGTTGTTCTAAACAGAGTTAATGGAATGACCTACCCTTTCATTGGAACCCTAGCTGTAACAGCTGAGGAGACACTCTGTGGCTTTAGTTTGTAGAAGAAGCTTTTTATGTTTGATCTGTGGACATACAAGCCAAGCAGCAGAATGCAGTCAGAGGCTGTAGTTGACGTTGTTGTTTTGTATATTTGAAATCTTTCTATTCTGGTGTTGCCCCTTGTAGTCGTTGTCCAAAACACTATACGGCAGTATTCTTACAGGTTGTATCACATAAAGGATGCATGAAGGATGATGTAATATTGTGTTAGTATTGTATCAGATGTTGCGTTCATTATACTGTCTGCTCAACATTTCATTTGATTTTTGATTTACAGTGATAAACTGAAGCAACTTGAGGGCTTCTGACTACATTTCAGCCATAAATATGATGTTTACTAAAACTGTTGTACAAAATCTGAAAATGCTCCTTTTGTAAAATGAACTAAAGTCAAACAACAGTTAGCTTCAGCTGTTAGTAAAATATTGTGTTTATATTGTTGCTTGTAGTGCTGGTCATTAAAGGTCTGACATTGTGTCTAATGTCTCCCCAAAGTGTGCTTTTCAGTTTTTCAGCTCAGAATATTGCAAATATCCTTCACTTCACAATGACTGTGTAGGCCTTGGTTGTCTTAAATGGGCTGCTTTGCTCTGAAAACAACGGAGCTGCTGCTGTTCCTATGTCCTTCTGAAGAACACACTGTCTGTGTCTGTGATGGACAGCTCTGCCTTGTGCTGAATGACGATTGTTTATTTAGGTGTTACATAGCACCACGGTTGAATTCCTACTGGTTTCTGGAGTGGCAGAAGTAAACATCTTTATATCTTGACAACTTCTATTTGACACCTAGTTTATAACAACCACACAGCACAATAAAAATGACTTAAGATGAAAACTGCATTGCTGTAGTGGGAAATTGCTGTGCTGCAGAGCTTACTGTGTGTTGTCATTTTTGAAGAACACATTTTCCGTAGTAACTTTGGAATAAAAGTAGACATCGCCTCTTTATTTATAACCTTAGCCATTAAAATGTATTTTGTCTGACATACGTTTGTGTTTCAGTTATATCATTTGTGATTTCAGTTATTATCTAACATCTATTATCTTACCCAATGATGAGTCCCTCACACAAAACACTATGTTTGGTATAAACCAAATACCACAACACAAGGACCTCATCTGTAGCACTAATATGTAAACTAGAAATAGGAGTGATCAAATGAGGAAGCTCTCTTCTGTTTCTATGGGATGGACTGAGATTGATCAGTGTGTCTCCTCCAGTGACGTCTGCTGTTCTTCCCTGTTTACTTAATCTTCTATTGTTTTATCATTTATTATTTTTTATGGCCCACTTTAGGTCCAGATCTTAAAGCTTTACTAATTATTGTTTTCCAGACTCTGCTTCAGGTTAATCTGTGGCTGCCTTCTAAATGAGCTGCTATCCATTAGCATAGCCTTAGCCACTGTGAGTGCAGCTGACTTCCTTTGTGACAACGGCTTGTTTCTTGTTCAGTTTTTCAGTCTCAGCTTGAGAGACACTTCTGAGACCACAGAGTGAAACAGACAGAGAGAGGAGGTTGCATCAGACCTGAACTAGTGCGTTTAATTTATCAGTAATCAGTCCATTAAAAATACAGATACCAACATAAAAATACATTATATGATATCCCATAATTCAAAAAATCCTTTACTATACACAAGCAATCTAATCTAATCATTTATGCTCCTCTGCTTTACTGTTTTTCCCCTCCACCAGCAGCTGCCTGTGAATCCATCTGTGCATGGAATCAGTTAAAGCAGTGCAGTCCCTGTAGATGACCTGATTTTCATGCTTTGTAAATTGAAGAAATGACACTTTACCACTAATGGAAATATAGCACCACTGACATGATGTATGTCAGATACTCCCTCCGGAAAATGGATCAGTTCACTGCTGAGTTTCTATATTTTATTTTATTTTATTTGCTTGGCAGCTATGTTGGCAGGAATCTGCTTGTGCCAATGCTGATTAATTGACCATAAGATTCAGAGTAAATCAGGGTTGTTGTGTGAGTGAACTCAGTTACATGGAGTCCCCAGGAAGCAGTTTTACAGATCAGTTTTACGGTTATCAGTGATTCTAGCTGCTGTTTTGTGTCTTCCCTGCCATTGGGTGACAGCATTGTGTTATTAAAAAACAGCTGCCCATCAGATGAATGTGTCATGTTTGACATCTACTACAGGTTCATACTTTCATACACTTGTTTTTACCAGTGACTCCAGAAGCCCCTAACCTGAGTTAGAGATCTGAAGCTGGTTCTGCTCCTACTGCTGAAATATTAAATATGAAAACTTGCAGGAAGCTTATGAAAATCCTCAAAAACATTATATCCTGATGAAAAAACAGAGATAAAGAGCAATTATCATGGAATCAGTGAAGTATTTTGTTTATTCTAGAAGATCATGTAGACTCTTGGTGTATTTAGGGACTTATGGACTGCCACCAGTGAGCACAATGTTTAAACCCAGTGTCTCAGTGTTGGGTGATTTTGAAGATCTAAATGGTTTTCAGAATAATTTCACCAATCTGCTATTATCTGTTGCACTCAGATTTGACAAGCTCATTATTTTAAGCGATTTTGGCTTCAAAATGACGATTAATCTAAATTTCATTTCTACTAATGCAAAATGTTTCTGGGTATGCCATTTAACTATAGGCATACCCTTTATCTTGTCATTACACTTGGCTGAACCCCATGCATATGACTGACTTTCAGGTTATAAATGTAGTTTTCTTAAGCAGGTTTATTTACTCTATAGAAACAAATGATACAGTTCTGCATCTTTGATGACGACTCTGCTGCTAAGTTGTCAGCTCTCTTCTCTGACATGTTCAAGACAGTTCCTAAGTTTTCTGGTTTTATTGACTGTTAACTGGCTCAGTGATTTGGGCTTTGTAGCTCTTCAAGAGAATATAGAAAGGCTGAGAATGTATGTACAGTTCTGTGAAAAAGCATTTGCCAGATATCTTCTATTTTTGCATATTTGTCACACTTAAATGTTTCAAATCATCAAAGTAATTTTTACTGTAAGACAAACCCAAGAAAACACAAAATGCAGTTTTTAAATGATTTTATTTATTGAAGGATAAATGTTGTCTGGCCCCACCTTGCCTTTTGTGAAAAAGTAATTGCCCCTTTAGCTACCAATCTACCAAATGACTAAATTCACTTGTCAGTTGGGTTCAGTTCCACCATCCACCCTGACGTATGATTACTGCCAGGCTTGTTGAATCTAAACATCACTAAATAGAACCTGTCTGGTATTGTGAAGTAGCTAAAAGCAGCACATGATGCCACGTTCTAAAGAAATACAAGAACAGATTCAAAACAAAATCACTGACATTTATCAGTCTGGAGGGTTACAAAGTCATTGCTGAGGCTCTGGAACTCCAGAGAACCACAGTGAGAGTCATTATTCACAAACGGAGAAACATGGAACAGTGGTGGACCTTCCCAGGAGTGGTCAGTCTACCAACATTTCTCCAAGAGCATCAATATCTAATCCAGGAGGTCACAGCAGAACCCAGACGAACATCAAAAGATCTTCAGACCTTACTGGTCTCAGTTGAGGTCCGTCTACATGATTCCACAATAAGGAAGACTCTGGGAGAAAATGGCATCCATGGAAGAGTTGCAATGTGCAAACCACTACTGACCAAAGACAACATTACGGTTCGTCTGGCATTTGGAATAAAAAACATGGATGAACCCCAAGACTTTTGGGATAACATCCTGTGGACTGATAAGTCAAAGGTGGAACTTTCTGGAAGACATGGGTTTGTTACATCTGTTGTAAAACTAATACTGTATTCCACAAGAAGAACATCAGACCAACAGTGAAACATGGTGGTGGTAGTGTGATGGTTTGGGGCTGATTTGCTTCCACAGGATCTGGACGACTTGTCATGATTGATTGAGCCATGAATTCTGCTCTCTATCAGAAAATCCTCCTGGAGAATATCCACCACCAGTTCATGACTTAAAGCTCAAGCACAAATGGGTTCTGCAGCATGACAATGACCCAAAATGCACAAGCAGGTCCACCTCTGAGTGGCTCAAAAAGAACAAAATTAAGGTTTTAAAGGGGCAGAGTCAAAGCTAAATCTAACTGAGATGCTGTGGTAAGACCTTACAAAGGCAATTTGCAATCGAAAACCATCAAATGTGGCTGAACTAAAACTATTCTGCAGAATATAATGGGTAAAAATTCCTCTATGGGGATGTAAAAGACTGATCACAAGCTATCACAAACATTTAAGTGCAGTCGTTGCTGCTAAGTGCCCAACCAGTTATTAGGATTAGGGGGGGGGCAGTTACTTTTTCAAAGGTGATATAGGTTTATTTATGTATGTATGAATGTTTGTATGAATTAATTATTAAAACATTTACTTATTATCAAAAGTGAAAATACACATGGTTTTGAATGGCCCTATTTGTAATGTTTTGTTGTTGAAATTTAACATTATATTATCACATTATTATTGCTGACTGATGCATTCATACTTCATGCACAGTTGGGTAGTCTAATCCAACAGTTGGCACTCACTACTTATTTATTCTGTTTGAGAAAATCCCATCTACCTTAAACTTATATATTCAACTATAAATAAGCATAAGGTTTTCCTCTTGACAGAGGTCTGTTATGAGATTTAGGAAGACTTTTTTAAGCACAGAGCAGTGAGGGTTAGTCCCCTAAGCTTTAAGGTTGTTACTCTTCTATTGAGTTGTGTCTAATACATATTCTGTTCCAGCTTATTGCTGAAGCTATACACTATAATATTGACACTGAGAGAATTATTCAAACAAAGCCTTATGTTTTTATTTTCATCTTTATTTTCAAAGATTCTTTGTAGCATTATTTTAGACACAGCTCTCTCCACCCCACTGTTTTACTTATCCATCCAAATCAAAACCAAAGCAGCATGGTATTCTTCCTAAGTAGATTTGGTTTTCTTGTATTTTTAAAAAAATCTTTCTTATGCATTAAAGCACATTGTTGCTGTTCATGTAATGTGGTTTAGTTTTTAAAGATCATATGACTGACTGAGTAATTATCTGTGTCTCCAGTGCATTTGTCCTGTTCAGAGGAGTTTACAGAGCTGGGCTACTACAATGGCTCAGTTTCCCACACAGACTCAGGCTCTCCATGCCTGAAGTGGACTGACTTCCCAGACTACATGCAGCAATACTCGGGTCGAGGTCTAGGAGACCATAGCTTCTGCCGGAACCCAGACCGAGAGACCAACCCCTGGTGCTTCTTCAGGCAGAGCTCTGGTGCCATTGGCTGGGCCTATTGTGACTGTCAGCAGGGTGAGTTGTGTGAGGGCAACAGGAATCTGAGGTTGGATGGATGGATGGATGGATGGATGGATGGATGGATGGATGGATGACGGATGGATGGATGGATGATGGATGGATGGATGGATGGATGGATGGATGGATGGATGGATGGATGGATGGATGGATGGATGATGGATGGATGGATGATGGATGGATGGATGGATGGATGGATGGATGGATGGATGGATGGATGATGGATGGATGGATGGATGGATGGATGGATGGATGGATGGATGGATGGATGGATGGATGGATGGATGGATGGATGGATGGATGGATATCACCATTTTCTTGATTCAAACATGGCTGTATTATTCTTATAATGAACTAGGGAATTGTTTGCCTGTTAACTGTGTGTTCCTCCTTCTCTGTGCAGTGTGTACAGTTTTTCAGTGCTGAAATACTAAGTTTCACCTTGAATATAAGGTATTCATATTAACAGGCTGGCTGTTGGAAATCTTGTTACCTGCAGGTGCAGCCAGATTGGTGGGGGGATCGTCAGGCAACAGTGGGCGTCTGGAGATCTACCTGAATGGCAAGTGGGGGGCAGTATGTGACACACACTGGACCGACCGAGATGCCAGTGTCATATGCAGACAGCTTGGAGTGAGGTTAGGGCAGTTTATATTGTAATGTATGTCAGAACACCTGTAGAGATGACTGGTCAAAGTTGTGATTGTGATCAACAGTGACAAATTTACAACCTATCTGAGTATTTCCAGTGTCCTTATCGTTTCAGTTAAAAAGACTCTCTACATAAGGATTTGAATTGGTGTAGAAATTTCAGACTTGGTTTGCAATTTTTTTGTTTCAAACTCTTCACTACATAGACATGTGCTGTTGAACAGTAACAGGCTATAATTCCCAGTGTTCTAGAAGGTTACAGACTGATTGGGCTAGCACCAGATATCTTTACATGTAATCTTTGGTCTGCAAAAAAACTTTCTTTAAAACATGTGACACAGACCACCTGTCTTTTCCCCTTCCAACGGTAAAATGTGAGCACATTTAGTACTGTACTTCAGATCAATTTTTGAGCACCTCTTCATCAACTTGAGTCCCAACATTTGTGCGTCACTTCATGTCAGAGTAAGATATTACACAGGACACATTGTTGCAACCAGAGACACCATCCCATTCAAGTTGAAGGAACTTGCCTACTCATATGTTTCCATTTAGATGGCTATAAAAGTTGTACATTTTATTTCTACAATGTTTTGATTAGTTTAGTACAGTAATAAAATGTTTTTAATTACTGAAAGGTACTTTTGTCTATATTTATACATGTCCTGTACCTTAGTTTGACTGCTGAGCACAAACCCCTGTCTTACACTACTTGTTTTTCTTCATTTAGAGATCAACAGTGTCTCGTAATAACAGAGCTAGTAGACCACTAGACTATTTTATATTTCTTCTACTTCGGGTAACCCGATAACTGAGTGATTAGGGCACATAGCTCATGAGCATACATTTGGTCTGCTGTGAGCTGCTAAATGGATGGCCAGTCAGCCAGACCCGACTCTACTGCTGCCAACTATTACAGGCAAAATGCCCAAAATATCTTTGTGCTACTTTAGACTGCTGTAGCAACAACATCTGAATTATAGCACAAACTTACAAGCATATATCATTCTCAATGTGACTTACAGTGGAAAACAGAGCTGTGCACAGAGAAACTGCCAATAAGTTACAAAACTGTGCTGAAAAATGACTTTGCAGTTTCAGTGGTGTCATCAGTCTCTTATGAAAACGCTTTCTTATTATTTGGTCATAGTCAAAAATGACTCAGTCTGTTTCAGTGCATACAATGTCACCTGTATTTCAAAAATGTGGTCTAACAGTAATATCAGTTTCAACCTCAGATACCACTTTAAAATTTAGGAAGCCTATAGACACCATTTACCATGTTAGTATGTTTTTGGTCAGATCAAATTTTAAAACAGATTTAATACATTTTGTGTATTTTTTTTAAATTGTATGTGACTTGTGAGTCTTTCACATTTGTTTTGCATTCTGTCACAAACAGTTCAGAAACTCAGGTGCAGAGCAACAAGACACGACACAGAGGTCAAATTCCAAGTAGTTTCTTTAATAGTACAAGATTGAATAACAAAACTGAAACCAACTAAAAGTGCACTAACCAGGACAAGGTAATACCAAGCTAGGAAAGCGTATAGATTGAATAATGACAAAACTAAACTAACCCTTACAAACTAACTCACAATTTCTACAGACGAATTTTCTCACAAACAAATTAAAGATGATCAAATATCATTACAAACAGTTACCAACTACAGATTCTCTGACAAACTAAGGTGTACAAAATGTACATATAAACTGACAAATTGTCATGCAAATAACAAAAGGTAACTAACAAGATCTAAACTCATTACTCAGCTGTGGGCTAGCAGGGAGAGAGTGGCGAGAGCAGAACCAGGCAAGAGGAGAATGGTGGCAGCAGAGTTGGTGCAGCAGCAGCAGACAGATGGAGGCTGAGGTGAATGGTTAGACCAGGGGTGCCCAATCCTGGTCCTCTAGGGCCCCTATCCAGCATGTTTTAGATGTTTCTCTCTTCCAACACACCTGATTCAATGATCAGCTCATCATCCAGCTCTACAGAAGCCTGATAACAATCCTGATCATTGAATCAGGTGTGTTGGAAGAGGGAAACATCTAAAACATGCAGGATAGGGGTTCTCGAGGACCAGGATTGGGCACCCCTGGGTTAGACGATCCAGGAAGAATGGTGGACAGAGCAGTTGTGGGAATCTGTGGTGATTTCATCTGGCAATCCAATGAGGCAGGTTGAGAGGTACGAGCTGGGGACTTGAATCTGTCCGGGTTATTTTTAGAGGCTGGGGGTTGAATTCTGGCTGAAGCAGACAGGCGATTCCAACTGGAGACAGAGAGAAGGCAGCTAGTGAAAAGCATACAGTTGAGGAGCCAGACTGAACAAGTTTGAACTGACAAGGCTTGTTCACGGTCCGACGAACAGTCTCAGACTGAATAAGGCTTATCACTGGAGGCAGAGTGAAGCTGCTGATGGTCAGTCACAGGTTCGCCTCATCAGCCAATGATCGAGTGGTTCCACCTGTCTGCTGCCTGCCACCACCTGATGCTCACGCCCACCTGGAGAGAGAGGAGAGAGGAGGGAAGGGAAAACAAAACTGCCACTACTTGGCAGAGGGCATAACACATTCAGACACTAGTGCCCTACTTACAGGAATAGATGTTTAACAAAACCCACGTTGTGCTGATTTGACCAGGTTTTTGCAGATTAAGGTTCTTTTGACCACAGTGGAGTTTTGACAGCATCTGTAAATCTTGCTGAGGCACACACCTTTATGGAGGAGACAGGCTTGTTACCTATAGTGTAAAGCAGGGGTAGCCAACCCTGGTCCTCGAGGGCCCCTATCCTGCATGTTTTAGATGTTTTCCTCTTCCAACACACCTGATTCAAATGATCAGGATCGTTATCAGGCCTCTGCAGAGCTTGATGATGAGCTGATCATTAGAATCAGTTGTGTTGGAAGAGGGTAACGTCTAAAACATGCAGGATAGGGGCCCTCGAGGACCAGGGTTGGCTACCCCTGGTGTAAAGCATATCTTTGATGAAAGCATACAGGACATTATAAGTTACTGTGGGAAAGTGAGCTATATTCTCTTTCTGTTTTCATGGAAACAGATCCAATAGATTGCCTAAGTGAACTTATCCTGCAATCAAGGCTTACTCACCATAAAAAAACAGATTTTTAACTTAGATATGTAATAAAACAGCCATAAAACCTGTGTATGTGATATAGCTGAGTTTGAGTGATATATGGGTAGAACTTTTTTTTAACCTGTTTAAATAGTGTACTATTACACATTCTCATGAAAATGAATGGGAGGTACATAGATCATTTGTAGCTAGTGTATGAGAAACTTCTTGAATACATACAGCAAAAGCACCCTGTCTTTCTTTACATCACAACAAAAATTTGTCTGTTGTCTTTAGAATGAAAATTCTGCCATATACAGAATTTATATATATATATACTGTATTTATGTATCTCACATCAAGTCAAGCTGCCTGTATTTCACAGGGTAAATGTAAAATGGTTGTCATATATATATATACTAATATATATATATATATATATATATATATATATATATACACACACACATACATTTCCGGTGAGCAGCGCAGATCTAACTCTGCACAACGCACCGATGTCGCCATGCAGACATAACTTGGCACAACAAGCCGATCTTGGCACATCTCCGCGTGTTGTGCCGAGTTATGTCTGCATGCTGAGATCTACAGCACTGGCATGTTAATAAGGTGTTCATTCCTGAAGATTGCACAGCTTCACTCATCTTGGCACTTCTGGCAGCTGTAGGAGTGAAAGTAAAGTAAAAAAACATGATGGCGACTTTCATTCAATATATTCTGAGTTTCATTCAATATATTCTGAGTTTCATTATATATATATTCTGAGTTTCATTCAATATATTCCGAGTTTCATTCAATATATTCTGAGTTTCATTATATATATTCCGAGTTTCATTCAATATATTCTGAGTTTCATTCAATATATTCTGAGTTTCATTCAATATATTCTGAGTTTCATTGAGTTTCATTCAATATATTCTGAGTTTCATTCAATATATTCTGAGTTTCATTATATATATTCTGAGTTTCATTCAATATATTCTGAGTTTCATTATATATATTCCGAGTTTCATTCCATATATAATTTCCTAAACTGCTTGCCATATATATATATATATTTTTTTTTATTTATTTATTTTTTTTATTGAGCAGTTGTTGTAGATCACTTTCCCTAGAGGGATCAACACAGCTTTCTTATTCTGATTCTGATCCTATACACAGTAGACTTTGTGGCCGGGGCTCATAGCCCCAAAACAAGACTAAACAAACTGAATGTGATTACAGCATTAACACTGCAGCTCACACACCTTTGAAACATAATCTTGTCAGTGAGCTAACACCATGTTTCCTATTTCATCTGAGCAATTTGTATTTTAAATGCTTTTCTTCCCCCATCTTGTCACTTAAAGTACAAGGTTGTTTTTAAGGACATCGCAATGCCCTTGTATGATGTTAAAAGGAGGACCGTCTCTCTGTGTGTGTGTGCTCTTCATACAGTGAGATTGGTACGGCGCTCCAGCATTCCTACTTTGGTCCAGGTTCCCTCTTCCACTATGAGCGTTTAGGTTGCCGTGGTAATGAGAATTCTGTTCTAGAGTGCCAGACCAGGAAGTTTGTCACCAATGACTGTAACCATGGCAATGAAGCAGGGGTGATTTGTGCTGAACCTGAAGGTGAGATCTGGGTGTCACCTCAGATTATATAAACAAAAGACACATACTGTGCACATATAATACAGGATAGTTCATACAGCACATAATTCCACTGTTGGGAATATACAGTCATTGTACCAGGATCTTGTTTTGTTTGCACTGGTTTCTTTCAGAATTCATTTTAAGACACTAACTGGCATACACATTAACATTGATTCAGCCCCTAGTGATATATTATAATCAAAGTGAACCACTGGCCAGAACTGACTTAGTATTGTTGGTTACAGTGCTTGCTAGTTCACCATGTTGTTTCTCACTGCTGCACATTAAAAATCCATATTTTAAAAAAATCTCACCCTGTTTTGTGGTTGTATTGCAGTTGTTGGATTAGATGTTGCTTTACATTTTGTTTCTCAGGCACTGGGATCCCTTTGAGGCTGGTGGGAGGCTTGGAGGACTTTGAGGGCCGTATCGAGGTGTACCATAATGGCAAATGGGGAACCATTTGTGATGACCAATGGGATGACACTGATGCGGAAGTGGTGTGCCGACAGTTGGGTCTGGGGTAAGCTATGCTCCTGCTATACAAAGACTGCCAGGATCAACTCTGGTCTGCAAACATAAGAGACAGTCATTAACTTTGTGTATCAATTTCAATAAAATACCTCTCAATCTCAGCTCATGGGCAGAAAAAGGGATCACCCATCTCCATCACCTTCTCCAAGATAATATAATTATGACATGTACAAACTTATTCCAAACATTCCAAATAAGCAATGGAAACTTTCTCCAGTATCTACAAGTAGAGAGGACTATTACAAGGGTAATTCCAGTGCTTAGGACCACTTTACAGCCACCTGACTTACAGCCACCGGAATTTGTCAAGCACATCGCAAAACTGTCCCCAAAAAATAAGAAAAATCTCTCAAGAATTTGTAGTTTACTCTCAAAGACGGACTCTATACATTTACCAATCTCAAAATGGGAAAAAGACTTATCCATATCCCTTGATCATGATTTCTGGACCCAGATTTGTAGTAACACATTCAAGATGACAAAAAATACCAACTTACAACTGATCCAATTTAAGGTCCTCCACAGAACACATATAATGCAATATAAAATGTACAAAATGGGCTTCTCGCACTCTAACATATGCACACAATGCACACAAAAGACGGCTGACACTTATTTTCATGCTCTTTGGCTATGCTCACCTGTCTATCAGTTTTGGGCAGCAGTCACACAGAAACTCTCCTCTATCTTGGACTGCAGGATCCCACAATCTCCAAACCTTTGCTTAATTGGTGATCTTACGACAACAACCCTACCAGACACTCAATCCCAACCCAGGCTTGCAGCTCTCACAATTGCCAAGAAAACTATTTTAGTTAACTTGAAAAATAAGAAAGCCCTCAACATCATCCATTGGCTGAACCTCCTGTCCTGGGGTGTGGCGGGGTGGGGATGCTATTGGTGGCGCTGTGGGGTGCGCGTCCTGTGCCCTGGTGCACTGGCTTTCGGGGTGTGCGTGGACTTCGTGGTCCGTGCTCCTCTTGGCGTGGCACATTTTTCCTTCTGGGGTGGGCTGTGGCACCCGGCTGGCCTGTGGCAGGTCTATGGCTGCCGCTTAGGCGGTGTTCTGGCGCTGCGGCCCACATGGCTTGCAGTGTTGGCGGGGCCCGTTGGTGTGTTTAGGCCTTCCCTGCCCCTTGCCTCTTGGCCCTGGGGACCCTCTGCGCTGGACCCTATGGTGATTTCGGTGCTCTGTCGGCTGCTCTGTCCCCGTGGGCCGGACCCACACCAGACTGCCTCTTACTGTGCACCTCACACATCACACACTTCACTGTATATATATATATTTTTTTAGGCACATATAGGGACACAACAGTTAGGGCCTCATGGACTGCAGAGATTGGGGACAGTGGGTTCGGGGGCGGGGGGCAGGTGGGGTGGTTGGGGATGGGCGTTGGGTGGTGGGTGGGCCCCCATGCCCTGTGCCCTCCGGTCTTGGCCTTGGCGTGCTGGGGTGTCAGTTGCTTCCTTCTCTCGGTCTCCGGGTCCACATGCTTGTCTACGGCCCGGGTGGTCTTCTGGGTGATGCCTCCTGGTGCTCCCTCTGCCCTGGGTGTGGGGGCACTTGGCCGGCCTGGCCCTGCTGACTTGTGGTAGTTGCTCTGGGCTTCGGTGTCCATCACACATGCATGTTTGTTCAGGGCTTACAAACTCCTGTCGAGTCCCGTTTCTGAGAGCTGATGGGACCCGCCTGATGGTGCGGAGTCACTCTTCAGACTTTGCACTAAACTCATGCCCTTTATACATTTCTCTCTCACTCCTGTCTTCTGGCATCCTAACTATGTGTACTGTCAGGACTTCTGGTCTCCCATTTGTTTATGTGTTGATTATTCGTTCCGAATTTTCAGATGTGGGATTGGTGGTTGCGAATGACACAGCATTTTACAGCAATCTTATGGGATTCAAATAGCACTGCCTATCTGTACCCTCCCTGTTCGTCTTGTCTTGCCCTGTGCTTCATTTGTTTCCCCCTCAATTCACTGAGGTGCTACACTGCCCCCTCTGGCTCATGATAGAAAAATTCAATAAAGAATGATAACTTAGCGTCCAGGGGTGGCCGGTGATGGTCATGCACATGCACTAAATATTAAAACATTTTGCTGCAAGACTAAAATATGCATTGATCTCATTAAAGTTGACCCCCTTCTGTGGTGTTAAACATTGAGTATAAATGCAGACAAAAAAAAAAAACTTTGTGTATCAATTTCAATGTATAGTGATAAAAATACTCTGATAGCAGTATGTAATGAACAAGATACATAATGTAAAGTCATATTTCATAAGAACCATTGATAATGATGACTAATACTGTAATTGATCCAACTTCACAAAAGCTTAACTATGTCCAGATCAGTGGTGAATGAAGAATTAGATGTTTCCACAACAGAAACACTGTAAATCCATGATAAGTAAAGGTTGCCATTCACAATTTCACTTTAGGGTTCATTAAAACAGAATCATAGTCAGTTACATATTATTCATAGAAAGGACAATTTAACGCTTCATATATATTTATATAAGGACATGTGTACAGTATATATATTACAATTCTCAATGACAATGTAACAATGTACTGTAGTAATTAAAAGTAAAACTACTCATTATATAAAATGTCTTGTTTCATACTGTCTGTTTTATGCTGCCTTAGGGGCACCACAAGGAGACTATTGCTGTGCCACTTAGCATGACTGGTTGAGAGTGACTAAATTAGATTTTTCAGGGGTTTAAAATGCAGCTGTGTGATAAAATACAAGTGACTGCAGTGTCACAAGTGCAGGTTCTGCTAAACTACACCTAAACGATGCATGATGAAGAAACCTTTTTGTGTCTGTTACAACCCAGCTGTCTGGGGTTGACTGGGAAGATGACAAAAAGCCGGTGTTCTTAGCTTAGTAAAGCAATTTATTGCTTAGTGATATAATTAAGAAAAGTGAAGGTGGTAATACAACAAAGAGGGCGGCTGTGGTTCAGGTGGTAGAGCAGGTTGTCCACTCATCCCAAGGTTGGCATTCAATCCCCGGTCCCTCCGAATGCCGAAGTGTCTTTGGGCAAGACACTGAACCCCAAGTTGCTCCCAATGGTAGATTAGTGCCTTGCATGGCAGCTCTGTCACCATCAGTGTGTGAATGTGTGTGTGAATGGGTGAATGCAAAACATGTTGTACAGTGCTTTGGATACCACTAAGGTAGAGAAAAGCGCTATATAAGTGCAGACCATTTAGCATTTACCGAAGAAAACAGGGCTGGTGCGTGTTACTAAATCAAAAGCTAACTAAAAAAGAAACCAGCTAAAACAAAAGAACGAAACTAAACTCCCTAGCTAAACTTAAAGGCACCCATGTGACTAACAAAGTGCAAGTGAAAAAAATACTAAACAAACAAGTGCCTTAGAGCGAGTAGCCATTTCTAAATGACCACAGTAAACAAAAAACAAAAGTTCCACATTTCCATGAAACACAAAGACAAGAGAGGCACTAGGGCGAGCTGCTCACATCAAAAGGAAAACTTATAGAACTGGTTTTAAATGACAAGTACTTGGGTTTTATTCTTGATGAGGAGCTTTCATTTAAAGCCCATATTAACAACTTGGTCACTAAACTTAGGGTGAAGCTTGGGTTCTTTTTTTAGAAAGAAAACCTGCTTCTCTCTCAGGGTCAGAAAGAAATTAGTGACAGCAACCTTCTTGCCCATAATTGATTATGGAGACATGCTTTATTCGAGTACTTCATCCAAATGTCTCCAGTCCTTGGACAATGTTTTTCACTCGGCACTGAGATTTGTCCCTGGCTGCAGTCGTCTCACCCACCAGTGTGAGTTGTATTTGAAGTTGGGCTTGCAGTCTTTGAGTGCACACAGATACACACATTGGCTGACTCTAATTTATAAGGCTCTCTTAGGCTTAATTCCTCCCTATTAGTGCACTTTATTACATAGAAAAAACAGTTGCTATCCCTTATGTTCCTGCACTACTCTTGTTATATCTGTTCCTCATGTAAGGACTGAATTTGGGAAAAGAGCGTTCAGCTTTGCGGCCCCCTCGGCCCCCGCCCCTTACAGACTGAGCTCAAACTGTCTGAATTCATCCCACTTGGAGTCTTCTGTTCTATCCTGAGAGAGAGACAGCAATGAGACCTTTGAACAGTGCTTGTGTTTTAAATCTTTAAATCTTTAATTGTTGTTTGTTGTTTATTACAGTCCCACACTTTTTATTGTAGAACACTTTTTGCACCTTCAAGACTGTATGTTTTAACTTATACTGTCACCTCCCTGCAATTGTTTCTATGACGTGTGCTGCTGACCTCTTGGCCAGGTCACCCTTGTGAAAGAGATCCTGATCTCAATGGGTTTTATCTGGTTAAGTAAAGGTTATATATATTCAAAAGTCTGCACAAACCATGTCCCCACACAGAGGCCACAAGGGATCCACCACATGAAAAGGCACACAGCCGCCAGGGGCCATAACAGTGCCACCGGGCTGTATGTTAAATCAACAGTTTTGCTGACATAATTTTGGACACAACATGTTTTGGCATTGATTTGCTTAAATATAAAAAGTAATATAATAACAATAAATATTATCTTTTGGTAATAATGAACTGTTACCTTGCCTTGATTCACTGAACAGTTTTTGTCATAATGATTACTATCATAGCTGAATATTCATATTTCCTGTATACCATCGCTGCCTCAGCACAGCACAACTAACAGTCTCAAATGCTTTAAGAAGCCACGATATTTTACCCGTTAACTATATAAAAAGCTCAACTGAAAATTAGTCCAGGGGTCTGGCTTATATATGGCTCATGAAACTGGCTTACATATTGCTGAAAGTGTGCAAAACTGTCATAAAATTAAACAGTGGCTAATTTGAGGAATCTAAAATATGAAACATATTTTGCCTTGTTTACACTTTTTTTTTCTAATTTGAAGAAGTAGGTGTCCTTCAAAGTCTTCACTATACATATTGTGAGCCTGGACAGACATGGATGTAAACTGCACCTTAACTGGTTCGCCAAGGCATGCTTAAACCCTGAACAAAAATTCTAGTTACTCTAGTTATGCACTAAACATGGTAACATTACAACAGTATTTTGGTGTTACTTATTCTGTGTTGCACAAGTAAGATGTTGTTTGTCCTGACTAACAGGGGCGTGGCCAAAGCATGGCCACGGGCTCACTTTGGCCAAGGTTCTGGTCCCATCTTGCTGGATGGGGTTCGGTGCACGGGCAATGAACTTTCTCTGGAGGAATGTCCTCATAGCAACTGGGGGCAACATAACTGTGACCACACAGAAGACGCAGGGGTGTCTTGCAATTCATACACAGGTAAGAGACAGGGAAAGAAACCCCTACTAACTGATCCATTCATATTAGACAACACCTTAGTTTTCCATGGGGAAACAACTAACCTAATATGATATGGTAAACATAATTCTAGTTGTAGTTCAAGTTCACAAGCTTTATAAGCAGGAATCCTTTGAAAACTGTGATATCTAAAAGTGCATAGTAAGTGGCAAGTGCTTGAGAGACCACTAACACTAAAAAAGATTACATTTTAAATGCACTCCCCTAAGCATGTAATCCAGCATGATATTAGCGTGTTCCTGTGTGGCTGCAGACGGCGCAGTTCGTCTAGTGGGATCAGAAAGTCACCAGGAGGGTCGTGTGGAGATTTACTACCAGGGACAATGGGGCTCTGTCTGTGATGACAACTGGACAGAACTCAACGCCCAGGTAGTGTGTCGACAACTGGGTTTCAGGTCAGTGCTTTATTACATCTGAGTCACTATACTTCTGTGCTTTAGCAGCTTGTATACTGTACTATCCTATAATCACTTGTGTGCTGTCCTGTTTGCAGAGGATCATCCTTACAAAGCACAAATAGTTTTTTTAAACTTCACTAAATTCACTAATCACTAAATTTTTTGAAGAACCAAATTTCTTTAACGTTAAACCCACAAAGATCGAGGAACATGCTCACAATACATAGTCATGTGAACATCCATAGTTCTGCCTTGTATATGTCTATGGTGACAGTCAGCTAAACAAGGGAAGCCAGATGTCTTTCACCAGCATTGGCCACATCACTTCAACTTTATTTGTTTGTCCATAAAGCATCCTGATCAAATTTCCAAATGGGTCCACCTGGGTCCCTTCGATGCAAAGGAAGAGCAGTTTTACTCGTTCCTGCTTATTTCCTACTTACTCGGTCCCTCTGAACTACTTTAGGGATCCTCAAATTACCCTAAAATAATCAAGAAATGTACACAGAAAGCAAAAAGCAGCTTTCATGACTCATCAAAAAGATTAGTTTCATTACTGCTTAATTTCTTTATTTTAACCTGTATCACAGATAATACAGGAAGGAAGAGTTTTCTTACAAACAGCAGAAACATTTCAAATATTTATCAAATACAATTTGTCAGTTGCAGAACATTCGAGTGTGTCACTTAGAAAGTATATTTTGAAGTGAGATCCAGGCCTATGACTGTGTCCCCCGAGGGGCTCTGTGGAGGGTACTGCAGGAGTATGGGGTTCCGGGCTCGTTGCTCCGAGCCATTTGGTCTCTGTACAATCAAAGTGAGAGCTGTGTCCATATTCTCGGCACAAAGTCAAAAACGTTTTCGGTGGGTGTTGGACTCCGCCAGGGCTGTCCTTTGTCTCCGATCATGTTTGTGGTCTTCATGGACAGGATCTCAAGGCGCAGCCGGGGAGAGGAGGGTGTCCGGTTTGGGGACCCCAATATTGCGTGTCTGCTTCTTTCAGATAATGTGGTGCTGTTGGCTTCGTCAGACCGTGACCTTCAGCAGCACTGGAGCAGTTTGCAGCCGAGTGTGAAGCGGCGGGGATGCGGATCAGCACCTCCAAGTCCAATGCCATGGCTCACCGCCGGAAACTGGTGGAGTGCTCCCTCTGGGTTGGGGGGGAGTTGCTTCCCCAAGCGAAGGAGTTTAAGTATCTCAGGATCTTGTTCACGGATGACGGGAAAATGGAGCGTGAGATGGACAGGCGGCTTGCTGCAGCGTCAGCAGTGATGCGGATGTTGTACCGGACTGTTATGGTGAAGAGGGAGCTGAGCCGCAAGGCAAAGCTCTCCATTTACCAGTTCATCTACATTTCAACCCTCACCTATGGTCATGAGCTCTGGGTAGTGACCGAAAGAAAGAGATCGCAGCTTACAAGCAGCCGAAATGAGCGTCCTCCGCAGGGTTGCTGGGCTCAGCCTTAGAGATAGGGTGAGAAGGTTGGACATCCGGAGGGAGCTCGGAGTAGAGCCGCTGCTCCTTCGTGCCAAAAGGCGCCAGTTGAGGTGGTTTGGACATGTGATCCAGGTGACTCTGGGAAGACTTCCTTTGGAGGTTTTCCGAGTATGCCTGCCTGTGAGGAGACCTTGGACAGACCCAGAACCCGCTGGAGGGATTATGTATCTTGTCTGGCCTGGGAACGCCTTGGGATCCCCCAGGAAGAGCTGAAAAGCGTTGCTAGGGGAGAGAGATCTGGAATGATTTGCTTTGTGTGCAGCCTCTGCGACCCGACCCCGGATAAGCAGAAGAAAATGGATGGATGGATGGATGAATTAATTCTGTCCCATTAAAATGACTGTCTATACAGAGATGGCATACATTTTCTGAGGTTATGTCTTGTCTGCAGGGGCAGAGCAGAAGTGGCTCCTGATGGTGTGTATGAAGAAGGTCATGGGCTGATCTTGTTGGATGAGGTGCAGTGTCAGGGAACAGAGGCCAGTTTGCTGGTCTGTGTCCATTCTGAATGGGGCCAACATGACTGCTCACACAGTGAGGATGTAGGTGTTCACTGTGAGAGGGAAGGCAATACCAAGACGATCTCAAGTATTTCACCTTTTACTGGTAAGCACTCACATTGGTGGCTATTTTGGAAAGAAAGTAAATAGCTGGTTTTCACACTTGATGACATTTTTATGTATTACCTTTGGAAAAGCCAACACCTACTCAAGCTCTAAACCTGCTGTTTATCTGAAAATCTTATGACATGATTATTTATCATCCAAGAACATATCAATGACATATTAATCACACACACGTTTGTTTGCAGGTCCTCTGGTGCGTTTGGTTGCGGGAGAGAGCAGGAAGGAAGGCAGAGTGGAGGTCTTCATTAATGGCCAGTGGGGAAGTGTGTGTGATGATGGCTGGAGCGATATCAATGCAGCGGTAGTTTGCAGACAGCTGGGATTCACGTAAGTGTGATTATATCTGTTCTGATATTTTTTGTAAGAGAATGTTTGACTAAAGCTCATGGAATAATTTAAATGGCAAGAATTTTTCCTCTTGGTAACATGTATTTTTTAGAGGTTATCATTATTAGCAGTATGTCCATCAGGTTGGTCAGTTTGTTGATTGGTTAACTACTTTGGACCAGACTCAAAAACCTCTGCAATTATTTTGACCGTGTATTCATGATCCCTAGGAAATCACGATGATTTTGGGGATCCTTGACTTCTGTCTAGTACCACCAGCAGGCTGATGTTTTATCTTGCTAACTATTGGAAAGATTGCCATTAAATTTGATACCTTTGGCGATCCCTTACCTTTTTGTTTAGTGCTACCACCTCAGCAAAATTTAGATTTTTTTCAATACTTAATAAGTAACCAAATAATTTCGAAAATTACACACATTCCTGTCTTCCTCATCTGTGCTTTGAGGTTTGTGCTATTTATTTATTCTAAACTAAGTGTTGAATGTGAAAAACCTTATGTGCTAAACTTTAGCGCTTCAGTATTTGGGCATGTTGAGGTTAGCATTTAGTGTTGCTGAGGAGTTTTGCCCTTGTTTGTGTTGTTGTAGTAGGAACTTTTACTTGACCTTATCACTAAACAAATAGTCAGCAGTCATTAAAATGATGTAAAAATATTAACAAAGCTGTTAAAGGATTTTTTTTTAATTTAAAAATCCTGAATGCCATCAGTCTGACGTTTTGTAAGTCTCTGGAATAATAATAATACTAAAGACTTTACTAGACTTTATAGCACTTCAAAAACAAGTTACAAAGTGTTTTACAAAGACATAATACCAAGAAATATCAGATCAAAGTGGAATAAAATAATTAAGTGAAGTAAACACATAATACAGTAAGAAATTTGCAAAAATGTAATTAATTAATTTTCAAATAAAAGGTGAGATGAGATCTCTGA
The DNA here is from genome assembly GCA_024666655.1 of Dascyllus trimaculatus. Lineage (NCBI taxonomy): Eukaryota > Metazoa > Chordata > Actinopteri > Pomacentridae > Dascyllus > Dascyllus trimaculatus. Next base: position 33,138,984 of record CM045464.1, on the reverse strand, counting down.
GGTTAAAACACATGAGAAAATCACAGAGAAAATCGTGTGGATCTGCTGGTAATGTCCCTTAATTGCATCCCTTAAGCGGGCTCAAGCTCATTAATGAACTTTAGCAAACTAACAATAATTATGAGGCTGGAGATTATAAAATGTCATTTCAAAAACATAGACTGCATTTCATGCAAATGGTTTCAATGCCTGCATCTGTTATGTGTACACTGCATTATCACCGCAAGAATGATCGCTGGAGCCAATCCCAGATGACTTGGGGCAAAAAGCAAGGTACCTGTTGGACATGTTGCATGTCTATCACAGGGCCACACAGAGAGACAGACAACCAGGCACATTCACGCTCCCACCTTCAGCCATCTCAGAATCACCAAATAGCCTATCATGCATGCCTATGGACTTTGGGATGAAGCCAGAACAAAAACCTTCACAGACACAGGGAGAACATGCAAACTCCGCACAGAAAGACCCCAGGCCGAGGTTTGAATCCCAGGACCTTCCAGCTGTGAGGCTAACAGTAATGTGAATGTGTTTTGAAAAATACATTAATTAAAACAAGTGTGCTTATAAAATTACAGTAGTAGACAGAAGACAAAATAAAATACAAACACTGACAAAACTTTATGTAGACTGTATGTCTTTGTGTGTTGTCCTTCCAGAGGTGCGGCTAAAGCTCGATCCATGGCATATTTTGGTGAGGGCCGAGGTCCCATCCATCTGGACAATGTTCAATGCTTGGGCACTGAGACGTATTTAGGCCAGTGTCCGACTGAGGGTCAAGATGGCCATGACTGTCGTCACAGTGAGGATGCCGGTGTTATCTGTGATTACACTTTGGATCCTGTCAGAGATGATACCATGGCAATGCAGACCTGTGGCCTGAGACTCAATAACCAGCGTCGGCGACGCAGAATTATAGGAGGAGATAAGTCACTGAGGTTAACATATGTACACACCCCCAAATGCCATGACTTGAAACTCCAGCATATTGTACAAGTGTTCAGTGCCTGACAAGTCTGTGGAATTTTGCAGGTTCTAAAGCCAGCAACAGTCCTGACAGACATACTCTGATTTGTCTCTATGTCATTTCAGGGGTGAGTGGCCCTGGCAAGTGTCTCTGTGGCTCAGGTCTCAGTCTAAAGGAAATCATCCTCTGTGTGGAGCATCTCTCATCAACAGTTGCTGGGTTGTGACCGCCGCCCACTGCTTCAAGCGGTAGGAGACAGCTCCCTCTAAAGGTCAACTGGTGCCATTAAGAACATTACACATCCCATAAAAAGAAAGTCTTGATGTATGAACAATTAAATCTCTAAAAATTTAGAGTTTGTGTTTTTGATTGTTACTAAATAATGTGCCACACGATGTCACCAAACTGGGCACAAATATTGACAGGAATTGTAAATCTGGGAACTTTGCTTGTGCCTACTCTGCACATGTAAACTTCATTCTTATTTTTTAACAGTAAATTTCACACACGTGATACCAAATACGAAAAAGCCAAACCATGTTTTTTCACAGTCATTCAGACATAGAGGAAATTAGAAATCCAGTCTACCTTTTGAATGTATTTATTAGGTTTAAGGTTCAAAAGGTTTAATTGTCATTTCAACAACAATGTACAGCTTATTGTGAAACAAGGTAACGTTTCCTGAATCCAAATTTCAAATGAATAGAGCAGTTTAAACAAGATATAACACAGCGCCAACATATTAACGTGAGTAGATGGTGTGTGTGTATTTAGTCCAGTTCTTGAATGTTTAACAGTCTTATGGCTTGGAGAATGAAGCTGTTGCACAGTTTGTTTGTGCAGGTCCGCGTGCTTCTGTATCTCCTTCTGGATGGCAAGAGTATAAAGAACTTGTGTGAGGGGTGTGTGGGGTCCTTCATAATGCTGGTGGCTTCGCGGGTGCAGTGTGTGATGGAAATGTCCATGATGGAGGGGACAGACACTCCGATGATTATTCCTGCTGTCCTCACTATCCTCTGCAGGATCTTGTGGTCTGGGGCGGTGCAATTTCCAAACCAGCAGTGATGCAGTTGCTCAGGATGCTCTCAATAGTCCCTCTGTAGAATATTGTCAGTATGGGGGGGTGGGAGGTGGGCTTCTCTCAGTCTCCACGGAAAGAAGAGGCGTTGCTGGGCTTTCTTTGCTATGGAGCTGGTCCAGGACCAAGTGAGGGTCTCCACCAGGTGGACACCAAGGAATTTGGTGCTCTGGACAATCTCCACAGTGGAGCCGCCGATGTTCAGCGGAGCATGCTTCCTTTGTCTGCTCCTGAAGTCCACAACCATCTCTTTAGTCTTGTCATTATTTAGAGACAGGTTGTTGACTCGGCACCAGTCCGTTAGCAGCGGCACCTCCTCTCTGTGCTGACTCATCGTTCCTGCTGGTGAGACCCACCACGGTTGTGTCATCAGCGTGTAGTTTGTAGCTTGAACTGTGTATTGCTGCACAGTCGTGAGTCAGCAGAGTGAAGAGTAGTAGGCTGAGCACACAGCCCTGGGGGGCTCCAGTGTTCAGTGTGGTGGTGTTGAAGGTGCTGGTCCCGATCCAGACTGACTGGGATCTTTCAGTCACAAGGTCCAGGATCCAGTTGCAAAGTGGTGTTCAGGTCCAACAGGCTCAGCTTTTCAATCAGGTGCTGAGGGATGATAGCGTTGAATGCTGAGCTGAAGTCTATGAACAGCATTCTGACGGAAGTGTCTTTGTTGTCCAGGTGGGTGAGGGCTAGGTGGAGGGTGGAGGAGATGGCATCATCTTTGGAGTGGTTGGAACGATAAGCAAACTGCAGGGGGTCTAGTGAGGGGGACAACAGGATCTTAATGTGCCTCATGACGAGCCTTTTGAAGCACTTCAGTGATGGGTGTGAGTGCGATGGGGCAATAATCATTAATTATTATATAATTATAAAATCATTATTGATTGCTGCTATATTAAATGTTCAATGCTATGAATGCCTAATGCTAATGCTTAATGCTGTGCAAGTAAATTCCTCCTGAGCGAGAGGATTGCACAATAAATGAATGACTGTTTTGTTTGTTCCTCCAGATTTGGCAAAGACCCCACCCGCTACACTTTGCGCCTGGGAGACTACCACACTGAGGAGCAAGATGACTTTGAACGCACCTTGTCCCCGGATCGCATCATTATCCACAGAAAGTACCACAGTCAGGGCTGGGAGTATGATATCGCCCTGCTACGACTCAAAGGCACAGAGGGCAACTGTGTGGCATTCAATCCTCACACGGGTGCAGTGTGTCTTCCAGAGCAAGGTATGAAGTGGGAGAAGAGGCCTGCTGCCTGTGTGATCACTGGCTGGGGCATTACAGGTAACTTCACTACTCAAACCATCACATGTTTAATAACAACATGTATTTATGTCCTACTGATTTTCAACTAACTAATTCAAAACAAGTGGTCAAGGTTATGGTAAGATGGCAACAATTATTAGACATCAAAAAATTCAGAATACACATTGTTGTACCTTCACTGTGACTTCTTTGTGCATGCTATGGTCATCAAATAGCACAGTGCTACATCATGTGGCTGGTATATGTTATGCTTGCACTACTCTCTCTTCGTTCCATACTTCTAGTAACTTTTTAATTTAGCTTGTGCTTGTATTTCTATTGGTTATTTTCTACTTACACTCATCTAAATGAAAGCAAATAAGACTTTCGTCTCTCTCCTTTCTGCTGTCAGACTCAGAGTACTCCCGGACCCTGCTCCAAGCCTGGGTCCCCCTGCTTCCAGCCTGGAAGTGTAAGAAACGATATGGTGATCGCTTCACCAGCCGCATGCTATGTGCTGGGAGCCTGTCGGACCGCCACCGTGTGGACAGCTGCCAGGGTGACAGTGGAGGTCCACTGGTTTGCCAAGGGGAGGGGGGTCGTTGGGTGCTGACAGGAGTCATCTCATGGGGGCACGGCTGTGGTAACCCCTCATTCCCTGGTGTGTACACTCGTGTTAGCAGGTTCCTGCGATGGATTGACAAGGTTATCAATAAACCCTACAAGAACAAATGAAAACTGGTCACAGTTATCAATTAGATTTGTGGCTTGCAGATGCAGGTATGCATTGAACCAGTCATGACACAACGTTGTATCGTATTATAACTGTCAGCAAATGGCAACTTTCCATACAGTAAGAGGCATCTGTGTTGGGGCATTCATGAAGAATTATTATCAGAGCCAGAGATGAGTGCACAGCACTTAAATGATATATTTATTGGTGTATTGTAGATTTGGCAAATAATCCAACGGTAATATGTGCATGTTTTCTTCTATCCAGTGCCTGCTTCATCTTTCATTCCACAGTCACAAAAGAGTATTTAAATCTGCCAGTACAGCAGAATGACCAGTGGACACCCATGCATGAATCTACTGTGCATAAATATCCATTTATAGTTGAGAACTGATTCCAGATAAAGAATAGTACCCATCCGAACAGGAAGGGAGGAACAGAGGAAAGAGAGAAGAAAGTGACAGAATGACAGTACTGTAGTAATGATGTGCCTTATAGGACTACATTTGTAAATACAGACTATTTATTTGTTTCATTCATTTTTTTGCAAGTCCAACTATTAACAAGCCACAGGCCCCACTATTTTGCATTGTTATTTTGACCATTAATGAAGTTGTTGTTCCCAATGTATTTCTGTGAACGGAAATTTGACTAATTATTGGTCTATAAAATAACATAAAGTGTAAACTACTGTTCAGTATAAGTACAGGAGGCTCATAACCAAGGACTACATCACCAATCAAGCTTCAGAACAAAGGACAGGGTTCACTGTTTAGCAACTGGATAGTGCCAGTTCAGTTTATTGTGCATGTAGTTTGGGATACGGAAATATGTACGGTATATTGTTAACTGATATAAAAAGATAGGTTGTGGTTTATCACCTGATCTTGAAGCCTTGTCATAGAGGCTGTTAAAATATAGATTCAAACCTTCATTATTTCAGCTGATATCTGATTTCCTTGGAGGATAATCCTAAAATGCATTGTAGTTACTTATGGAATACTGTACATAATGCTTAACAGGGGCCCTGCAGCAGATTTTTGCCCTCCAACCAGATCAATTTCGGCTTGCTTATGACATGGTCAATGTGCCTCAAGTTAGACCATTTTACTATACTTGTACGTACTGTATGTCTCATTAGTATTAGAATTTTTGTGTGATACCAAAGTGTGTATTTACAGCTAAAGTGCAAACAAGGTATACAAGTTTTACATCAATGCTGACTTTGTAAACCTGCATTTATTTAAATTGTTGAAACGGTTCCATAGAGAAATTCAAATTGCTATAAGTAACTATGTTGCTGGGAAATTTAATTTAAAGTATCTAAGAAACTCCATGAAACTTTTTAGTTCTTTTATTTCTTCCTTTTTGTTCATTTTCAGAAACCATTCTGCCCTGACAAATGCTCTGTTCCATACAGTCCATGCTCTATAAAACTGTATATAATTTGTATATGTGTTTAAAAATGTGATGTATTATCGTATATTTTCTGCATCACTGTGTCTCCCACTGCTCTCATTTTTTCTTTTCAATGATACTGTTGTCACCAGTGAATTTATTTTGTCGATTGCCACTTGTTCTCTCTGTTTTATATTCGTCCTAATGATACTCGGCACATCCTACCATTTAAAATGTGTAAAGGGGAAGGCATTACTGTCTAAATTGCTAAATACAGATAGCAGTATTAAGCCTGCCTTAGCAGGCAGCAAATTAACAGAACAATAGACAGAATATTTCACCACGCAGTATTCACCCCTTCACTTGTTACACTTTCTTGTGTTGTGAAGTCACTTTTAGAAATGGATAAAACTGCCATTTTTGCCCATCAAATTTTTGGAAATTTCCTAAATGTCAAAAACTGAAATCCAGATCTAGATCCAGTATTGATAACTTAATTAAGCACTTTTCTACAGATCCTTTGGCAGCCATTGCATCTTGAAGTTCTGTTGAGTAAGTCTGTTCATACACTTGAATTTGGACAGTTTTACATTCTTTTTGTTTTGATGGGAAGCCTCCAGGAACAGCCATCCTGAGGTTGGTCCACAGATGTTATCAGGACTTTCAGTCTGGGCTTTAGCTGGGCCATGCAAGGACAGTCAGAGACTTGCATTGTCTTGGCTGTATGTTTTTTTCATTGTTGTGCTGAAAGGTGAAGCATCATTTCAGTCTCAGGTTGCATTCACTTTGAAGCAGGTATTCCTTAAGGATGTTTCTGTATGTATTTGCATTCATCCTTACCTCAGTTCTGACCTACTGCTGCTGTGAAGCTTCTCCATAGCATGATGCTGCCACCAACATGCTTTTCTGCAGTGGCAGTATTAGCGGTGCCTGCTGCTCGCCAGACATAATGCCTGAAGTTCTGTACATCTGTACAAAGAATTTTGTTTTTGACTTGTCAGATCAGATAATTGTGTTCCTTATGCTCTCAGAGTCCTCTAAGTGGAGTCTGACAAACTCAAAGTGGGCTGTCATTTTGCTTTTTCCATCTAGCTGTTCAGCCATGAAGGCCTGATTGCTGGGAGTGCTGCTGAGATTGTTGTCTTTTCAACAGGGTCTTGTATCTGTGCAAAGGACATCTAAAGATCTGTTACAGTGACTGTTAGTCAGGGGCAGGGATGCAGTTTGTTGTCAGAAGGGGGATGTTGAAATAAAACGGCCACAACTCCTGTGTCCGAGATGTCTACCTCCACAGTAAACTGCAGCTTAGGGTCAGGCTGTGTCAGGATTGGGGAGGAAACAAAACGGTTCTTTAGCTCCTGAAAGGCGGACCCGGCTTACTATAATTTCTGATGAAACAGCATTAGAAATGAACATATCCAAGGAAGCTCTGGAGCTTTTTCTGGGTCACAGGTCAGAGCCAGTCTTGGAACGCAGAGACCTTAGCTGGGTCCATTTTTACCTTTGTAAATACATATGTATTTATAATATTTATAGTATGTATTTATTTATATGTATTATTGCGATATAACATATCGCACATGCTTGTAAAAATTCTGTCATCAGTAGAAGATGAATTATTGAGTTATGTCCAAAAACATGACCTTGAATTTTGACCAACAAGATCAAATCAGTCTATCCTTGAGTTAAAGTAAACATTTGTGCCAAATTCAAATAAATTCCTTCAAACCATTCAAGAAGTATTGCGTTTAGAGAATGGGACACACTGAATTCAAACACATGATGCCTCTGGTCATAGCTGTTGCCACCATGGAGGCATAAAAATAACAAGTCCGCTGAGCCAGAAATCGATTGTGATGACTTGATGGTGGCAATTTCAAGTTGGGGTACAGGACCACTCAAAGGTAACAGAACTGGCAGTCAAAGCTTTTGCCCACACCCAAAGAGAGCCCAATGAATGGCCTGAATGTCACAGAGCTTGCCAGGAAATTTAGCCCACTCCTGGGGACCAGTTATCTCAAGAGGAACAAGATGAGGGACGGTGTTCAAGATGAGGCACTGAGGGGTCATGGTTCTCACACTGTGTCAGGAGAGCAGGAAGGAGGACCCAGGCAGACTAGAAGATGCATAAAACAGAAGATGTATGTATGTATGTATGTATACCCAAAGGGAGGTCATATATCTTTTATATGTGTGTGTGTGTGTGTGTGTGTGTGTGTGTGTGTGTGTGTGTGTGTGTGTGTATATATATATATATATATATATATATATATAAATAAAAGGTGGTGGCAGTGGGACAGTGACTGCTACCAAACTGGGAGAATGGCTCCAGCAGGTTCCAGGTACAACATCTAAGGTCCTTGTCCAGGGGAGTGCAGTGCCTTGAGGTACAAAGAAGTGCTCATAATGCATTTGTATCCGAAATTTACGCTGTCCAAGATCACTGACATTCTGTTTTCTCCTGCACATATCAAAAGGATAAAACAGTACAAATTCCGCATTGTGGTTGCACATGTCCACCAAAAAGTGAAATTGTAGTTTACATCCACATCTGTCCAGACTCATTTAATACCTGTTGTAAAGAATTTAAAAGAATTAATTACATGGGCACCCAAGATAAATGTCACAAATTCAGTATCTGACCAAATGTTAAATATAGTCGCAAACTCAACCTGTTTCTAAGTTATGCCACTGAATAATCGTCAGAAAAGTATTATGATTATTATGACATCATGAACTGAAGCAACCTTTGATTTTCTGAATCTAACATGTCAGCACTTCATCATTTTATTTAGTTTGACAGTTGTGTAAAATTTTGTCATGATTACATTGAGTTATGCCCAAAAATGTGTTTCATGAGTTCAGTTACCGCGACCTTTGACCTTCAAAATCTAATCAGTTAAGTCCCCATTAATGTTTGTGTGAAATCTGAAGAAATTCCATCAAGGTGGTCAAAAGATACTCAGTTCTAAAGAATGAGGCGAATGGACGTAAAAAACATAATGTCTCTGGCTGTGGCTGCCACCAGCATGAGTGCATATAAATTATAGGTTTTCCAAATGCTATTAGTTATTAGTTTTTTGAAAGAATGGATGACAGTCATTTGGCTGGATTTGTTATGCTCAAAAATACACTGAGTATTTACAGTCGCTCCTTTTCAAGTGACTGCATGTCGCCTCATAGCCCAAGTTCTTGGTTTGGCAGAATGCAAAAAGTACCTCTCACTGCTGCAAGCACAACAGGGCACATGTAGATAAAGTTAGACACCTAACATTAAAGGTTTTATTTAAGTCATTATCGACTTTTCCTTCAAATGCTGAATCCTAAACGGTGATTTGGAGGCAAACTATGCCTCAATTTCAATCTTTCTCCGACTCTCCAAATGTAGGCTGTGGGTACAAGCCTGCCTTGTGGCTGTTTCCTCTGTTTCTGCAGTTTGGGTATTAGCGTTTTGCAAATATACTTCATTACAGTAACAACAACTACAACTACAACAAACTCCCAGTAGCAGTTTATCATACTGAAAATTTCAGGTTTTCCAAAGGATTTGGACCGTTCAGTAAGCATCCCTGTTAGTTTTTTTTTTTGTTTTGGGGCTGTATATGGACATCCGTGGAGGGGTCTGCTTTGACTCTTGCACACTTGGGCAGATAACCCTACGGACACAGAAAGTTCAATACTGGCCTAATAACAACACACATCCATGTGTCTGCAGCTGTCCGCAAGGGAGTATGATCAAGGCTTAATGCTTGAGACCAGTGTTATATGTTTGCGAGTACTAGCATCCCCGTGACTTAAATGTGGTCTTCCGCCCAAGAAGAGAAAGTTTGTAATAATATGGGTGAACCGAAGTACAAACCAAAATCCTGACAGACACAGCCTTAACCCTGTCATAGTAGACCAAGCAAAGGAAAATGTTCGAACTTCCCCCTCACAAAATTATGACAGGTCTGAATAACCAATTTTCCTTTTGGTTTTTAAGTATATTTTCTTAATGCTATTAAAATGACACAATTACCCTGTTTCACATTGTAGTATTGCTATTTTCACTTATGCAATGTTCTTGACCAGCTCTTCCATCGCTGCTCACAGATTACTATAACATAGTAACTACTTGATGCTGTGCCTCCGTGTAGCCACAAGCTCCGCTGGTAACGGACGTTTGGAGGTTGGAGGTTAGTTGCAGAGTAATTAAATGTCAAGGATCTAAATAGTCGATATCTGGTTTCGAACTGTCAGTGTACTCTACATCACAGTATGTTTGGTGTATTGAATTTGACGACCACTCGCCTTACTGGTCTCTTCTCCTGCTGAATCAAAATATGTCTGAACTGCTGTCTTTGAAGAGCTGGCAGCCGGAAGCTGTGATCAGCTGATGGAGGAGGAGCTGTTAGCGAGGTGAGCCATCTTCCCCCGGCAGACTGATACACTTTGATAGAGCCTGGACGAGGGGGACTCAGGAAATCTTATGTGGCTCCCACTGTCATTTGGAGACATAGATTATTAGACACCAGGACAACCGGTGTCAGTCGCGAAGGACGAAATCCGAAGGACTCATTTGATTTTTTTCACCGGATCAGACTAAGGAATATACCAGCTTTTAACGTCAGACAGAACCCCGTAGTACTAATGCAAAGAACGGAAAACAGAGCTAGGAGCGGGGATTAATATCCAAATATGAACCGAATGTAACCTACATAAATGCAGTAGTCCAGAGGATAGGCAATTATAAATTAGCATGTAGTTCTTAATAGTTCGAAAGCTGTACAGCATCACCAGTAAATGTAAACAAACAGCTAATCAAGCTAGCCGAAGTTAGCCGTTTGCAGGTTAGCGTTCCAGTGCTACAGCTAACGTAGTAGGACTAAAGTAGAACGAGTGTAAACCGATGAGAACAAACCTGTCGTCGGGTTAAAAACGACATTAAGTATTAATATACTTATCAGCAGCAGGTGACATGCATTTGTGTTATTCTAGTGTGCAGTTATTAACAAAAATAGCCTAGCAGCTAACGTCGGCTAATTGTTATTCCCATTAGCAGCCAGTATAATATAATTTCAACTAGCACATTAGACGTAGACCAAGGCTAATAGCGATACGTGTACTTTACCATCGTTTCCATTTAGACATTTCACTTTTAGGATGGCTGTAATGTTAGAATAGTTCGTCTGGATATCTAGAGCAGGTCAGCTCATTGCTGAGACGAGTAGGACGTCGGGATGAAGTAACTTCATGACTTCTTGACAATTTAATAACATCCATACCCTGGCCAGCGTTTTTTGAAAGCTCTATTGTGTGCCCGTGTTCTTAGCTGCACAGTGAGGGAGTGGAAATGTTCATGTTCGTATTCTCTACTCTTTACACTGTTTGACAGCGACATTGCTTAGTGGGTGAGTTTTGCTCCTTTCCCCCTCCGCGGCAGTAGTCGTCAAAAGTCCGGTCAAAGAGACGAGAGGAGCTTCTGTTTAAAGTGTCTGGCTGTAAAGGAGCTTCTTTTCGGGGAGTTTGTTGTTAAATCGTCAGGGAATGTTGATCAGTTCTGAATAACTGATATTTGTGTTGGACATACAGGATTCCACCTCATAGGAGAAGTTCCGCCGACCCTTCGCTAGTTGAGCCTGGTCACAGTTTGTATTATGTAGCTGTGTGAGGCCCGGCGGTAAGCCTCTCAGCTGTGTTTTGGTCGCTAGTAACCTCCCCTCCCCCAGTCTGGAGACTCTTGATTCTCCTCGAGTGTTGGACACTGTTCGCCAGGCTTCCCCTTGATTTTTAGACCGAAAAAAAGACCGTGGCCTGAAGTCGCAGTCCTCTGGACTCCACAGCAGTTAAAAAGTGGATGTAATGGAACTGATGTTCGCCGAGTGGGAGGATGGGGAGAGGTTCTCTTTCGAAGACTCGGACCGGTTCGAGGAAGACTCTCTGTGCTCCTTCATCTCCGAGGCCGAGAGTCTCTGTCAGAACTGGAGGGGATGGAGGAAACAGTCCGCTGGACCTAACTCTCCTACTGTCAAGATTAAAGGTTGGAGAAGGACACACTTACACACGTTCCATTAATTCTGAATACTTTTTTTATTGCATTATTGTAGGCATTGATTGTCCAAACACTGTGACCCAACTGATCTTACAGCAGCTTAGTTAAAAAAGCAGAGCAGCACTTTCTCTGCCTCCTTGGCTTTGCCATGTATCTGTATGAAAGTGACCTGACATTGTACGTATCTATTTGAAAATTAAAGTTTAAAGCATAGTCATAGTTTTTATGGGTTAGTCAACAAACTACCTTTAAAAGCCTTTTGGAAGAGCACTTGTACTGTGTGATTGAACTGAATTATTATATGGCCTCTAATGTTTGGAAGTGTCCTGAGAATATGGAACCCACTGGCCGCAAGTGAATGTGTTTGTCTGACCAGTCAGTCAATATACTGCCTGTGTGTTGTTGTGAGTGTGACAGTGTGTGTGCACACGTGCGTGTGTCTTTGTGTACCTATGTTGATGCCTGCAGCAACCCAAAGCTCTTCTCTGGGGTTGTCCAGAAACTCATCCATGTTTCATTGTCACTGTTTGTTTCCAAGGTGAAAAATTGTCTTGTTAACTTTTCTCTTAAATGTGCTTTTACATAGTAGTTTACAAGAGATTCCAAATAATGACATGCTTATAACTTGCCTTCAGTTGTTTTCTAGCAACAAGTAATGAGAGTTTCTTTAGTAGAGGACCCAAAAATATTGAATTGATTTCAACTTGGAAATGCAAATTTGAAATAATGCAATTAACTTATCAAAAAGGCTGCAATAAGGCTTACACAGCCTTTAAACTGATATGTCAGTGTATTTAGAAATCCATGCCATCCTCTTTGTGTTACTTTCACACTTCCCAATCAGAATGGGCGCATGTCAACTGTGTGCAGGTTGTTTAGATGCTGCCCCTGTCCCATAAGTGAATGACCTTCCTATTTCAGTGTCAGAGATTGTTTACAGAAGAGTAATATTTCTTCCTATTGAATTATTTAACTTTTTATTATTACCTTACATATTGAACTTATCATAGTCACAGCTTTTTTCATAGCTGTTCTGTATACAGTTGTCAACTTTCTATTAATATGCTTCGATACAGCACTCTGCCAACAGCCAGCCTTTTCAGCAATGTGGCCTACCTTCCTTATGGGGGGTGTACGTGATCGGCTTCTAGACAACTTTCCAGTCAAGTCTAGTATTATTTTTTCTTTCAGCTCTGATTTGGTCTACACTAACTAGTGAGAAAAATATCCCCTTAGCTTCTAAACATTCCATTACATTCACCAGCTAAAGTTAACTTTGTGTCTGCAGAGAGACCTAACCATAGCATCAAACTACTGATCTAAAAGAGACTCAGAATCTCAGTTCAGTAGCCAAATAACTGATGACACTGCTTTAATATTACACTTAATAATTTAAATAAGTATTAATATGGCAGTATTTAGTAGTGAAGTTCTTATTCCACCTCTAATATATGCCTATTCTGAACAAGGACCTTACTGAAGTAACTATACTTTCTTTTTGTAATTCCTCTTGGTGCTCTTAGTGTCCAGTTTCAGTTGTCAGAAATCTTTTTTATACAGGTGTTTAGGTGTGACTAGAGTAATACTTTCCACAAGTCAAGATGATTAGACTTCATTCCTATAAAACTGTGAGAGGTAACATGAACTTGAGTAATTTCCAGAGGCAAGTATGTTAGCCAGTAATAGGCTGATACAGTGGATATTTACGTTTTCACTGTGGTCAGCTGTAGTCAGTTTGTAAAGAACAACTGACAAATCTGATTGTTTACCTTCTCAGCAGCAAAGAAAATGAAATATGAGGAAAGAATACCACATGCAATGTTTTTAATTTCTGTCAAGGAAAAGGAATATATCCATACATTCAGGGACCGGTGTGTGCAGCTTACTATCTGTGAAGCAACTGAAAAAGCCCTGGGGGGAGGGTATTGCTAAGAATTACAGTACTGCCAGATGTAATGTTGACAGTGAAATGCATAGCATATTGAAGGAAAGGTTCAAATTAATAACTGACCAAGAAAAACTAAACTAAAGCTGCATGTGTGGAACACAACATAGAGTACAGAGAACCAAAGATGAACTTGAAAGTGGCTCTCCAAAATCACATGGCTGTTTACAATGAGAAATTAATGCAGCATTAGTTATGCTGACTCTTTTTCTCCTACAAATAGGTGGTTAGATATGAGTATATATAAGTAGATTATGATCAAGTTGAGACAAATCAATTTATGAGAGTTTGAGTAATTCGATAAGGATATCTACTGCTAAACTGCTAACATAAATATATTTTTTCTTTGTAAAGAATAGTTACAAAGATATGCAGTGAGTGGTCATCTTATAGGCATTTTTGCTGTTAAAATAAATCTTGCTCTTTGATAAATTTCTTTAAATGACCTCTCTGACTTTTCTGTATTGACAACAACACAAGTAAACAACGCTTCTAAAATGGACAAATCTCAAAACTATTGTAATTCCTAAATTTACTTGAATTGAATGAGTGAGACATTTGTGTCTGATTCAAACTCGTTCTGTAAAATGAGTGTTAACTTAATTTCCTCTCAGTAGGACAGAGAATATGAAGTGTGCCTCAGTGTGCATCTGAAATAGAGAAGAAATCCATGTGCATGTTGAGTCAAGAAACAAAGACAGCATTGCACAGCTGGCATACTTACCACAGCAATCCGATGAGATACATATGGCAGTAACTGTTACGGGTAGCTCCAAAACAGAACAGATATCAGACCATATGAAGACAGGCCAGTCAGCATTTATTTATCTAAGAGTGGTTTTGTGTAGAAATAACAATTTTTAACCTGTTTGTTTTCAAGCTAAGCTGCGCAGTCAAAGTGATTGTAATTTCACCTAAAAATAGCATAGGGTCCAGTGTGTCTAACAGAAGAGGTAGCTTTTAGATAGTGAGCAGAATATCCCACTTGGTGCACTACAGGTGTGCATCAGTGTACTAATGGAGCACCCTGTGAAGAGACATGGACAGAGGAAGGAAGCAGTCTAGGAGGTGAGACGGCTAGTCACCCAGTGAGAAGACTGAATGAGCTCTCAGCTCCTCACTGGCCAGCTACAAAAGAACAGCTGTTTTAGTGGCTTCCCTCTGTGCTAGGAGCTGATTGGTGGGCAGCGTGCTGTCATTCACTTGCAACAGCCAATCACTGTTGCTGGGTAGTAACATGAACTCTGTTACTACCCAGCCGCCCTTCTTAAGGTTTTCACTCTTAAGTCTTTACCAGTCATACTGTCCCTGTTCCTTACTATATTACAATATTATAATGTACACAAGATGTAAATGTTAATAGCACACCCTTCTTCTATTTTAAGTAGATGATTTAAATGAACAAGTTCAGATGTCTGGTGATGCTCCATCAGTCAGCTTTTACAATACTGTCACCAGTTTTAAAGACGATGTGACTTAAATTGTACTTCCATGTTCAACCTTGAGGAGTTTCACAAAATAAGTTAGTGCAGTATAATAATATGTAATGTATATATATATATATACACTTCTTACTTTATACCTGCCATGAGTGGAAAAAGAGTAAAGTTAATAGAAAAATGAGTAGTAATATTAGTAGTAATAGTAATATTGCATAGCATAAATAAAATATATTACATGTAGGTTAATGGGATTGCTGACATCTAGTTATTTAAATACTTATACCTACTAGTGGAGGGCTTTGGCACTGGTCTATTTAGCAATGTCCATTAGTTTTAGTCTCAATCTTTTAAAAAATGGAATTAACTAGTTTTAGTCTAATTTTAATGCTGGGATTTTTGTCTGTTTGAGTTTAGCTTTAGTCTAAAACTAAAGGCATTGACATTTTTATGTTTTGTAATAATTGCCATAGACATTAGCGTTATTGTTGTGTATTGTTACTGTGGATACAGTTGCTGTTCTTGTCTGTTGTAAGGTTAGTGAAAAAATGTTTTCAATGTCCACTTGACACAGGGTGCATGTCACTCTACTCTGCAGTAATACAACAGATTGACTCCCCTCAGATAACACTGACATTTCCATACACGGGCTATTTAAATACAACTTCTTTTCTTGTTGCTCCTCACCTAGCATTACTGCAGTGACCTGTCCTCTTTACTGCAGGTTAGTGCTGAATGACTTGGGAAAAATATGTAATTGCGACTAGTCACCGGATATCGGATGCAGGTATCAGTCGCTGCTCACTTCACTGTATGCGTGTTACCCTTTTCTTAGTTACAGGAATTAACAACAACAGGCTCCAATCAGAAACCTACCACACTGGAAATTTCAAGTTTTGCTAAGAATTTGGATGGTGCAACTTTTTTTGTTGGCTTATCCAGTTTAATCACAGTGCTCATCTCCTCCTTGCCAGTATCCACCACAACAATTCTCCCCAACATTATTTTGACGCCAAATCCTTTGATTAGCTCGCCTATGAAGATTGATTGGTTTAAAGAAATTCTACAAAGCCAGAGCGGTTTTTCCCCTATATGGTGTGGTGCAGCCAGACTATTATTTTACACAGAATGGGCTGGCAAAGCGAGACTAAATTCAGAGAAATATTAGTGTTGCGATTTTATTTGCAACATATTTTTTTAAAATCAAGCTTTAGTTGACTATTTTCTGTGTAACAGATTTAAAACAAATCATGGAGCATTACCGCATGAGATACCATCCAAAGTGTGACTGCCATACAAAGAGGAATGATTAACTTTATAAAATCATTGACATGACAGTTTAAACCCTGGGTCAGATATGCTGCATATGTCCTAAATTGCTGCAGTTACAGTTTGCTAATTGAATTATTTTGAATAGCGATTTTGATTTGACACTGATTCAGCCCTCACTGCAGAGCAGCAACTTATTCAGATCAACCAATGTGTATTTTCAGGGCTGATGTCAGTATCGGTTACTGGCAATGGAAAAGGCCCAAAGACTGATGTTGAACCAGTTTACAATAATTATTAAATAATAACAAAATGTGATAGCAGGGAACCTTCCATTCATAACTAGGCTTCTTCATTTATAAAGATTACTGTGAGTGAATTTTCTATATATACTGTACATTAAATGTTATATATTAACTAGGGTTGTAACAGTAAACAAAAATCAGGGTTTGGTACTTACCGTGGTACAGACGTCATGGTTCGGTACGGTTCGGTTCTCAGTTAAGGGTAGAAATGGAAAAAAAACTATTCATAATTAATCCAAAACATTGTTTTGGTTTGCGTTCAAAGATCCGTGGTAAAACCCGGAATGGATCTCTGAACTGTAATTTAGTTGCCTGGATTGGACTGAACTGTGTGGGGAGGAACCGGGTTGGACTCCTTAATTTACTGGACTGAACTCAACAGCAGTCGCCATACACGCGGATTGTGTACGGAGGGGAGGGGCACAGACGGATGGACGACTTTACTAGTAAGTATTTTGCGGACTCTAGTAAAGTCGTCCATATATCCGGAGCACAGAAATTGCCGGACCTGTCCTCGGTAGCCGGAGTCATCGAGGTGACTAACCAGAGAAAATCGCCGTTTGCCAGCCCTTTGGGAGAACCCTGAAACAGGCTGATCACAGAAGCACCAGCAGGAGAATAAACGGTCTGTTACATCCTGTGGTCCACTGGAAACTCCTACTTGTTTTTAGTTCCGCAATACTGTGTAACTGTGAGACGGAAAAGGTCCACCACAACTGTGGGCACTACGAGTTTTTAAGTTACACAATTAAAATTATTGTGTACATTGGCCACTCTTAACAGTCTTAAAATTTTCGTACCTCAGTACACCTCTGTACCGAACCGAACGTGCCTGTACCAACTGATTCAGTACGAATACGTGTACTGTTACACCCCTAATATTAACAGTATGTGGTAGCAGGCAACTTGACATTTATAACTAGGTTTCTTTATATTAAGAATTACATTAACTGAATATGTACAATAGAAAGAGGAGTGTTAAAGGTTGTGCATCATGTGCACTACAAGGCTCTCCTCTGTTTACAGTGAGATTGATTGATTGATTGAGATCAATTACTGCAAGTTCTTCTCTGGATGTCATTCATGACATGTAACAACCAATCAGGTAGCACTGTGGGAGGGACATTGCTGAGACCACAAAGTGACTCTGAAGACAGAGAGAGCCGGCTGCATCCCAGCCAATGTGGCACTTTTTTTTTTTTTTAATAATAATTTTTCAATAATTGGTCAATAAAAAGAATCAGAATCAACTTTACTGACCAAGTTTGTCCACGCAAACAAGGAATTTGACTCTGGTGAATCTTGGCTCTCTGTGTACAGTAATCAGACAAAAAAACACAAAGTACTAAAAATAAGGTAAAAGAACAATAAAAATAAGAACAATATAAATATAAACATAAACACCTGTAAATAGCAGCATTTACAGTTTGTGTGCAAATGACACCAGTAATCATAAAAATGCAGAATATCAGCATTAATAATTGGTCGATCAATACTGTACACTGTGTGTTTTAAGCTTTAGAGGAGAACCTAGAATGTTGGATAACCATGATATTTAACAGCAAACATCTATATGAAGATTCTGTATTGTAATTCAAGTGAATCCACAATATGTTACTTCCAAGAGCCTGTAACATCAGTTAATATTACTGGCAGGGACAGAACATTGCTGAATATAAAATGCCGCTTATAAACACTTGTGCAAAAGGTCAAATGGCTAATTCAGCTTCTGAAAATGAGATATTTTGGGCAGAGGATATCGTGTTTGGCTAATCAGGATCATGGCTGCAGTCCTAATTTTGCAGATGCATGTGGCTCAATCGATAAGACTTTGTGTTAAACAGTAATTCCTCTTTTTGTCTTTGGATCCTTTGTTAGTCCGTCACATTATCATTGCCGTTTATTCACTGACTAAGTTTTCAATAAATTGTATTTAGTTTTAGCATTTTTGCTCAGAAAAACTTATTTGTAATGTGAGCTTAGGTTGCTAAAATTGATTCTGCTGCTGAGACTCAACATTTTGCTGCACAAGTAGAATTACCAAAGGTCTGAGTTAAAGCAGAGACTACACCACTGTCCTCTTAAAACAATTGCTGTATCAAGGATGTAACTTACTTTTATATGGATTTGTAATCTAGTAGTAAAAATCTTCTGTGATAGATTCAGGACTTGATCCCCTGTAGGATGGTGTCTGAGATTCTAGCCCAGTTTTCCACACTGTATTGTGTGCATCTGAAGTGAACTCTTAAATGTGTGTATGCTTCTTGTTACAATACGGATTAGTTTTTACTGATATTCTCCCACATAACATATTAACTGTTAGTCTGTTTGTCTTGATGGCTTTGGAATGGCCTGTTACCATGAGCCCCTGAGCCTTTACACCAAGGATGGCATTATTTGAGCAGAGTGCTTTCCTCCATATATGGTAAACAGCAGCACAAGTAGTGGCCTAGAAATGAGGTCTGTAATCTGAGACCATCACTTTTTCTACTCTCACTTGCAGTCCATTGTGCTCTCAATACAACTTTTGTCATTGCGCATTAGCTTCCCTTTTATTGGATGACACAAACACACACATACACACACACACTATGTGTATGTCTTCATTAGTAACAATTTTTGTATCTTCAGTATTTTAACAAAGTGCTTTTACTTTGCTTACTGATGTCTAGTAATCTGTACTCATTTAACTATTCTTAACACCATTGTATATTATAAGAGAGGAAAAATTCTCATAAACTGACAACTGTCTATTTATTTCCCTCTCTTTTTTGAAGTCCTGAAACATCTAATGACGGCATTCTGTTAACAGACATGAGACACTTTTCCATTAATGTTTTCATTCACAAGAGATTAGGCAATACACTAAGCAATGTGTAATGCGTAATAATGCAATACTAGACTAAATAAAAACTAAAAGCATCTCATCAAAATACATGACAGCCCAATTTAGTTCTGGTCACTTAAACAGTGAAACTGAAAGCCCAGGACTCAACCTGAAGGCTGCAGTCTAAGCAAATATTAAACTGCATCTGATAAACTATGACTATGTGTGACAGTTCACCTGTCTGAAGTGAAAAAATATACAGTGTGACTTGCCGTTAGATCCTGATTCTTTTTTCATGTCCGGGACAGTTTTTAATTATCACTAGTAAATGGAGTTACTGCTGTTGCTTCATGCATAAAAGCACACAGCTCTCTTTATTTAGAGACACTAATATTAATCTTGCAGCTGTGTGATGCTGCAGGTATTTAACAAATAAAGGAAATAGTCTTAAACAGCTGTGAGCAACAAGCTAAACTGCTGTTCTGTGTGTGTGACAGCTCACCTGTCTGATGTGAACATGTAGGCCTACACACTGTGACTTGCCGCTGGACCCTGGCCCTGAACGATCTGCTTTCTAAGAATATTAGTGCTAAAATGTGGAAAAAGATATTCCTAAATCACTTCCCACCACTTGATGCATCACTGTTTGTGCATGCCATCTGCTAATATGATAGTGCTTCAGACTTGTGTCGTGTTGAATGTGATACAGAGATGTTCCCAGGTCCAACCAAGAAATATTACTGGTACAACTTTTATTGAAATGTGACCAGGATGCACATTCAGACACAAAGCCAACGCATTCAGTTCCCATCTGATTAACGGGACTGGGTGCATGTCTGAAAGGGGCTTTAGAGACACAACTTTTACTCCAAGAGCCTGTGCTTGGTTACTGGGAACAGCTTAAAGGTTAGCAAGTATGACTTTTCTGTGGAAGAAAAAAATGCAATTTTGGAGAATAAAAATTAGAATATAATCCTATTGTGCACAACACGCCAAGAACAATGGCTTATAATGAGGCAGCAACAATAGATTCCAAAAGACAACACAACACACAGAGCCCACAGACTTTCATCAATATACTCCAACATCAGACATCAAAAACTACAGTTTAAAAAAGGATATGGCCAAAGTGGTGTTTCAAGTCAGTCAGCCCTCAGTTATTCTGTGCATTTGTAGGAAATAACAGATCATGGGCAATAACATTCACAGCAGGGAACAAACAAAGGATAAAAAGGGACAGCTGAGAGAGTGTTGATTGAATTGTTAAAAGATCCTGTTCTCTTTTTAAATTAGTGCTAGCTAGCTTTGAAAATGCTAATTTTCCTTTATGTGAATAACCTTGAAATGTCTGATCAGGTTTGTGATATTGAAATGATTTGGTTGCTTTCCTTCAAGAGGGATTTCCTTGGAACACACTTGGCAAATTGCAAATTTATTGTTATATTCAAACACTTGGTAGAACTGTCAGACCGTTGTGGCTAGTGAAGACATTTTAGCTTTGCGTAAAGAAATTGTCTCGTGAATTTTGTGTCATCTGATTGACTCTTCTAATGGGCATTTATAGAGACCACCAGGCAAACTATTGCTAACGAATACTGGTAGATAATGATCTGCAATCGTGCACCATTGGTAATATGTATTTTGTATTTTGATCCCATCGCAAGATGGTCTCTAGCTGCAGATTTGTTTGAGGCTGTGCATGGTTTACTTCCACTGCCGGCTTTTCAGCATAATACATTGGTGCTGAACTTTCAGAGCTGGTCTTACAGTTGTCCATTTCCACACACGTTGACCTACCATTTTTTGTCAAAGGAGGGCGCAAGACGAAAACTCTTCCTTACTCCATCGTTATAATCAAATGGGTTCTTCTAAGAGGTTTTAGGATCAATGTCTATTTACAGAAATTATTTTTTTGAACAAAAAGATAAAACAATTTAAAAGAGACCCAAGAATGGTCTGACCTGATCCAAAAAAGGTAAAAAAATGGAATCTGACTTAAAACTGTGGGAGAGCTGAACAGAAGCCAAGAAAGAAAGTTATGTAGCACCGTCAGCAGCATTATTTTCCATCTAAAAGCAATTAGCTGCAGTAGAAAAGAGCAGCATGTCAGTTTTCATTTCACAGGCAATATAGTTAAATGATGTTGCAAAAACAGGATGTACATTTTCAGACAGCCTCTCCAGGAAGACCTTCATAGTGTTGCACTTAGTTGTTCATATGAAAAGGGCCTCAAATAATTATGTAACAAATAAAGAGCTAGAGAGAGACCTCCATTTCTCCTTAAGGAGCATAAAAAAGGAATGGTAAGCTGTCTATTAGATAGTGGTCGTGGTTGCAGGGTTGACATTTTGGCCTCTGAATAGTATGTGTAAATTGGAAGTGGACTAAGCTTACGTAATGCTTTTTATTTTTGTAAGGGCTTTACAATTTGTGTCCGTCATTCAACAATTCCAAACATGCTCACACAGAAATTCTGAGTGCTGTATGCAAGATGCTCACTAGCCATTGGGAGCAACTTGTTGTGTCTCACCCAAGGGCACTTCGGCATGAGGATAGAAGGGTTCCGGGTACTCTGCCGTTAGTGGGAGCAACGGCTCAAATATTGTCTAACAGTTTGTTGTTTATATTTGAAGATTTCTTGTTTTTAAAGAGTAATCATAGCACACTTCTGTTCTCACTCAACCTGCTAGCTGCATTCAGAGGTAACACAGCCTGAAAGTTTAACCTGACAGGACAGGGACACACTGCTATTCAGCCTGCTGGCCTGCTCTTATGGTACTTTTGAATACTTAAGTCAGGTAATTCAACCTGTAGCTTTCAATAATATGACATGGGTGTGAAGGAGCATACCTTTCTTTCTTCTTCTGTCTGACTAATCTGATCTTCCTCTTCTCTGCGGTCTTCCACAGATGGTCAGGTGATTCCACTGGTGGAGTTGTCAGCAAAACAGGTAGCATTTCACATCCCGTTTGAGGTGGTGGAGAAGGTCTATCCCCCCGTCCCAGAACAGCTCCAGCTCCGCATCGCCTACTGGAGCTTCCCTGAAAATGAAGAGGACATCAGGTGTGAATGTTATAACCTCAATTTCGTTTCTTCACTTTATTCAGGCATGTGCCAATGACATGTAGAATTAGCAGATGACATTCAAGATGTCTTGGTCCCCATATGCAGCATTTTAGAGAAGTTTACATATGCTCATCATGGACATAGATGTCATGGCATTATTTTTTCAACTTTTCTTCCTCTGGATCAGAAATATTGTACAACATGAATCATTAACAAAAAATAAACGTTGGTGCTAAAATCAACACAGGATCAAAATTATACAAAAGTTAGATTGTTAAATTGGTGGCGCTGATAAATCTAAAATGTCAACATGATTGACCATAGCTTCTAGATTTACTGTACCAACATGAAAAGCATTTCCTTGACAGCATTCACTGGATTCACCAACACACAGATCAATGGGAAGGTCAGTGTCGCTCTTAAAAAGAAGATCATAGATTTACACAAGTCAGGAATGCCTTTCGGAACCATCTGTAGACACCTGCAGATTTTAAGATGATCAAGCCAAAGTTATTGGGAGATGTAGGCCACTTTACCAAGACATAGAAAAACATTCAAACTACTCCCCTCACCTGCGAGAGCACCAGTTTCACTGTCTAAAGTCAAGTGAGTTTTACTTCAGCATGGACTTACAAGCTGCTGTATGAGACAGAAGCTCTTGCTCCAAAATTGACACCTACAAGTTGAACCTAAAACCGACCACATGAACAAAGACAATGTACTCTGGAGGAAAATTTTGTAGTCAGATGAGACAAAGGTCAGAGGCATGCTTGGAAGTAAAAGGAAGGCATTATAACCCCAAGAACATTACAACAACTGTCAAGCATGGCAGTATCAGTGAAACCGTTACATTGCTCAAAGTGGATGTAAAAATGGATGATGACTGCCACAGGATTTCTTAGCATTGCCACAAACCATCAGCTAGATGACTGAAACTTTACACAACTGGGTGTTCCAACAGTGATCCCAAACATACATCAAAGCTGGTAGTGGAGTGGCTAAAGCGACCTTTGGAATGGCCCATCTAGGGTTGCCACCCGTCCCTTAAAATACGGAATCGTCCTTTATTTGACAATTAAGTTTTGCGTCCTGTATTGATTCAATACGGGACACAAATTGTTCCGTATTTTAATACACGTCTGTCGCACACTTATCCAAACTCTATAATGAACAAAGTTAAACACAGGAAATATTAAGGGCAGCCAGTTTCATCTTAGTAGGACCTATATAGCGAGGACCCGACGCCAGGTCCAGCGGATAGATCAGACTTCCGTGTCTGCGTCTCTGTGTGCCGCCTGGTCGGTCCTGTCACGGGTTGCCTGGTTACAGACGCTGCTACGCACTGACTGCACCGGCGCGTTTAAAATGTCTACACCCGAAACACCACCATGTCCAAAGAAGCAAAAACGTTTCCAAATGTACAGACGTGAGTGGGAAGAGTCGAACCCCTGGCTTAACAGCGTTAATGACGATGTGCACAAGGCAAACTGTAAAACATTATTTTTAATGGTTTTAAGTTTTTAATAAACATTCTTTTAATAGCCTATATGTAATCAATGAATGACCTTTGCCTATCTAATGAATAACTCACTCATAACTCTGATATGTTCACAGAACTTAATAAATACATGCATACACACATCAGTAAGTTAATATATTCATTGTGCTAAGATAAGATTTAGATTTTAAAAAATGTTTGTAGAGAATTTGTATGTACAGTATTCTGCATTGAACTATTTATGTTTTTGCAGAAGTATTGCACACTGGTTGGTCGACAGCTCCACAAATAAAAGAAAGAAAACTTTCTGATGGAGAGATGATTGTGGGAGAGGATTGAGGAAGGAGGAAGGAATGTTTTGTAGTTCTATTTTTATTTTGAATATTTTCACTTGCGGCACATGAATAAGAGGGCAGATGTACAAGTTTGCAAGTATTTTTGTTTTTTTATTTACTCCCTAAAGTAAAAATGTCCTCAGGGATCACAAAGAGAGCCCCAACAAGTTCAGCACTTTAAAGATCATAATGATTGTTCATTGGTCTGTTTTCCTTAATATTAGTTTATTATTGCACACTGCAGTGACTGCACATCATTAACAGTTCCATGTAATAAAGCACTTAAAGCTTTAAGTATGACTAAATGCTTTTTTCAGAATTAAATATACCACTCCTTGGGTGGTAGTGGCCCCGAGGAGCCGTGGTGGGCGTCCCTTATTTTCATTTCTGAAAGGTGGCAACCCTAGGCCCATCCCAAGTTCTAACCACAACTCTGTCAAAAATATGTGGACTGTGCTTAAAGAGTGGTACCTTGCCAGGATGTCAGTAGCTTGTTGATGGTTACCAAAAGCATCTGGTCATGGTGCAACTTGCTAAAGGACATTGAACCAAACATCACATGTTCTGTAATAATATTTTGACTCTGCTTGTATAGTTTTATATTATATAATTTTAGCCCTGTGCTGATTTCAGAAACCCCCAAATTAAAATTTCCCTACCATATTGTTACGAATCTACTCTATTGACTCTGCTCCCATCTCAGTTCCTTCAGCAACTGAGATGGGAAAGACTTTGCATACAACAAGTGTTTCTTCTTATTCACCAGTCTAAGGTTTATGGGAGAATGGCAAAAAGAAAGCCACTGTTAAAAAAAATTCAAATTAAACCTCAACTAGAATTCCCTAGAAGGCATGTGGGAGAGTTTGAAGGCAACTGAAAGAAGGTTCTTTGATCTGATGGAAACAAAATTGAGCTTTTTGTATATCAGCTAGGAGGATGAGACTAGCAGGACACTGTCAAAGACATCAAAAACAGCCAGCCTGAAAATTGGTGCTTTGGGAACCGACACATGGGCACCGGTCACAAGGTCGTCCAACACTAACAATACGTGGATAGACTCAAGAAAGACGCAGGAGCGCAAAGAACCGATGAGCTGGCCGGATGTATGGAGAACCGGGATGACTGGAAGCGACGATGGAGGGCTCATCTGAGGATGACTTAGTAGTAGTAGTAGTAGTAGTAGTAGTAGTAGTAGTAGTAGTAGTAGTTGTACAACAGACTAGACACTATATTTGGCAGACAATAAACACTACACATCATAATATAATGCTATAATGCATCATCACCAAGTCAATCACAGGATCATGATTTGGGGATGCTTCTCAGCAGCAAGCCCTGAGGGCTGTACTACAAAGTGAGCTTAGTGGGTTAGCGATGTAAGTTGAATGGAAAGTCCAAGTTTTCAGTATCACATAGATGGTTCTCTTTTTACCCAGCTAGACTACCATGGTAACATATGCTGTGGAGCCTGGTTGGGAGCAGGTTATGTTAAGAGTTTTGGTTTTAAATCGGCCGTAAGAAGCGCTCCCCTTTAACCAAATCCAAGGTTTCCCCCAGTGCTTTATAAGCCTGGCGGGCCACCAGCCTTTTCTTGCGCGCCCCCCCCCCCATTTTATGGTTGATATGTGAACACATAGGGGGGAGAGGTCAGGTGTATTTTCCATCCTCTGAACGTCCAAAACCTCTACCTGTCTACACGCTAACAACTTTTACGTGACATGTCATGGAGAAAGGGTCAAAAAACGTTGGACACACGGCTTCAGCGTTTTTGTCGAGCCGACTTACACAAAGAACGTTGAACTTGCTTCACAGTACAGCCCTCAGGTTTAGGGAATTCCTGGAAGATGGCTGGATGCAGTCTGTAAGAGGACTTCATCTGTACTAACAGAAGAGAACCTAAATTATGTGTTTGTGCACAATATCTGCTCTGCATAGCATAGCAGTTTAAACATATCAAATTAGTGTCTTAAGAGAAGTTAGGACTAATGAGAGAATCTCCAACAGTTCTCCTAGCTGCCTCAACTCTGCTGCTGTAAACACACAAGTAGTTTTTCATGACCCGTTTCCAACAAAGTTTGCAAGCACATACTCTCCTGAAGATTGTTGGCCTTCAGCTGCTATGGCCACAAATGGAGGAAATAATTACCATGCTGCAACAACCACATTCATATGACTGTGATTAGTGATTATTGTACTGACTAATTTAACAATGTGTAACATAGGACATTAGAAACATGAAATATCAGTCTGAGAAAAAAAAAACACATCCATGAATGGTCGTAGTAATTTCTTATTTTGTTCATTGTCAATGCTATGCTCTGAAAAGGGTCCAAGCAGTCAGATTTTAATGTAACACTTATATATACTCTATGTGCAAGATAGCCTGAAAATATCTCAGAAGTTGAAGTAGTCTGCAAGAAGAGTGCTGCCATATCTTACATTAAGAGCAGAAGTCGCTTCATACTGGATTTTTGAAAATGTTTATAAACTTGGATATCTGCCACACAAATACTGACTATAAACTTAGAGGAGGGTGCCCAAAGTTTTGCACATGTCAGAGTGCTGTTTGATTTATATATATTGTTTATGTTAAAAAGACAAATAAAAAAGAACAGTGCTTAAACAGTTGAATGAAAGCTCTGTAATTACTTTCTTCCCCTTCAAAATCATGAAATTTTCCACTTGCCTCTCCTGTTCTTTATCGGTGGTTTTTCTCTCCTTTTGTCTTGGGCTGCTGTTGTAGATGACCAAGAAATGAATAAATGATAAATCTTAAGTTTAACACTGAGTTTTTTTTCACCCTGTTAAAGGTTATATTCCTGCCTGGCTAACGGGAGTCCAGATGAATTCCAACGTGGAGAGCAGCTCTATAGGATCAGAGCTGTCAAAGACCCCCTGCAGATTGGTAGGTTAAGTAGTGATTCTTTTCATTTTTGATGTGAGCTACAACAGGATAGAGCATGGTTTGCTCCATTCACCTCCAATATTTCCATAAGTCAGCTATTAGTGCATTACCACTTTCTTAAATGGTGGCAAAATAAACTGAGTGTGTTAAATCAATCTTTGCTCAGTACTTTCTTTGCAGTATGGAGTAAAGAAAGTGTACTTGATTCCTTGCCTAACCCCTTCCTGTTGTCTTCTGTGATTGTCTCTTTTACCAGGCTTCCATCTCAGTGCTACAGTCGTTTCCAGTCAGTCCGGTCAGTCTAAAGGGGCCTACAATGTGGCGGTCATGTTTGACCGCTGCCGTATCACCTCCTGTAGCTGTACCTGCGGCGCCGGAGCCAAATGGTGTGCCCATGTGGTGGCACTCTGCCTTTTCAGGATCCATAATGTAAGTTTGTCTACATACAGGAATTTTATAGGATTGTCAGTCAGACAAAATAAGCAAGGTGATGACACATCTTTTTACTCTGCAAATGGGTGGCAGTGTGAAGAAAAACAAAACTTTGCCTTACCAAGAAGGACAAAGAAAATACCTCCAACAGAGCTAAGCCCCAGGAGGGTAGCAATTTGTCTTGACGGGTACCTTTTATGTTGGTTGTTTTTTTTTGCCAAAAAAAACTGATAGCTTTTGACAGATAATATAATACTATGATCACTTTTAGTCCAGATGTATACATTTTGTGTTTTACAAATGTTATAAACATTTGATATTGAAAGAATAACTCTTAGGTTAAAGTGCAGACTTTGAGCACTATACAGCCATAGGCACATTGGCAGAAACGTGGGGGCATTCCACGACATCCTAAGGATCCAGCATTCCAACTTAGATAGGCTTCCAAGCAGCACTGGAGACCTCAGGTGCCGTTTCCTGAACCTTACTTTCATTTCACTACCAGTCAAAATGATAATAAATAGCCAATACGTTTTTGGGTGGAGCTCAAGAGGAGCTAAACTGAAAAGACCTTAAGCACTACCTACAAATCTGTACTGAGGTTTTCTCCCTCTATAAAAATTTAAAAGTTTGATAGGACATAAACATAACTTGGTGGGCTTCAAGCTAGCTTTTACTGTTTGTAAGTTGATGTTATTGCTTGTTGGTGCTAGTTTCTTGTCACGTTTGCCTGACCCACCTAAAAGGTGTTACATTATTGGTTAAAATGTTATTGTAATATCAGTTAGGATATTTTACTATTGGTCAAGTTATTGCGTCATTAATTTTTTTTGCACTTTCATTTAAGTACACTTTTAATTGCATTATCAGACAGTATTGCATTTTTAGTAAATTATGACATTATTAGGTTCTACAGGTTTTTTTTAATTGTTTGAGACCCAGAGGACTCTTGTAAGGGTTTAATGGCCTCTCTGACTGAACACAGCCTGATATATAGTGATTGGGATATGCCTGGGAGTGTAAAACTTGTCTTTTATGTTAAGAATGTGCATGCCAGGGCACATACAACATGAGTGCAAATACTGCCAGTAGTGAGTTTCCAATTTGATTCCTATGTGTGCAGGCCTCAGCAGTCTGCCTGAGGGCTCCAGTCTCCGAGTCTTTGTCCAGGCTGCAAAGGGACCAGCTCCAAAAGTTTGCCCAGTACCTCATCAGTGAATTGCCACAACAGGTAATATTTATATACTGAACCAGCTGTTCTCTTTATAAACTATGCTATTAAACAAAATGCATGTCACCTCTTTAATGCACATATCATATATAGTGTTTGACAAAGCAAATTTGTTGTATTTCCAGATCCTACCCACAGCCCAGCGTCTGCTGGATGAGTTGCTCTCGTCGCAATCAACTGCTATCAACACAGTTTGTGGAGCTCCAGGTACAGAAGCATATTGTTCCTAACATATAACAAGAAAATAAACTTGAGTCATGCTGATATGAGCTTTCTGATATTACTATGACAGTATAAGTTAAAGTCATTTATTTCAACCTTTTATCTGAAAATAAAAGATGGGCTCTTTGCATAGTGAGTGTTAGTTGCACTGAGCCACACCGTGAGCAACTGCAAGCAGTCGAGCTGTGCTGACTCAATTTGAGTGTTTTTCCTCTGCACCAAACAGTACGGTAAAGATGTTTACCTAAAGCTTTGCTAACATAAGCACACAATATTTTTTGAAATACTGAATGGTAATTGTAGTAACCTACTAACATTAAGAGCACCACACAGCTGTAACAGATCAGCCACATCATTAAGGCCACTGTCAGGTTAAGTGAATAACATTGTTAATGTTGTTCCAATTCAATGTGCTGCTGGGAAACCTTGGGTCTTGGCATTCATGTAGATGTTACTTGGACATGTACCACCCCCGAAACTTTTTTGCAAACCAAGCACACACACACATCGGCAACATCAGCCTCTGGGAAAGAACAGAGCAGATCCCAGCACAACGGGAAATAGGAAGAAGAAGATGGGGATGGATATGACACACACTGAGGAAGCCAGTGTCAAGTACCACCAGACGGGCTTTGTCCTGGAATCTCCGGGGGAAACGGAGAAGAGGCAGGCCGAGGAACACCTGGCGCTGAGACCTCCAGGCAAACCTCAAGAAAATGGGTACCATCTGGAAGCAGGTAGAGGCAAATGTACAGGATAGGGAGCTCTGGAGGTCTCTCGTCAACGGCTTATACCCTGGCAGGAGTGTTAGGCATAAGTAAGTAAGTAAATAAGTAAGCACACACACATCGCAGCAGCAGCGCTCCCAGACCCCAAACACTTCTCAAGAATGACTCCAGGAATGTGATAAAGAACCCAAGGTGCTGACACTGCCTCCAAACTTCCCAGAAACCAATCCAATTGAGCATCTGGTAGTCATGTTATAACAAGTCCGATTCTCAGAGGTGCCACCCTGCTACCTACAGGACCCAAAGGATCTACTGCCAGCATCCCCAGTCAGATGATATTACCATCCTCAGAGGTCCTATTTCCATTGCCCTTTGGGTCAGAGCTGTTTTAGTGACACAAGTGGGACCTACACAATATTTCGGAAGTTGGTATTAATGTTGTGGTTGATTGGTGTACATTATTAGATATTTGTTCATTCACGTAAGCCAGCCAAGGTTAGCCTTTGTGAATATCACATGTGGAGCATTGCTACAACAAATAGCTGTTGCAGTTCACAAACAGTAACATTTCAGGTTGTGGCCATTGTGACCACATGTTGGTACAGTCAAACAGTACAAATTGTGAAAAAAATACTTTTTTTTCCTTAAAAGTAGTTTGGGTCCCTGAATATTTTCAGGAATAGAGAACTGTTGAAAGGTAACTGTGTGGTGGCACTGGTGGCCATTTTACTTCTCCCTATAACCAGGGGGACACTTTGAGGGGAAAATCCCAGTAGCTAAGAACCTAGGCTAGAATTGATAATGTCATGTCACATTCATGTTGTGTAAAAGAGCTTATTCCTTCAGTTCATTTACCCAGACAATATAGTCACTATAAAAAGCCACTCATTCCCAACCTTAGTCCTCCCTCACACTGCAGTGGCTTTGCCCTGGCTGCCCTCTGCAACTCTGGGTTTAATTGCTTTCTTTATTTTATGTGTATGAAAGTGAGATCATTACTATATCCCTGTTTGTTTTTGTGTACATTTTAGATGCATGTTTTTCATTGTTAATATCAGAACGTTAAGCTTGCTTGTATACCTTGATAAATATATTAAAGTGGCTAAATTCATAGTAAGGTGGTTATTTAAAAAACAATTCTTTTGGCCTTTATTAAAAATCATAAGTAATTATCAATTATATCAACTTAAAACATTTCATCAAGGCATAAGACCTAAAGACTTCATTGTCATTGCAAATAAACAACAAAACTTTGTTGGTGACAGTCAGTTAGCATATCAATTAGCAGCAGTTAAATAATAAAGAATAGAATTCAAGTATAAAGATAGAAAAAAAAGAAGTACAGTATTAAAAGGTGCATAAAACAGTAAACATCACACAGTATTTACAATATGAAATGAGAGGCAGTTTTTAATATTGCATTGTCCGTGGCTGATTAAAGTGATTAAAGTCTGTAGCTTAAGCTGGTGAGTGTGAGAGTGTGGGATGGGGATGGGGATGGGGATGGGGAGGGGGAAGGTGGGGAAGTGGAGGGGTGATGGAGGCTATGGTTCTGGGAAAAAACCTGTTCCTTGTCTACTAGTCCGAGGTTTTACATTTCGGAATTGCTTCCCTGATGGGAGCTGGGCAAACAGGTAGTGTGTTCTGTCAGTGGAGATTCTGGTGGTTCTCCTCTGCAGGCGTCCAGTATAGACAGCATCCAGGTCAGGAAGTTCAGCTCTGATGATCCTTTGAGCTGTCTTAACAACGTGGGCCAAGTTTTTTCTGTTCTCTGCTGTGCGGCTGGCATACCATACTGTGATGCCCTGGCAGAGGATGCTCTCCACAGTGCTCCTGTGAAAGTTCACCAGAAACTGAGGGAAGAGACGCTTCAGCTTCCTGAGGAAGAACAGCCTTTGCTGTGCCTTCTTCACCAGGTGGGAGGTGTTAACTCTTCAAGAGAGATCCTTGCTCATGTGGAGTCCCAGGTACTTGATGTTGTCCACAACCTCCACCGTCTCACCATTTATATGAAGTGGTGGAGGGGTGGTCCTCCTGGTTTTGGTAGTGTTCAGAAGCAGGTTGTTCTCTGAACGCCACTCAGTCAGGCGTTGTACCTCCTTCCTGTAGTGAGCCTCCTCGTTATCTCTGATGAGTCCAACTATAGTAGTGTTATCAGCACACTTCGCTATAGTGTTAGAGGGGTGGATAGTGGTGCAGTCCTGAGTGAAGAGGGAGAACAGGGCTGTGCTCTCAGCCCAGCTCTGTGGCACACCAGTGTTCAGGACAATGGTTGTGGATATGTGTCTTCCTATCCTGACGTTCTGCGGCCTACAGGTAAGAAAGTCCATAATCCATGTGCAGAGTGAGGTAGTAAGTCCAAGATCCTGGAGTTTGTGAACCAGTTTATGGGGGATTATTTTGTTAAAGGCAGAACTGAAGTCTATGAAGAGCATCCGTATGTATGTATTTGGTTGTTCCAGGTGGGTCAGGACTGAGTGGAGTGCAGCCGAGACTACATCCTCCGTGGATATGTTCCTCTGATACCTCTTTTCCATCAAACTGGTTCCAGTGCTAATTCGGAGCCAGTGCCTGAGTTAGCACCAGTTCTTTGTGTTTCCACCACCTAAGCACCGGCTCCAGGTGCTAAAAACTGGTGCTTAGCTAGCACCAACTATTTGCTGGGCTAGAGCTAAGCACCGAGCACGTCAGGGGCTGAGGACGGGGTTACCGTGACCACCGATCAACGGTGAAAAGGGACACACAAGCAATAATTTGTATCCTTTTTCGCCAGGGCATCCCTGGTCTGATCACAACTGTACTAGAATGACTCCCGGGACACACAGAAGTTTTGTACACACTGTTGCGCACTGAAATCCAGTACAATTGTGTCTCACCGGTAGCACAATCGCAGATGTGCCCAGGCAACAGGCGACCTTTGCCTCTGCATTTTTGATTTGCCCTAGTTATTTGGGATTAGTAGGAGCTAATGGACATAAAAAATAAGGTTTTCTTTTAATAATAAATAGTCATAAATAGTAGCAGTAATATGAATAGTAATAAGTAATAGTAGATCGCGGCTATGCACTGCACTCGCTGCCGGGTTCAGCGCACAGCTCCTGGAGAGTTGTGGATTAGCGAGCACAATAGGCGGAGTTTTCAAAACTTCCAGGGTTAAGGTTATGTTGCTGGGAATCCAACATAAGATATCCCCGCACATGGACCCAGGGTCTCAGGAGGATAGAGATAAACATAGAAATGATCATCAACTTATTGTGTTTGTTTGACTGCTGTGTAATGGATACAAGCGTATTCATTTTGCTTCTTCTTGGTGGAAAAGGGGTACAATAGGCAAACTGGTCTATCCAGATCTGCACATCAGAGATGATGTCTCTGATGTGGGACAGGATGATCGTCTCAAAGCACTTCATGACTACCAGGGGCAGGGCGACAGGGCGGAGTCATTAAGGCAGGTCAAGGATGTCTTCTTTGGGGCAGGAATAATAGTGGCGGATTTAAGGCAGGTGGGGACAGCAGCTTGTTGCAACGAGAGGTTAAAGAAGTTGAACACTCGCGTTAACTGGTCAGCACATGACTGCAGTATGCAGCCTGACACCCCATCAGGCCCTGCTGCTTGGGAGGTCTTAGTGCACCTCAGAGCAGGCAGATCTCACCTGGTGTTGCTGCAGGATGAGTACTGGTTCCTCACTAGGTGAGGTGGTTTGAGGATCTGCTCTGATGTTCTGCAGATTAAAGCGTGAAAAGAAATGGTTCAGGGTGTCGGACAGTGTGCTGTCAGGGCTGATCTGTGTGCTGCTGCCCTTGTAGTCTGTAATGGCTTGATGCCAGTTCATATGCTGCGTGGGTTGTTGTGGGAAAATTGACCTTCGATGCACTGCTTGTACCTCTGTTTGGCCTCTCCAGGCGTGGCTGTAGGCCTGCATGTCACCTGGCCTGAAGGCAGTGACCCGAACCTTGAGCAGTTTCTGAACATGGCTGTCTATCCACGGCTTTGATTCAGGAACACCTTGATGGTTTTGGTGGTCAGCACTGCCTCAGTGCAGAAGTGAATGTAGGCCGGGACAGCTGAGGTGTATTCCTCCAGATCTGCTCCCTCTGCAAACACCTCCCAGCGTGGGTCCTCAAAACAGTTGTGCAAGAGAGAGGTGGCTTCCTCTCCCCAAACCTGGACAGTTCTGGTGGTTGGTCTGGTTCTGCAGATCAGGGGCTTGTAGGACAGAGATAGACTTTTCAGCTCTATACTCAACCCTAGTATTAGCTTTGTCTCTCAATCGTGCTAGTTAGACCAAAGGAGATGTCAGACAATTTTGGTTTTAACGTTGATATTTTAATAACCCAACACAGTGTTTGTTGAGTGTGAAGTAGTTTGCAAGAGCAGTTGATCGTTAATATTGACAAAGCTGCAAGCAGCAGTACTGGAGGTCAAGCAATCAGCCCATTTTGTATACGCACTCCACAAGTCTTTTTTAGGATGAGGAGGTCATGGTGATTAATGTTATACTCTTTCATTGCCGATATTGTCAGGGTTATTGAATAGACCAAATATTATGAAGTCTATCCTAAATTCTTATACATTGTAGTTACCTATTCATTACAGTCTTTGAATTCACAGTCAGCTATTCACCTGAGGAGTTTATGATGTTGTACATGGACATTAAACAATATGGGCAGACATTCCCTTTTGTATGTTATAAATTTTCCTTTAGCAGATATAATGCAAAATATATTATATGGATATGACGGAAAGTGAATTGGCCACTACACTGTTTTTCAGGGCTCCAAACTGCACAAGTGTACCAAGTTTAATTTTGATCCCACCTTGAATTCTGTGCTCATATTCAGATGTCGGTCTTTGAGCTGCTTAGATCAATTTAAGGTGCTCTCTCCTTTCAATCCAAATGTTCTGTGACACAATTAGCAGTCTGACTTTTGGTTGTCTCATCCTCCAATTCAAGCGCTAAGTATGTCTGTATACGAGTCTTATTGTGTTTTTTTCCCACAAGTCTCTTTAGCACTACTTGCACTTTCCCACAACAATTCTATATGTTGTGGTTATCAGCCAGTCCCTCCTGTACTTGCATATCATACTGTCACATTTTCAGAAATTTGGCATCAGCTTGGTACTGAAGAGTTTGTCTGTGTCTGTGTGTTCATGTGTAAAGACCCAACAGCAGGCCCTTCAGCATCTGATCAGAGCACTTGGTATCTGGATGAGTCGACCCTTAGTGACAACATCAAAAAGACGCTACACAAGTTCTGTGGACCTTCACCTGTTGTTTTCAGGTACACGCTACTTGTCTTACTTTATTCTACTTAATGTTTTTGATTTTATTTTTCAAAGACTTTAACAGAAACTCACTTAAATTATGGGGTCTACACTCAAACTATTTCCTCACCTCTTTCAAATGCACACTCCCCTCTGTAAATGTGGTGCGAATTTTACACATCAGCCCTTTGTTGGAAAAATTCCCAGAATAAACATATGTGGTGGTTTGTTAATTGGACATTTCCATGACACTTGTACAGTCTGAATCGAATGTGGGCACAATGAAGGATAGTAAAAGGAATGCTTGCTATAATATAATTTGTACATATGTGCCATAGGGCTCCAGCGCAGTTCAGGTAAACGCCCCCCACACCCCCAAAAGAAAAGAAAAAAAGAAAAAGAAAACATGTACTAGATATGTGTCTTCATTTTGATTAGCAATGTGATTTTTGTTGATTTTATATTTAAACTCTTTTCATTGATGTACTGCAGTGTTACTTGGGAAACATTAGCTGTGTTTGTGTATGTGTGTTATTCACAGTGATGTAAACTCCATGTACCTGTCGTCTACGGAGCCACCAGCAGCTGCTGAATGGGCGTGTTTGCTGCGACCTCTAAGGGGTCGAGAGCCAGAAGGCATTTGGAACCTTTTGTCCATTGTTCGGGAGATGTTTAAGAGAAGAGACAGCAATGCTGCTCCACTGCTTGAGATCCTCACTGAACAGTGCCTCACCTACGAACAGGTATAGTGTGACATGACTTGAGCTCCAGCTGCTGAAAGTAAAGCACGGCAAAAATTAAAAACCATAGACATGATCTGTTAATGTAGGAGTTGACCGTAGTGGGAACATAAAAGAATATTCCTTTACACATGACAACAGACCTAACCTACCCAGCACATATAGAATATTTCTTATACTTTACACAAAAATCTCATGGATGCACTGGGACGCATCATCAGTGATGTGCCCCGGTGTCATCGTGTGTTTCAGGTCTTGCAACATTAGACACCCTTTCCCAGGAGACCCTGGGGTGATCAGTCCTGGACTTGCGTCCATCTAGCAACCCATATATCAGCCCTCTTAATCCACAGCCACCTAGTGGCTTTCTCTGCAGCTTCGCTGGCGGATTGGATGGCCCTCTTCTTGGCCGCCCCTCTAATGCCCAGTCGGCCGAGACTTTTGCAGAGTCATAGTCCTGCCAAGCCTCTGCAGCCAACTTCTACGGGCTCATGGAATGTGCTCCAGCCCCTGCCCCTGCACTCCTCTACCAATTCCTGGTCCTTGGCACGTTTCTTCTCATTGGCTTCCTCAGTTTGCTCCTGCAAGGGCACTGTAAGTTCCAGCATAATCAGCCAACTTCTATGGGCTCATGGAATGTGCTCCAGCCCCTGCCCCTGCACTCCTCTACCAATTCCTGGTCCTTGGCACGTTTCTTCTCATTGGCTTCCTCAGTTTGCTCCTGCAAGGGCACTGTAAGTTCCAGCATAATCAGCTGTTTGAAGGCCTCTGAGGTGATGATGTTAATGTTGTTACAATGTGCTGGGGAAACTTCAGCTGTTTTCCCAGGTCGACTTGCAGCTGCCAATCAGGGGCTGTATGGAGGAGGCCTGATGATGTCTGTCATCATGCCTGGGGTTTCTCTCCAGCCTTGATAAAGGGTACTGCCTTCTTTGGAGCGTGATGTTTGCTGATATCGATGGCTAGGGCTACACTCTCTGGAAGTGCCTTAAAGTACCTGATCATGGCGCCAGTGATAGCTGCCATCGGCCAGGGCTTTTGGGAAGCTCCTGATGAGATGTTCTAAGGAGCCTCTTCAGGAGCAAAGGGAGCATGAAAGTGTATCGCTCCTCCCCCAGATATGGAGGTTTGTTGGGCTTGGGACGACATCTTAGACCGCCTGCACAAGGAACCGGACACGATGGAAGTCTGCCTGCATGGTGCAAGTCACTCTGTGCTGCAAAGTGCCCTCCTGCCTTGTCCATGGTCCATGCTGCCGGAGTCCCACTGCCCTGCACAATCGCTCTTCCTCCACGCCTGCTCGGACCTCCTCCTGGAGTACCTGGTGTCTCTCCTTGCCCCGGGCCTTGCTGATGTGAGTCTTTGGGACGTGGCCCAGGCCAGCTTTTCCTGTTGGCAAGACCCCCACCAGGGCCTTTTGCCTTAGGCATGACTCTGCCACCTCCGCTGCCTTCCCTGCCTTCAATTTCCATCCTGTCCTGACCTCGATCCCGGCCGATGAAACCTTGCAGTCCCTGGAATCCCTGTGTTGTAGGGCTTCTCTTGTGCGTGCCACCTTGAATTCTTCAGTGAGCCCACTGAAGGGTAGCCGCAGGGTGTTACTTGTCCTATACAGCACATCGTTGGTGAGGCTGCGAGGAAGGCCCAGCCACTTCCGAAGAAAGCCGCTAATCTTCCTTTCAAGGTATTCCGCAGTTGTTATTGGGACTGCATAGACGAGGAGAGGCCACAAGACATGGGGCAGGATTGAGTGCTGATAGATCCAGGCTTTAAATCTAAGGGGAAGGTCAGACTTGTCCACCTTGTTGAGCCAACCTCCAAGTTCTTCGCTCAACTTCTGGATGGCAGCAGAGTCCTTCAGGGTGGAGTCAAAGATCTTCTTCACTGGTTGCTCTGAGATGGATAGGATTGCTCTTCCTGAGATGGAAAAATGGGATTTATCAATCAGCCTCCCCCTCTTCAGCACCATGGACCTTGACTTGGAGGGCTTGAAACTCATCCTTGCCCATGTGATGAGTTTCTCCAGTCCTTGCAAGATCCACCTGCTCCCTGGGACTGATGTAGTTGTGATGGTGAGGTCATCCGTGTATGCTCTTATAGGGGACTGTCGAACGCCTGACTTGGATAGAGGCCCTCTACATTCCACCTTTGCTTCCTTGACCACCATATTCATCGCTACGGTGAAAAGGGTGGCAGAGATGGTACAGCCTATCAGTATTCCTTTGCTTAGGCGATGCCAGTCTGACGTTACCGACCCAGAAGTGACCCTGAGCTTGAAATTATTGTAGTAAACCAGGATCAGGTCGTTTATCTTACTGAGAACATGTAGGAGATGTAGGGCAAGGTCAATTAGCTTGTGGGGAATGGACCTGTAAGCATTGGTAAGGTCCAACCACAACACAGCTAGGTCGCGTCTGTTGTCATGGGCCTCTCTAATGAGTTGTGTAACTACACCGGTGTGCTCTCGACAGCCAGGAGCTCTAGGAATCCCTTCCTTCTGCACTGAAGGGTCAATATGGTTGTTCTTGGGGAGAAACAAGGTCAGTCTCCTGGAGACAGTGCTGAAGAATACCTTCCCTTCCACACTCAGTAGTGAGATTGTCCAAAACTGGTTGATGTTCCTCAAGTCTTTCTCCTTGGGAATTCAAACTCCCTCTGCACACCTCCACTGGTCGGCTACTCTTCCCCTATGTCAAATCACCTTTAAGGTGTTCCACAGGTGCCAGAGAAGTTCTGGGCATCGCTTGTAGACAAGATAGGGTACACCGCTGGGTCCTGGGGAAGATGCTGAGTGGGCTGCCTTGATGATCTATTCAACCTCCTTCAGACTTGGCTCCATCAACTTGAACTCTGCTTTTGGTGGGGTATTGCTAATGAGAGCTTTGTTGGGTCCCAAGTCTTGTTCCCTCAGTCCGTCCGAGTGGAGATCTCATTCTCCCCTCCTCCCGGGATCTCCTGGGGGTATCTCTCTGTAGGGCTTTCCGTAGCTTCTTGGGGTTCATTCTCACGAAAGACACAGGCTGGAGTGCTAACCCATACTGTCCCGGATGCTGTCTTTCTGAGCCGTCAACTGTCTCTCCTGTAGTCTCCAAACTGTTCTTGGTTGTCACCTAGTCTCTTCCTCGGAGTCACTGGCTTAGCCAGGCTTTATACTTTATACTAAACATCTCCTGGATGCACTGGGACGCATCATCAGT
Organism: Dascyllus trimaculatus; assembly: GCA_024666655.1. Lineage (NCBI taxonomy): Eukaryota > Metazoa > Chordata > Actinopteri > Pomacentridae > Dascyllus > Dascyllus trimaculatus. Next base: position 33,100,126 of record CM045464.1, on the reverse strand, counting down.
GATGTATCCTGAATTATAATAGAGTTGTATTACATTTTGAAATTTTGGTAGTAATTTTTTGGTAAACTTGGGCAATGTTTAAGAATGTCAAGGGAAACTGCACCTGGGGAATTACTGCAAATGCTAATATAGCCAAAAGTAGAAATGGCCCATTCACTCTTTTTGTCTGGTTGATCCTAGTTTGAGTCCTTTTAATATTGTCTATCTACTAATACCAGGTACTCCTAGTTATCCCTCCATTTAAGCACACACACACCTCACGCACGCACACACACACACACACACACACCCACCCACACACACACACACACACACACACACACACAGAAACACACACACACACACAGACACAAACAAATACACAATTTAAATGCTTTCTTAGAGTCTACCAATTACATGACACATTTTATAATATACAGATTTGCAGTATTTGTAGAGGTTATATGCTAGGAATCACCATTTACTATGAACCAGTCAGTGTGCACAAATTAATGTTATGTTGTGAAGGGCTGTTGAATTTATGAACTTTGCACTATAATATATGCACTTTAATGACTTATTCATGAGATAAGATAAGATAAGCCTTTATTAATCCCACAGTGGGGAAGTTTGCAGTGTAGCGGCAGCAAAAGGAGATAGTACAAACATGTAAAGGGCATGTTAGTGTGCTGTGCTGGCAGTAGGCGTGTGACGGTAGACAGTTGAGGAGTCATGATTCAGTATATTTTCGGTACAGCATTGAAAACAAAAAAAATTCTGCACAACCTCCGCTTGAGGTAAGCTCTGCATAGCATTTTTCCAACTTGCTAATAGCTTACAGCTTAAGGTTTTTGGGTGGAACTCACACTTGTGATTTTTTTTCTGCATTACATTCATCAATCTTTGTACTATAAATTATTCATATGACTGCATGTACCAGACTGTAGCATCCATTCTGTGATAGTTCAGGATGAATACACATACCATTACCCTCGAAATATTTCTGAACTTCTGTTGTCGTATCTATATGAGTAAAAAAGGTTACAGTAAGTACTTGGTACATATTATTCATTCTTTGACTTGCATATCTAACCATTGTCTGTGTGTGTTCAGATCATCAGCTGGTGGTATAGTGTTCGGACATCAGCATCCCACAGCAGTGCCAGTGGACACACTGGGCGCAGCAATGGCCAGTCGGAGGTGGCAGCTCATGCATGTGCTAGCATGTGTGACGAGATGGTGGTACTGTGGAGACTGGCAGTGCTCGACCCCACTATGAGCCCCTGCAGGTCAGACCATTGACACCAGGCTAAATATTGCTTATGAACTAATTAAATTGTAACAGAATTTTGCCATTAATTATAATACAATCCTTGATAAACCTATGCAATATCAGTTTTTATCAACTTTTGATTTTATTAGACAACATATTTAACATGGAAAATAATAAAAAAGAGACTCAAGTTAAAAAGAAATGTTATGTATGCTCTCTTCTAGGCGCATGGAATTGGCAGGCCAGTTGAAGCAGTGGCACCTCAAAGTTATAGAGATAGTGAAGCGGGGACAACATCGCAAGTCCCTGGATAAACTGTTTCAAGGCTTCAAGCCTGCAGTGGAGTCCTGCTATTTCAACTGGGAAGTGGCCTACCCACTGGATGGTATCACCTACTGCTGTGCGGATAAGAAGAGTGCCACATTCTGCTGGTCCAGGGCAGTGCAGCATCAGAGAGGAGTCAAAGCTGCTGCAGCAGGAGGTAGTGAATTTTCTGAATCAATGGCAGGAGGCAGAGTTGAGGGTGGAGCTGGAGGAGACTATAAAGGAAGAGGAAGTGGTCACACGTCACAACAGGAGGTTGCAGTGCGACCAAAGGAGACCATTCTGAACAAGAGGAAAGGTCTCTCAGTGAGTGGAGGTGGGGGCGTGCTTGTCCGTCTGGGAGGGAGCGTCTCATTGTCCCTAGAGGATGGAGGAGGGAAGTGCATGTACAAAGGGCCAGGCTCCTCCTCTGGAGGGAAGCTGAAACTGACACAGGGAGGAGGGAAGGGGGCATCTGTAGGAGGTGCTGGAGGAAGTGGAGGGTTAGGAAGTGGCAAACATGCTAGTGCCAAGCGGAGAACTAGCAGTGAGGACAGCTCCCTGGAGCCTGATCTGGCTGAGCTCAGCCTGGATGATGGCTGCAACCTGGCTCTTGGGGCTGAGGCCAGCAACACTTTTGAGTTCCTTCCCCCGCCACCAGAAATGTTGCCCTCTCCAAGCCCACTGCTCCGAGACTCACGCAAATACAGCAGTAGCAGTGGAGGAAGCAAGACTTTTGAAACCAAGCGCGTCAGTCATGCCTCAACTGCACTAACTGCTGTACAACCTGCTCCACAATGCTTCCCGTCCAAGGAAACTGTGGTGGTTGTTATGGACATGCCCAGCACTGCAGAAACAGAAGCAGAAGCGGAGGTGGAGGTGGAGGTGGAGCCTGTCCAAAATAGAGATGAAGATGTAGACTCGGCTGGCAGTAACCAGCCTTCCACTTCCACGATGACAGCAAGATCAGGCACCACTCAAACATCTGTTAAGCCTTCACGTGGCCGCAAAGAGGTGGCTTCTAGTGGAGCAGCAGCAGGAAGTGGAGCTGCTGCTGTAGGTGGACCAGTTAACCATGGAGCAGAGGCAGCAGGTGGAGCTGTTGAAGGAGAAGCTGTGGGTGAGGATGACTATCAGGCATATTACCTGAGTGCTGCCTCAGAGGAAGGAGCAGACCGACAGCTGGTAGACAACCACCAGGAAGATGAGCCAGACATCTTTGCAGGGATTAAACCGCTTGAGCAAGAAGGACGCATGGAGGTAAGAAACAACTTCTGTTTTAAAGGTTAGATAAGCAGAAATCTGAGAAAGACAAAAAAAACAAATAAAAAGCTCTTTCCTCTCCCCTTTCTGTTCTTAGCCCCTCCCACTAGATGAGTACAAGATACTGAAACCAAAAGTCAACACTCATTTTTGTTGTCTCAACTGTTACACTGTCATATCTCGCTCCCTCTGCTGACAAGGGATCAACAAATTCTCGTGTCGACCAATTATTGAGGCTGACAGTTTGCATTTTTGTAAATATTGGTATCATTATTATTATAGACCGGTTATTGCAAAATACATTAAATGTGCTACTTTGACTCGGATGCAGCCAGCTCTCTAGCAAAGCTATGTTTGGATAGTGAAGTAGCAGATACTGAAATTGTAATGAACACAAGAGTGTTATATAAGCACGAGTAGTGTGCCTGTTATACAGAAAAGGCATCAGTAATTCACTTGTAGGTATTAACAGCTGGGACCTTTATTGCTAGTGCTGCTAGACTACAGCTATTGTTAAGAGGTTAGCTGTGCCTTTAGGCCTGCAGCTAACACAATCTGAAGTAGCTGTAACGTCTTCCTAAAGTCAGATAAACTTTAACCACTGCTCTAACTGACAGCGGCGTCCCTCTAACAGACACAACCTACAAAACTAAACAAGAATCACTATACACACACACACACACACACACACACACACATACACATACATATATATATACATGTATATACACACACACACACGACATTGCCAAAAGTATTGGGACACCCCCTCCAAATAATTGAATTCAGATGTTCCAGTCACTTCCACAGCCACAAGTGTATAAAATCAAGCACCTAGGCATGCAGACTACTTCTACAAACATTTTGGAAAGAATGTGTCGCTTTCAGGAGCTCAGTGAATTCAAGCGTGGTACCTAGATAGGTTGTCACTTGTGCAGTAAATCCATTCAAGAAATTTCCTCGATGCTAAATATTCCACGGTCAACTGTTAGTGGTATTACAAACAAAGTGGAGGCAATTGTGAACAGCAACTCAGCCACAAAGTGGTAGGCCACGTAAAATCACTGAGTGGGTTCAGCACAGTGCACAGAAATCAGCAACTTTCTGCAGAGTCAACACCTACAGACCTCCAAACTTGGTGTGGCCTTAAGATTAGCTCAAGAACAGTGCATAGAGAGTTTAATGGAATGGATTTCCACGGCCAATGCAAAGCATCAGATGCAGTGTTATAAAGCACGGTGCCACTGGACTCTAGAGCAGTGGAGACGTGCTCTCTGAGTGACCAATCGCGCTTCCCTGTCTGGCAATCCGATGGATGAGTCTGGGTTTGACAGTTGCCAGGAGAACGGTACTTGCCTGACTGCATGGTGCCAAGTCTAAAGTTTGGTGGAGTGGGGATTATGGTGTGGGCTTGTTTTCAAGGGTTGGGCTTGGACCCTTAGTTCCAGTGAAAGGAACTCTTAATGCTTCAGCAGACCAAGACATTTTGGACAATTTCATGCTCCCACCTTTGTGGAAGCAGTCTGGGGATGGCCTCTTTCTGTTCCAACATGACAAATCAAGGTCAGTAATGACATGAATGATTGAGTTTGGTGTAGAGGAAACTTGACTGACCTCAACGAACACCTTTGGGATGAATTAGAGTGGAGACTAAGAGCTAGGCCTTCTGGTCCAACATCAGTGCCTGACCTCACAAATGCATTTCTGGAAGAATGGTCAAAAATTCTCACAAACACACTCCTAAACCTTGTGGAAAACCTTCTTAGAAGAGTTGAGGCTGTTATAGCTGCAAAGGGTGGGCCAACTCCATATTAAACCCTACAAATTAAGAATGGGGCGTCATTAAAGCTCGTGTGTGTGTAAAAGTATACGTCCCAATATTTTTGGCAATATAGCGCATGTGTGTGTGTCTATGTATGTATGTATGTATGTATGTATGTATGTATGTACGTATATATATATATATGCTTCTCCTGTAAATCACATTGCAGAGTGGCACAATGTGAACATACATAGATGTTTTGTATGTGTGTTTTTTCAACAGTTAATTGGAAGACTACAAATATGATAGAAATCCATAGTAAAGAAAAATAGTTGGGAAGCTGTGGCATCAATCTGTTGCTGCTTCTACTGTGTTTCACATTGTTAAAGTTTACATTTTGTTTTAATGTGACAGAGAAGCTTTTGCTTTTTAATGTTTTTCAAGAATAAAACACAAACTATTAACAGTAATAAAAATAACAATGTAATGATAAACACTTTTCAATATTAGGGCTTTATGACAGACAAAGCAAAATATGCATACTCGGATCACAAAATAACAACTGGAAACCAGACAGGAAAGCCAAAAATCCATCCATCCATCAATCATTTAGAAAACGGTTTTAAAAAATTCTCACACGTCTCATGTCGGCATTGAAGGCAGAGTCTGTAACCCAGAATACAATTCTGGCTTAGATTGATTTGTTGAAATTAAATTAAGAAAGCATTAAATCTCTTGATCCTTTTTTAGCATTTTGATAATTCTTCATTGCACCATTCCAGACTTCCAAAAATACATGTAAACTTGTTTTTTCCTTTTTCGTTCCACTCTCTTGCAGTCTCTCGATATATATACATATATACATCTTTTACGATGTATTGATTTAGTCATGGCTGCAGTGTTCTATTTGACTTTTCATGTATGTAGAAAGCAACAACATCCAGCACAGTTGTGATATAAATAGAGACTAGCTTGTAAGTGTTTAAATTTGGATTATTGGCAGCTATAGAGGCGGCAGTAAAAACGTCAGAAAATTTTTCTAACAGCCAGAAATTTTTTCTAACAGCCAGAAATTTAAAAACACTGCAGCAGACAGGTGCACCACCGCTTTGAGATCATACATAGATATTCCTAGTCTTTAAGTTGTTAATAGAAGAATGTCAGGGTTGACGTTTCGATTGCGTGGGTTTGTGTATTGTAAGGATTCCAAGGTATTCATAAAATCTGTGACAGAAGTCTGAGAAAGGCAGCAAACATGTATGCTAAAATCACCTTAAAACTAATTTTGTCACACTTCAAAGTCAGCAAACTCTGATATAAAGACAATATTTGGCTTTGTGGTGTTGTAAATTATTGAAATTATCCCTGGGTCTTCACAGTTTACAATAAAACCAAGATGTTCCAATGCCCCTGTCTGACAGCTGTACTGCTAGAGGTGGATAAAATCAGGTGGGGTTGCTTTAAAAAGAGCGTTGCAATTTCCTAGACGTATTATTACTTACTTTTTCCCTGTAATGAAGTCATGACATAAAAAGTATTGATATTTTGTTATCTGTTATTTAAAAGGCCAAAATGTTCTAGATTGCAATTACAAGCAGAGGGTAATAGAGGCTGTCGAGGGCTTTCAACCAAATTCCTATGATTAGCAGCAGACTGGTGTGATAATGAATGTGCTGCAGTGGATCTGTGATGGTCTGTGATACCATTTAGGTGAGATGACAGGTACACATGTAGGGTAAGGTATTGGTGATGTAACATTTCCTACCAAGCTGCTGTGTCATTCCTTCAGGACACATTCCATGTTTTCATACAGCATCTGGGATACCTTGCTATTTGGGTAGATGCCATTACAGCGAGAACAGGTCAGAGTTGTTGATGTCTGGATACAGGATAGGGTCTGAAATTACAACATTGGTACCGGTTTTCTGTAGTGAATTGAGGAGGGGTTTCCTTTTAAAAACTGATTGTGCAGCTCTGATGTAATTTGTTCTAATGGAGATCATAATGTAGTTGATATTGGAGTTTATTGGCATCCAGTTTAGGATACCGGGGAGTTGGTGCTTAGTGTCCAGGATGTAGATAACGGGGAAACTGACTGTGTTGATGTTTTTGGGTTTTTTGGGGGGGGGTTTTCAGCTTTTTTCAGTTGAAAATTGTGACTCACTGAATAGATAAGTTCTGGTGTTCTGATGACTTTAAAACAATAAGCAAACAAGCAAAAATACAGAGTTAAAATGAGCCTATCGGTGCTATACAATCAATTTGTGCACCTAAACCCATAAAGGAGACAGCATTCGTGCTGTCAGTGTTCAAGGTCAGTACATAAAAATGACAACTAATCACATGACGCTGCTAACCATTTGCAAGTGACTGTGGTACAATGACTAAGATTGCAGAAATGTCAACTAATTGCGACTGCAATTAAAACAGTGCAGACTTTTTTGTTCACAAACCCAACACACTGGCAATAAGAACCTGACAGTTGGGTTTTTGATTGTTGTAAACTGCTTCCTTTAGTTTGTCTCCGTAACATTTCTCATTTATGGGTTTAGATAATTGACTGTAAGTTGATGTGTTTAAAATTTGTCTGGCTACATGTTTCTTGCTTGTGTGCTTGCTCTTAATTTATGTGTTAGGACATGTCTTGGACAGTGTCTTCCATTTTTTCTTGTTTGAACACCCGGGTGAATTTAATGCTATTGTGTGTGCAGGTTCTCTTTGCGTGTGCTGAAGCCCTCCATGCTCATGGTTACAGTAATGAGGCATGCCGCCTGGCTGTGGAGCTGGCCAGAGACCTGTTAGCCAACCCTCCAGACCTGAAAGTGGAGCAGCCGCAGACTAAGGTAGATACAGTTACAAATCCCACCACCTTGGAACATGCTCTCCTATGTTGTCTTACATCTCATCTGTCCTTCTGTTGCACAGTCTTAGTCTTACTAACTCATCAGTCATCACCTTTAACTGTTGAGTTGGATAATGAGCATTGGTTTATGAAGGAAAGCCACCAGATTCTTCTGTTATTTCTTTTATATTGACATTTTTTTCTGTGGCATTGTATAAGTGAGCAATAAATATTACCTGCTGAAAAATTACAGGTGGTCCTCGGTTTCCGAACGAGATCCATTCGTACGACGCACCATAAGCCGATTTCCAGTGTAAATTGGACTTTATACCTAATCAACAATGGCGAACTCAGTAACGCTTTCTTCTTTGTTGTTACAGTGTGTGACTGAACGTTCCCCCATGACTGTGTTCGCCACTGCTCACCAGCAACTACAACTAGTTGCTGCGCACCAGCAACTAGTTCTCACACAAGTATCGTATTATTTACGATCCAAACGGTTTATGTCGAAATTAGGTTTTTTAAGTAATTTATGGGAGTTGTTCGTAACCACGAAATGTCTTAACACGAGACCGTCGTAAACCGAGGACTTCCTGTAATACATTTTACATATGGATGTGCTTGTCAGAAGTGAAGTGTTGTTTCATCGTCTGATATCACTATTATTTATCTGTTTGTTGGATTTAGGGTAAGAAGAGCAAGGTGTCAACAAGCCGCCAGACACAGGTAGCCACTAACACACTGTCGAAAGCTGCCTTCCTCCTCACTGTCCTTAGTGAGCGACTCGAGCTTCACAACCTGGCTTTCAGCACCGGCATGTTCTCCCTGGAACTCCAGAGACCACCGGCGTCTACGAAAGCCCTGGAGGTCTCCTAAACTCATACAGTACACACACACACACACACACTCATACACAGTCTGTTTGCATAGGCACTCTAAAAATCCTAACCGTTAATTGCAAAGCTTGTAGAGTTATATTTTTTAATCTGTTATCAGTAAATAATTTTATATAAAGTGTCGTGTACAAATGCTGCATCATTCATTAGCAACGTTAGCATTAGAAGGCAGGATCTGCTGGCTCCTGACAGATGATCTATGATCATGATGTAAAGCTGCAACTGCAGGAATAAAATAAATATATTTTTTAAATTAATTAAAAGGAACAGTACAGTGATACAGATTGTTGTGGCATAGTTCAAACTAAATTTAAGGGCACAGGCAATTGCTTTTCTCACTGACTGTCAGAAATTCTATTTAAGATGAAATTAAGAACTGTTGCATGTATGTTGTTTTGACTTTTTTCTTAGTCTACCCAAATTATTTTTAACTCCACTTATTATCTATGGTATATGGTGTATCCATGAGTGTGCATACCTTTAGAAGGTGGAGACACAAAGGTGTACCACACATATTAACTGTGTGTGTTGATGATACCAGGTGAAGTTGGCCTACCAGGAGTCGGAAGTGGTGGCACTGTTGAAAAAGATTCCTCTTGGTCTGGTGGAGATGTCCACCATTAGAGAGCGAGCCGAGCAGCTTAGGGATGGAAACTTTTGTGATTACCGACCTGTGCTGCCTCTTATGTTGGCCAGCTTCATCTTCGATGTACTGTGTACCCCAGGTAAGCAATAACTATTGTTTGTTGGAGTTCAACTTTATAAATCAAAGTATAATCTAAATATGTAATCTACTTTTAAGATCGGTCTAATACTGGATATAAGCCAAGCCATTTCAATAGTTTTCTCTGTATAAATATTGAGCACATAGGTGGAAACTCTTTTTTTGTCTTTGTTTTTGTTAGTTCATGTTGAAAAATATGTCCAATTTTGTACATAGACAAAGGAAGATTGTTTATGTGAGAGCAAGTATTTTTTTAAGGTTTTAGTTTATTTATTGATTTTGCATGTATGCCTTTTTTTGAGAGTTCAGATTCCATATGGCATTCAGAGTGGTTGTACATGTTAACCACAAGGCCACTTGAGGTTTCAAATAGGTTTCATAAATCAGTGCAAATAATGCTAAGATTACAATAAAATAAGATTTCTTAATCAATTAAAGCATTATAGCTTTATTGTGTTGCTTTGGTTTAGCAGTGTTAAACCGGACATTTGTGTTTTAGCCACCTACTTACCAATGTGAACTGCCTGCCTAAATTGGAGTAACAACACAGAATGACTGAAGAAGTGTTATTTGAGGCCTAAATTGAGATCTTTTAAATGAGAACTGCAAGAATTACCATCCCTCTCACTTGTCTCCATATTGTTTGTGCAGTTGTGTCCCCAACGGGTTCCCGTCCACCCAGCCGCAACCGTAACAATGAGATGCCAGGGGATGAGGAGCTGGGCTTTGAGGCTGCTGTTGCTGCACTTGGTAAATGTGTTCTTGTTCTTTTTCTTGCATTTGTGTGTGGAGAAGATTCTGTCAGTGTTTATCAATATCTTCTCCTCCATCCTAACCGCTTCTCTCACGTCCTCTGTCGTTTTCTGTACTGTTCACGGTCTCCCACAAACTTCCCTCCGTTTCCTTCCTCTTGTTTCCACCCTCTGCAGGTATGAAGACCACAGTTAGTGAAGCAGAGCATCCTCTGCTGTGTGAAGGAACTAGACGAGTGAAGGGTGACCTGGCTCTGGCTCTCATGATCACATATAAGGATGACCAGAGCAAGCTCAAGAAGGTAAGGCCAGGTTGTTGTGTGTCAGAACTGGTTCTTAAAATTTGCTATCTGATCAAATTGAAAATTAAATGTGTTTATCGTCATTATGGACACACTGGAAAGGAGGAGGAATGTAACTGTACACAAAATGGTTTGGTATGACCCACAGCTCTGGTGCATTTTTTCTGCACAAAATTTATATATATATTAGTGCTGTCAGTCGATTAAGATATTTAATCGCGATTAATTGCATGAATGTCATAGTTAAATCGCGATTAATCACAAATTAATCGCACATTTTTTATCTATTCTAAATGTCTCTTGAATTATCATTTTATACAAGGAGGAGGCGGAGAATTCGCGTCAGCTGTGTTTGGCCATCAAGTGGTATTTCAGACTGGATGTGCTACGATGATAACTCAGTTCACTCTGACAACACACACAGATAACTCTGGTCTTGTCAATTGTCACGCGCGCACCCCAGGCCGCCGTCACCTGGCGGAGCATCTGCATCAGCAGCACACGGTTCGGGACGCGGAAAAGGAGCCGAAAGAAAGGCGAGCGAGAATATTGCTGCTGTACCACCACCAGCAGGAGAGCACCTCGCCCTCGACCTCACCAACCATGCCCCCCCCCGCCCACATTAATCTTGCGATAAAAAAACTGACGCAGTTAAAATTGATTTGCGTTAACGCGTTAATAACGTGATATTTTTGACAGCACTAATATATATATATATATTAAAACTTTTTTCCATTTGATTTCATTTGGTGAAAAAAGGCTTCTCTTTCATTACATTTTTAAAAGTTAATAAAATACCCAATTAGCTACATTTGTTTCTGTAACAGTTAAGGCTCTAATGCTGAACACTGAAAAGAAAATGACTGACTTGTTCACTCAAAAAAGTTAATTAAGACAAGTGCAACATAGTCATAGTGAGGTTAAACTGACCATTAAAGTCAGCACTACATTTTCAGCTACAGTCTCAGTTGTACTGGGCTTGATATTTACATATGTGTGAGCTCCACATGTTGACAGGTTCATTGACCTGTGAACAGAGAAGTAGCAGGTTCTGGCTGCACAAGAAGGCTAATTAAAACTAAAGCCATTAACCTGTAGCATTTAAGGCTAACCCTGCTAACATGCTTTACCTGATGGCCAACAACTGGTGCACTGCCACAATGTTTTGGGTTGAACTTGTGGTCTCATGTTTGATAGCAATTGTTTGGCTTCGACTTAGCTGAACTTAAGAAATTTCATACTGAACTAAACAATGTATACCGAAAAGTCTATGACCAATGCACATTCAGTTACATCCCTAGAATTTGCAATGAAATGCCAGCCATGTCAGAGGTCTTTGGGGACAAAAACGATTATCACCATTGTGTTGTGTGCAAGCGTTAGGGTTAGAGTACAAGAGTCAAACCCTGTGTAAGTGAACTTAACTTAATGTAGAATTAACACAAAGAGCCTTTTACAGAGCACAAATACAGTAAATGGCTTCTACTGGTAAAAAAAGAAATACAAGGACCATAAACCCACAGTGGACCATTTAGCAGTTGTAGAGACAGATATATTCTACAGGAGCAGATAACGACCAAAACAGAGCTAAAAAGACATGCGTGTGTTACATGGACAGACAACAAAACTAACAGAAACTTGAGACAAAACCGAGGCTAATGTTGCTCTTCGTCTGCTGAATGTCTACATAGGCATCTGTTTATTAAGAAGTTAATCGTATCAATCCCATGATGTCATGTTTTTGCATTTCATTACCTGTCCCTTCTATGGTTTCGGATGATCTTTCTTAAGGACTGCAGTTAAAAACAAGCTGGCTGGCAAACAGTGACACACTGACACAAATATTGATTAATGTATACTGTCTTTGAAAATGATGATAACATGTACAGCTTCAGTTGCTGTCCCCAGTGGAAATCAGTTAAAGCAGTTTTAAAATTTAACTTATCCAACTCACGGCGTGTAAGCTGTGGGTGTAAGCATGTGGTTCGCTGCTCGTCTTAGCTGGCTCTCTCCTGCTGCTATGTGCATGTTATTGTTTTCAAAATTCTATTTGGTCCAACAGACAACAACAGTGACATCAAGACAGTCAGTCTACTACACTTAATATTTCAGGTTTTGTGGAGGATTTGGATTTTACAGTAAAGAACCTGAATTTTTTTTTCAGTAGATTATCACTTTTAATGATATTGTCCATTTTCCTGCATGCAAATGTTCACTGTTTTGAAGGAACACCAAAGCCATGTCCTTCATTAATGTACCACAGAACAGGCTGCATAAGGGAGACTTATCATATCAATACCGACACACTGTGTATTGTGTGTTGTATTTACACTAATCATTATGACCTCCTTTGGTATTGGTGCCAAATTTATACTGAGAGGTGAACAAGAATTCAATTCAATTCTATTTGTATCGCGCATGTTTACAACATGTCATCACATAGCACTTTACATAACAGACTGAACAGAAAACAGCTGAATTGTCAGCTGAACACCATTCAGCGGACAATGACCCAGTAGCAAAAAGCATACTATTGTATGCTCTTCATAGTTTCCTAAGAAGATGAGTGAAATGGACTGAAATTTGCTCTGTGAAATCTCAACAAAGAAAAAAATGTGTGTACACTAATTCTGACAAACAAATAACAGAATGCAGCAGTAACACACTTAGAGTGTACATTAACTGTTTATGGTTCTCTTACCTCCTGTTGCTCTCTTTCCTGTTCTCCTCCATCCTTCAGATACTAGATAAGTTGTTGGACAGGGAAAGTCAGACCCACAAGCCCCAGACTCTCAGCTCCTTCTACTCGAGCAAGCCAGCAGCTGGCAGTCAGCGCAGCCCATCTAAGCATACTGCCAACAGCCATAGTGGGGTGAGCGGAGCTACAGGGGGTGTCTCCAAACACGCACCCTCATCTTCCCCTGCAAACAATTTGGCAGCCTCTTCCTCTGGCTCTTCCTCTGCTGTGGCACCTACTGGGGAGGAGGTGACTCCTCATGCTGAACTGAACACAGTGCAGGGAAGTCCAGCAGGGGAGAGTACTGCTGACAACAGAGAGCATGGTGAGAAATTCCACTTCCAGCACACTGTCTCTTGTCTTTTTGTACTGTACATCCACAGTAACTTCATTGCTAAACATTTATTTGACTTGGTATATTCTCACGATGTAGTTAGGTTTCTGTACAGTGCATGTTCTCATTTTGGTTGAAAACATGTACTTTTGCATCTAAATCAAAACATTGTAAAATATTGGACATATGGACTATTGATTATTAATACTTAATGATTATTCAGAAAGTGAAAGTGTAGCAAATTCTAGACGTGAAATATTTCAAGCTTTTTTTTTTTTGATACTGACACTGGTGTCAGTGCATCAAGAGCCACCAGATCCAGATACAGTGTCAGAAGCGTCTTACCTGGACTAAGGAGAAACAGAACTGTACTGTTGTTCAGTGGTCCAAAGTCCTCTTTTCAGAAAAAAGTAAAGTTTGCATTTCATTTGGAAATCAACAGTCTAATGTCTGTAGAAAGAGTGGAGAGGCACAGAATCCAAAGTGTTTAAAGTCCAGTGTGAAGTTTCTGCAGTTTGTGATGATTCGGGGTGCCAGGTCATGTGCTGGTGTTGGTTCACTGTGTTTTATCTAGTCCAAAGTCAGCACAGTGTCTACAAGTAAATTTCAGAGCACTTTGTACTTTCATCTGCTGACAACTTTTATGAAGATGGAGATTTTATTTCCAGCAGGACTTGGCACCTGCCCACAGTGCCAAAACTACTACCAAATGGCTTGCTGACCATGGTATTACTGTGCTTGATTGGCCAGACAACTTACCTGACCCGAACCACAGACAATCCCGTATGGGGTATTGTCAAGAGGAACATGAGAAACGCCCAAACTAAAACAGATGAGCCGAAGGCTGCTGTCAGAGCAACCTCAGTAGTACCTCCGCAGTGTCACAAGCTGATTGCCTCCATGCCACGCCGCATTGATATAGTAATTCATAGTAACGGAGCCCCAACCAAGTTTTGAGTGTGCAAATGAACGTACTTTATAGACGTTGAACACTTCTGTATTGTAAAACCTTTTTTGATTGAACTTAGGAAATGTTCTGCTATTTGAGATACTAGATTTCTGATTTGTCCTTGCAGTTTCAGATGGGCCTCCATCATCAAGTGACCAGCAGAATGAAACAGCTCCATTTAAGCTTGAGGCCACAGTGCCCAGTCGGCTGGCACTGGGGCTACGTTGTGGATACAGCCAACGCTGCTGGGGCTCACCTGTACGGCAGAAGAAGAAACACACAGGTATACTCTTTGCAATGTCTATTTTTTACACAGAACACTACCTACCTTGTTCAGAGAAACAACTTAACTTGTATCTATATTATCAGAAAGACCCTTCAGACCTTTAGGCCAGGCTTGTATATGTAATGTTTTTAACAGGTGTCGTACATTTTTGCATACAAGACTTTACGATGAAACAGCCTCACGCCAAAAGTGAACCAGCACACACGTTATGGATACAAAACATGACTAGATAAACTTGTTGTTTGGACAGGTATGGCGAGTATCGACAGTAGTGCTCCAGAGACGACCTCAGACAGTTCCCCCACCCTCAGCCGGAGGCCGCTCCGGGGCGGCTGGGCAGCAGCATCTTGGGGGCGGGGCCAAGACAGTGATAGTATCAGTAGTTCATCTTCTGATTCACTGGGCTCCTCCTCCTCCAGTGGTTCTCGCAGGGCAGGAGGTGGGGCAAGGGCCAAGAGCGCTGACACCAGCAGGTAAACATGCTGTTCCTCTTCATCAGGGTCTTTATTTGTAAATCTGTGCGTTGAGTCCATAGTACAAGATGTACACAAAAGGTAAAATGGCGCATGCCAAATGATAATCACATATATAAACCTGTGTGCATGCAGGCTTTATATATCGCAATGCAGACTGTTTTTTATGGAATATGCTGAATATGTATTCCTGTTGATTTGTTGAAATTTTACTGTTCACAAGTACTGCCTCAGTGCTCGAGTTTCGAATGCAACCTACCTGTCAACTAGGTTGTTAAACATCCGGAGGAAGCGCAGTCGCTGCTGTGATTTTTTGCACACAACATCTGTGTTTCCATTAAAAGAAAGTTTACTGTTTACGACGACACCAAGGTACTTAAAACTGGTGACGCACTCCACTGTCTCCCCCTTAATCACTGTTAAAAGTGGTGGGTTTGATTTCCTTCTAAAATCTGTACACGTCTTTGGTTTTTGTCACATTTCAGTTTAAAAATGAGTTGTCACACCAATGAATAAAATCATAAGTGATGCTGAAAAAATGAAAACATTTTTTTAGAACAGTTTTCCAAATTATTTAAAAATCAATTGGAATCTTTGATCCATAAAAGTATTTAGACTCTGATTTTAGTACTCTGTAGAATACACCTTCAGTTTTTCAGGCAAGTCTCTTTTGCGTCTTGATTTGGGCAGTTGATTCAGTTCTTCCTGGCAGAGCCTCTCAAGTTCCATCAGAGCACATGGAAACTGCTTTATGCTGCCTCTTAAATGTTGTATGGGGTTTTGAGTCTGGGCTTTTGCTCTATGGACCACTGTGTCCATAGAGGTTTGGTAGTAGTAGGAAAAGCACAGGTAAAATTAGTAATGCTTTAATTTCATAAAATGTCCCAGTAAGCCAGAATGCGCAAAAGCAGGACCTCTCCTGGTAGAAGTGGAATTCACCCATGTGTCAAAATGTCTGCTGTGAAAAATGTCTATTTTCAGTGCTGTAGCTATTTATAACAGATTTGCTACAATGTACAAACACAAAAATGGCAATCCAGTCAAGTGGCAGTTTATTCTGTTGAGAATTACCACAGTAAAGTGTACTGAAAGTAACAGGGTACTTATTCTACACTGTTTCTGTTTTTATTCTGACCAGCTGAAAATAAAGTCTAATTAACATACCATAATTTTTTCTGTGTGCAGGTACAAAGGACGACGTCCAGAGTGCCACGCGCCCCATGTGCCCAACCAGCCATCAGAGGCAGCAGCCCATTTTTATTTTGAGCTGGCAAAGACTGTGCTTATCAAAGCCGGAGGAAACTCCTCCACCTCCATTTTTACCCAGCCCTCAGCTAGTGGGGGTCACCAGGGGCCCCATAGAAACCTGCACCTCTGTGCCTTTGAGATTGGCCTGTATGCTCTTGGCCTCCACAACTTTGTCTCACCCAACTGGCTGTCCAGGACATACTCCTCCCATGTGTCCTGGATCACTGGTGAGAGAAAGTGTCTATATGAGAGAAGAATGGTCAGACAAATGAAGAACCAGATTTTTTAATCCAGTGTATTTTCTTTATTTCCTTGCCTCCTTTGTCTCACCCATGCCCTCACTTCCCTTCCTGTGCTCATACTGTGCTGTCTCCCCTTTTCTCAGGCCAAGCCATGGAGATCGGCAGTGCTGCTCTCAACATTTTGGTGGAGTGTTGGGATGGTCACCTCACCCCTCCAGAGGTGGCATCACTGGCAGACCGAGCATCACGGGCCAGGGACCCCAACATGGTTCGGGCAGCGGCAGAGCTGGCCCTAAGCTGTTTGCCTCACGCTCATGCCCTTAATCCTAATGAAATTCAAAGAGCCCTGGTGCAGTGCAAAGAGCAGGTACTGGGTGAATGGTTTAACAGAATGATAGATCACACTGTTGCTGAACATACTGGACCCTGCTGATTGTAGGTGTGTTTTGTTCCACTAAGGATCTGGACTAATTAACTGGGTAATTGTAGTATACATCACTATGGTGTCATATAAGGGAAATGTATGGATGTGTAGTGCAAGTAAAGAGGCAAAGTGAAAGAAATACAAACTAAGATAAAATATACCTTATTGATGTTACAGCAGCTAGATACAAATGAAGCATGGAAGGAGCAAAAACAGGAAATACAAAAATACAGTAAGGTTAAAAAAGTGATATAACAAAGACTGTGTACACCTTTTACAGGTACAGATGAGGCATGGTGGATATACAGATGGATATGTACAGATATAACATGCTGAAAGAGTGAAACTAATGTTAATACTAGTAAGAATTTAGGAATAATAAAACAGTAAACATCAGTATGTGAAATCTGACATTTTCATTAAGTAAAATTAGTTTGAGTGTGTTACTGCAGCAGAACAGCAGAGAACATTGTGTCACTTTCCAGCAGCATTGGATTATGCTGGTAAGAAAAGTGATCTTGTCCCTGGGGCTACATCAGGGTGCCTGTGTCAAAGGAAGTGGGATAAGACGAAACTGTAAACCAATATCTACTGCAGCTGCATACCAGTTGCCAGTGACACGTGCTTTTTCTGGTTGACAAAGTGGTCTTAAAATTAATTAAAGTCTAACTACATGTTTAGCTTTCTGAAACCTGTTGCTGTGAAGTGAACCTGTGTTCTCTGCTGATCGGAACCAGTGAAAAAGTCAATTCATGATTTATCACCATAAGTAAAGTAAGTGAACAATCCACTGATCATAGCGATGTCCTCTTCACCCATCATACATTTTCACTCCCTCAGCTCTCATCCTATCGGCCCTCATCTCTCTCTGTCTCCTTCCAGGACAATGTGATGCTGGAAAAGGCCTGCATGGCAGTAGAGGAAGCAGCCAAGGGTGGAGGAGTGTACCCTGAGGTTCTGTTTGAGGTGGCACACCAGTGGTACTGGCTGTATGAGCAGTCAGTGGGAGGCGGCTCAGGCCAGCAACGGGAGACTTCTGGGCGCTGTGGGGCCAACGGGGGTTCAGGCAGGAGGCCACCAGAGGCCAGCTGTGGTATTCTTGACAATGGAGCCAACATGGAGTCCTCAGGGGTGGCAGCAGTTACAGCTTCAGTTACTGCAACAGCCGTTGTACCTGTAATCTCTGTTGGATCTACTATTTACCAGTCCCATGCCATGCCTGGGCAGGCTATGGCTCACCCCCATAGCCAAGGTCTCCACCCCTACACCACCATCCAGGCCCATCTCCCCACAGTCTGCACTCCCCAATACCTTGGACACCCTCTGCAGCATGTCCCCCGGCCCACTGTCTTTCCTGTGTCTGGGGCTGCATATCCACAGGTCAGGACTTCTCTTTATTGAATGATGTGGCATTTTGTGGAACTCCCTTGCTAATTTGATACTACAGTTTTGATAATGTCTTCAAAATACTACGAAGTACATTAATAGATAGATGGATAGATGGATAGATAGATGGATAGATGGATGGATGGATAGATAGATGGATAGATGGATGGATGGATGGATAGATAGACAGACAGATACATACATAAATACATACGTAGATAGATAGATAGATAGATAGATAGATAGATAGATAGATAGATAGATAGATAGATAGATAGATAGGTACTTTATTAATCCCTTGGGAGAGTTCCCTCAGGAAATTGTGGTAATGATTGATTGTAATGAATTAATAAATGGCATAAGGCACACAATTTATTTAACATGACATATTTGACCAGTTTTTAAAATGCCAACATTATAAAAATGGACATTTGCAGAAAACATTAGATACAATCTTCTTATTTTGCTGATTATTCATCTTTATAACTGAGTAAGTGATCAGGCAAAAGTAGCCCATTGTAATGCTCACTATAGCTGCCTGGATAATTCCCTGGGACATTTCCCCTTTTACTGCTGTTCAACATTGAATCATGGGAATTTTAATTTGGCTTTTTTGACGAGAATTTACTAAAGAGACTCTGTCAAGGTGAAAACAGATTTCCTCAAAGTAGTGTCAATTAAATAAAATGCAAAATAAATGACTGTATAATTTTTTAAGTGACTCACCTAATCCATCACAGGTGCAGCCAATCAGTGCTAGAAGTCACACAATTAGAGTAGGCCTACCTCAAAAACTGAGTGACCATGCCAGAAAGAGACTAGTGATGGAGGCCACCAGTACATCTATGACTCCTCTGAAGGAGTTACAAACTTGAGCGGCTGTGGATAAAACTGCTGCCCGCATTCTTCACCAGCAAAAGTTATGTAGGAGAGTGGAAGGAGAAAGCCACTGTTGAAAAAAGTTCATATTATATTTCAACTAGAGTTCATCAAAAGGTATGTGGGAGACTCTGAAGTCAACTGGAAGAAAAGTCTTTAGTTTGTTCAGACCAAAACTGAGCTTTTTGGGAGTCAGATCCTTCATATCTGTTGCTTTTATGCAACACTGTTTCTGCAGCACAAAAATGTTTTGCTTTTTTATGGTAGTAGAAGTATGAGTGTGCATCAGCCAAGCTTACTTCTCATGTGTGCATGTGTGTGTACTTCTTCAGGGAATGCACCCAGCTTTCATCGGCGCTCAGTATCCATTCTCAGTGGCTGCTGCCCCCCAGCCGCCTATGGCAGCCACGGCTGTCACCTTCCCTGGTGTTCCTGTACCGTCCATGACTCAGATCGCCGTCCATCCCTACCACACTGAGACAGGCCTGCCCCTCAGCACCACTGTAGCAGGTCAGGACTACACTGTGTTTCACACCAGCAAGTGTTGTATTGGTAACAATGATAACAAGGTCCCATGGACTGAAGTCATACATGTGCGTCAGTGCTAATCAGTGTAACGTCATCGTGTTTCACAGTTGGCAGTGTCCACTCTGGCCCCACCATCCAGGCCATACAGGGAGCGTCACTGCCGTCTCTCTCCTCCCAGCCTGCCTCATTGGTCAGCACACCTTTCCAAGCAGAAGACGACCAGCACAGTCAGCCAATCAGCCAACAGGGACTGCACTACCTGCATTCTGCCTACAGAGTTGGTGAGGAGTTGTGTTGTGTGATGTTTATCTAACTAGTGTGCATGCAGTGCAACAAGTTAAGTGAACAAACGTGATATCTGATGTTTTTTATGAAGGTATGCTGGCATTGGAGATGCTAGGCAGGAGGGCTCACAATGACCATCCCAACAATTTCTCCAGGAGCCCCCCTTATACTGAGGATGTCAAATGGCTGCTGGGACTAGCTGCAAGGCTAGGTGAACCTGCACATACATGAGAGGAAAACAAGTGTATCATAAATAATTCTACATGTTTATTTGTTAAGTATTTTTCAACAGTTTCAAAGTGCTTCCTATGGTTGAAGCAGAATTAAAACCTTTCAAGACTACAAGTAGGCAAATAAATTATCATTTAAAAAAATGCAGAAACAAAATATCCAACAATAACATAAAACAGAAAGAATAAAAACTCATAATAACAAGACATGTTAGTAAAAAAAAAAAAAACAACAAAAAAAACAGTGTGTTAACATTAACCAAAATGTGTGTGAACTGTTTTAAGGTCTGTGACTGGTTTCACACTTCTGAATATTGCCTTAAGTTTAATGTAAATCTGTAGTGAAAGAACACTTATGAAACTATTCTGTACTTTAACAGTTGCTTCTTCTTTTTAATGTCTACATATTTAGTCCTTTCTGTTTTTCTCTTCCTCCATCCTGTCAGGAGTCAACTACGTGTACCAGTTCTGTGTTGGAGCAGCAAAAGGTGTCCTCAGTCCATTTGTCCTGCAGGAGATCATCATGGAAGCTTTACAGAGGCTGAACCCTGCCCACATTCATGCCCACCTCCGAACCCCTGCTTTCCACCAGCTTGTCCAGCGCTGCCAACAGGCCTACCTGCAGGTACAATACATCCACTCCGCAGCGTTAGCTGTGTTCATAGTCAGTTAGAAAAATGCTATATTGTTGTTTTAATCTGGAAGAAAATATCAGATAAGCAAGGCATTATTGAGCTGTTGTGACTTGTTATAAACATGCATCATCAACCAAATAGGACTGTGGTCGTCATGGTTTGGTCTGATAATCAGCCTGGATTGCAGTTTTTATTTCACTTTTTCTGCATCACACCATATCTTGCTTTAACCTGTGTTACAATGACTGCCAGTTAATCCTAGCAACTCATTTTCCATCAACACAGAAGCTATGGTAGAGGATGAAAAGAGCAATAAACTGAAAGTTTGTCACACTGACTTAAGACACAGTGAGTTAATCCAGACTGCCCCCACAATTATACCTCCCTCTCTCTTTGCAGTACATTCACCACCGGCTTATCCACCTGACACCTGCTGACTACGATGATTTTGTCAACATCATTCGCAGTGCTCGAGGTGCTTTCTGCCTTACACCTGTAGGTATGATGCAGTTTAATGATGTGCTGCAGAACCTAAAAAGAGGCAAGCAAACCAAGGAGCTGTGGCAGCGCATATCCCTGGAGATGGCAACCTTCTCCCCCTGAGTGAGACTGAACCTGAGGAGTAGCATCAAGAGCCTCCAGCATTGCTACTGCCACTACACTGAGCTGGCCACATTTTGCTGTCTGGTTCTGTCAAAAACCCTGCTCCCTGCCATGTGGATTTAGCAATGTGTGCACAGGCAGCACAATCGGTTCCCATACCTGTACCAACCCACAGACTTCCTTTTTTTATATGTGTTCATTCACCCTGAGCTCAGTGGAGAAGCCTGTTCACCTTCCTACTTGTCCTTATTCCTGACTGACTCCACACTCTAATTTTATCATGGTTCATATTTGTGTAACTGTGGAATTACATTGTACTCCTTCCTGTTTTCATTTCTCCTAAACTGAAGACTGATGGGGACCTCTCACCTTCCATACTCCCTTATTGTCCAGTAGTTTAGTTTTGTTTGAATGAAAACCACTGAATGCGACTCATTTTCATGCTGCAACATTCCTGTCCAGAGTGGGAGGTGCTGAGACCTCATTCACCAAAAGCTTGTCACTATGGATCTGAATCTTTGCAGCGTGGGACAAAAGGAAGATTTGCAAGGAAAGAAGATTTAATATTGGAAATTTTATTGTCAGTACGGGTGAGGATTTTTCTGAATTTTGTTTAATCTTTTTTGATATTTTGTACAGACTACACCATGTATGCAGAAAGGAATGGGAAGAGAATGAGAGAATGTTGGCGATGATGTCGTTATTGTGTGGGATCCATATTTACATTTCAGCTTGCCTGATGAGTGAACACAGCTCCAGACCAAAACCAGAAGTAACATAACCACTGCTGAGCCAAGCAGGGCCTGCAAGGTCTTCTCCAGCCTCACTCTTCCTGACTGTCCAACACTTAGAACATCTAGGTTAGTCCTTTGTCGTGACTTGTCAGTCGGGCCGGGTTTCATTGTACATTTCTTGTAATGTCTATTTTTTCAGAGCTCCTTCAGGCAGCATGACAAGTAAGGTTTTTTCCCCTTAGTATCAAGTTTTTGTCTCATGAAAGTCTACAGACTTTCAGAACCAATCCCCTTTTGCTAAATATATATATATGCTTTACACAGGATTTGACATTTAACCAAGCAGGCAGAAATACTCAGATTGAGTTTGTAATGCCTTCTTACCACAACCACTATACAAAATCCCAGCTTATGTAAAACAGCATAAAAATTCACATTACATGACCTAAGACTGACTCTTAAGAAGGATTGAAATTCTATACACAGCCCTCCTTAATAGAATCCAAATCGCTGGCTAGGCAAAATGCATAAACTTGTAGTCCATGTAGAGGACAGTCCCCTACGTCCAAGTGTAGAGAAGCAGGTGTGCACGTTTTTTAGTAGAGAGGGTAAAGTTAGCCAAACTGTTTTACCAAACTGATGAGATAGTCCTCATCCTAGTTCCCCTCATTATAGCAAACCAAAATATATAGTTTGAAAACACTTCTGATAAAACATTCCATTCATTCATCCATCCATTAGCTATACCCACTCTAACCTGTGGGGTTTCATATTGGGGCTGGAGCCTATCCTAGCTGATTTAGGGCGAAAAGCAAGATACACCCTGGAGAGGGCCTAAAAAACATATTGTAAATGTTACTTTGTGTAGTATGTCCATCTACATGTCTGGGTGCAGTGTCCTCTGTGGCTTGTTCTGGTACACCAGACAGGTATGAGCCTTCCCAACCCCCTTGTTGCCCACCACTACAGTTATGTTTGGATGATCAACATCTCTAATGAATTAAAGCATTCTGGCCACAATCGAAAACAAACTTACACAAGCCACTCAAAACCTAAGTGCATGCTTTACGCTATGTTACTGGTTTGGTTTTACAGGAGAAGAAAGATGACTAAGGTCTAAGTAGTTGGTCTGGTAAACGTACATTTTTAATGCAAAGCACACGCAATGGATGAGTCAGTTCCATACAGGAGTGATGGTGGCTGCGGCTCATTTTTCAGCCAGCTTCTTTAAAGATTACTTAAAAACAGAATACATGCCATTGTATTCAGTACCACTGACTACTGTGTCTGTGTTTTTTCATCTGAATTTGTAGGCCCCTGGAGGTGTTCAGTATCCCAAATTCACTGTGTGGTGCTTACTTGTCTCAGTGAGGCTACAGCTGTGATTTTGCGATACCACTACAGTGACTCCTCTGTAGACTGTCTCATATGTGGACAATGCATCTACTCCTCAAAAGATCATACCCTCAGAGATGATGACTTTGCAACACAGTGGCCCTTGAACGAGACAGGGCTGTGGTTTTGCTATGAAAAGCCCAGCTTTGCTGACCTGCATAATGCACATGAGTCCAAACACTCACCCAGATCTGTCAAGAAATTAGACACTTGAGTGTGTTTGAGTGGCCCCTTTCTTCAGTGTGGTTAGCTCATAGACCATGGTGCTGTTATTTTAAGACATGTTGATGCTCTCTGTCCAGGCAGCTGCTGTGGTTCTGAACCTGCCTGTCTAATTGGTTCTGGACCTCACAGGTGAAGGTGACTTAGTAGAAAAATGTACTGTGATATTTTTGTATTCCTCAAAAGTGTAGCTTGATTGAAAAGTTCTATATGTGCTGATTGCAAAAGGTTCTAATTTAGAGTGAAAAGAATAAAAAAAGCAATACTAAAAGTGTAGAGTTTACTTAATAAAGATCATTCAAAACACTCCCTTGCTGTGGCTGATGTATAGGATTCAGTGGGGCTTTACATTCACTTTCCCTACTGAGGTCAAGAGGTCAAATCAGTCTGCTTGTCTACAGGTTCTTAACTGTTTCCACATGAGGACCCAGTAGGAGCAGTTATCAGCTCTGCAGGCAATATCACACCAGTTCAGTTCGCGCTAAATACAGTATATCAGACTTTTAGTTTTCCACATTTCTGTTTAGCCTGAACAAATGTTTTCACTAAAGCAGCAACCATTACATTATTTGGTAAAGTTAGGTTAGAGCATGTTTATCTAACTGTTGACAATTATTACACATGACATTTTTACAATTGCTCAAGGCCAAACTAAGTAGGTCTATCTTTAATATGCAGCACATACTGAAACCCGATCAGACACATTTAAACCACCTGTTGAATATTGTGTGGATCCCCCATATGCCATGAAAGCAGCTCTGACCTTTAGGGCCTGGACTCTTCAGACCTCTGAATGTGTTCAGATGCATCAAGCCCTGGAAATTGCATGGTGGGGCTGCATTGGATCTATTTTGTTTTTCCAGCACATCCTTCTGCAATTCAAAGTATGTTCTAACACCTTTCTATTATAGTCCGCATTAACGTTTTCAGCAATTGCTGCTATTGTAGCTCTACTGTGGAATCAGTCCACATAGGCCAGCCTTCATTCTCCTTGTATGCCAGTGAGTCTTGGCAACTTGTGACTCTGTACCTTTCACCAGTCTTGAACCACTTTTGGTCAGACTCTGTCAGGTTGTATTGGGATTGTGAGTGAACAGCCCTTTTCAAGTCTAGCCACAAATTCTCACTGAGGTCTGGGCTCTGACCTGACTACTCCAGAACCTTCAGCTTGTTGTCTTTAAATCATTTCTTTGTATCTGAGGCTGTATGCTTTGAGTCATTTTCTCACAAAAAAAAAATCCCAAGTTGCAGTTCTCTTGCCTCAGGTTGTCTCCAGGATTTCCCTATGTGTTGCTGCATTCATTTTACCTTATGCTTTTAAAAGCCTCAAAGGGCGTGCTGCCAAGAAGCATCCATACATCATTATGCAGCCATCGTCATGCGTCAAAGTGGGGATGCTATGTTTGTGATGATGTGCAGTGTTTGGGGTCCACCATGCAGAGCGCCTAGTCTGATTTCCAAAAAGCTTAATTTTGGTCTCATCAGACCAAAGAATCTTCATTTGATTCCTTCTGGCGGACTCTAGTTGAGCTTTTTTCAACAGTAGCTTTCACCTTGCTACTCTGCCCTAAAACATTGACTCCCATAAGAGTCTTATGCATATGCCATATTCCTGCTATTTCTTAATGATGGATTTAACTGTACTCTAAGGAATATTTACTGACTTGGAAATTTTCCTGTATCCTTCCCTTGACTTTTCACATAGTTGCTTGGAGTGTCCTTTTGCATGTGTGGTGTAGTTATAGGTAGGACTACTGATTCACCAATGACTGATACTTCCAGTCTGTATGCTACCATCACTTCAGACACATTCACTGCAGTCAGATCATCTCTGTTTCACTAATTGTGACTTCAAGAACTTATTATTTGCACCTATGGGAATCACAGTCATGAACGAAATTTACACAGTAATAATCTAATCTTTATTTATCCCCTTGTGAAAATTCCTTCTCTGTTTTTGACCCATCCTATTCATAGTTAACCTTAGCTATACACACTAGGAGCAGTGGGCTGCCCAGGGAGCAATCAGGGGTTAAGGGCCTTGCTCAAGGGCCCACAGTGGTGCTGCCTGGGACAAGCAGTCACTCTCACTCTCCCACCTGAACCTCTTGCCAGTACGGAGACTCAAACCGGCAACCCACTTGTTACAAGTTTGCTTTACAAACCACGAGGCCACCACTGCCCCGTACACTTTAGTCTCAAGTTTCCAGTGACTCCTATAACTCAGAATTTTCTTTGATGGAATCATTGAAACACATGTCTTTGTCACAAAAAGCAGTCATGCATTATAATACTTTCAGAGATTTATTATAGGTCTTATATGACAAAATCAGCTGAGTAAAACATATGCATACAGCCATGCTAACATTTGGTTAAATGTCTCATGACCATTTTTACCTCAGCTGGGTACTTTTGGTAGCTGTCCACAAGCTTCTGGCTATATCCTAGACCTGTCTTTTTGACAGAATTGGTGCAGTTAAACAACATTTGTTGGCTTTCTGGCTCAGACCTGTTTCTTCAGTACAGTCTGCAGGTACTTGATGGGGTTTAAGTCAGGACTGAAACCTTAGTCAGCACCAGCATGATTTAGCCTTTTCTTTACCACTGTGTGTGTTTGGGGTCATTGTCCCAACTGTGTCCAAGATCAACCCTCTGGCTCATGATTTTAGGTTTTCCTGAAGACTGTGGGGGTAATCCTCCGTCATTATTCCATTATTCTACTTTGTGTAAAGCACCAGTTCCACTGTCACCAAAACAGCCCCAGAACAGAATGTGCAAACAGTTGTGTTCCAGCAGCTTCTAATTCATTATAGTCCTGCTTTTTGGTGATTCTTAGTTGATTCTTGACATCCTAACTGATTGACAGGTGATAGTTTGTGTTTTCTTCCTGATGGTGGCAGTGACAGAAGTGTGCCATTCAACTTATACTTCGGAACAATGGTTTGCATAGATGGATCTGTAGATGCTTTAAAATGGCTCCACGTAACTTTCCTGCCTTGTTCAAGTCAGTGATTTGCTTTTTCAAGTTTACACTGACCTCCTCAGACTTTCCTACTGTGGTGTTTGTGGCTGATTCTAATAAGGAAATCAAGTGGGCCCTGTTTAAATTAACTCAGAGAAATCAGGAGCTATAGTCAATTGTAATCATTCGTGAGAAGTTAAGATCTCATGCTATTAAAGTATATATTTCAAGTTGTGTGTATATTTTTAACTCAGCAGATTTTGTCATATTTTTAGAAGACCTACAATAAATTTGAGACAGAAACAAAATGAATGATTGTTTTTTGTGACAAAGACACATGTAGTGATTAAGTTATTCACTGGAAACTCAAGACTGCCATGATATACTCACACTGACAAAATTGTTGGTACCCTTGTTTTCAAGAAAGGAAAACCCACAATGGTCACTGAAATAACTGGAAAGTGACAAATAATAAATAGGAATTTACTGATAATTAACTAATGAAAATCAGACATTGCTTGAATTGTGATTTAACAGAATCTTTTTTAAAAAAAACTAATAAAACTAGACTGGACAAAAATGATGGTACTCCTAGAAAAGATTGAAAATAGTTTGACCACAGGGAGGGACATGCTAAACTAAGGTGAGTCCTGTAGATAGCATCACGGGTGTCTTCAAGCTTATAATCAGTCAGTCTGCCTATTTAAGGGATGAAAAGTAGTCACTGTGCTGTTTGGTATCATGGTGTGTACCACATGAACATGGACCACAGAAAGCTGAGGAGAGAGTTGTCTCAGGAGATTAGAAAAGAAACTATAGACATGCATGTTAAAGGTAAAGGCTATAAGAGCATCTCCAAGCAGCTTGATGTTTCTGTGACTACAGCTGCCTTTATTATTCAGAAGTTTAAAGGTCATGGGACTGTAACCAACCTCCCTGGACGTGACCACAAGAGGAAAATTAATGACAAATTGAAGAGACGGATAATACGAATGATAACCAAAGAGCCCAGAACAACCTCCAGAGAGATTAGAGGTGAACTCCAAGGTCAAGGTACATCAGTGTCAGATCACACCATCCATTGATGTTTGAGCCAAAGTGGACTTAATGAAAGACGACTGAGGAGAACATCACTGTTGAAAGCAAATCATGAAAAAGTGAGACTGGAATATGCCAAAATGCATATTGACAAGCCACAAAGCTTCTGGGAGAATGTCCTTTGTTCAGATGAGACCAAGCTGGAGCTTTTTGGGAAGACACATCAAGCTCTATGTTCATAGACGCAAAAATGACAAAGAAGAGAGCACTGTACCTGCTGAGAAACATGGAGGAGGCTCAGTTATGTTCTGGGGCTGCTTTCCTGCACCTGGCACAGGGTGTCCTGAATCTGTGCAGGATACAATGAAATCTCAAGACTAACAAGGCATTCTGGAGCGAAATGTGCTGCCCAGTGTCAGAAAACTTGGTCTCAGTCGCAGGTCATGGGTCCTCCAACAGGATAATGACCCAAAACACAGCTAAAGGCCACCAAGAAGGGCTAAGAACAAAACATTGGACTGTTCTGAAGTGGTCTTCTATGAGCCCTGATCTAAATCCTATTGAACATCTGTGGAAGGAGCTGAAACATGCAGTCTGGAGAAGGCACCCTTAAAACCTGAGACAGCTGGAGCTGTTTGCTCATGAGGAGTGAGCCAAAATACCTGTGGACAGGTGCAGAAGTCTCACTGAGAGTTACAGAAATCACTTGATTGCAGTGAAAAGGAGAAGGATAAGAGGAGGGGATTACAGAGTGGTCAAGGGGGCATGCTGGGCCAATGGGCCCAAATACTGTGGTGAATCAGGAAGGTCATTATGCTTCTTCAGAAATGGTTTCCAGACAGAAACGTGTATGGTTGATTTACTTCAATATTACAGCTTGCTATTGTATCGTGCAGAGTAGTTATGCAGTGTTTGAGCAGAGTCTGACACTAAACTCCATCCAGAGGAGCTTGATGGGTAAGATTTACTGTGGTGAGATTGCACTTAGTTGTAGAAAACACCACAGACCTTAGTAAAACTGGAAGCATACACTTTAAGGGTCCTATATTGTTCTGCTTCGTAGCAAATTAATGAAACTGCCACATGAAGACTCTTGTGTTTACTCTTGCATCCAACAGAAGAACATCTGATATGCTTTGTTCTTGGCTAAGACATTTTAGAAGCAGGGCTAAAAAGTGAATACACCTGGTGGACTGCCATGGAGCTGCTCATTCTGAATGGCTCATCTGAAAGTAGCAGGTAGTGACAAGGCAGGACTATCCAGAGTTTGAGCCAGGCGGTTATTGGTTCATTAGCTGGTGTGTAGCAGTTCAGTAAGATTCTCACTGGCTTGTAAAGTTTGGAGGCTATCTAGTTTTGGGGGAGCTTGAGTATGGCAGATGGAAAGGCCTTCATAGCTTAACTTTTACTTTACAACTTCAAGTACAAAACCACAAAACACAATAACAATGTATTTTCACCATCCATATGGAACCTTAAATGGAAAGGACGATTTCAGCTAGATCTTGGCTTTTGGTGATTCTAGATATGACAGACTTTGCCTGAGGCTGCTAAAGCCAAAAGGAGGTTTGAGGTCTACCTGTGTCTATCTAGTAGCTTCTAAGCCAAGCCTGTTCTTCTGGTCTATGAAGCCTGTATTATGCTCTGGTGCAGACATGCACGTGGACAGCTGCGGACGCCTACAGAAATGTGGTCGTTCTTGTTATACTATTTTTCAAGTCCACAGGAGTCTGCTCGGAAGCTTCTGTTGCAGGGTGCATGTTACATGTGCAGTAAGCCATATCAACATATTCTGTGCATACACACAACTGCCAAGCATGTGCACTACTGCCCTTGTAGCATAGTCGCTACAGACTTTGGGCTGCACACAGATGTGACTCTGGCCGTACCCTCCAGCTAGACCCCTGCCTGTCCCACTTCCTGAGTCATTTACCAGCCTATTAGCTCCATGTCTTGCCCAGTCACTGAGCCAACCAAACTCCAGCCAGCATGCTGGTGGTAAGAGTGGGCCTGGTTAGCCTCTAGACCGCTAGACATAAGAGCTGGCTAGCAATTGGCATGCTAGCCTGCTGCCTGGTCCTGCCTCGTAGTCAGTTAGCTCCAGGTTAACCAGCTTATTTCAACTGTGGAGTCAGCTTTCCCCCAGCCTAGCCCTGCCTCTGTATTGGCAAGCTTGACTCATGAGTTAGACTGCCTCCAAATTGCTAGCTTCTAGCCAGTACCTGTCCCTGAAATGCTTGATTCCACCTTCAACTATACCGAGGAGTCTCCTTTTTGGGGGACCTGCCAAGTCTTCAATACTGCCCCTACAGGAAAACGAGGCCCTTGATGACGTATCCTGGTCTCTTTCCTTCTGGACTAAGCTCTAGAGCCGTGCAGCCAGTGGACCTGTTAGGTGTCACAGAACCAGCCAATCCCTGCCTTATTGTGCTGCTCAAGGTTGTCAGGAGCCATCTTTTGGGAAGCCCTCCAGAAGGAAGCCTGGTTCCAGCTGACATCATGCCTCTCCACTGCCAAACTTTTTATCCTTATTGTTGCTGCACCACTGTTTCAGTTCCAGCCTAGGACCAACGTTGTACAGGTCGTCCTCATATGCAAAAACAATTCAATAACTGAAAAAATAAGATTAAAATGTTCATAGCAACTACCGTGATGAGGTCAGTGGATAGCAGCAAAAAGATAAAGGAAGACACCGACACCAGAGAGCATCTTCATCTGAGGTTCACTGATTTTCTTTTGTTTATGGATTTTCATTGTAGTTGATTGTAGTTGAGCCCTATTGCACAATATAATGAGTTAAGACACTGCAGCCGCTATCAAATTCAGAGGTATCTTACATTAACAACATGAAAATATGTTTAATATTTTTGTATTATTCATATACGATCAGCAGTTCCTGTTTAGAATTTTTATTTTTAAGCAAAGGTTGTGAGAGTGAAATTTTGATGGGGTTTGCAATCGGTTAAAAACTAATTTCTTTAGTTGTGTTTTGGCCTGTTAAAAGCACTGTACGCAAATTTAAAATAACCATGCAGCTGCACCAACATCTCTCTAGAACATCCATTCCATGAAAGCTGGCTGGACTGGATACTGGGTTCCCCCCCGCATATATATGATTGCAAGGTAAACTGTAAAAGTATACTTCCCACAGCAGAGGTAATGTACCAGAACTATTATCGGACTATATATATATATGTGTGTGTGTGTGTGTGTGTATGATCATACAACAGCGTTCTGATTATAATTATATAGTTAGAACGCTGTTGTATGATAATAAGCTCATGTAAATATGAGACTGATTCTTGTTTGATTTGTCATATCAATATATATCTCTTCTCAGAAGTCATTCCGATTTGTGAACTTTCTTGCGCTGCACATCTGGCTTCCAAAACACATGCGATGTTTCAAAGAATTCAACTGTAGCCACTGTGGCTTCAGGGGTTTTCCATTAGTAACATAAGGTAAGAGACAAGGTATGTCAACATTGCTACTACCATTTCTTCTATCTTTACCCAACAGCAGAGAACTATCTGTCTTAAATTGGACTTTGGTCTCTGAAAACAAACCTTAGACAAATAATTTGGGGGGTTACATCTGAAACAGTCCCCCGGTATGCCAAATTTGGTTGAGCCCAGCGCTCCAGCAGAACCAAGATGGCTGACTAAGAAGCGACGCGCTGAAGTTCACTTTTAACTCCTAATGCTGAAGCTCGCCATCCTCCACTGCTCTAGTTGGATTGCTGTATGTTGAGAACAAATACTGGTAAGTCCAACATCACCGACAGATTTCAGATTTTGAGATGATGTCTTAAAGTGGGAGCCCATTTGTCTGTGAAATCTTGTGAGTAGCCACCGTAGCCGAAGCAGCTAGCTGTAGGTCCCAGTTATCCCAGTGGTTACGGGACTGGGGTTTGTATCGTAAACCATTTTCACTGACTGAACAACACACGGAAATGACAGCATGATAAAGGGAATGAAGCACGAAAAGGACAAGCTTCAGATCTTGGATTTATTCCAAGGCACAGGTTAGACACTGTAAACTGTCGTTAGCTATGCTAACATGAGCGACGGTCAAGTGAGACTGTAGTGCACTACAGTGCTAGCTTTTAGCATGCTAGCTGGAATTCACGGCAGACGGTTGATGTAGCTTTAAAGTTACCCCTGTTTCTGTAGTCGGCTTTACCCAGTTTCTTCACCGTGTGATGATACTGACACGTAAATGTGCTGATTTTGTGTACTTCTGTTTAGTTTATTGAGAAGTTGCATATTTTTCAGTGTAGTGGTATCTGATGCAGTGATTTTGCTCAGAATGGGAGCTGTTTCGTTGAGCTGTCTTGACTCCAGGTTGGCTGTTATGGTCACTGGCTGCCAGCTCCAGTCAGTGCTGCTGGTAGGACCCTGCTAATAGAAGCAGTGCAGATGTTCGACTCAAAGCTCATCGAGCTTGGTTGTCTGGCTGCTGGCGACTCCATGTTGTTTAGTAAAGAATCCTAGCAGCGATTGAAGCCAGCCTTTGGAGCTGTTGGTCGGCGGAATTACTGTGAAATGAAAGCAGTGTCTTTTTGAATGTGACCTGGAAACGACTGCTCTAACGATAAACCGAACCTGTCAAGTCCTCTGCTCCAGGCCAGCTGGTGTTTGATGATTCACTCAAGTTGCAGTTATATTACTATAACAGTTCATTGTGAATACCAAAAGTAATTAACAGTAATTAATAATGACATGTGTTTTGTGTGTTGTTGTTTTGTTTTTAAATTTATATCTCCAGTGTCCTTGCATTCATACCTAGCACAAGTGTGGGAGAACAGACCCATGGCCTTTCATCTCTTGTATGACAGGGATGGAGATAATACACTCAAGTAGCAGTTTACATCAGACTACTTGCTATCCACCCACTGCATTTGTTTTTGTGGATTCGGGATGTACATGTTTCAGCGTTCACCTTTTAACCCTCTGACATGGCAAATGTCAGCATTCCCCAAAAGCTTCTGGATGCTGCTGGAAAACAGTTTCTCAGTCTCTTATCTCTTATATCCTTCAGTAATAGTCCGGTAATAGTTCTGGTACATTGCATCTGCTGTGGGAAGTATATTTTTACAGTTTACCTTGCAATCTCTAGAGATATATTTTGTTGCAATTAGAAGTGAAAAGGAATGCTTGTAGGTCTCTGACTTTATCACTCGGAATTCTAGATCTTTCTTTGGTACCTACTCTGGAAAAACACGCACACCTCCATATCGGTTGTTTGCATTGCTAGTGGGCACTTGAAATATAAAGACACCTTGTCATGGAGAAAATTTACTTTGCCATCTGTGGAGTAGTAAACGCTGGTAAGAAAGAACAAGCATATTTACATCACCCCCTGCAGGAAGAGACAGATATGAGAGAGGAGGCCTGTATTTTCACGTTTAGGAAATTTCATCCTGGATTATTAGGCCTAACTAACATAAAAACGAATACTGATGAAGACCCTCACTAGTCTGTCAGACTAATGGGAAAGCAGTAAAACAATTTGATGGTTCAACATTGTTTGAGCAATGTGTTAAAAATCACTTAATTTACCGATCATTGGTTTGCTGTAGAATTCCAATGGTGAGAGAGGCTTTAAAATGACACATTGAAACTGAGGAAGCTGTAAAAAACTGATACCTCTTTTTGACATTCCCCTCTCCGACAACTGACTTGTTTCTGTTCTTGAATAGAGACCAAATTTGCGCTGAGCCATAAGCCCAGTCCCACATCTGTCCTGAAGCACATTACTGATGTCTGAGATAACACTTGATAATTAGGAGGAAGGCCCTGGAGTAGTTTTCTCCACGAGACTGTGTTAGTGTTTAGGGTGAGGTTATTGAAACCCTGCCCTGTTATAAGTGGAACTGCTTGATTTCTCTGGTAACACAGTTAAGGATTTTATTTGGTCTCATAGACATATAGACTGAAACCTCTCTGGAAACTTGGAAAAGTTTAAATTATGCCACAGAGATTGACATCATTTTAGTACAAAGACACGGTACTGATAATACAAATACAGATGCAGTTGTAGTCTAAGCTGGCAACTGATTGCTTGCTTTTTTTATCATGCATCTTATCTTGTATGATTGGAAAAAAGAAAAACAGAAATTGGGTCTGTAGAAGGTCATGGAGGCAGCACCCGATACTTTTAAAAACTTACTTTACTCGTGAGTATTATAACAATCATGATTTGAGGGCCTGACTATATCAGCTATAACTTACGCCATCATTAAGTTTGCCGACTTGGTTGGATTTATCTCAGGAGGGGATGAGTCTGCCTACAGAAATGAAGTCCATAGACTGACAGTCAGAGAACAATATGTTCCTGAACTCCACAAAAACAAAAGAACTAGACTTTTGAAGAAACCAAGCAGACCCTGATTTGCTACCATCAACAGGGACTATGCAGAAAGGCTCCTGGCCTTCAGGTTCCTGGGTACACACATTGATGAAGATCTCTTCTGGACTACCAACACCATCGCAGCAGTGACGAAGGCGCAGGAGCAAATCCACTTCCTGGGGAACCTGTAGGAAAAGCTGCTATTGAACTTTTACCGCTGCTCCGTCAAGGCCATGCTGGCATACTGTATCACTGTGTGGTTCAACAGCTGCTCAGCAGTGGACAGGAGCAGTGGCTCCCCAGAGCACCATCAACTGCTCACTAGTTTCACTGGTGTGACCAACATTCTCAGTTGGTCGCATCTCTCACCTTGGCATGGGTGAAACACCTCACTGGCTGAGCATTTGCTTATCGATAGACATACATTTTCTGATGTTCCCTAAACGCCTCACGTTGCGTTCTACAGTAGATGCTGCTTGGCGGCTGCAGTGGTCTCAGACAGTTGTGTGAACAAAATATACTTTGAAAAGAGTGAAATAAGCCGTTCCAATGTCAGATTTGTTCAAGATTAAACAGGGATTTTTATCCACATGTGCTGTTTGCTCCATTCATAGAAAACAGCACACGTAAGTGTGCTATGTCTTTTAGGAGCAGAGCACATTTTTAAATGTACAGACTGCAGTCGATCGTTTTCATATAGTGGTTAGAAGCTAAAGTCATGATTGTGATTAATAATTTAATATTGCAGCCCTACTCCTGCGTTAGCCAATCTAATTGAATGTATTGAATTTTTTTCCTTCGCTGGTTTAGTCGGTATGTTCCCGCCTCACCTGAACTCTGATCATCAGGTCTGTCTGAGTCAGTTTATTTATAATGCACTGTCAGGATTATTGATTAATTTTGTTGAGCAGTGTGCAATGACAATAAAAGGAATTCTATTCTGTTTTGATCTGATGACTGGTCATGATTGCTGGCATTCTGCTTGGCTTCTTCAGTGACATGACTACAGCAGTACATTTAGGTGTGTTAACTGATTTCTGCATTAACCAGGATTCTCAAAATAACTAGATTTCTTAAATGTACACACAGTCATTGTATCAAGCATGAATCTTTTCCTTTCCAATTTCAGTAAATTAGTGTCCTTCTCCTAGTCATAAGTTGCCGTACTAGCACAATATTTGTCGTCCATGTAAGATTGGACAGTAGATCAACTAAATCATATTGTATAATAATGCACTACTAAACAAAAGACTAAACCTAAATCTGCTATGTACCAGTGATTTATCAGTTATTAAAATGTGTGACTTTAGGGAAGAAATCCTTTCCTAAATTACTTCACACAACTCCAAGCAAGTTTGTACATGTCTGTCTGTTAATATGACAGTTCAGTTCAGATTTGTGCTGTGTTGAAAGGGATACAAAACTGTTGCAAAGTTAAATTGCTGTTTGATTAATGTAATGGAGTCCGTGTCTGAAAGGGACTAATGTGTGTCTGTTCCAGTGCATATGTGAACATACATGAACAACTGGACAACCTCATGTAGCCAAATGCAATGGGCCACCTGTAAAGCTAATTTAGTCAATCTTATATTGTCCAGTTTTCCTTGCGTAAATTATGGTCATTTTGGAGACCTAGTTTTCACGTTATGTCTGATTCGTGGATTACTTGTCTGTGTGCACAGGCCAATAAGTGGACTACAGATGCAACATAGCTGTATAGCTTGTGTTTGCTACAGGAGCAGGTTGCATTTTCCCTTGAACAGTGGAACAGGATTTCTGGAGAAATGAGGACTACGTGCTATGTTTGGGCTTCGTCAGTAAAAGCACATACAAATAAAGCTCCTCCGAACTCTTTTAGTGATTAATTATAAAGGTGTGACTGTCTGAGAATCTCCTTGTACTGTCTATCCCCATACTAACCATTTCTTTTGGGTATTACTTGTTCTCCTGGCACATGAGCAATCAGTGAGCTTGTAGTGTGAACTGTCCGCTCAATCACAAAGTTTGGACTGCACAGACCCTCACAGACTTAGGTGGATGACAACACTCACGTCACATGTACAAAGCAGGAAATGGCAAGTTGTCAATTGGATTGAGGTCTAGGATCTGTCTTGGCCACTTCAGCATATTCACCTTGTTTTGTGTTTAAACTATTTCTGTGTGGCTTTGGGTCACTGTCTTGCTTGAAACAGTCTTTTCTGAGGTTGCAGTTTTCTCTTGCAGACTCCATGAAGTTGCCCTCTAGTATTCCCTGGACTTTGCTGCAAGCTGATGAATAGTTGTCTTTGCAAAACCAAGTTTATTCGGACAGCTGTGAGACTAGAAATTAGTTGTAAAAGAATGAAATAACACATTCTACTGTCAGATCTGGCCGACTGCAGGAGATTTTATCTGCATGGACTGTTGTCTTTGAGCAGACGTTTCAACAAACGGACCGCATTTTCAACGTCAGTGCTCCAGTTAATCATGTTCATTTCATTGTAAGAATTATGATCGCTGTTAACATTAATTTCATTTTTTCAGCCCTGCACCTTCACTTATTACCAATAGGTGTGTCTGAGTTGGCATGTCTCTCCACATTTTATTTTTTTTAAATGATCAGCTATAGATCGTTTAATTTTTGGAACACAGAAACAGCGAAATGGATTGATTCACATGTCAAGCAGGAAGAGACTGACTAAGCCAATGATGAAGAAAAAACATTCTTTTCAACCACAATAGCTAACACAGTAGCTGCCTGTTACAGCTGGAGTGTCTCCACATTAGCCTGATGATCATCATACACCTGCACAAATGTGGCCACATGAAAGTTTAACTTGTACACTCTGTAGTCTGGAACCCTGCCAGGGTCTGCTGCTGAGAAGCATGAGAAGGCCTAACAGCTAAATTTTGGTCTCATCAGACCAAAGAATCTTCTTCTAGTTCAGTGGTTCTCAACTGGTGGGTCAGGACCCAAAAGTGGGTCGCGAAGCCATTTTTAGAGGGTAGCAGAAGCATGCCCCCTCCCCCCAAAAAGTAGTGGTATAAAGTCTTTTATTTTGAAGGACGTGTTTCTTATGACACAGTTTGCTTTCAATAGCAGGATATTTAGTGGTGGTGACACCAGTCGTTGCCTACTATTAACCTCTAGATTTGGTTCTGCCAGCTTATTGGAGAAATTTAAGCTAAAAATATAAGCCAAAAATATACGAAAATGTGCCCAGAATCTATCAAGATGGGTCAAAATATGCCCAAAAACTTGGCGAAAGCATCCAAATATACCAAAATGAGCAAAAAATAAGACAAAATTTTCACCCAAATAAACCTTAATTTGTTAACAGGAACAGCAAACTTCCAAAATTTGGGTTGCGACCGTTATTAATAGAGACATAGTGGGTCCTGAGGCTGGACCAGTTGAGAACCACTGTTATAGTTGACTGAAGAGTCTCCCACATGCCTTCTGTTGAATTCTAGAGATTTGATGTGACGTAGCTTTGACTGGTGAAGAACCTGGACAACGGTATGTTGTCTCTCTGATTCACCAGTGACTGGGCCTTCCAGATACAGGTGTCTTTATACTACACATTCACTGCACTCAGACGATCCCCATTTCAATAGTTGTGTGACTTCTATCACAAGTTGACTGCACTTGTGTTGAATCAGGTGAGTCACTTTTAAGGGAATGAATACATGTGTAATAACTAATTCTACATTTTATATTCTTAACTGATTGACATTACTTTGTAAAAATCCGTTTTCACTTTTACTTGAATCTTTTTTGTCAGTTGTCACAAAAACCAAATTATTTGACGATGCATAAATATTGGAAAACAATCAAAGAGAAAACCTCCAAGGATGATGAAGACTTTTTTTTCAGATACTGTATCACTTTTGATAAAGTTTTATGTTTTAGACTATAGTCGGATGTGGTCAAACTACCACAGCTTGATACCTGTCTGTCTAATTGTATGGAAGTTTGGAACAGATGCAGTCATGTTTTTTAAAGCAAACAATGCTACAATAGGCAAGGCCAAATGCAGATTTTAATTAGCATTAGTTTCGTAATTATTATGGATGTAACCATCCATAAAGTGAACTGTCTGATGACACAACTAATTCTCTCTGCTCTTTCTGCAGGCCAGATATTACCACAGAGATAAAGGTTTGCCTTTGCATCAAGAAGAATCAAGAATCATATGCTCCAGTAATATTCTGAGTTTATAGTTTTCATACATAACACTAATACACCTATGTATTATAATTTATTAGTCTTCAGCCCACTTTCTTTGTGTTATTTTATTCCAATGTAAAATAAACCTGTGGCAATATTTCCCAAGTGTCATTTGTTTTGATAAACTTCTTAGACATGGTTTGTAGGACATTACCTGTCTAACAATGAATTAGTGAGGAACTGTGCATAGCAGGACCAGTATACAGACAGTCTTTTGACCTGTGATTTTAAAAGACCACCTTAAAATGCAGCTGTATTAAAATGACACAATGCCACAGATGACAAGAGAAAGACAGGAACATGCTGTTGGCATGTCAGTTAGGGCCATAACCATAATCTTTTTTTCTGTTGTCGCTGAAGTTGTAAGAACACCACAATCTTACAGTGCTAGGTGCTAGGCTAAGGCTATCACCAAGAGGTTTTCTGTGCCTCTTAGCCTGTGGGTAATGCTATCTGAAGAAACTGTAACTTCTTTTTAAATCAATATTAACCTTAGCAGTCTGTTCTTACTGACAGGCATGTCTCTCCAGTAGAGACACAACCTGTGTAAAGTGATAAACTGTACGAAGCACAGCCGTCACACAAACAGGAATTACCTTCAATCAGAGTGGCTAAGGCTAAGCTACTGGCTAGCAGCGAAGTTAGGAGGCAGCCACAGATTACCCCAAGACAATTTCTGACAACTAAGTAAAAATGCTTTAGTATAAGGCTTAGCGGGCAATAACTGTGATAGAACAATGAAAGATTAACAAAACAGAGAAGAACAGCAGATGTAACTTGAGGAGACAAAATGTTCAATCTCATTTGATCTCACTATAAATGAGAGCGTCCTGACATCACTTGATGCTGTGATGTCATCACTGCTATTTCTATTGTACATATTCACTTTTTGTAATCCCTCTTAATGAAGTTACTCAGTTATGAAGGACAGGTTCCCTGTTATCACATTCTGCTGACGTACAGCATTTTATCTACGTATGTACATATTCAGCAATAGTAATCATTATTAATGAAGAAGCCTTTTTATGAATGACAGGTTCCCTGCTACCACATGCTGCAAATATATAGTGTTTAATGTATACCAATTTCAAATATCAGTTATCAACCTTCCTTGATTATTAATAATCCGTATTGGCGCTTTGGAAAAAACAAACAGCAGTTGGTCCCTGATTCTCTTCCTCTTCATCTGGAAGGTCACCTACAGCCCAGGAGTCATTCTAGTTCATCACTGCTAGGTGCAAGGCTCTCCTGCAAAATCTATGCATCCACATGCAGCAGCATTAAAATTGTTGTGCTAATGCAAAGGGAGAGCCTCCCAGCTCAGAGGCATTAAGGCTTTTGCCTGGTGGCAAACTCTACATGCAAGGCACAACTGTGCAGTTACCTGCTTACAGATTTATAGCACCTGAGGGTTGCTCCAGCCATACATACGTGTATATATATACATATATATATACATACATACATATATATATATATACATAGAGAGAGAGAGAGAGAAAGAGAGAGAATTGCACAGTCTTTGAAGTATTGCATTAGTTGGAGTGAAAAGGAGAAGGGGCCATCAGTGCATGTCTAAGTTCAGTTCCTCTGGGGAAGAAACTATCCCTGAATCTGTTTGTTCTTGTACAGATACACCTGTAGCACCTGCCAGAGGGCAGCATGTCAAAAGATGGATGGGTGTTAATTGTCCTTTATGATGACTTTTGCTCTACTGTGGGCAATATGAGTTGTAGATGTCCATTCAAGAGAGGAGATGGCAGTTTGTCTGCCTTAGTGCAGCTGGCATACCACACCTAGGTCAACAGGCTGTCATTGTAGGAGCGGTTGAAGGTCACCAGCAGCTTACAACCAGATTTTCCTTCCTGAGCACCCTCAAGAAATGTAGCCACTGCTGTGCTTTCTTGGCAGTCGCTATATCACTATGACTTTCTCAGTCCAGGAGGGGTCAGCAGAGATGAGGACACCGGGGAATTTGAAGAACTGGACTCTCCATACGTTGAACCATTAATGTAGAGGAGAGTGGGGTTGGCAGCGTTCTTCCTGAATTCAATAATGATTTCATTGGTTTATGTGATGTTTAGTGCCAGGTTGTTTGCTAAACACCTCATCACATCTCATTTAGGACCTCATCTCTGTAGGCAGACTCAGTCACTTCTAAAATCAACTCAACCAGTATCATATTGTCAGCTAATTTGACAATGATGTTGTCTAAAGGGACTGGACTGCAGTCAGAGATGTAGAGGGAGTACAGGAGTGGGCTCAGACAGAGTCTTGTGGAGTCCCGGTCCTGAGTGTCAATGCAGGAGAGGTGGGAGCCAACTTTCACAGTCTGAGGCATGTTTGTCGGGAAGTCTTTTATCCAAGCACAGGTGAGTGGGGAGACGCCCAAGTTTGATAGTTTAAAAACCATAATGTCTGGGATGATTGTGTTAAAAGCTGAGCTATAGTCTATGAAGAGCATTCTTACATATCTCCCTCAATGTTTCAGATGGCTCAACGCAGAGTGGAGAGCTATAGCTATGGTGTCCTCAGTGGATCAGTATGGTCTGTAGGCAAATTGGTGTGGTTAGAAGGTAGGAGGGAGGCAAGCTTTAATATGATCTAAAACCAGTAGCCTTCCTGGGGTTTACTGCCTTGATCACCCGTCTCACATCCTGTGCCTCTAAAGTGAGCGAAGGGAGTGCTTGAGGGGGCTGCAGTGGTGTGGCTGAGCACTACGTCTGTGTCTCGAAGCGTACAAACAAGCCTCAGCTCCTCTGCCACAAACACACCCGAGTCCCCAGTTGTCACACCACAGCCTCTGTAGTTTGTATTACTCCCTATACAATGCCACATCTGCCGTGGGCCGTTGCTGACAAGGTGGTCTTCTTCCCTCGTAGTCCACCTTGGCAGCTGTAATACCTCTCTTCAAGTCTGCTTAAGCAGCACTGTATACCTCTGCTCTGTCACCTGAGCTGAAGGTATAGTCATGGGCTAGGAGGAGCACACAGACCAGGCTAGTCATCCAGGGTTTCCGGTTTGGGAATATCCAGATGCATTTATCCACAATGACATTTCCAATGCAGTACTTTATGTAGGATAGTACAGTTTCTGTTAATGTTGCCAGGTCCTGATTTTCAAATAAAAAACAAGCCTGAAATCTTCTATTTTGCATGTTTGTCCATTTAAATGTTTCAGATCCTCAAACTAATTTTAATATAAGACAGAGATAAACCAAGAAAACACAAAATGCAGTTTTTAAATGATAATTTTATTTTTTGAACAAAAAATACTGTCCAGTCCATCTTGCCCTTTGTGAAAAAGTAATTGCCCCCTTAGCTACCAATTAACCATCCACACTCATGTATGATTACTGCCAGGCTTTTTGAATGTTAACATCACTAATTAGAACCTGTCCAGAGCAGAAGAATTCATGCTCTATTATTTTCTGACAAGTCATTGTGAAGTAGCTAAAGGGTCTCAAAAAGCAGCACATGATGCCACCTTCAATACGAGATTTAAGAACAGATGCAAAACAAAGTCACTGACATTTATCAGTCTGGAGGGTTACAAAGCCATTGCTGAGGCTCTAGAACTCCAGAGAACCACAGTGAGAGACATTATCCACAAATGGAGAAACATGGAACAGTGGTGAACTTTCCCAGGAGTGGTCGGCCTACCAACATTTCTCCAAGAGCACGTTGATATCTAATCCAGGAGGTCACAAAAGAACCCAGATGAAGTTAAGGTCTGTCTACATGATTCCACAATAAGGAAGATAATGGGCGAAAATGGCATTATGGGAGAGCTGCAGTTCACAAACCACTTCTGACCAAAAAGAACATAAAGGTTTGTCTGGCATTTGCAAAAAATATATCTGGATGAGCTCCAAAACTTTTGGGATAACATCCTGTGGACTGATGAGTGAAAGGTAGAACTTTTGAAAGACATATGTCTGTTAAATCTGTTGTAAAACTAATACTGTATTCCACAAGAAGAACATCAGACCAACAGTGAAACATGGTGGTGGTAGTGTGATGGTTTGGGGCTGATTTGCTTCCACAGGACCTGGACGACTTGTCATGATTGATGGAGCCATGAATTCTGCTCTCTATCAGAAAATCCTCCTGGAGAACATCCACCTATCAGTTCATGACCTAAAGCTCAAGCAAAGTGCATGAGTGCATGCAGCAAGATAAAGGCCCAAAACACACAAGCAAGACCACCTCTAAGTGGCCAAAAGGAACTAAGGTTTTGGAGTGGCCGAGTCAAAGTCTGGACTTGAATCTAATTGAGATGCTGTGGTAAGACCTTAAAAGGGCAGTTCATGATTGTAAACCATCTA
This sequence comes from Dascyllus trimaculatus, assembly GCA_024666655.1. Taxonomy (NCBI): domain Eukaryota; kingdom Metazoa; phylum Chordata; class Actinopteri; family Pomacentridae; genus Dascyllus; species Dascyllus trimaculatus. Next base: position 33,057,552 of record CM045464.1, on the reverse strand, counting down.
ATGTGACCGAAAAACTATTCTGCAGAGAAGAGTGGAGCAACATTCCTCCATGGCAATGTAAAAGACTGGTAACAAGCTATCACAAACCCTTAACTGCAGTTGTTGCTGGTCCCAACGGTGGCCCAACCAGTTATTAGGTTTAGGGGGGCAATTACTTTTTCACAGGGTGGATATAGGTTTTCAATAATTCTTCAATATACCATAATTTGTATTTATGATATTAAATAAATATAAATATTAGTTTGATGATCTGGACTATTTAAGTGTAGAGACAGGATGCAGTGGAACAAGTTTGATTGACAGAGGCCCCACTGCACAACCCAGAGTACCAAAAGGATCCACTGCCAATATCCTGGTTCTGCATTTTAACAAACATGAGCATTTTAACATGTGTGTGTGTGTGTAAGGATATATGTATATATGTAATGTAAATCCAATTAATCCATTCGCCCGCCCCAGAAACATACTTTTTTTAAAAACTTTTTTGTGGGTTTATGTGTGGCAAAAATATAGAAAGGAATTAAATATAACCTTAATTGTAGAAAAATACAGTAATACTAAAATAAAACATAATAATTGTACACTTTACCTTTGTGGTTGATAGTTGCTGGCACAGGTGGATGGTGGAGGAGAAAGAGGAAGACTGTTTCAAAGGAGAGGCCTTCAAGGGTATGCTGAAGCATTAAGAGTTCCTTTCACTGGAACTAGGTTGCCAAGCCAACCCCTTAAAAACAACACCACACCATAATCCCCCCTCCACTAAACTTTACACTTAGCACAGTGCAGTCAGGCAAGTACTGTTCTCCTGGCAGCTGCCAAACCCAGACTGGTCCATGGGATGTCCAGACGGAGAAGCATGATTGATCACTCAGAGAACACGTCTCCACTGCTCTAGAGTCCAGTGGTGCTGTGCTTTATAACACTGCATCTGATGCTTTGCATTGCACTTGGTGATGTAAGGCTTAGATGCAGCTGCTCGGCCGTGGAAATCCATTCCATGAAGCTCTTTACCACTGTTCTTGAGCTAATCTGAAAGTCACACCAAGTTGGGAGGTCTGTAGCTACTGACTCTGCAGAAAGATGCTGATTTCTGTGCACTGTGTGCCTCAGCATCCGCTGACCCCGCTCTGTGATTTGGCCTTCCTCTTCATGGCTGATTTGCTGTTGTTCCCAATTGCTTTTACTTTGTTATAATACCACTAACAGTTGACCGTGGAATATTTAGTATCAAGGAAATTTCATGAATGGACTTATTACACAGTTGGCAACCTCTCACGGTACCATGCTTGAATACACTGAGCTTCTGAGAGCAACTCATTCTTTTTCAAATGTTTGTAGAAGCAGTTTTTATTCACCTGTGGCCATGGAAGTGATTGGAACACCTGAATTCAAGTATTTGGAGGGGTGTCCCAGTACTTTTGAGAATATAGTGTAAATACAGTACCAGTCAAAAGTTTGAACACTCCTTCTCCTTTAATGTTTTTTATTTATTTTAAAGTATTTTCTACATTGTATATTAATACTGGAGACATCAAAACTATGAAACAACACATATGGAATTATGTAGTAAACAAAAAGTGTTAAACAAACCAGAATATGTTTTATATTTTAGATTCTTCAAAGTAGCCTCCTTTTGCTTTGAGGACAGCTTATATCTACTAATATTTAGCTACAATGTAGAAAATAATTAAACTAAAAAAAACTGAATGAGAAGGTGTGTCCAGACTTTTGACTGGTACTGTATATATACTGCCCGTGCTGTTTGAGCATGTAAAAAATAACTCTTGAACCTTGAGCCAAGCTAATAGATGGTCCATTTGCTTGTTAGATAGTGCCTTAGTTAAATGACTTCTCATAAGCCAGATCAGTAGCTGGCTTCACCAAAAATGAACTCTGTGGACTTCTCAGTAGTCTTAATTTGGTCCCTTACACTGCAGCATACACAGAGCTCCATTAATAAATCATAAACTACACTAACCCGTCTAGTCCCTTGTGTAGTGTACATTATTACATTGTCTTGCTGGTCATTTCAGCACACATACACAGGACATCGCTACCATGCTCAATTCACCTTGTGTCACTCACTGTTGTCATTTCTTTTTCTGAATTTGCAGGATAGTTTTTAATTTTAAATTGTGACAGAGTCCAGTTTGCTGGTAAAAAAAAAAATAGTCAATGTCAAAACTGTTGGTCTGAGTTGCAGAAAATGGAAAATTATATAACTGAATAGAAAAATAAATACAGACAAACCCCAAAACAACAAGCTTCAAAACATCAGTAACGTGGCAAAGTGCACTGGAGTTGCAAGTAGACTGTAAATATGCTTCGAGACAAGAACACTCCTACACCTCTAAATGACTGTTAGGTTTAATCCACACTACTAACAGCCCTAAAAACAGAACCGTTCAAGTTTTATATACTGTAACTATGCAAAATGTGATGGGACCTTCTCTCCAAAATGCCCCAAATAATTCCTTCTTCTTCCAAATTCTGTTAGAAAGTTATGTAGGGGGCAAGGTCTCGCTTGTATTTCTTTTTTTTTAAATTCTCAAACTGAAATTTCTTGGGTTTGGTATTTAAAATACACAGCTTTGAATATAGAAAGGCCGATTATTGTCCTTGAATTGAAACACAGTCTGGTCCACATGTTTCTTGTTTTGCTTTTTACACCCTCTTTCCCTCCTCCTTTCTCCTGCAGGGTCCTCCAGATTTGGACGAAGGTTTTCATGTCTACAGTGTTTTCCAGGTGATACATTTCTCAATTAAAAATATGTAGTCCAATAGTTGCAATTGGACATTTTATTCCCTCCTGTCTTCTCTTATCCTTCTCATCCTCTTCCCCCTCTTTGTTGTCATTCTCTAGGTGCCTTTCTCTGGAATGTCCTGTCAAGGTGCCCTGAAGGGGTTAAACCCCGAAGCACAGACTACCAGCACTGACACTCCCACTGCTGAGAGACTACAAAGACATCTACAGTTGTACACATCCTTATGTAGAGACCCCTGCACAGCTGCTTGAGAAAGAGAACTGACCAAGCAGCAGGCAGCTGAGGCTGAACTTTGGACTTCATAGCTAGGACCCGACTGGTCCTCAGACAGAAATCACTTGTGTTGGTGTTACCGGTTATTGAACCACCTTCCATTTCTTACTTTGCAATCTCCTGATAATTGCCTTTCCATCCTTTAAATAATCAAATATCTTCCCCTTCATCCCATCTTTCTTTCAATTAGCGTAAAGTGTTTTTGCACTGCAGAGCTAGAAGTAGACAGCAGGTAATGGATTATGCTGGCCATGGTGACCTAGTGTAAATGGCTATTCTTCAGCACAGCTCAGTGCCAGTATCAACTGCTCGATCTTCCTCCTCCACTCCCCTCTCCTCTCACCCTAACTCCACCTCTCTGCTCTCCTGTCCTGTTCATTGGTGCTGCTTGCTTACTAGTCCTGCCTCTACCCTCCAACACCATGGTGGGTGCAGGCTTAGGTGTTTGGAAGCTAATGCGAGGTATCCGCCAGCTGGAGCTTCACCGCCTCATCCTGGCACTTATCATCTTCTGTTTGCTGTCCATGGCCTTCCTAGCTTACTATGTCTCCAACAGCCCCAAAATCAAGGAGGCCCCCCCTTTACCCTTCAGTGACTGTGGTGGAGGGGGGGGGATGTCACCAGGAGTGAGTACTGGGGCTGCTGGTAAAGGGCCAGGTGGCCAGAGGGCACCGCTTTTCCTTCCCCCACGCCAGGGACGACTAAGACACGTGAAGGCGATGGACAGTTCCAGAACAGAGCCTGTGATTCTGGTGTTTGTGGAGAGTATCTACTCTCAACTGGGCCAGGAGATTGTAGCCATATTAGAGTCAAGTCGCTTCCACTACCGGACAGAGATTGCTCCTGGTAAAGGTGATATGCCCACATTGACAGAGCGTAACCGTGGACGCTACACATTGATCATTTATGAAAATGTGTTAAAATATGTCAATCTGGATGCGTGGAACCGGGACTTGCTGGACAAGTACTGTGCTGAGTATGGAGTAGGTGTCATTGGCTTCTTCAAAGCTAATGAAAACTCACTTCTTAGCGCACAGCTCAAAGGATTCCCCCTCTTTCTACACTCACACCTGGGACTCAGGGACTACCGCATCAACCCCAATGCTCCTCTGCTGTACATCACCAAGCCCAACCAAGTGGAGCAGGGCTCTTTACCAGGGGATGATTGGACCATTTTCCAATCCAACCACTCTACCTATGAACCAGTGCTTCTGGCCAGCACAAAGTCTTCTGAGGTACTGGTACATTTTGGACCTAGCCCTTTACGGGCCCTCCATGCCACAGTGGTCCAGGACTTGGGGCTTCATGATGGCATTCAAAGAGTTCTCTTTGGAAATAATCTCAACTATTGGCTTCACAAACTGGTGTTTGTAGATGCCATCGCCTACCTGACAGGAAAGAGATTGTGTTTGTCCTTGGACCGTCATATTCTGGTGGACGTGGATGATATATTTGTTGGCAAGGAGGGAACCCGTATGAAGGTGTCTGATGTGGAGGTAGGTGAGCCTCGTCAGCCATAGGTACACAAGAGACCACAAATGATCAGATGTAAACTTAAGTTGACTTGTTTTTTTAACTTTGTAGTGAGTTTCAGCTTATTGTCCGGCTGTCCAATCCACAACTTTTTGCTTTTTTAATCATTCATTGAACAGAAATACCAACAGATATTTTATTCTTTTGTGAAAAACTAAGGACACCCTCAACTCAAAAGTTAGTATATTGACCTTTAGCAGAAATAGCTTCTTGTAGGCATTTTGCATGATCTTCCACCAGTTTATGGCATCAGCTTGATAATTCTTTTTACTACTCTTCTATGAAAAAATCTTTCAGTTGGAAGGTTTTCTTGTATGCATGTGTGAAAGTGCATACAAGAAAACCCAGTTGAAATGTGTAGACATTTTAACTGGGTTTGAATCCTTACTGGGTGAAGATATTGATAAGCTGCTTTTGCTGTGTTCTCATTCAAACAGGGAAAACTGACTTTTTGGCTTGTGACATGAACGGTGTAGTGCTGGTACCAACCTGGTTGGCAAGACTTTGGACATATTTCCACATATATGTACAGCCACTGTTCCACTACACTGGCAAGCAGAGTTAACCTAATCAGTCCAACATACGACTGTTTTGGGAATGAGGGGGTAACTTCATTTTAAAGAAATACCCAAATGTGCATCAAATCTTAGACTTACTTTGTTGTCATTTAACAAACACACCGTCAGTACACACATCAAATGAATCGTTTCCTTGGCTCACATAGGAGTGGACACATAAATTGTCCAGAATCTATATGTCATACCTCAGAAAATTAACACTGAATGTATAGGTTCAGTTTTGTTCCATAGTCACTGAGGGTAAAGGGGGGGGGTCTCCTTGTTTTTGGCAGCTGTTGGCTCCATACTGATCTCCAAAATTGGACAATAACAACATGTGCTTCTGTAAAATTATGGGTTATCAGTATCTAAGAATTGTTGACATTTATACATTTTTTTCATGTAAAGTATTTTATTGTAAAAAATTTCAAATATGTCAAGTAGTACCAAATATGACAGATCCCCAGTTGGATCAAAGCAACAATGGCCAATAATCTTCTTAAATACCCATAAAACAAAAACTTCATGGTGGCATTGTGAGCTTGAATTGGAACCCACTGTTTTATTCCCAAATGTTTCAACATTACTGGTGTGTTTGTCATGTTTTTACAGGCATTGCTCAACACTCAAAACAAGTTGAGAGCACTGGTCCCTAATTTCACATTCAACCTGGGATTTTCTGGAAAGTTCTATCACACAGGTATGGAGCATCTAACACAAGTGTAACAGCACAGTTTGTTGTTTGAAGTATTCTCTTATACTACAGCTTTGGATATTTGGATCTGTAGAGAGGAATTTGTAAAAAAAAACAAAAAACTATCATCTCTGCTTTGATCATTACCATTGCATTGTCTGTCATGGAAGCTACAGAACTAGGGTTGTAAGACAAGACTATGTTATTATTTATGGTCATTTATCCAAAGAGAGTCTTTTTCTGGAAGGCCTTTCTTCTACACAATTCTAAATGTTCCCATGCAGTTAGGGGTTTAGAGCCTTGCTCAAGGGCACCTGAATGGTAATAAGGGAAGACAAGCTCCTCTCTTTTCCTTTCATTCCCACATGAATCCTGCATCTTTAAACTTCAAGGCGCCTCTGCCCCTAAGCATTAATTGTGATATTTTACAGTTTTGTACTGTATACACATTTGTTAAAACAATTACCAAACTGATTTAACCTTTAACGTGGGACCAGAGATGGCTGTGGCACAAAAATTGAGCGAACTGATTATAGAAGCCTGGGATCTTTCTGTGTGGAGTTTGCATGTTCTCCCTGTGCAGCGTGGGTTTTCACCAGGTACTCTGGCTTCCTCCCACAGTCCAAAAACATGCTGAGGCTAACTGATTATTCTAAATTGTCCGTAGGTGTGAATGAGAGTGTGCTTGTTTGTCTCTATGTGTAGCCCTGTGATAGGCTGGCGACCTGTTCAGGGTGTCCCCTTCCTTCGCCCTGAGTCGGCTGGGATAGGCTCCAGCCCCCCCGCGACCCTACAGAGGATTAAGCGGTGTACAGATAATGGATGGATGGATTATAGAAGCATTTCTGCTTTCATACAGACACTGATATAGAAACAGTGTTTAATGTGGATCAGGTCATATTAACTATGCTGTGTGTCTCTGTCTGTGTTTGAATGTGCATACAATGCTTGTGTGTGTGTTTTCAGGCACTGATGAGGAGGATCAGGGAGATGACATGCTGCTGCAACACAGGATGGATTTCTGGTGGTTTCCTCACATGTGGAGCCATATGCAGCCTCACCTCTTTCACAATGTCAGTGTACTGGCTGAGCAGATGAGGCTCAACAAGATCTTTGCTCAGGTTTGTAGCATTGCTGTACTAATAAATGTTTGCTTTAAAGAGTAATCATTTGTAGAAACAGCACCGACTTTTGCCAGTGAAAGTTGGTCTCTGTATATTTCTACAGTGTGCACCTGCATATTGGTGGTATAGTCTGTATAGTCTATAGTCTCAATTCACCGAATGCCCCACACTCCACCATGTTCAATTTGAAGGATTCATTTTTCATTTTTAAGTGTTGCATATTGATTAAGTTGATCAAGTGTCACATTAGTCCAAGCACTACTAGTGCATCTTAAAAAATTGGAACATCGTGAAAAAATTTAAGTTCAGTTATTTAAGAAAGTCAAAATGTAATATTTTCATGATTACGTCTAATAGCTGATGAAAATGTGAAATCCAGTATCTCAAAATATTAGAACATTCAATAAGATCAATCAAAAAAGGAATTACAATACAATAAAGTGTGTTTACATCAGTTAGGGCTTCTTTACCACAAAATAATTCGTCAACGCAACGTGGCATGAAGATGATCAGCCTGTGACTCTGCTGAGCAACAGTAATGTCATGGTCAGCAAACCATTTGGTAGTAGTTTTGGCACTGTGGGCAGGTGCTGCATCCTACTGGAAAAGGAAATTGGCATCTTCATTAAGCTTATCAGCAGATGGAAGCATGAAATGCTCCAAAGTCTCCGGGGAGACTTGATCAAACACAGCAGACCACTCCAGCATGACACCCCAAATCATCACACTTTTCCAGACACACTTTCCCCTTCCCGGTCAGCTTTTCATTGATATATTCCGATACAGCTGCCACCAGCCAGCGTTTTCCCAGTGACCTTCTGTGGCCCACCCTTCTTGTGGAGGGTGTTAATGATCATCTTTTAGACAACTTTCAAGTCAGCAGTCATCCCTGTAATTGTGGCTCCATATACTGAAGTGGACCAAGAGATACATTGTTTAAACTCAGTACGTCAACCCAGGGTATACATTTTACAAAGGAAGAGCAAACTGCAATATCAGAAAAATACTGAGATTTTAAACACATAATAAGGACCAAAGGTAACGCAGCTGCTGCAGCTACAGTGGAAGGAACAGCCGCAAAAAGCTGCAGACTATAAATATTAAGAGACTTATCAATATCACCACCAAATTATTAGAGCACAAGTAGATCTGACCATAATTACAGCTACATATTTAAATGAATGTGTAGCTTTGTTAGTTTTATGGCTTCCGCTGCAACCCTGCAGTGTTTATTAGTCTGTGGACAAGAAAGAAATGAACATAAAAACTTAATTCAAAGCGCTTATTAGACTCACTCTCATATCGTATAGAAAGCTATAAAGTATGTCCAACTTTATGTGGTTCTTACAAGAAGCGTAAACAATGATTCTAAACCCCTTTGTGGAATTTATAATATTGACCGCAGGTTTCTCTCTCCTCTTGCCTGTCTCCCTATTACCTCTTCATGTGTCCACATTCTGATCTCTCGCTACACCTCTTTCCCTCCAGGAGCATGGCATCCCAACAGATATGGGCTATGCAGTAGCTCCACACCACTCTGGGGTTTACCCAGTTCACACCCAACTCTATGAGGCCTGGAAGTCTGTGTGGGGAATCAAGGTGACCAGCACTGAGGAATACCCCCATCTGAGGCCAGCTCGATACCGCCGTGGCTTCATCCACAATGGGATCCAGGTCAGTCCACTGTTCTTGATCAATACTTGCCTTTTAGTCATATTCCTAGACTTTTCCTCAATTGAACAGAGTTTTAAGTGAAAAGTGAAGGTAAATGTGAAAGTGATAATGAAAAGGCGCCACGTTGTCCTTTTCTGTTCATAAAATGGTTGTAAAAATTGTGCACAAAAGGTTTTATTATATATATATATATGTGTGTGTGTGTGTGTGTGTGTGTAAACCCGAGTCACATGGACTATATTATTGTAATTTTCAAATGTTTCGATGCTGTGTATACAAAAACAGAAATTCCCTTTACGTCCATTCTGCTAGATGCCACTGAGTCTTTGCAGATAATAGTACAGCCTCACTTTACTTGATTTCAAAGAATCATCACACAAAGTCACTGAAGTTTGCTTTCGGTATAGAGCAGTAACAAGGCTTAGTTTAGTGTCAGCAGTATATCACATATACATCAAGTATCACATCTAAAATGATAGTACTTGCAGCCAAAAAGAGACATGTGTATTCAGAAGCATGGTGCCTAGCTACAGGGTTACGGTATATTCAGAACTAGAGGATTCCTTTTTGCAGAAGGACAAAAACTAGCCTCTCAGAAGGATGTTTTATCAGACAAAGACCATTTGGTTAGCAGGGACAGTTAAGATTGTAACCTGCCCTTTTGTTGCACTGTGGGAATAAACCACAAGTCCAATATGCACAATGGCTAACAGTCAGTTAGAGGGTCATGAATACAGCAGTACAAACATTTTGATTCTGTACTTATACACAAACAAACACCAGTCAACTAATGATCTTCTTGTGTGTTCTAGGTGTTGCCGAGGCAGACGTGTGGCCTGTTTACCCATACAATTTTCTATAATGAATATCCAGGAGGTTCAAAGGAGCTGGACAAGAGCATCAGAGGAGGAGAACTCTTCCTCACTGTCCTCCTAAACCCTGTAAGAAAACCAATTTTTATGCACGCCAAGCAAGGACATGTGAAACAACTTGGACTCAGCTTACTCAGCTTGAGACCTGAATGCAATAAGTAGAGGAGACTTGACCCACTGGCCTATTAATATTAAAATGCAAAACTGTGTGTAGCTGTACATTTTGAAGTTGTGATATAGTGATGAATAATCATAATAACCAGGGAACATGCCACATTTCATTTTAGTATGAATTTTCCTGTACACATAAACAAGTAGCTCTATAGTTTCTCTTGTTTAGGAAATGTGACCTACCTCTACTTTCCCTCCCTACAGCCATCAAAATGAACCTGATACACAAATCTCTTATTTGTATGCTATGTCATGCTTTACAGTCACGGAACTCCTTCTTTGCTCTCTCAAATATTTCTGATTGCTGTTATAGTTTTTGTTGTTTATTATTGTGTATGTAAATACTCTAGGTTTTATACCACTCATCCTACTGCATGAGGAATTATTTTTAAAATAGCATGTTTTAAATGCCTATGCTCCTACACCTTAATAATATGTCAACTTAACTGCTGAGAAGTCAACTTGATGTTAGGGTAAAGGCCAATTATTGTTTTCTGCGTCTGTGTGTAAGCCAATAAGTGGATGAGAATGCACAGTTGATCTGTTCATACTATAATAGGGCCATGCCAGTCTGTGCAGATGGTCACATAGCCCTACATGTCCAACACAGAAAAACACATTATGCAGTTCTTAAAGGATATAGCAGCTACTTTCAGACTGAGAGAACTGTAGAATTGTGTTAGTGAATATCCTTGAGGTGTGCTGAGCACTCTGGTGGGCATAGTCTAGGATTTCTGGAGAGTTTAAAGCTTTCCACTGCGTCTGGGCTCCATCAGTGGAAAGCATGTACCTCCAAAGCTCACCACTGACTGCTTCAATTCCAACTCTCTTAATGATGAATCATTAAGGTGTGAAAGGCAGAGATCCTCATACAAAATATGCGACTTGTCACTTGTTTTCCTGGCACATGCATGGTTGGCATGCCTGTAGGTGGGGAAAGCTAGAATTGTCCTTAAGCTACCTGCTGTCTGTGACTAACAGGTCATGCATTATGCAAACACAGCCAGTACACTGCCCCTAAAACTTTTGATTTTTTGATATTTGACATACAGATATTAGATTAGACATACACCGATGCTTTCACCCAGACCATGCAACTAAATGTAAAATGTCCTGTTTGCAATTTTAAAAAGTATTTGGTGAGATTTGGGCCTTTGTGCTCTTGATACTATCATACTTGCATAATGGACCATGAGAACTTGCTTTTTGACCTGCAAATTATTTTTAAAATAATTTGGACTTGATGTGGATTTTTAAAAAAACGGCTCTGACATACTGAATTAATATCCTGTCTTCTTCAGAGTTGTTTGTTCTGTATTGTAAAACATACATTTTATAGTGTAATGGTATATTGATTTGCATGTTTAAACCTATCACTATATGTCTTTGAAGTGTCTTAGTCATCCAGGTCATAGTTCTAACTGACTGGTGGGGAGTCGCAGGCTTTAAGGAATAAGATCTTCAACAATTTAACAATTTCCCAGTCAAAGCCAATCATATGTGTCCTGCTATTACGGTTTGAAAAGCAACTCTGCTCTCAGTCTGTAGTTGTTAGTCGGTAAATTTAACAACTGTTGGTCATCACCTCGCCAATTCTGACTCAGCTGCACTCCTGCTGTTTGTAGCTTATGTACTTGTTCTGTCAGGAATTCCAGGTAAATTTAAACAAAAAAGTAAACAAGTGCATTGTGCCTTCTCAATTCAGGTCAGCATCTTCATGACCCACCTGTCTAACTATGGCAATGATCGTCTGGGTCTGTACACCTTTGAGTCTTTGGTGAAGTTTGTTCAATGCTGGACCAACCTCAGGCTGCAGACATTGCCCCCCATCCAACTTGCTGAGAAATACTTCCAGATCTTCCCTGAGGAGAGAGACCCACTCTGGCAGGTGGGTGTTTTTATTTAGTTTTTTAAAAAATCTGCAGATTACGGATTATTTTAACATAAAATGTATTATTGAGGGGATAGTTGTGAAGTTGTTAATGTCAAAGTGCACTATTTTAAACTTTACGTCAGAATCGGCAATTTAGTCATAGTAAATCAAAAACATGTAGAAAACATGTAGCAGGACCACTGGAATGAAAACATTGTGGAATTATTTTACTACTCGATGTCATTAAAAAGACAAGCTACATTATTTTTCAGAACCCTTGTCATGACAAGAGACATAAAGATATCTGGTCTAAAGAGAAGACCTGTGACAGACTCCCCAAGTTCCTCATCATTGGACCACAAAAAACAGGTACTGCACTCATCCTATACCTTTTTATCTCCATCTTAGTCTATATCTCTCTCTTCATTATCATAAATGTCTTTATTCAAAGGCACTACAGCGCTTCATTCATTCCTGAGCCTCCACCCAGCAATCACCAGCTCCTTCCCGAGCCCCACCACCTTTGAGGAGATCCAGTTCTTCAGTGGAGCAAACTATGACAATGGGATTGACTGGTAAAGGCAGAACAAACACATACTGTAGGCTGCCTTCAGACATTCCTTAATACCAAGGATGTGGGGGGGTGGGGGGCTGAACAGGTGCCTGCAGTGGCTTAAAGGAGAGACAGATTCATTGAAAGGGTGTAGTAAAAAGTAGTGTAGTGTAATGTAGTGTAAAAAGTGTCATCAATCGTCTCTTCCTACTGGCTGTAAGTTTTTGTTAATTTTTTGACTTGGATTTCAAAAATGCCAAAGTCATTTCATCGTTCTGTCATAGGCCTTTGTAGACTAAAATAATTCTCAGACTGACTAAAACACTAAGACCTTTTAGTATGATGCAGTAGTGATATTGATAAGCATATTAACTTATGCATCAGTCAGAAAGTCAAAAGTTTTTTACCAGCTTTCTTTCCTGCTTTGGTTGCAGCAGCTGTGCTGCTTTTAGCCTGTGTTATATTTTAAAACTCCTCATATTGCTTTAGCATTGTAGTTCGGTCTTCTAGTGAGAAATATGCACCTCTAAACCTGTCCATGTTTGTGGTTGGTCATCTGGTGCCAACACCAACCCTTTCTTGTGACCACAGTCATAGCTAGGTTCAGAGAGCATGGGTTGATGACCAGCGTCATGTGACTGTGGTTGTTGGACCTGTTGAAGCCAGGTAATTAAAGAATGTCCTTGGTATGTTGACATTGCTTCGTAGTACAAGCCTCAGGAATAAACGTACATGCAGCTGCCAGGGCAGAGATACCCACAAAAGACTACATGAACAATTGATTAACCAAAAAAAAGTCTTACGTAAAACCAGAGCATAAAAAACAGTGTTTCTGTCCTGAATGAACCAAAGTGCAAGACCTCAGTCAAGTCCAGTATATGTGGCAGACTGCTGTTAGCTCAGAGAGCCTGAATAGTTTAGTAAAGAAACATGGGCTATAACTGCAACCAGAGTGTTCTCTACTACACCACTACTGAGTGGAGGATACACACTTATGCCTTCACTTATTTTTACTAAGCTTTAATTAGGATGTCTGTTTTTCGGTGGGCCATTAAACACTCTTTTCTGTTGTCTAACTGAATTGTTGTTACTTAGATATAACACTAAGCAATAAAACATAAAATGAAATGGTCCACTGATGCGAATGCTTTTTTATTTGGTATATTTATGCTCTCCTCAGGTACATGGACTTCTTCCCATTCCCTTCCAATGTCAGCACAGACTTCATGTTTGAAAAGAGTGCCAACTACTTTGACACAGAGGCAGCACCTAAAAGAGCTGCTGCTCTGCTACCCAGAGCCAAAATCCTAGCAGTGCTCATCAATCCATCTGACAGGGCTTACTCCTGGTACCAGGTGACAACCATCACACTCTGCAAGATCATCTACTCTGCTGATACAACTGCACACACATCCACTGCTGTGTCAGACTGTACGTGTTCTTCATAACAGCTGAAACCCTCTTTACTGTTTCATGTGTGTTAATGTCCCCAGCATCAGAGGGCCCACCAGGATCCTGCAGCCCTTAACAACACTTTCCATGCTGTGGTGACGGCAGGCCCCTCAGCCCCAAGGGACCTGCTGGCCCTTCAGAGACGCTGCCTTAATCCTGGGGCTTATGCTGCCCACCTCGAACGCTGGCTGCAACACTACCAGCCCAGCCAGGTAAAACACTCTACAGCTGCTAACATGCACTGCAAAAAGTTGGCATTGACATTATCCAAATGGACTGCTTCACTGTTACAGTCAACAGCAGGTTTCTATCCAGGCAGTCTTACATTGCTTCATTTCACAAAGCATTTTATGCTCCTTTAAAGTCATTTGTGTGCCTTTGTTTTTTTGAAGAATGCTAAATTAGAACTCTATTCTTTCATAGTCGAGCATACGACGCCCCCCTTTCAGAGATCTCCCCCACACAGTTTTGAACTTGCGAGTCTATTTATGTAATTTTCCAGATTAGGTGGAACTGAGACTGCTCTGTTAATGACTGATGCACACAGGATAGGCGAGCAGGATGCAGCTCTGTGAAGGTGGTTTTAGGTTGGATATTTGACAGACCACTGTGAATCAAGAAACATCTCATTATTCTGCTTCACACAGTGTTTGCAGTTAGCGGACGGCTTGCTCACCCTTGGCCCTAACCACAGTAGTTACAGTTGTGGTCAAAAGTTTACATACACTTGTAAAGAACATAATGTCTCGGCTCTCTTGAGTTTCCAGTTATTTCTACAACTCTGATTTTTCTCTCATAGAGTGATTGGAACAGATACTCTTTTGTCACAAAAAACATTCATGAAGTTTGCTTCTTTTATGACTTTGTTATGGGTTCACAGAAAAAGTGACCAAATCTGCTGGCTCAAATATATACATACAGCAATGCTAATATTTGGTTACATGTCTCTTGGCCATTTTCACTTCAAATAGGTGCTTTTGGTAGCCATCCACAAGCTCCTGGCAAGCTTCTGGTTGAATCTTTGGCTACTCCTCTTGACAGAATTGGTGCAGTTCACTTAAATTTGTTGGCTTTCTGACATGGACTTGTTTCTTCAGCATTGTCCACATGTTTTCAATGGTTTTAAGTCAGGACTTTGGGAAGGCCATTCTAAAACCTTAATTTCTAGCCTGATTTAGCCATTCCATTACCACTTTTGATGTGTGTTTGGGGTCATTGTCCTGTTGGAACACCCAACTGCGCCCAAGACCCAACCTTCGGGCTGATGATTTTAGGTTATCTTGAAGAATTTGAAGGTAATCCTCCTTCTTCTTTATCCCATTTACTCTCTGTAAAGCACCAGTTCCACTGGCAGCAAAACAGCCCCACAGCATAATACTACCACCACCGTGCTTGACGGTAGGCTTGGTGTTCTTGGGGTTAAAGGCCTCACCTTTTCTCCTCCAAACATATTGCTGGGCATTGTGGCCAAACAGCTGGATTTTGTTTCATCTGACCACAGAACTGAATGACTGGCTTTTTCACATCCATGCTGAGCTCCTTTGACTTTCCCACTGTAGCATTTGTGGGCGTTTGTATCCAATGAGCCCTATTTAAATGGCCTCAGAGAAGTCACCAGCTGTAGTCACTCATAATCATTCACAAGAAGTTAAGAGGCCATGCTATGAAGCTCATTTCACTGACACAACTTTCTAAGTCACCAAAATTGCTAATTCATGTTGCTGTATGTCTATTTTTGACCCAGCAGATTGGGTCACTTTTTCTGTGAACCCATAATAAAGTCATAAAAGAATCAAACTTCATGAATGTTTTTGTGACAAAGAAGTATCTGTTCCAATCACTCTATGAGAGAAAAATCAGAGTTGTAGAAATAACTGGAAACTAAAGAGAGCCATGACATTATGTTCTTTACAAGTGTATGTAAACTTTTGACCACAACTGTACACTGAACTTTTCATGTCATGTGTTCCAGTGACTTCAGATCCATACCAGATATTATTACTACACTATACAAATAAAACACACTCTTTATTTTCGTATTTTAGGACAAGTACAACATAGTACACTTTGCACCAACTTTGCAAGTTACTACAATTCTAGTTTTGTAATAGTCGCCCTTCTCTTTATAATATTTGCAGTTTATATATTCACTTGCGCTTTCCGACTTAAAAACATTGCTTTCTAGGCCACTCAATGTAAAGAAGATAAAGAACTGACTGCCCACATGTAGGCCATGCCTAATTTCTACTTAGGAAATGATGTCAAACCTGTGGCAACATAATACAGCTCTACTGACCAATAAAAGGAATAGACAGAGTACAGCTCAGTGAAATACCACAACCTGTCACCAGGGGGTACAGTAACATTATCCAAACAGAAGTCCAAGGTACAGTTAGACCCAGGAATATTAGGACAGTGACACAATCTTCATGATTTGGGCTCTGCATGCCACCACATTGGATTTGAAATGAAACAACTAAGATGCAACTGAAGTGCAGACTTTCAGGTTTAATTCAAGGGGTTGAACAAAAATATCCTATGAAACATTTAGGACTTCTGACCATTTTTATACAGAGTCTCCTCAGTTCAAGGGCTCAAAAGTAATTAGACAAATTAACATAACCATTAGTAAAATGTTTATTTTTAATGTTTTGTTGAGAATCATTTGCAGATGACTGCCTGAAGTCTGGAACCCATGGACATCATCAAACACTGGGTTTCCTCCTTTGTGATGATTTGCCAGGCCTTTACTGCAGCTGTCTTCAGCTGAAATGCATGCTTGATCGGGTTGAGATCTGGTGAATAACTCAGCCATTGCAGAATATTCCACTTCTTTGCCTCAAAAAAACTCCTGGGTTGTTTTTGCAGTATGTTTTGGATCATTGTCCATCTGTACTGTGAAGCACTGTCCAATCAACTTTGTTCCATTTATCTGAATCTGAGCAGCAAGTATATCTCTATACACTTCAGAATTCATCGGGCTGCTTCTGTCTTCTGTCACATCATCAATAAACACTAATGACCCAGTGCCATTAGAAGCCAGACATGCCCATGCCATCACACTGCCTCCACCATGTTTCACAGTAGATGTGGTGTGCTTTGGATCATGAGCTGTTCCAACTCTTTTCCATACTTTCTTCTTCCCATCATTCTGGTTCAGGTTGATCCTAGTCTCATCTGTCCAAAGAGTGCTGTTCCAGAACTGGGCTGGCTTCTTCAGATGTTTTCGGGCAAAGTCTAATCTTTTCTGTTTTGAGGCTGATTAATGGTTTGCACCTTGTGGTGAACCTTCTGTATTCACTCTCATGAAGTCTTCTCTTTATGGTAGACCTAGATACTGATGCACCTACTTCCTGGACAGTGTTTTTCACTTGGATGGATGTTGTGAAGGGGTTTTTCTTCCCCTGCTATCATCCACCACTGTTGTCTTCGGTTGATGTCCAGGCCTTTTTGAGTTCCCAAGCTCACCAGGGCACTCTTTTTTTCCCAGAATATACCAAACTGTTGATTTGTCCACACCTGACATTTCTGCAATCTCTCTCTGATGGATTTCTTCTTTTATTCTGCCTCAGGATGGTCTGTTTCACCCCCACTGAGAACTCCTTTGACCACATGTTTTGGGTTCACATCAACAGCTTCCAAGTGCAAATGCCACTCCTGGAATTAACTCCAGAGTTTTTAACTGCTTAATTGATGACAGGTTATCGAGGGAAGAGCCCATGCAGCCTTCTGAGTCAATTGATCAGTTACTTTTGGTTCCTTGAAAAAGAGGCGGCTACATATAAAAGAGCTGTATTTCCTAAACCCTTCCTCCAATTTGGATGTGAATACTCTCAAATGGCAGCTGAGAGTCTGTACCTTAAGCCCATATTGGTTATATAAATGTATCCTGAATGTTTTCGGAAACAGCTAAAAAACAACACTTGTGTCACTGTCCAAATATTTTTGTGCCTAACTATACATGGCGAATATAGTTGCATCAGTAAGAACATCCTTCACAATAACAACTTTGGGAGCAATATAATAGTCATGTAGCAGCACCTTCTAGGAGTTCTGATTTCATTTGATAATGGCCTTTTTATGATTATCCTTCTGAGATGTTGTAACCAGTAGCAACCTAGAAATGTATAACTATTACCCAGCAAACATTCAGTTGGTACCTTTATGTGTTTAACCATTAGGGCTTATTGATGGCATCATTTTTAAAAAGCTGAAATATGCAGACTCACAGTGAAATATAGCTGAATGGAAACTACTAACTCTTTGATATAACTAACATGACTGTAATGTTGCTACAGTTCTAACACTATATATGATATAGTATGGACAGAATATTTGACTACTTTGTTGAGTAACTGGGTGGATTTTGTTGCTATAGATACAAGTCAGCACAGTGACCAACACATGTTTTTCTAAGTAAAGAGGTTAAGATAAAGAGAATTAACGCAGGTATTATAATTACCTTAAACTCATCAATCTTAATTCAGTCATCTTAAGTTCTGGGAACCAACATGATGTTTGCCGTATGCATTTTTTTCTTTGTGTGGTGGGCCTACAGTATCACCCACTAAAATCATTGTTTGATGCCATATGTATTGTGCTATTATTGGTAGTGCGTGAGGAGGACAAGCTTGGTGCTAACAG